>OZ057403.1:36241671-36474171 GCA_964056735.1 Allodiplogaster pararmata
TGATTGTTTACCCAATAAATAGAAATGAAATCATTAATTTTTCTTAACATAGCGAACCAGAGACGTACTCGTAGTTGAAAGCATTCTCTAGAGTTTTTTAGGACACACATCAATTTTTTGTGTGTATGATTTAGCGTTTTCAAAGGTGAAGAATCCAAAAAACCTTGTCTTGAAGTCTGAATTTCAGTCTGAAATAAAATGAATGAGAAGAGGAAGAGGGGGGAGGTGTAATGAAGGCAGCAGAGCTGTATGTGTCAGAAACAAGGGGAGGAGTACTACATAGGTCATTTAGAGGACCAAGCAGCAAAGCCTTTTAGCAAAGAAAATAGGGAGATTTAGGACGAATAAGGGAAAAAACCTCTGTCGACAATTTTTTGGTCAATTATGATGTACACCATCTTTGACCCCTTGAATAAGAGCATTTTGCGAACGGATTTTTCTGATTTTTGACACATAGGAGCAGAAAGAGCTGAATTTTCTGAAAATGTAAGTTTCATCATAGATTTCTGAAAATGAACCAAGATATAGTCATTTAAGCTGAGTTTTTGAAAAAGTTCTCAAAACAACCCAGTTTTACCTAATTATTTGACTATTATGTTTGAAACTTTCTGGTGATTTCTAACTTGCTCTCCGTATTTTCAAAGACGGTGAAAAAAGTAAGATACTTCTTTGCCCGTAGAGTTCAGTTTGAAAGGGTGATTCCGAATGATTTTAGTGGTACGCTTTTTTTCTCTAAAAAGTATTTTTGCGTTTTTTTAGTTTTTGTGAGCTGTTCTCACAAATGTTAGAAATTTTTCCTATGGATTCAAACATGGAGAATTCAGAAAACTTGGTCCTGTGTTCCTAATCAAAGTTTTTATTGAGCTGTATGCAGATTTCCGAGATTTCAGAAAGTTTTTTTCTAAAAGTTTTGCCTTTACCTCCTCAGCTACTATCTTTTCACTAGAATTACAATATTGAAAACATGTGTGTCTTGTAGAACAGTTAAAAAGGAATCGAATGATACCTTAACCATTTTTATAGGTTCAGTATAAACTGGTTTTTGGAATGGTTTAATATGGGTTTTAGAGACGGCATTCTGGTGTCAATATCGAGAGCGAATTCTTTAATAATTTTTTTAATCAGTTTTTTGAAATTTTTTTGAGACTTTCAAGGTCTCTTACTGGGTAATCGTGTATGGAGAGTTCAAAAAACTTGGTTTGGTTTACTGATTTTCAGTATGAAGTGAACTACATTGCATAATTCGGTCTGAGCCTTCGCTAAACTTTAATATCATTTTCACAGCTTTTTGTGAACCATTCTTGAAAATTGTTACATGAAGTTTGCTCTTTTTTCAATGTGAATTCATTTCTTTTTACTCTTTGTTTTTATCTTCAGTTTGAGAAAATTGATATTTTGACTGGAACGCAGTTGTGACGATTACTTTCGATCAAAGATGATGAGGTTTCATAGCGAACCACTCAGGATACTCTCCGGCCCTTATTCAGAACACAATTAGGAGATTGCAAAACATGTTTTCTGTGTTCTGTACAGAGAGTAAGGTTATTTATTGACTACTTGCTTTCATTTTGTTATGTTTTTTAGAGAGTTTTGCCTTAAAAATTACACTGATAATACAATTTTTTCCATAGACTCCAGTTTGAACCATTTTTTAGTACCCCGCTTCTTTTTTTTCGCTGACTTAATAATGTTTATTTGAAAACTGATACAGATGTAATCACATTTCCATGAAACTCAGTAGGAAAAATTTTATCAGTGGTTAGAAGAGCAAACATACACTTGATCAGTTTAAGAAAAGTTTCATCCGGAAAATTATTTTTATACGAATGTGTAGAATTCTTACTCTGTACATTTTACTCTTATCATACTTCTCGATGTTAGGAATCGAATGAAACCGGTCGTGTGTTCCATTTCTTAGTTTGAAATGATTGTTTACCCAAAAAATAGAAATTAAATCATTAATTTTTCTTAACATAGCGAACCCGAGAGGTACTCGAGTTGGAAACATTCTCTAGAGTTTTTAGGACACACATTAAGTTTTTGTGTATGATTTAGCGTTTTCAAAGGTTAATAATCCAAAAAACCTTGTCTTGAAGTCTGAATTTCAGTCTGAAATAAGAATGGATGAGAAGAGGAAGAGAAGGAGGTGTAATGAAGGCAGAGCTGTATGTGTCAGAAACAAGGGGAGGAGTACTACATAGGTCCTTTAGAGGACCAAGCAGCAAAACATTTTTAGCCAAGAAAATAGAGAGATGTGAAACTAAGGCAGCGAAGCTGCCTGAGACAGGGAGATGAGGAGAAGTGAAAAAACGAAGGCAGCAAAGCTGCCTGAGGCAGGGAGAAAAATAGAAGTGAGAGAACGAAGGCAGCGAAGCTGCCTGGTGCAGGAAGAAAAGGAGAAGCAGAAAAACAAAGGCAGCGAAGCTGTCTGAGGAGAGAGAAAAATAGAAGTGGGGAAAACGAAGGCAGCGAAGCTGCCTGAGACAGGAAGATGAGGAGAAGTGAGAAACGAAGGCAGCGAAGCTGCCTGAAGCAGGGAGTGAAGTAAAAGTGGGAGAAGGATGTCAAGCTGCGTGAGGGAGGAAGAAATATAACGAAAGAACGAAGGCATCGAAGCTGCCTGCGGCAGGAAGAAAATTGGAAGTGGGAAAACGAAGATGATGAGAAGTGAGAAAACGAAGGCAGCGAAGCTGCCTGAGGCAGGGAGAAAAATAGAAGTGGGAGAACGAAGGAAGCGAAGCTGCCTGGTGCAGGAAGAATAGGAGAAGCAGAAAAACGAAGGCAGCGAAGCTGTCTGAAAAAGGGAGAAAAATAGAAGTGGGGAAAACGAAGGCAGCGAAGCTGCCTGAGACAGGAAGACTGCCTGAGACAGGAAGATGAGGAGAAGTTATAAACAAAGGCAGCGAAGCTGCCTGAGAAAGAAGAAGCAGAAGAAGGAGAAGCAGAAAAACGAAGGCAGTGAAGCTGTCTGAGGGAAAGAGGAAAATAGAAGTGGGAGAACGAAGGCAGCGAAGCTGCCTGGTGCAGAAAAAAAGGAGAAGCAGAAAAACAAAGGCAGCGAAGCTGTCTGAGGAAGGGAGAAAAATAGAAGTGGGGAAAACGAAGGCATCGAAGCTGCCTGAAGAAGGGAGAAAAATAGAAGTGAGAAAACGAAGGCAGCGCAGCTGCCTGAGGCAGGGAGTGAAGTAGAAGTGGGAGAACGATGGCAGCGAAGCTGCGTGAGAGAGGAAGAAATATAACGAAAGAACGAAGGCATCGAAGCTGCCTGAAGAAAGGAGAAAAATAGAAGTGGGAAAACGAAGGCAGCGAAGCTGCCTGAGACAGGAAGATGAGGAGAAGTGAGAAAGAAGAAGCAGAAGAAGGAGAAGCAGAAAAACGAAGGCAGTGAAGCTTTCTGAGGGAGGGAGGAAAATAGAAGCAGAAAAACGAAGGCAGTGAAGCTGTCTGAAGGAGGGAGGAAAATAGAAGTGGGAAAACGAAGGCAGTGAAGCTGCCTGAGAGAGGGAGAAAAGTAGAAAAGGGAAAACGAAGGCAGCGAAGCTGCCTGAGACAGGGAGATAAGGAGAAGTGAAAATTGACTCTCAGAATGACTTGGCTAACAAGAAAGTGACAAGCGCCCCCGCAGGGGACGCTAGTATGTATATTATAGACGAATAAACATCTCCGTGGACAGCTGTTTCTCTGAACCTCTATTTCACCATAACTTTCGAAAAAAATTAATGAGGCCTTCGATAACAGCTCCCTGTGGATGCGGGAAGCTCCTGTATTCAATTGTATACCACCTTGTACCACCTAAACTGTATACCACCTAAAATTCAATGCCCGATTCAATGGTGTAATTTTTGATTCGAAATTCCAACTATTCGCTGAGATATAGCCTCATTTAACCCTTAAAAACTCTCTCTTTTTTATACTAACATTTATCTTACTCTAGAGAGCGTGTAAACGGAGAGTGACTAATTGGAGTCTCTCTCCTCTTAAAGTCAATTTACTCGAGAGGATGGCGTAGAATGGCTTAATTCTCGTATACAGTATGCAAATGGAGGTATGCAAATTATACTCCGAAAAAGGAGTATATAAGGAGGTAGTTTCATTTCCTCCTTCATTCGCTCTTCGAGCTCTCCTCTGGTGAGCTCTCTTCTCTAGAGGGCTTCTTCTGGAGGGCTCTCCGAGGACGGGCTCCGCTTCGAATAGAGCTCCACTCTGGCGAGGGCTGCGCACCGGCGAGTGCTGCGCACCGTCGAGTGCTGCGCACCGTCGAGTGCTACTCAGCGTAGATTGCTACGCAGCGTAGATTGCTGCGCAGCGTCAAGTGCTGCGCACCGTCGAGTGCTGCGTACCGTCGAGTACTGCGCAACGTCGAGTAATGCGCAACGTCGAGTACTGCGCAACGTCGAGTGCTGCGCAGCGTCGTGTGCTGCGCACCGTCGAGGGCTGCGCACGGTTGAGTGCTGTGCGCCGTCGATGGCTGCGCACCGTCGAGGGCTGCGCACGGTCGAATGCTGTGCGCCGTCGAGTGCTGCGCACCGTCGAGGGCTGCGCACGGTCGAATGCTGTGCACCGTCGACGGCTGCGCCCTGGTGAGGACTCCAGACCGGTAAGGGCCCCTAACCGGCGAAGGCCCTACCCCGTCAAGGGCTTGGCTTCCACCACAGCCAAAAGCAGCGAAGCTGCCTTTGGAAAAACATAGAAGTGGGAAAACGAAAGCAGCGAAGCTGCCTGATGGCGGGAGAAAAATATAAGTGGGAAAACGAAAGCAGCGAAGCTGCCTGATGGAGGGAGAAAAATAGAAGTGGGAAAACAAAGGCAGCGAAGCTGCCTGAGGGAGGGAGAAAAATAGAAGTGAGAGAACGAATGCAGCGAAGCTGCCTGAGAGAGGGAGAAAAATAGAAGTGAGAGAACGAAAGCAGCGCAGCTGCCTGAGGTAGGGAGAAAAATAGAAGTGGGAGAGAGGGAGAAAAATAGAAGTGGGAGAACGAAGGCAGCGAAGTTGCCTGAGGTAGGGAGAAAAATAGAAGTGGGAGAGAGGGAGAAAAATATAAGTGGGAAAACGAAGGCAGTGAAGCTGCCTGAGGGAGGGAGAGAAATAGAAGTGGGAGAACGAAGACAGCGAAGCTGCCTGAGGTAGGGAGAAAAATAGAAGTGGGAAAGAGGGAGAAAAATAGAAGTGGAAGAACGAAGGCAGCGAAGCTGCCTGAGGGAGGGAGAAAAAAAGAAGTGAGAGAACGAAAGCAGCGAAGCTGCCTGAGGTAGGGAGAAAAATAGAAATGGGAGAGAGGGAGAAAAAAAAGAAGTGGTAGAACGAAGGCAGCGAAGTTGCCTGAGGTAGGGAGAAAAATATAAGTAAAAAAACGAAGGCAATGAAGCTTCCTGAAGCGGAGAGAAAAACGAAGCTGAAAAACGAAGGCAGCTTTGCTGCCTGAAGCAGGTAAAAAAAGAAGGAGGGGAAAAAGGCAGCGAAGCTGCCTGAGCCATAGAGAAGAAAAGAAGCAGATCAACGAAGGCAGCGAAGCTGCCTGAGGGAGGAAAATCAGGAGAAGCAGAAAAATAGAAGTGGAAGGACGAAGGCAGCGAAGCTCTCTGACGGAGGGAGAAAAGGAGAAGCAGAAAAGCGAAGGCAGCGAAGCTGCCTGAAGCAGGTGGAAAAGTAAAATCGGGAAACGAAGGCAGCGAAGCTGCCTCAGACACGGAGAAAATTACGAGAAGAGAAATAAAGGAATCAAAGATGCTTGCTCATCAACTCTCCCAATGTCTCTTTCAAAATGGCATCAAACACTTGATCAGTCTGTTTTTTTTCTTCTTAAATTTCTACCATCTTTCGTTGTTTACAGTAAGTCTGTTGATACTGTTCCTATTAATCTACATACATCTTCATAAATCATCCTCATTCGCTTTCACAAAATGTTTTACCAAATTCTCGTCCGCCTTTTTCTCTCAACGAACGTAAGCAATACCTATTAATTAGTAATCGATAGCTGCACCCTTTCTGATCATAAGCTGGACAATTCTGTTATCCATAGAATCTGACAATTTTTGAAGGTAAGAAACAGGCAAAGAAGACCATTCTTGCTCAATAGAACTTTTAAGCTCAGCGATTGTGAAGTACTGCTTTCACGTCTAGCTAACAACCCCCAGATATTTTCTATTGGGTTACAATCAGGGGAAACAGCTGGCCATTCTAAAACGGGTATATTTTTCGACAAAAGGAACGATTTTGTAGAGGTGCTTGTGTGTATGGATGCATTATCATGCATTAAAATCATGGAATTGTTAACTGGGCTACGGAAGAACGGTACCAAATCGTGTGCGAGTACTTCCTGATACTCATCCGAGTTCATTCGCATGGAAGGAAACTGCAGAGGGAGGGTTCCGCCGGCGTGAAACGCACCCCAAGACATGAGACTACCGCCTCCATGTCCACGGCGACTGAAGAGCAGCGGGTCCTTGCGAAGATCATGCCAATACGAGTGTTGGCCGTCACATCCGTCCAGATTCCACTTCTTTTCGTCGGACCAGACCTTCTGCACCGAGGAATGTTTTTTATCAATAGCCAAATAATGTCATGATTCTCACCTTACTCCAGTCACGTTTGTGCTCTCTGGTTGCGAATTCCAGGCGTCGAGTTTTATGATTCTCTGTCAATCGAGGTGCCGGCTTCATTTTAGAGTTGACAAAGTGTCCAGTTTCCGAAAGAATGCGACGAACCGTACTCTTAGAAGCTGGAACACCTGCTTCGGCTGCGATCTGCGTCAGTGACTTGGCAGCATTTGACGCTTTCTTCGCGATTGCGCGTCGATCCCGAGTCGAAAACTTTCGTGGTCGCCCACCCTTCTTCTGTGCAGTCGTCTTCAGTCGACCAGAGACGTAATTATTCACACAATTAGGGCTCCGACCCAACTGGCGTGCAATCTCACGATTGCTCTTCTTATTCGCCAATAACACGTCTATTTTCCCCTTTTCGATTTGAGAAAGTTGTGTTGCACTCGGCATTTATCTGCAAAAACAAAAATTTTTTGAAAATATAAAAACATTTAAAAAAAAACATCTGAAATGAGCTTTTTAAAAAGTGAGCTCATAGTTATGCCATAGTCGATTTTACGGTTTTTGGCGGGAAATGCTCCATTCAAACTATATTACGGTTGTCAAGTGGGTCATATTATTTATTTGCGTGGTCAACTCCATGGCTGTTTTTTTTTTTTTGTTGCGCCTTCTAAAACATCGGAAAATGTTCAATTTTGTGGTGAGCTCAAAGTTATGCCACGCACTGTATATATATATATATATATATATATATGCCACCAAAGAAAGACTATCTTCTTCTGCCGTCCTTCACTTGCTGTGTCCGTTTTTTTTCTCATCTTCGTATCCTTTTCCCGAATTAGGCCTCGCTCCCTCTTCGGTCCTGTCCCGAAATTTGTCCCTTCCGAGTCCACCGCTTTTACGACTGCTCCCTGCAATCAAGACCGAGAAGTATATGTTCCCTCCTTTTTGTTTTTTTTTTTGTTGTTTTTTTTGTTTTTCTTGTTTTTTTTAAAAATTTATTATTATTATTATTATTTATTTATTTATTTATTTTTTTTTTTTAATTGAATGATACCAACCTTTTCTTCCCTCTTTTTTTTTCGACGCTTCTTTTTTTTTTTGAAGTCCTCGATCTCGCACTTTTGCCTTCCGTTTTCAAGTCTGGAGTCGTCGACGCTTGACCAATTGTCCTGCAATCAAAATCAAGAAGTGTCTCTCAAAGAAACGATATGTATTTGAAACAACTTTCTGAAAAAAAAAATTTTTTTTATTTTTATTATTATTTTTTTTTTGGTTTAGATATGAAAAACGTCTCATTTGAACTAGCTGACTTTCATGATCGCCCCTCCATTCTGCCGTAGAGTTCACCAACTGCCCTGACGTTGATCTGGCATCGGGTCTCTGAACAAGTAGCTTTTAGTATGCCGACTTCATTTACTGCCTGTTCGAATGTGACTATGTAGTTGCGATTTGAAAGGTTAAACTTACTCTTCTTTTTTTTGAAAGGGTGACTTCTATGAAACCCGACGAATACTCACCTGATCTCATAGGTTCAGCTGCTGGGATTCTACGACCGTTCCATGCCTTGCTGCGTACCTCACGACCTCATACCAGATCGCGAGATCGAGGAGCGTCTTCTGGTGGCCGACCACTATGAGGGTGTCCCTCGCTCTTGTCAGTGCCACGTTGACCCTGGCTTCGTCACTTATGAATTTCGACGCACCTGCTCCGACTTTGGTGGTCGCGACGATGACGATCCTTCTCTCTTTTCCTTGGAACCCGTCGACTGTCCGGACGTTGATCTCATGAAGACCTCGGCCTAACAGCTTTTGATGAATCGTTTTCATCTGCTGCCTGTAGAATGCGGTCACTGCAATCTGTGCCGGTTCAACTCCTCCAGCGATGGCGGCCGCGATTCGCGAGATCACTTCCGCTTCCTCTTCGTTTGCGAGAGAGCTCGTGAGGCCTGGGACTGCTTTTCCGTTCTCCACGTTGACGAAGATGAATGGAGCGGGGCCTCTGCTTCTTATTCCCATGAGGGAGAATGCACTCATGTCCGCCTCCGGAACGTTCGAGAATATTCGTCCATTGTAGAACAGTCTAGATGGGAGCGTGACCAACGACTGTGGCATTCTGTAGACTTGTACCAGACGCACTCTCGGCAGATTTCCCTTCGCCAGGGCAACCGTCAGCGCCGGTCTTCCCGCCAGAAGCTGGCCTATTTTCTTTCCGTCAAACTTGTAGGGCGGGAGCTGATGTTCGTCGCCTATCAACACGAATTCCGCCCTTGGTACAGCCGAATGAAGCGCGAGGAGTCCTGCTTCTGTCATCTGACTTGGGGGTTTTTGGGAAATTATTTCTTCCGATAATAGTGATCTCAGAATGAGGTCACCAACCGATGTGAGAAAAGCAGTCGGCGGAGCGGCAAATTGCGGGACGGCGACGTCATTTGATGCTACTTCGGGAGGTCGCGAGAGGGTTGCTGCTTGCCCGACCTGGTTGGTGGCCGCGGTGCTGAGCACGAAGATGTCATCATCTGAAACAGGCATTGATTCTCTTGTTGGTGGTACTTGAATGGCACCACCTGTGTTTGGGACGAGTGGGCTTGATCCTTCTAACAACGGTGTCCCCGAAATGGGGTCACCAGTTGGGTAGAGACGTTGTCGACTTCAGCGTCGTCTGTGTTTGGGGCGAGAGTGTTAAACTGTTCCAACAATGGTTTCCCCTGAACGGGGGCACCAGCTGGGGTGGGGGGTCTGTCGACTTCGGCAACTTCTGCGTTTGGGGGGAGAAAGTTAAACTGTTCCAACAACGGTTTCCCCTGAACGGGGGCACCAGCTGGGGTGGGGGGTCTGTCGACTTCGGCATTGTCTAACGCCGGTCGTTCGTGGTCGGGCGGGATCGACCTCCTGGATTTTTTTTTGCCGGTGGTGGTTTCACTCTTATCGCTTGTCTTGGCATGCTCGCTCACTTAATCAATGTTGGCGTTTTTTTGACGCGAGCTTACTCGACAAATTCTCACCGCGCGCGAACATATAGGGTTTGCGAAACCAATCAATAACACACTAATACGAACATCAACGTGATGATAAGCTTGTGACATATAATCTACCACGCTGTTAAGACGGCATGTCCGTTACTCGGAGCTGAAAACAGATCAATGCTCGATTGTCGGAGGCCTTTCGCAACAATAGGATGGAAGTTGGCAATCGAAAGGGAGGGAAGCGACTATTCTTTATGAGAAGACCAGACCCATTCTGTTGAGAAGCAAACAGAATGTGAGAATACTGATTTCCCGTGTTGGGAAGCATAAGGATAGAAGAATTTAAGGTCACGTTTAATTCTTAAAATTTTCTTAGATCTCCACCATCTCGGTTAGAAACATTTAGGGGTGTAGAACGTGGGCATTGTAAGCGAATAATTCTGGGAAGTGCAAAGTACGTTTCTAGCTAGAAACTGAAGAAGTTCATTGATAAAACTAGGAAATAATAACGGCCAAAACGAATCCCTAAGGACTACGAGAGGACTGAATAAGAATGTGAGAGGGATTTATTAATAGGTATTGCTTACGTTCGTTGAGAGAAAAAGGCGGACGAGAATTTGGTAAAACATTTTGTGAAAGCGAATGAGGATGATTTATGAAGATGTATGTAGATTAATAGGAACAGTATCAACAGACTTACTGTAAACAACGAAAGATGGTAGAAATTTAAGAAGAAAAAAAACAGACTGATCAAGTGTTTGATGCCATTTTGAAAGAGACATTGGGAGAGTTGATGAGCAAGCCCTTTGGAACGGGATACGTGGGTATCGATCACGTTTAGAAGTAACTTCTTTTCGAGAAACTGTCATAGGAATCACGATTCGCATATGCCTATTAAATGGCGGGAATTGCATTTACATGAACATGACGACGTGCAAATGAGAGAATAACCTTTTTCCGTTCACCGGACAAACGCGTTGCGGTCGCGTCGCGGCCCCCTTCGCGTTTTTTTACATCAAAAAAGTTATTTTTACATTAAAAAACGCTTAGGCTTAGTAAAAGTTTACGATAACGAGGCCGTACGGCTTAGCTAACGAGGCCGTACGGCTTAGCTAACGAGGCCGTACGGCTTAGCTAACGAGGCCGTACGACGCGAAGGGGGCCCCATCTCCCCTCCCCCCCCTCCCTAGGACCCCTACCCCCCTTGCTTAGGTAGGGCCCTCTTCCTCCCGTCTTCCCCCTTTAGGGCCCCCCTCCCTTCCCTGCTTAGGTAAACCCCCCTCCCCCTCCCCCCTTTCCCAAAATTTATAAAGATAATTTTTTTTAAAAAGGAAAAGAAAAAAGAAAGAAAAAATTGAGGGACCGCGACGCGAAGGGGGCCGCGACGCGCCTACCAGACTAAGTAAAAAAGTACCGCATTTCATTTGGTGGATGGTACCATTTTATATGGTGTACGTTACTATTTTATTTGGTGACACTTCTTTTTAGGCACTTTTTCGGTTCATCGGATTTCGCGTCGCGGTTCCCTTTGCGTTTTATTTTTTACATCAAAAAGTTATTTTTACATTAAAAAACGCTCAGCTCAGTAAAAGTTTACGATAACGAGGCCGTATGGCTTAGCTAACGAGGCCGTACGGCGCGAAGGGGGCCGCGACGCGACCGCGACGCGAAAATCCGATGAGCCGAAAAAGTACCTCTTTTTAAATGGTGGACCAATAATTCATGCCCTATTTCTTTTCCGACCGAGAAACCGCAGAAAACACAGTAGGGTTCGTAAAATGCATTCAAGTCACTCAAAAGATGAGGATCGATCAATGAATGAAAATACATTCACGGAGAATCATTCGTAATCAGATTCGACTCAATCAGTGAAGTTTAAAAAGTTGACTAATATTCGGTATCAGAAATTTCATTAGTAGAAAAAAGATCGATAAGAACATTGATAATTTTTTGTCCAATTCGTTCATTTCTGGGAAAATGAATACAGGAAAAAAAACTATGTTATGGTTCACTTTCGGTATAGTTAAGGTTAAGGGTATAGTGTTTGTTAAAAGCCGTGCATTCCCTAAAAATCATTACAAATGACATTACAGTCAATAAGTTTTGTTTACTAAAAAATCTACAGATATTTGGTGTCAGAAATGTTACGCACACCCCTTCAGACGTCCACTTTCAATAGACAAGGCCGGCCCGAAATATTTTGAACAATATGCGCACGCACGCACGCGTGAATCAGACTACAAACTTTAAAAGATCTGATTGCTCTTTCTCTTTGCAAACAAGAAAGGGAAAAAACGCCCCTTACCGAATTTATAAATAAATTTCAAGTCTGCCGCCATTTTAGACACAACAAGGCAGGACCGTTTGAAATATATAAAATTCGCCCAAGCTTATTTCCTAATTTGTCTTTTGGCTGACGGGGGGGGGGGGGTGGTTATGCAGTACGGAAAAAAGGCGCATACTGCACTTGGTTTTCACGGGAAAACTAACGATTAAAACTTCAAAGTAACATAAGTTCTTTTTGGGCGCTAGTGAAGTTTAACTGGTAAGATTTCCCGGCAAAACTACGCTTTAAACAAAAAAATTGATAGTTTTTTGGGCCTTTAACAAAGTGCTACCCCGTTGTCAGTGTTGTCTGCTGTCAATGTTGTACGCAACGCGGTCGCGTGTTGTCAACCTTTGGTTCCCCATGTTGTCAATTGCGCGGTCGCGTTGCGTTTCTTTCATGCGAATTCAACTGGTAGACAACAAATAGACAACAACCGCAACACGCGACCACGTTGCGGACAACTGACAACGGGGTAGCACTTTGTTGAAGGCCGTGTTTTTGTACATACCTAAGTAAGCGACATAGGCACAGTTTTTTCAACAAAAAATTTTTCCCAGGACGGCTCTACACAGCCTGGCACCATGCTAAACTTACAGACTGAATACCGGTCTGTTGAGTTACATGTTAACATGCTGTTTTCAAGCAAGAACCAGAGGAGTAGATTTACGTATTTGGTAATAAAATGGCCCAATTCTAGTAAATATATGAGGGGTATGGCTGGGTCCAAACCGTCTCATGAACTAGCTAGGAAAAAGTTTAAGAACGAGAATAAAAAACTCCATGTAGCTCGCGCTTACCTATCCAACATATTAGAAAACAGCTCGACAAACGGAGAGATAAATGCATCTTCGAGAGATAATGAAGTAAGAGAGATTTAGGCAGAAAAGTGTGATACGAAAAAGCAATACTCAGAGACATCGCTGAGACAAGATACTTTGCAAGCGAATTAGGTCAAATGAGAGAAATATTGCTATTGGTGCAGAGGAAGAATATTGTAAAAAAGGTGAGAGAATTTAAGAATGGTTGAGTGACGGAAGATGAGAAAACGAGGGAGCGCCAGCATAGCAGAAAACGCTCTCAATAGCAGGGAGTCAAACAAATAGCTGAACATAAAATATAATTATGGTTCCCTCCTACGTCGTTTTTCTCCTTCGTCGTACACCATAACTTATGTTTGACCCCTTGTCAGGCAGGTGACTCTTTATTCGGACATAGAACGTTAAGGCCTCAGCCAATAAATGAACTTCTTACATCATAAGTCTCAACAAAAAAACATTTCACAGCATAAACACAACAGCAACAGTAATCGAAAAATCACGTTTTTCAATTAACAACGCTTTAACAACGAGATAATATATTCACAATTGAAACCGGTGAAAAGTGGAACAACTAATTCCAATACCATTCTGACCAAATTAAGTACATTTCATCTGTTATGCATGCAATAATTGTAGGGTTATAACCCGTTCCAGGAAAAACAAAAACTCACAACGAAACAATTATCTCTTTCCAAATTCATCATCCATTTTCCGTCGACACACTATTTACCAAGATAGAGAACAATTTATATATTACACATTCATCACAGACAAGTGCTGCTTATAATTAGTACTTGGAACAGCGTCAAAAAACGAAGAATAAACGTTTGAAATTCTGTTACACAAATTTACGATTTTTTCTCTAAATTTCCAATACACCTCACTGTGATCTGAGAAAATAGAGAGTTTTTAAGGGTTAAATGAGGCTATATCTCAGCGAACAGTTGGAATTCCGAAACAAAAATTACATTATTGAATCGGGCATTGAATTTTAGGTGGTATACAGTTTAGGTGGTACAAGGTGGTATAGATGGTATATTTTAGGTGGTACAAGGTGGTATACAATTGAATACAGGAGCTTCCCGCATCCACAGGGAGCTGTTATCGAAGGCCTCATTAGTTTTTTTCGAAAGATAGTGTGAAATAGAGGTTCAGAGAAACAGCTGTCCACGGAGATGCTTATTCGTCTATAATATACATATAGAGAGGACTAGCGTCCTCTTTGGGGACGCTTGACACTCTCTTGTTAGCCTAGTCATTTCTGAGCTTTTTTTTTCAATTCTGAAGCAGCTGCGCTGCCGTCGTTCATCTGCTTCTCCCTTTCTTCCTCGTTTTTTATTCTATTTTTATCCCTGCTTCAGACAGCTTCGTTGCCTTTGTTTCCCCACCAATAAATGAATTGAATTGAATTGAATTGAACTTCTATTTTTCCACCTGTCTCAGACAGCTTCGCTGCCTTCGTTTTCACGGTTCTATTTTTTCTCCATGCCTCAGACATCTTTGATTCCTTTATTTCTCTTCTCGTAATTTTCTCCGTGTCTGAGGCAGCTTCGCTGCCTTCGTTTCCCGATTTTACTTTTCCACCTGCTTCAGGCAGCTTCGCTGCCTTCGCTTTTCTGCTTCTCCTTTTCTCCCTCCGTCAGAGAGCTTCGCTGCCTTCGTCCTTCCACTTCTATTTTTCTGCTTCTCCTGATTTTCCTCCCTCAGGCAGCTTCGCTGCCTTCGTTGATCTGCTTCTTTTCTTCTCTCTGGCTCAGGCAGCTTCGCTGCCTTTTTCCCCTCCTTTTTTTTTTACCTGCTTCAGGCAGCAAAGCTGCCTTCGTTTTTCAGCTTCGTTTTTCTCTCCGCTTCAGGAAGCTTCATTGCCTTCGTTTTTTTACTTATATTTTTCTCCCTACCTCAGGCAACTTCGCTGCCTTCGTTCTACCACTTCTTTTTTTTCTCCCTCTCTCCCATTTCTATTTTTCTCCCTACCTCAGGCAGCTTCGCTGCTTTCGTTCTCTCACTTCTTTTTTTCTCCCTCCCTCAGGCAGCTTCGCTGCCTTCGTTCTTCCACTTCTATTTTTCTCCCTCTTTCCCACTTCTATTTTTCTCCCTACCTCAGGCAGCTTCGCTGTCTTCGTTCTCCCACTTCTATTTCTCTCCCTCCCTCAGGCAGCTTCACTGCCTTCGTTTTCCCACTTATATTTTTCTCCCTCTCTCCCACTTCTATTTTTCTCCCTACCTCAGGCAACTTCGCTGCCTTCGTTCTCCCACTTCTATTTTTCTCCCTCTCTCCCACTTCTATTTTTCTCCCTACCTCAGGCAGCTGCGCTGCTTTCGTTCTCTCACTTCTATTTTTCTCCCTCTCTCAGGCAGCTTCGCTGCATTCGTTCTCTCACTTCTATTTTTCTCCCTCCCTCAGGCAGCTTCGCTGCCTTTGTTTTCCCACTTCTATTTTTCTCCCTCCATCAGGCAGCTTCGCTGCTTTCGTTTTCCCACTTATATTTTTCTCCCGCCATCAGGCAGCTTCGCTGCTTTCGTTTTCCCACTTCTATGTTTTTCCAAAGGCAGCTTCGCTGCTTTTGGCTGTGGTGGAAGCCAAGCCCTTGACGGGGTAGGGCCTTCGCCGGTTAGGGGCCCTTACCGGTCTGGAGTCCTCACCAGGGCGCAGCCGTCGACGGTGCACAGCATTCGACCGTGCGCAGCCCTCGACGGTGCGCAGCACTCGACGGTGCGCAGCACTCGACGGTGCGCAGCACTCGACGGCGCACAGCATTCGACCGTGCGCAGCCCTCGACGGTGCGCAGCCATCGACGGCGCACAGCACTCAACCGTGCGCAGCCCTCGACGGTGCGCAGCACACGACGCTGCGCAGCACTCGACGTTGCGCAGTACTCGACGTTGCGCATTACTCGACGTTGCGCAGTACTCGACGGTACGCAGCACTCGACGGTGCGCAGCACTTGACGCTGCGCAGCAATCTACGCTGCGTAGCAATCTACGCTGAGTAGCACTCGACGGTGCGCAGCACTCGACGGTGCGCAGCACTCGCCGGTGCGCAGCCCTCGCCAGAGTGGAGCTCTATTCGAAGCGGAGCCCGTCCTCGGAGAGCCCTCCAGAAGAAGCCCTCTAGAGAAGAGAGCTCACCAGAGGAGAGCTCGAAGAGCGAATGAAGGAGGAAATGAAACTACCTCCTTATATACTCCTTTTTCGGAGTATAATTTGCATACCTCCATTTGCATACTGTATACGAGAATTAAGCCATTCTACGCCATCCTCTCGAGTAAATTGACTTTAAGAGGAGAGAGACTCCAATTAGTCACTCTCCGTTTACACGCTCTCTAGAGTAAGATAAATGTTAGTATAAAAAAGAGAGAGTTTTTAAGGGTTAAATGAGGCTATATCTCAGCGAATAGTTGGAATTTCGAATCAAAAATTACACCATTGAATCGGGCATTGAATTTTAGGTGGTATACAGTTTAGGTGGTACAAGGTGGTATACAATTGAATACAGGAGCTTCCCGCATCCACAGGGAGCTGTTATCGAAGGCCTCATTAATTTTTTTCGAAAGTTATGGTGAAATAGAGGTTCAGAGAAACAGCTGTCCACGGAGATGTTTATTCGTCTATAATATACATACTAGCGTCCCCTGCGGGGACGCTTGTCACTTTCTTGTTAGCCAAGTCATTCTGAGAGTCAATTTTCACTTCTCCTTATCTCCCTGTCTCAGGCAGCTTCGCTGCCTTCGTTTTCCCTTTTCTACTTTTCTCCCTCTCTCAGGCAGCTTCGCTGCCTTCGTTTTCCCACTTCTATTTTCCTCCCTCCTTCAGACAGCTTCACTGCCTTCGTTTTTCTGCTTCTATTTTCCTCCCTCCCTCAGAAAGCTTCACTGCCTTCGTTTTTCTGCTTCTCCTTCTTCTGCTTCTTCTTTCTCACTTCTCCTCATCTTCCTGTCTCAGGCAGCTTCGCTGCCTTCGTTTTCCCACTTCTATTTTTCTCCTTTCTTCAGGCAGCTTCGATGCCTTCGTTCTTTCGTTATATTTCTTCCTCTCTCACGCAGCTTCGCTGCCATCGTTCTCCCACTTCTACTTCACTCCCTGCCTCAGGCAGCTGCGCTGCCTTCGTTTTCTCACTTCTATTTTTCTCCCTTCTTCAGGCAGCTTCGATGCCTTCGTTTTCCCCACTTCTATTTTTCTCCCTTCCTCAGACAGCTTCGCTGCCTTTGTTTTTCTGCTTCTCCTTTTTTTCTGCACCAGGCAGCTTCGCTGCCCTCGTTCTCCCACTTCTATTTTCCTCTTTCCCTCAGACAGCTTCACTGCCTTCGTTTTTCTGCTTCTCCTTCTTCTGCTTCTTCTTTCTCAGGCAGCTTCGCTGCCTTTGTTTATAACTTCTCCTCATCTTCCTGTCTCAGGCAGTCTTCCTGTCTCAGGCAGCTTCGCTGCCTTCGTTTTCCCCACTTCTATTTTTCTCCCTTTTTCAGACAGCTTCGCTGCCTTCGTTTTTCTGCTTCTCCTATTCTTCCTGCACCAGGCAGCTTCGCTTCCTTCGTTCTCCCACTTCTATTTTTCTCCCTGCCTCAGGCAGCTTCGCTGCCTTCGTTTTCTCACTTCTCATCATCTTCGTTTTCCCACTTCCAATTTTCTTCCTGCCGCAGGCAGCTTCGATGCCTTCGTTCTTTCGTTATATTTCTTCCTCCCTCACGCAGCTTGACATCCTTCTCCCACTTTTACTTCACTCCCTGCTTCAGGCAGCTTCGCTGCCTTCGTTTCTCACTTCTCCTCATCTTCCTGTCTCAGGCAGCTTCGCTGCCTTCGTTTTCCCCACTTCTATTTTTCTCTCTCCTCAGACAGCTTCGCTGCCTTTGTTTTTCTGCTTCTCCTTTTCTTCCTGCACCAGGCAGCTTCGCTGCCTTCGTTCTCTCACTTCTATTTTTCTCCCTGCCTCAGGCAGCTTTGCTGCCTTCGTTTTTTCACTTCTCCTCATCTCCCTGTCTCAGGCAGCTTCGCTGCCTTAGTTTCACATCTCTCTATTTTCTTGGCTAAAAATGTTTTGCTGCTTGGTCCTCTAAAGGACCTATGTAGTACTCCTCCCCTTGTTTCTGACACATACAGCTCTGCCTTCATTACACCTCCTTCTCTTCCTCTTCTCATCCATTCTTATTTCAGACTGAAATTCAGACTTCAAGACAAGGTTTTTTGGATTATTAACCTTTGAAAACGCTAAATCATACACAAAAACTTAATGTGTGTCCTAAAAACTCTAGAGAATGTTTTCAACTCGAGTACCTCTCGGGTTCGCTATGTTAAGAAAAATTAATGATTTAATTTCTATTTTTTGGGTAAACAATCATTTCAAACTAAGAAATGGAACACACGACCGGTTTCATTCGATTCCTAACATCGAGAAGTATGATAAGAGTAAAATGTACAGAGTAAGAATTCTACACATTCGTATAAAAATAATTTTCCGGATGAAACTTTTCTTAAACTGATCAAGTGTATGTTTGCTCTTCTAACCACTGATAAAATTTTTCCTACTGAGTTTCATGGAAATGTGATTACATCTGTATCAGTTTTCAAATAAACATTATTAAGTCAGCGAAAAAAAAGAAGCGGGGTACTAAAAAATGGTTCAAACTGGAGTCTATGGAAAAAATTGTATTATCAGTGTAGTTTTTAAGGCAAAACTCTCTAAAAAACATAACAAAATGAAAGCAAGTAGTCAATAAATAACCTTACTCTCTGTACAGAACACAGAAAACATGTTTTGCAATCTCCTAATTGTGTTCTGAATAAGGGCCGGAGAGTATCCTGAGTGGTTCGCTATGAAACCTCATCATCTTTGATCGAAAGTAATCGTCACAACTGCGTTCCAGTCAAAATATCAATTTTCTCAAACTGAAGATAAAAACAAAGAGTAAAAAGAAATGAATTCACATTGAAAAAAGAGCAAACTTCATGTAACAATTTTCAAGAATGGTTCACAAAAAGCTGTGAAAATGATATTAAAGTTTAGCGAAGGCTCAGACCGAATTATGCAATGTAGTTCACTTCATACTGAAAATCAGTAAACCAAACCAAGTTTTTTGAACTCTCCATACACGATTACCCAGTAAGAGACCTTGAAAGTCAAAAAAAAAATTTCAAAAAACTGATTAAAAAAATTATTAAAGAATTCGCTCTCGATATTGACACCAGAATGCCGTCTCTAAAACCCATATTAAACCATTCCAAAAACCAGTTTATACTGAACCTATAAAAATGGTTAAGGTATCATTCGATTCCTTTTTAACTGTTCTACAAGACACACATGTTTTCAATATTGTAATTCTAGTGAAAAGATAGTAGCTGAGGAGGTAAAGGCAAAACTTTTAGAAAAAAACTTTCTGAAATCTCGGAAATCTGCATACAGCTCAATAAAAACTTTGATTAGGAACACAGGACCAAGTTTTCTGAATTCTCCATGTTTGAATCCATAGGAAAAATTTCTAACATTTGTGAGAACAGCTCACAAAAACTAAAAAAACGCAAAAATACTTTTTAGAGAAAAAAAGCGTACCACTAAAATCATTCGGAATCACCCTTTCAAACTGAACTCTACGGGCAAAGAAGTATCTTACTTTTTTCACCGTCTTTGAAAATACGGAGAGCAAGTTAGAAATCACCAGAAAGTTTCAAACATAATAGTCAAATAATTAGGTAAAACTGGGTTGTTTTGAGAACTTTTTCAAAAACTCAGCTTAAATGACTATATCTTGGTTCATTTTCAGAAATCTATGATGAAACTTACATTTTCAGAAAATTCAGCTCTTTCTGCTCCTATGTGTCAAAAATCAGAAAAATCCGTTCGCAAAATGCTCTTATTCAAGGGGTCAAAGATGGTGTACATCATAATTGACCAAAAAATTGTCGACAGAGGTTTTTTCCCTTATTCGTCTAAATCTCCCTATTTTCTTTGCTAAAAGGCTTTGCTGCTTGGTCCTCTAAATGACCTATGTAGTACTCCTCCCCTTGTTTCTGACACATACAGCTCTGCTGCCTTCATTACACCTCCCCCTCTTCCTCTTCTCATTCATTTTTATTTCAGACTGAAATTCAGACTTCAAGACAAGGTTTTTTGGATTCTTCACCTTTGAAAACGCTAAATCATACACACAAAAATTGATGTGTGTCCTAAAAACTCTAGAGAATGCTTTCAACTCGAGTACGTCTCTGGTTCGCTATGTTAAGAAAAATTAATGATTTCATTTCTATTTATTGGGTAAACAATCAGTTCAAACTAAGAAATGGAACACACGACCGGTTTCATTCGATTCCTAACATCGAGAAGTATGAAAACAGTAAAATGTACAAAGTAAGAATTCTACACATTCGTATAAAAATAACTTTCCCGATAAAAGTTTTCTTAAACTGATCAAGTGTATTTTTGCTCTTCTAACCACTGATAAAATTTTTCCTACTGATTTTTATAGAAATGTGATTATATCTGTATCAGTTTTCAAATAAACATTATGAAGTCTGCGAAAAAAAGCGGGGTACTAAAAAATGGTTCAAACTGGAGTCTATGGAAAAAATTGTATTATCAGTGTAATTTTTAAGGCAATACTCTCTAAAAAACACAACAAAATGAAAGCAAGTAGTCAATAAATAACCTTGCTCCACGTAAAGAACACAAAAACATGTTTTTTGTTCTCCTAATTGTGTTCTGAATAAGGGCCGGAGAATATCTTGAGCGGTTCGCTATCAAACCTCATCATCTTTAGTGAGAGTCCGCGGGTTTTGGTGTGGTGCCCCCTGTCTTGTGACCCCAGACACAAGTTTATTGGGTTAAGACGTTATAACATGGGTACCGAGAATAATTACATTAACATTATGTTATAGAGCATTAGCAGTGACAATCACAAGGGGGGGGGGGATTATTACATTACGAATTATGCGCCTAGGTAAGAGGGGGGGGGTGAGCGACCGGGCCCGGTCTCCTCTCTCCTCTCTGACCAGCGAAGGGGCGTATTTATAGTGCCCCATGCGAAAGCATTCTCTGGCTTATAAGATATGATGCAGAGATAGGAATATGGAGCAAGGTCCAATGGCCGAGTAATAATAGAGAAGAGCGATTTGCTACAAAGACCTATCAGATATTCACACCTCCAACCTTTACCCCAGGTCTGTCCTCGGACCGAAAAAAAAATAAAGAATAGTTTAGTTCTACCGTAAATGTTCTTTCTACAAAACGGTAAAGCCTAGGATTATAAACGGCATGAATCTAATTGAAGTCTTGTGGAAAACAATCGAAACGAATGCATAAATCGAGTAAATTGGTTAAACCATGGATATATTTTATTTTATCTACATTTTTCAATGCAAAAACAGTTTCCAGAGAATTAATTAACAACTCATAAAGCGTGACATGATAAACATCACGTAAACAGAGGACAATGAAATTATATATATATATATATATATATATATATATGCCACCAAAGAAAGACTATCTTCTTCTGCCGTCCTTCACTTGCTGTGTCCGTTTTTTTTCTCATCTTCGTATCCTTTTCCCGAATTAGGCCTCGCTCCCTCTTCGGTCCTGTCCCGAAATTTGTCCCTTCCGAGTCCACCGCTTTTACGACTGCTCCCTGCAATCAAGACCGAGAAGTATATGTTCCCTCCTTTTTGTTTTTTTTTGTTGTTTTTTTTGTTTTTCTTGTTTTTTTTAAAAATTTATTATTATTATTATTATTTATTTATTTATTTATTTTTTTTTTTTTAATTGAATGATACCAACCTTTTCTTCCCTCTTTTTTTTTCGACGCTTCTTTTTTTTTTTGAAGTCCTCGATCTCGCACTTTTGCCTTCCGTTTTCAAGTCTGGAGTCGTCGACGCTTGACCAATTGTCCTGCAATCAAAATCAAGAAGTGTCTCTCAAAGAAACGATATGTATTTGAAACAACTTTCTGAAAAAAAAATTTTTTTTTATTTTTATTATTATTTTTTTTTTTGGTTTAGATATGAAAAACGTCTCATTTGAACTAGCTGACTTTCATGATCGCCCCTCCATTCTGCCGTAGAGTTCACCAACTGCCCTGACGTTGATCTGGCATCGGGTCTCTGAACAAGTAGCTTTTAGTATGCCGACTTCATTTACTGCCTGTTCGAATGTGACTATGTAGTTGCGATTTGAAAGGTTAAACTTACTCTTCTTTTTTTTGAAAGGGTGACTTCTATGAAACCCGACGAATACTCACCTGATCTCATAGGTTCAGCTGCTGGGATTCTACGACCGTTCCATGCCTTGCTGCGTACCTCACGACCTCATACCAGATCGCGAGATCGAGGAGCGTCTTCTGGTGGCCGACCACTATGAGGGTGTCCCTCGCTCTTGTCAGTGCCACGTTGACCCTGGCTTCGTCACTTATGAATTTCGACGCACCTGCTCCGACTTTGGTGGTCGCGACGATGACGATCCTTCTCTCTTTTCCTTGGAACCCGTCGACTGTCCGGACGTTGATCTCATGAAGACCTCGGCCTAACAGCTTTTGATGAATCGTTTTCATCTGCTGCCTGTAGAATGCGGTCACTGCAATCTGTGCCGGTTCAACTCCTCCAGCGATGGCGGCCGCGATTCGCGAGATCACTTCCGCTTCCTCTTCGTTTGCGAGAGAGCTCGTGAGGCCTGGGACTGCTTTTCCGTTCTCCACGTTGACGAAGATGAATGGAGCGGGGCCTCTGCTTCTTATTCCCATGAGGGAGAATGCACTCATGTCCGCCTCCGGAACGTTCGAGAATATTCGTCCATTGTAGAACAGTCTAGATGGGAGCGTGACCAACGACTGTGGCATTCTGTAGACTTGTACCAGACGCACTCTCGGCAGATTTCCCTTCGCCAGGGCAACCGTCAGCGCCGGTCTTCCCGCCAGGAGCTGGCCTATTTTCTTTCCGTCAAACTTGTAGGGCGGGAGCTGATGTTCGTCGCCTATCAACACGAATTCCGCCCTTGGTACAGCCGAATGAAGCGCGAGGAGTCCTGCTTCTGTCATCTGACTTGGGGGTTTTTGGGAAATTATTTCTTCCGATAATAGTGATCTCAGAATGAGGTCACCAACCGATGTGAGAAAAGCAGTCGGCGGAGCGGCAAATTGCGGGACGGCGACGTCATTTGATGCTACTTCGGGAGGTCGCGAGAGGGTTGCTGCTTGCCCGACCTGGTTGGTGGCCGCGGTGCTGAGCACGAAGATGTCATCATCTGAAACAGGCATTGATTCTCTTGTTGGTGGTACTTGAATGGCACCACCTGTGTTTGGGACGAGTGGGCTTGATCCTTCTAACAACGGTGTCCCCGAAATGGGGTCACCAGTTGGGTAGAGACGTTGTCGACTTCAGCGTCGTCTGTGTTTGGGGCGAGAGTGTTAAACTGTTCCAACAATGGTTTCCCCTGAACGGGGGCACCAGCTGGGGTGGGGGGTCTGTCGACTTCGGCAACTTCTGCGTTTGGGGGGAGGAAGTTAAACTGTTCCAACAACGGTTTCCCCTGAACGGGGGCACCAGCTGGGGTGGGGGGTCTGTCGACTTCGGCAACTTCTGCGTTTGGGGGGAGAAAGTTAAACTGTTTCAACAACGGTTTCCCCTGAACGGGGGCACCAGCTGGGGTGGGGGGTCTGTCGAATTCGGCATTGTCTAACGCCGGTCGTTCGTGGTCGGGCGGGATCGACCTCCTGGATTTTTTTTGCCGGTGGTGGTTTCACTCTTATCGCTTGTCTTGGCATGCTCGCTCACTTAATCAATGTTGGCGTTTTTTTGACGCGAGCTTACTCGACAAATTCTCACCGCGCGCGAACATATAGGGTTTGCGAAACCAATCAATAACACACTAATACGAACATCAACGTGATGATAAGCTTGTGACATATAATCTACCACGCTGTTAAGACGGCATGTCCGTTACTCGGAGCTGAAAACAGATCAATGCTCGATTGTCGGAGGCCTTTCGCAACAATAGGATGGAAGTTGGCAATCGAAAGGGAGGGAAGCGACTATTCTTTATGAGAAGACCAGACCCATTTTGTTGAGAAGCAAACAGAATGTGAGAATACTGATTTCCCGTGTTGGGAAGCATAAGGATAGAAGAATTTAAGGTCACGTTTAATTCTTAAAATTTTCTTAGATCTCCACCATCTCGGTTAGAAACATTTAGGGGTGTAGAACGTGGGCATTGTAAGCGAATAATTCTGGGAAGTGCAAAGTACGTTTCTAGCTAGAAACTGAAGAAGTTCATTGATAAAACTAGGAAATAATAACGGCCAAAACGAATCCCTAAGGACTCCGAGAGGACTGAATAAGACTGTGAGAGGGATTTATTAATAGGTATTGCTTACGTTCGTTGAGAGAAAAAGGCGGACGAGAATTTGGTAAAACATTTTGTGAAAGCGAATGAGGATGATTTATGAAGATGTATGTAGATTAATAGGAACAGTATCAACAGACTTACTGTAAACAACGAAAGATGGTAGAAATTTAAGAAGAAAAAAAACAGACTGATCAAGTGTTTGATGCCATTTTGAAAGAGACATTGGGAGAGTTGATGAGCAAGCCCTTTGGAACGGGATACGTGGGTATCGATCACGTTTAGAAGTAACTTCTTTTCGAGAAACTGTCATAGGAATCACGATTCGCATATGCCTATTAAATGGCGGGAATTGCATTTACATGAACATGACGACGTGCAAATGAGAGAATAACCTTGTATGATTAATCGCTTAATTGATTGCCTTTCGCGCGTTTGTAACGATTGATATGACTGGATATTTAGCGCTGGTGCAATTGAGAGGCGATTCCGAAACAAGAAATGATGAGATTGTGGTGTGAATTGTTGATCTTATAGGACAAAGAAGAGAAAGAGGCTAAGGAGAAGAGAAAAGCAAGGCTGGGGAAATCATACACCATGATATAAGCGAAGGTTTATATGGGATAATTGGCAAAACAGGATATATTACAGTTCAAAAATGAAAATAAAAATGTATACATACATATACATCGACACATATACATACAAATATACATATGCGCATATACATATACACGTACGCATGTACATACACATATATAATATATACACTCATATACATATATATATTTTCCGGAGAAGTTGTTCCGAAAAGCATGAGAAGAATGCGCAAATCACAGAGAACTTTACGGAAGAACATGAGCATAGTGAGTATAAAAATGTATACATGAAATAAATTGCGAGCACCACATATTATGATGTAATTCATGGAGCGCAGAAGCAAGAGAGCGCTCTTATGATCATCAAAGTTCAAAGATAGACAAGAATCACAGAGAAATTTACGGAAGGACATGAGCATAATGAGTATAAAAATGCATACACGAAATCAATTGCGAGCACCACATATTATGATGTAATGCATGGAGCGCAGAAGCAAGAGAGCGCTCTTATGATCATTAAAGTTCAAAGATAGACAAAAATCACATAGAAGTTTACGGAAGGACATGAGCATAATGAGTATAAAAATGCATACACGAAATGAATTGATGTGGGAGGGGCCTGCTGCCTCTCCCTGCTCGAGAGTGAGAGAGAATGGAAGAGAGAGAGAAAAAAAGGGGTGAGAGCGTTATGCCTGCCGATGGGATGAGATAGATGTATTGGGTGAACTGTCTGTGGCTCATTTAAGATTTTCTGCGCTGATAAAATTCTTCTTTGTCTCCCGTTTTCTCTGATAAAATTCCTCTCTAACCTTTGGAATGCCTTTTAGTCTGGGCTGTATTTAGTACCTTTGAAAACTACTGGTTGGAATGTGGCATTTGTCGGGGACTTTTTGAAATAATCTCACAGCTGAATCATTATCAGACCGCAAAAGCCCCTTTTTTTCTAAAATCTTTCTGACTTACTTCCGATTTAATGGTAGAAATGGCATCTCAGAGCGACTCCTTTAAAATAACATGGTGAAAAGAGACAGAGATGATTCTTAAAACAAAAGCCTTTTAGACTGGAATGACTGGAATGTCGCTTCCTTCGTCTGAACGCGGATCTGAACCAATCTAGAAAGAATTTTAATACAAAGGAAAGGAAGAGAAAGAAAATTGCCTTCCTTTGACTAATCAAGCCCACAGAAGGAGAGAGAGAGAGAGAGAGAGAGAGAGAGAGAGAGAGAGAGAGAGAGAGAGAGAGAGAGAGAGAGAGAGAGAGAAAAGGGAAAGAAAGAGAGAGATAGAGAAAGAGAGATAGAGACAGAGAGAGAGAAAAGGAGACACAGAGGCACATTCTATTCGTCATCTCGCAAAGAGCGTGCACCGCTACGCCAGGAGAGTGTTAGAGGCGATGAGACATTGTATGGTGAGATTGAAAGAGCAAAGCGTGGCTGAAATAGCACGAGGTCTACTGTAGGTAGAGAGCACGGAGGTTAGGCGGCTAGAGATATGTCTGAGCGAGAGGAATAGATGTATGTACGTAACTCGCTCTTTTCACAAAAGAAATGTGCCATTAATCGGGGGAAATGTGAGTGTTTGGGACAAAGGGGCTTTTCGGACGATCACCTATCTACGGTCTAGAAATCAGTCCGGCAAAAACTATGTCATAACAGGTGAAAATTCACAGACGCTACCAATGTTTTGGCCTGGGAGAGTCACCCTATACTCTGGCTCTCCACTGCTAACGGTTTAGCAAATGTAAGATGAAAAGTAAAGAGAGGGAAAATATAACTCTTCTGGTTCAGCGACATGAAAACGCAAACAGAAAAATCCAAAATGAAATATTTCTTCTCTTTTTACTGGGTATAATGAAAATGAATCAACAATCGCGTCACATGAAAAGAGCGAAAATAATAGGAACTTGAAGAGCTTACTTAGCATTTTCGTAATAGCTACACATTAATTGCTGAAGACGTTTTAGCACCAATAAGTTCATATGACTCAACCTGACGTGGAATAATATTCTCTCAATCTTGAATAAGGAGGAAAATCATGACATGAATCCAAAGTTAGCATCACATGGACACAAAAGAAATCTTACGATAATCAGAAATGAGATAACCTTTTGAATAATTTACTTAACATACGCGCTTTAACTTCTAAAGAAACGTCTGCAATGATAAGTTCCTCTGACTCGAGCAAGGCACCTCTCTCTTTTCTCTTTCTCTCTTCTTTTCTTAATTGGCCGAACGGCCCAGACAACAGTGTTAACAGCCGCGCAACCTTATGCTTATGACCTCTGAAATTGATACGGTCTCTCTGAGACATAAACAAATTTGCGCCACAAACACGACAGAATAAACTGGACTTACCATTTGGAGTACATTGCGTACGCTGCTTCCTGCTACTTGATCCTCCAAAGAATCCAGTATCATCTTCATTCTCTCTCTTTTCCCCGTTTCGCTTCCCTTTCTTATTTCTTTCTTCTTCTTCTCTTTTTTTTGTTATTTTTTTTCTTTAAACTTTGGTTATTATAAACTCGGGGTGGCGCCCCCTGAGAGGGAGCGCCTCCCGAAGTGGGTCATCTCTAGCTATCAACACAAGGACTCTCTCTTCTCGCTCTGCTTCTCCCTTTTTTTGGTACCTTGAAAATTTTTTTTTGCAAAAATCTAACGTCTTATGACGCGTTAACTGGCCAACCTAGTACGTGATCCTAGGATTTTACCTCAAACTCACCGGTCCTCCTAGTACGTTTTTCCTAGGGCATTACACAAATCACCGGTCTTCCTAGTACGTTTTTCCTAGGGCATCACAACTCACCGGTCTTCCTAGTACGTTTTCCCTAGGGCTTTACACAAATCACCGGTCTTCCTAGTACGTTTTTCCTAGGGCATCACAACTCACCGGTCTTCCTAGTACGTTTTCTCTAGGACATTACACAAATCACCGGTCTTCCTAGTACGTTTTTCCTAGGGCATTACACAAATCACCGGTCTTCCTAGTACGTTTTTCCTAGGGCATCACAACTCACCGGTCTTCCTAGTACGTTTTCCCTAGGGCATTACACAAATCACCGGTCTTCCTAGTACGTTTTTCCTAGGGCATCACAACTCACCGGTCTTCCTAGTACGTTTTTCCTAGGGCATCACAACTCACCGGTCTTCCTAGTACGTTTTTCCTAGGGCATCACAAATTCACTTCAACAACACACACGCGCGCAAACACACACACACACAAAAACACAACGACGGCGCTCACATTTTTACTATCGCCCACCCCTTAACTTACTATAATGGAGGAAATACGAGAGAGTAGAAAAGGCTTCAAGACGGGGCACCAAACCTTCCCCCGCGGCTCTCTAAATAAGAACCACTCGCTGCTACCAGTGAGAGTCCGCGGGTTTTGGTGTGGTGCCCCCTGTCTTGTGACCCCAGACACGAACATGAGGATTGACAAGTTTATTGGGTTAAGACGTTATAACATGGGTACCGAGAATAATTACATTAACATTTTGTTATAGAGCATTAGCAGTGACAATCACAAGGGGGGGGGATTATTACCTTACGAATTATGCGCCTAGGTAAGAGGGGTGGGGGTGAGCGACCGGGCCCGGTCTCCTCTCTGACCAGCGAAGGGGCGTATTTATAGTGCCCCATGCGAAAGCATTCTCTGGCTTATAAGATATGATGCAGAGATAGGAATATGGAGCAAGGTCCAATGGCCGAGTAATAATAGAGAAGAGCGATTTGCTACAAAGACCTATCAGATATTCAAACTTTGATCGAAAGTAATCGTCACAACTGACTGCGTTCCAGTCAAAATATCAATTTTCTCAAACTGAAGATAAAAACAATGAGTAAAAAGAAATGAATTCACTTTGAAAAAAGAGCAAACTTCACGTAACAACTTTTAAGAATGGTTCACAAAAAGCTGTGAAAAATGATATCAAATTTTAGCGAAGGCTCAGACCGAATTATAACGTGTAGTTCACTTCATACTGAAAATCAGTAAACCAAACCAAGTTTTTTGAACTCTCTATACACGATTATCCAGTAAGAGACCTTTAACGTCTCAAAAAATTTCAAAAAACTGGTTTAAAAAATTATTAAAGAACTCGCTCTCGATATTGACACCAGAATGCCGTCTCTAGGACCCATATTAAACCATTCCAAAAAGCAGTTTATACTGAACCTATAAAAATGGTTAAGGTATCATTCGATTCCTTTTAACTGTTCTACAAGACACACATGTTTTCAGTATTGTAATTCCAGTGAAAAGATAATAGCTGAGGAGGTAAAGGCAAAACTTTTAGAGAGAAAATTCTGAATTCTCGGGAATCTGCATACAGCTCAATGAAAACTTTGATTAAGAAGATAGGACCAAGTTTTCTGAATTCTCCACGTTTGATTTCATAGGAAAAAATTCTAAGATTTGTGAGAACAGCTCACAAAAACTAAAAAAACGCAAAAATACTTTTTAGAGAAAAAAAGCGTACCACTAAAATCATTCGGAATCACCCTTTCAAACTTGACTCTACAGGCCAAAAAGTATCTTACTTTTTTCACCGTCTTTTAAAATACGTAGAGCAAGTTAGAAATCACCAGAAAGTTTCAAACATAATAGTCAAATAATTAGGTAAAACTGGGTTGTTTTGAGAACTTTTTTAAAAACTCAGCTTAAATGACTATATCTTGGTTCATTTTCAGAACTCTGTGATGAAACTTACATTTTCTGAAAATTCAGCTCTTTCTGCTTCTATGTTTCAAAAATCAGAGAAATCCGTTCGCTAAATGCTCGTATTCAAGGGGTCAAAGAAGGTGTACATCATAATTGACCAAAAAATTGTCGACAGAGGTTTTTTCCCTTATTTGTCTAAATAACAAGGACTAGCGTCCCCTTTGCGGACGCATGTCACTTTCTTGTTAGCCAAGTCATTCTGAGAGCCTAATAAATTTTCTGCTTCTCCTTATCTCCCTGCCTTCGTTTTCCCACTTCTATTTTTCTCCCTCCCACAGGCAGCTTCGCTGCCTTCGTTTTCCCACTTCTAGTTGTCTCCCTCCCTCAGGCAGCTTCGTTGCCTTCATTTTCATGCTTCTATTTTCCTCCCTTCCTCAGGCAGCTTCGCTGCCTTCGTTTTCATGCTTCTATTTTCCTCCCTTCCTCAGGCAGCTTCGCTGCCTTCGTTTTCATAATTCTATTCTTCTCCCTCCCTCAGGCAGCTGCGCTGCCTTCGTTTTCCCACTTCTATTTTTCTCCCTCCCTAAGGCAGCTTCGCTGCCTTCGTTCTTCTTCTCATCTTCCTGCCTCAGGCAGCTTCGCTGCCTTCGTATTCCCACTTCTATTTTTCTCACTCCCTCAGGCAGCTTCGCTGCCTTCGTTTTCCCCACTTCTATTATTCTCTCTGACTCACGCAGCTTCGTTGCTTTCGTTTTTCTGCTTCTCCTCATCTCCCCCCCTCAGACAGCTTCGCTGCTTTCGTTTTTCTGCTTCTACTCATCTCCCTCCCTCAGACAGCTTCTCTGCTTTCGTTTTTCTGACTCTCCTTATCTCCCTGCTTCAGGCAGCTTCACTGCCTTCGTTTTCCCACTTCTATTTTACTCCCTTCCTCAAGCAGCTTAGCTGCCTTCTTTCTTTTTCTTCTCATCTTCCTGCCTCAAGCAGCTTCACTGATTCCGTTTTTCTGCTTCTCTTTTACTTCCTGTCTCAGGCAGCTTCGTTGCTTTCGTTTTTCTGCTTCTCCTCATCTCCCTCCCTCAGACAGCTTCGCTGCTTTCGTTTTTCTGCTTCTACTCATCTCCTTCCCTCAGACAGCTTCTCTGCTTTCGTTTTTCTGACTCTCCTTATCTCCCTGCTTCAGGCAGCTTCACTGCCTTCGTTTTCCCACTTCTATTTTACTCCCTTCCTCAAGCAGCTTAACTGCCTTCTTTCTTTTTCTTCTCTTCTTCCTGACTCAGGCAGCTTCACTGATTCCGTTTTTCTGCTTCTCCTTTACTTCCTTCCTCAGGCAGCTTCGCTGCTTTCGTTTTTCTGCTTCTACTCATCTCCCTCCCTCAGACAGCTTCTCTGCTTTCGTTTTTCTGACTCTCCTTATCTCCCTGCTTCAGGCAGCTTCACTGCCTTCGTTTTCCCACTTCTATTTTACTCCCTTCCTCAAGCAGCTTAGCTGTCTTCTTTCTTTTTCTTCTCATCTTCCTGCCTCAGGCAGCTTCACTGATTCCGTTTTTCTGCTTCTCTTTTACTTCCTGCCTCAGGCAGCTTCGCTGCCTTCGTTTATCTGCTTCTTCCTTTCCCCTGCCTTATTTCTGTTTCTCTTTTTCTTCCTGCTTCAGGCAGCTTCGCTGCCTTCGTTTTTCTGCTTTAAGAGAGAAGTTAAAAAGAAAGATAAATAAATAAAAAGAAAGAAAAAATAAATAAATAAGATAGAGAAAGAAAAAAAGAGAAAGAAAAAAGAAAGAGAAATTAAAAAGAAAGAGAAAGAAAAAAGAAAGAGAAAAAGAAAGAAAAAATATAGAGAAAGAAACAAAAGAAAGAAAAAAACAAAGAAAAAGTAAAAATAAAAAGAAAGAAAAAAGAAAAAGAAAGAAAAAAGAAAGAGAAAAAAAAGAAAGAGTGTGAAAAAAGAAATAGAAAGAAAAAAGAAATAAAAAAGAAAGAGAAAAAAAGAAGAAAGAGTGTGAAAAAAGTAAGAGAAAGAAAAAAGAAAAAGAAATAAAAAAGAAAGAGAAATAAAAAAGAAAGAGAAAGAAAAAAGAAAAAGAAAGAAAAAAGATAGAGAAAGAAACAAAAGAAAGAAAAAACAAAGAGAAAGAAAAAATTAAAAAGAAAGAAAAAAGAAAAAGAAAGAAAAAAGAAAAGGAAAGCAAAAGAAAGAAAGAGAAAGAAAAAAGATAGAGAAAGAAAAAAAGAAAGAAAAAAGAAAGAAAGAGAAAGAAATAAGAAAGAGTAAGAAAAAAGAAAAGAAAGAAAAAAGAAAAAGAAATAAAAAAGAAATAGAAATAAAAAAGAAAGAGAAATAAAAAAATTTCTCGCTCTCTTCGAGAACGATGAATGATCAAGCGCATTTAAAAAAGAAATTTCCTCGTTTTCATTTCTCAGGCCCGCTATTTTAATCAGAACAAAATTATTGTTTTACTTCGCAGAGAATTTCACCTAAGTCATGTTAATTAACCGTCATTGAAAAGATGACTTAATTTTTTAGAAAGAAGAGAATTTCTATAGAACGGTCGGTCTAGAATGCAAAACCTGCGGGGGTTCGAAACGGAGGTCCGCCAAGAGACGGTAGATCTACAAGGCATGCAAGAAATAACGAAGTATTAGATCAAGTTAAAGAAATGTTTCGGTGCTTCCCCTTTTCTTTTTCAATGTTCCATGACTTCTCCCTGGCTTAGGCTGCTTACAAGGCTCTTTCTGAACTGAAACCCAAAATTTAATTTAAATTTGTCAGTAGGAGTCTTCCTCGTGTTGTCACATTGCAAAATGTACTTCAAATAAATAAATAAATTATACAACGAAATTGAAGAAAAAAAAAACCTAGAAAGGGGATTTCAACAGGAAGCACCGACTGTAAAAAGGAAAAAAAGAGGAGATATGCTAAGAGACTGATTTTAAAGCATAGAATTTTGAACAAAGCTTCGTGTCGAAACTGTGATCTCTACGTTGAATCAAACGGTCTCAGTTTTTCTCTGATCAAACCACTCAAGCTCATTAGCAGTTTCTTTTTCTCAACCCTATTTTCTTGAGGAGCAAGTAAGGATTCTTTTCTCTTCAAAATTAACCTTTCAGGAAACAGGTAAGGTCATCTGAACAATTTCTTTTGAATTTACACATCTATTCAACTTTGAGTTGTTATCGAGCTTTATTTTATGTTTATGAGTTCTCAATTCCGTCCGATAATTTTTGCTTATAGGCGGGAATTTTCTGAACTGGTACCCATCGTTGAAAAAAATTGAATGAACCGAGAAAGGACAATTAATTTTTAAGCAGGGATAGGCCTGTTAAATGGAGGCCCACCGGAGCTAACAACGTAAGTGTGATAAGAAAGACTTCAGATTTAAACCGCTCAAGCCTGTCTGCAGTTCTTTTCTCAGTTTCAAGCATTTCGAGCATACAGCTCTTCTTACACATCTTTTTTTTAACCATGTGTTGCAATTTTGTTCTGTAGTGATCAACGCGATTATTTGAAGAAAACTTCATTTTATAGTGCATGCGTTTGATATAAAAATGGTTGTTCCTGTCTCCGCTCGCCCGCTGGAGAAGCCGCCAAACGAACCCTGAAATATATAGGCGAGAATTTTAACAAGACAAAATTAATTCAGTATGAATAGGATCATTCCTGTATGATTATTATTTTAACCGTATGAATTTGCGCGCAGTTTCATTTGTCAATGTTTTAAAAATGGAACTAAGTACTAATACTCCGCGATTAAATCAACGAAAACCGATCGGGTTAAATTTCACTCTAGCTCATCTTCCCATCTTTTTTGGTCTCTCATCCACCCCCCCCCCCCGGTATGACAAGAACCCGGCAGGATTTCACTTGAATGTGGCGTACTTTACTTGGGGGACCACACTTCACTTTTAGTGACGTTTTTGTTTTTGGTGTGTTTTTTGCGACTTTTTTTGACTAATTCAATCAATTAAAGCGTCAAAAAGTAATATTTTGAGAAGATTTTAATTGCGGTCTTGTTTCTTATAGGAACGGCCTCTTAAGCATGAACTCCGCCTAAGCCTAATCGGAATAATCAGTGAAAGCAATTGAACCTCCAAAGTGCGAAAGAACCAAGGATTCACCACATATAATTTTTTAGGAGGGAGGAGTTGTAAGCAAATTATTTATGAACGTATGTATATGTAAATTTAAAACTATGTTTACGGACTCGAAAAAGTATACAATTGAACAAAAGCTCTTTTTACATCATAGAAAATGGGTGGCTTAAACCTACATCCGGGAATCATTTTCATAAGCATCCGTACACGAAAAATAGTATCCTAACCCCCCTCCTCCATCGATTTGTTTGTGAGTGTAACACAACAAACACAAATCATTAAAGTTCTTGTATATTAAATTGGCGTTTTTTAATAGAAAGTATGGATAAGAATATATCAGACTGTGTATAATGGTATTCAGTCAACAGGGTGTTTCTTAGCACCCGCACAAATTTTTCTTTCGATGCAATGATTTTTAAAATTTCAGAGTTCAACATTTAACTTCTCCAATGATTCAAAATTTCCCTACAAAAAATCCGATAAATTTTTTTTTCCGAGCTCATAGATTTCAATGTTTTTCGGGGTTTTTGAAGAGCGCATAGATTTTTTTGTACCCGCAGTGCGGTTCAGGGAAACACCCTGTCAGTCAATCAACTCATACTTTGAGAAATTTTCTATGCGGTCTCGTTTCTGAGCCGTGTGGCCTTGTTCGCGTTTCCTTTACATAAACCTAGGCGAGAAAAACAAACTGAAACATACTTGAAGATAGTTAGGTTAATTCAAACAGTAGTAGCGTAACTGATTTTACTTACGGATTCGTTTCTAAGCGCTATGTTCTTGTTCCTAAACCGTACGGCCTCGTAAAATTCACCTGAGCCTTGGTGAACAAAGAGTTAAAAGTACCTGACTTTAAAAAAGTCAAGTGAAGCGTGGCCCCTAAGGTTAAAAAGAGCCTTTGATTTTAAGAAAAGTAGAGCAAGGTGGCTAAGAGGACTATTGAGCTACGTTTCTAGCTCAAAACGGTCAAAGTTTAAGTTTTCTTAAATCAGAAGTCCAGCATTGACACTCATACAAAAATTATGTTTCTTCTCATGTTTCGAAGAATAAAAGCGCCTCTATGTGAAAATGTAAGTCCAAATCTGTTTTTGACTGCAAAGAAAATGAACTCGGGTTACTTACACGCTTTTATCAGAAAATCGTGATTTTTAAAGGTAAAATTTCGAATGTAAGGTCAGGTATGTTTTGGCATTTCTGCACTTTAGTCACCCCTACCAGAGGTTCAATTGGGTCAGATCAGAGTGGCTTTTTTTATACGGTCTCGCTAGCCTAAGCCGTACGGCCTCGTTAGCGTAAACTTCTTCCTAAGCCTAAGCGTTTTTTTAAATGTAAAATATTGTTCATGTAAAAATAATTGTTTTGATTTAAAAAGAATTTTTTGTAAATGTAAATAAGTCGGACGTCTGACTCATGGAACCTCTGGTAGTAAGGTGACTAAAGTGCAGAAGTGCCCTTTTTGTCACTCTGCTCTTCTGTTTCTCAGTGGAAGAGAGAGAAAGAGTTCAGATCTTTAAGCAAACACATTTATTCTCCCACTCTACAAGCAGTTTCCAGAGGACATAAATGAACACTGGAAGCTTCTTGAAGACAGCATCAGAGCACCCGCCGCAAGCATCCTCGGAAAGACAAAACCCGGAAAGCCAAGAATCGAGAAAGACACCTGGTTTTTCACCTCCGAAGTTCAGGATGCGATCAAGGCGAAAAAGAATGCCTACAAGAGATGGAGGACGTCAAATGAGGCTGACGACCGCGCTGCATACAGCTCAGCCAAGAAAGCCGCCAAAAGAGCTGTCGCAGTTTCAAAAGCCTCCTACTTCCGCGATCTCTATGAGAAGATGAACCAACCAGGAGGCGATAAAGCCATCTATCGGATTGCCAAGGCTCGACACCGTAACACCTTGGACATCCAGAGAGCAGCCACGATAAGGGACAAACAAGGAAAGCTCGTCACTGACCCTTTAAAAGTCAGAAACAGGTGGCGCGAACATTTCGAAGAAATGAGCGGCCAAGAGTTTGAGCACCCTTTAATCCCTACTTCCCACGCCATACAAGGACCCGTGCCAACCATCACGGCCGAGAAAGTGAAGAAGGCACTCTCTAAGATGAAGAGTGGGGAAGCGGCTGGACCGGACGACATAGCCACCGAAGCCTGGAAACTTGCGGGTGATGTTGGACTATCACATCTCGTGCACCTGTTCAACACCATCGTAAAGCAAGGCCAAATCCCACATAACTGGCGCTACTCCACGACCGTTCCAGTCTTCAAAGGAAAAGGCGATACCAGAGTGTGCAGCAACTACCGTCCAATACGTCTTCTCAACCACACTATGAAGATATTTGAGAGGATACTGGATTCACGCATACGAGATATCGTCGATATTCCAGCTCAGCAATGCGGGTTCGTGAACGGAAGAGGCACAACAGATGCAATATTTGCACTCCGTTTACTCGTCGAGAAGCACGCAGAGAAAAGATCACCTCTCCATCTGACCTACCTCGATTTGGAAAAGGCGTTCGACAGAGTCCCCCATGATCTTATTTCATATGCATTGCGCGATCATCAGGTTCCTGAAGAGTACATTCGATGGACAATGGCGATGTACGATGATTCAAAGAGTACTGTCAGAACTCCGGTCGGCATCACAGAGCCATTCGCAGTAAACGTTGGAGTGCACCAAGGGAGTGCTTTGTCTCCCCTTCTCTTCATTTTGGTTATGGATACCGTCACGCGTCCTCTACTGACTCCGGCTCCGTCAACCATCGCATACGCCGACGACATTCTCCTTGCTGCTCCTACACGTGCCGAAATCGAGAAACGCACCCAAGAATGGAATGACGCTCTTAGTAGGCATGGCTTACGCCTCAACATCAAGAAGACCGAGTACCAGGAAATCGGAGTGCAAACGACGGGAACTGTTCACATCAGCGGTGAACCGCTCCCGAAGACCTCCGAATTCAAGTACCTTGGTTCTGTCATCTCCTCAGACACGTCAACAAATGCAGCGGCACGCCAAAGAGTAAATGCAGCTTGGATGAAATGGAGAGAAGCTACAGGTGTCCTCTGTGATAGGAATATCACAGCTGGCATACGCGGAAAGATGTATAAAACAGCAATCCGTCCCGTGCTTCTCTATTCGACGGAGACCTGGCCTACAACGCGTATAACCGAGAACATTATCCACACGAATGAGATGAAAATGTTACGCTGGACACTAGGACTGAGTCGCCTAGATTGTGTGCGTAACACGATTGTGAGAGGGAGACTCGGCGTTGCCCCAATACAAGACAAGATGCGAGAAGGGAGAGTTAGATGGTATGGACACGTGATGCGAAGAGACGCGACCAACATCGCAAGACACGCCCTTGACATGGAAGTACCAGGCAAACGCCCGCGAGGCAAACCGAAGACAAGATATATGGATACGCTCAACCAAGACCTGCGCCTTGCAAGACTCCACTCGGAAGACGCAACGGACATATGTTTCTGGAGAGCTAGAAGCCGTACAGCGGACCCTACTCCGACCTCGGCCGGCGCGGGACAACGCTAAGAAGAAGAAGAATAACATATTAGAAAGTAATAAATTTCTGACAAACTAACTTGAAACCTTCGATCCCGCTTTCTATTTCTCCTCCATTTCTCTCCTCTTCCGATCTCGGTAACAACGCTGAAAAAAAAGATTAAACAAAAATCCTACTCGTGATCAAGGAAGGTTCGGCCCACCCTCACCATTGCTTCCAAAACTTGAGAGCAAACGAAACGCAACCGCAACGAACAGAGCGAATGATGAATATTCACTTTTTAACCTTTTTAGCTCCGAGTGCTCGAATTCATGTAGCAAACTCTACAACATACATATAGCATTTCAAAGTGAATGCAAAACGTTGAAGTTTTGAACTGAATTTCTTGGAGGCCGAATAATATCTTGAGCAGTTCACTGGAAAGCACTATATTTGATCAAAATTAATCCTCACAACTGCCTCTCCGTCAAAACTGAAGATAGAAACAAAGAGTAAAAAGAAATGAACTCATAGTGAAATAAGAGCAAACATCACGTAACAACTTCCACGAATGGTTCACAAAAAGCTTTTTTTTTGTTGAAAGATATCAAAGTTTAGCGAAGGCTCAGACCGAATTATGAGGAGTAGTTCACTTCATCCTGAAAATCAGTAAACCAAACCAAGTTTTTTGAACTCTCCGTATACGATTACCCAGCAAGAGACCATGAAAGTCTCGAAAATTTTTCAAAAAACTGGTTAAAAAATTATTAAAGAACTCGCTCTCGATATTGACACCTGAAAGCCGTCTTCAGGACCCAATTTGAACCATTCCAAAAACCAGTTTATACTGAACCTATAAAAATGGTTAAGGTATCATTCGATTCCTTTTTAACTGTTCTACAAGACACACTTGTTTTCAGCTTCGCAATTCCAGTGAAAAGATAGTAGCTCAGAAGGTAAAGGCAAAACTTTTTGAAGTTTTTTTCTAAAATCTCGGGAATCTGCATACAGCTCGATGAAAAATGTCATTAAGAACACCAGACTAAGTTTTCTGAATTGACCATGTTTGATTCCTTAGGAAAAAACTTTAACATTTCTGAGAAAAGTTTACAAAAACTTGAAAAACGCAAAAATACTTTTTAGAGAAAAAAGCGTACCACTGAAATCATTCGAAATCATGCTTTCAAACTGAACTCTACGGGCCAGAAAGTATCTAACTTTCTTCACAGTCTTTGGAAACACAGAGAGCAAGTTAGAAATCACTAGAAAGTTATAAATATAAATATCAAAAAAAAATTGGTAAAACTGAGTTGTTTTGAGAACTTTTTCAAAAACTCATCACATATGTTTATATCTCGGTTCAAATTGAAGATATCAAAATAAAACTTTTATTTCTGAAAATTTCAGCTTTTTTGCTCCTACATATGCCATATGTATATGCCAAAAATCAGAAAATTCTGTTCGCTAAATAATATTACTCGAGGTGTCAAAGATGGTACACAAAAAATTTACCAAAAAAGTGTCGCCAGAGATCCTTGCTACTTGATATAGAGAAAGGGACTAGCATCCCCTGCAAGGACGCTTGTCACTTTCTTGTTAGCCAAGTCATTCTGAGAGCTTAGTCAATTCTGAACTTTTTTCTTATCTCCCTGCCTCAGGCAGCCTCGCTGCCTTCGTTCTCCCACTTCTAACTTTCTCCCTGCCTCAGGCAGCTTGGCTGCCTTCGTTTTCCCACTTCTAATTTTCTCCCTCCCTCAGGCAGCTTCACTGCCTTCGTTTTTCTGTTTCTCCTTTTTCCCGGCCTTCGTTTTCCCATTTCTATTGTTTTGCCTGGACCTGGCAGCTTCGATGCCTCATTTTATGTGCTTCTTCTTTTACTGCCACAGCCAGCTTAGCTGCCTTCGTTGTTCTTCTTCACCTTTTCTTCCTGCCTCAGGCAGCTCCACTTTCTTCGTTTGCCTGCTTATTGTTTAATCCCAAACTCGGGCAGCTTCACTGCCTTCGTTCTCCCACTTCTATTTTTCTCCCTCCCTCATGCAGCTTCGCTGCCTTCGTTTTCCCACTTCTATTTTTCTCCCTCAGACAGCTTCGCTGCCTTCGTTCTCCCACTTCTGCTTTTCTCCCTCCCTCAGGCAGCTTCGCTGTCTTCGTTTTCCCTGTTCTATTTTTCTCCCTGCAACAGGCAGCTTCGCTGCCTTCGTTTTCCCACATGTATTTTCTTCCCTCCCTCGAGCAGCTTCGCTGCCTTAGTTTTACCACTTTTATTTTTCTCCCTCTCTCGAGCAGCTTCGCTGCCTTAGTTTTACCACTTTTATTTTTTCCCTCCATCAGGCAGCTTCGCTGCCTTCGTTTTCCCAGTTCTATTTTTCTCCCTCCCTCAGCCAGCTTCGCTGCCTACGTTTTACCACTTCTATTTTTCTCCCTCCATCAGCCAGCTTCGCTGCCTTCGTTTCTCTGCTTCTCCTTTTTCCCGGACTTCGTTTTCCCATTTCTATTGTTTTGCCTGGATCTGGCAGCTTCGATGCCTCATTTTCTCTGCTTCTCCTTCTTTTACTGCGACAGCCAGCTTCGCTGCCTTCGTTGTTCTACTTCACCTTTGCTTCCTGCCTCAGGCAGCTCCACTTTCTTCGTTTGCCTACTTATCGTTTAATCCCAGAATCGGGCAGCTTCGCTGCCTTTGTTTTTCTCCTTCTTCTTCTCTTTCTGTCATAAGCCGTCGGGCCTGGTTAGCGTAAACTATTACTAAGCCTAAGCGAGAGAGGGATGAGAAAGAGAGAAAAATGAGAAAGACTGAAGCAACATCGTGCAGCAAAATGCAGGTTAGAGGAGCATACTAGAATCCAAACAAGTGCCACTAAATCGAGTAAACTAACAAACTGTCAAAAAACTAAGTACATGATGTATTAAATACAGTTTTAGAAACACACTTAAAAACAAAAGCCCATCCCCCCTAGAGTGAAGTGCGTCCCCCCTAGAGTAAAGTGCGGCCCGCTACGTAAAATTGGGCCCCTTTACTTAAGCCTAAGCAAAACAAACAGTAAATAATGGCTAAAAACAGCTAAGACAACTTACTTCATTATAAATTTTTAAAAAAAGAAAAATATTACGCAGAAAACCTAAACACCCGGCACGCAAAATCGTATTTCAAACACAAAGTAATTTGTTCTTCAAAACCATACAACGTATAAGAATTTTTGGCTTACCTGTTTTCAGCTAATATTCACTGTTTTTTTTGCTTAGGCTTAGGTGAAGATTACGCTAACGAGGCCGTACGGCTTAGGCTAACGAGACCGCATGAGAAAATTTCTCATGTTAATATTTTTTTGTCAATTCAATGACTAAATTTGTCAAAAAATATACCCCTTCCAAGTAAAGTGCGGCCTCCCCTAAGTAACATAGTGCCGATTTCTCAGATAGAAGAGTGTTAAAAGATAATAATAATTTTTTTATACTTTTGTGAACGAAGAAGTTTTTTCGAGAAAAAATTCTTTAAAACAAATCGGTTAATTTTTTTTACTTCACGGTAGGCTCCTCCCCCTCTTCCCTAAAATTAACAGGGTAAGGGATTAGTAAGGGAGAAAAATGAGAAAGATCAGGAGCAACATCGTGCAGCAAAATTCAAAGGGAAGAGCCTACGGCGAAGTAAAAAAGTGCATTTTACGTTTCAACGAAACGTAAATTTAAAATAAACACGCGAAAACTCCTAAAAATTATTAAAAGCACAATCTTTTAGAAAAAAACCTCAATCGTGAGTATTGAAAGCCTGCTCTTTCCTAAGCATTAATGCCAAAAGAGAAGAAAGAGAACACTCAACGCATGAAAAAGAGCGTAGTGATGACAATTAACTTTTTCAACTTTAAGTGATGATAAGTTTCTGAATTCTGAAGTAAATGAAAAAGTGAACATAGAGAGATGTTCATAGAAGATTTCTTAACAACATATCTGAAAATACTCACGAATGGATATCAAAAAGATGAGAAAAATTATTGAAAAACACCAGTTTAAAACTCGGAAATTTCGGTCAATACTGAAATATATTTCATAAGTTCAGTATCATGAGATCCGCAATGTCGAAAACTATCAAAAGTGTGAAAATGGTTCACCAAAGTTCTAAGGAGAATGATAGCCTGGGGTTTAAAAGGATTTTGGTGAAAAAAATAAAATCGACCGCAAAATAGCGTATTGCATTCGGAAATAATCGCTAGATTCGAGAGAAATACAGAAATTCCTTTAATAAATTCAAACTCAATTTTAATCGAAAAATGAAACACAAAATTTTTATACATTTGTGAAAATCAGAAAATACCGTTCGGTAGAAACGCTGAAATAAGCGTTGAAAAAAGTTATAAAGAAAGAGAGACCGGACAGAGGAATGTTTTCCTTACTTGAAGTGAGCAACCAGATGGTTTCGTTGAAGATCGCAATAATGAGTTAGACCATTCTACGCCCTTCTACCAACGAAAATGACTTTGAGAGAAGAGAGACTCCCATCAGTCACTCTCCGTTAACACGCTCTCTAGAGTAAGATAAAAATTAGTATAAAAAGAGAGAGTTTTTTAAGAGATAAATGAGGCTATATCTCAGCGAATACTTGGAATTCCGAAATTAATATTACTCCATTGAATCGGGCATTGAATTTTAGGTGGGGTTCTATACAGGAGCTTCCAGCATCCACAGGGAGCTGTTATCGAAGGCCTCATTAATTTTTTTCGAAAGATAGGGTGTAAAAGAGGTTCAGAGAAGCAGCTGTCCGCAGAGATGCTTATTCGTCTATAATATATAGAGAGGATAGAAAGGACTAGCGTCCCCTTTGGGGACGCTTGACACTCTTTTGTTAGCCAAGTCATTCTGAGAGCCTAGTCATTTCTGAGCTTTTTTTCAATTCTGAAGCAGCTGCGCTGCCGTCGTTCATCTGCTTCTCCCTTTCTTCCTAGTTTTTTTCAATTCTATTTTTATCCCTGCTTCAGGCAGCTTCTTTGCCTTTGTTTCCCCACTTCTATTTTTCCACCTGTCTCAGACAGCTTCGCTGCCTTCGTTTTCACGGTTCTATTTTTTCTCCATGCCTCAGGCATCTTTGATTCCTTTATTTTTCTTCTCGTAATTTTCTCCGTGTCTGAGGCAGCTTCGCTGCCTTCGTTTCCCGATTTTACTTTTCCACCTGCTTCAGGCAGCTTCGCTGCCTTCGCTTTTCTGCTTCTCCTTTTCTCCCTCCGTCAGAGAGCTTCGCTGCCTTCAATTCAATTCTTTATTTCCATGTACACAAAAACAGTTTCACTTCAACATTTAATGATCACAAATTAAACACGGATTATGATTCTACTAGGAAAGAATTGTATTACAGTGGCAGTGTGTCTACAAAAAGTGTTCTTCCTAGTTTAACTTAGTCGCAGACAATTGGCTCGGGTAAAATACAATTTATCGGTAGTTTTCTGAGTTTATTCATAAATACTTCGCTGGAATGATTACATACTACTTCGCTAGGTAAGCAATTCCAAATAGTGATCGACCTAGAAGCACACGTAGAAAACCTAAAGGAGTTTAGAGCATATGGTAAGGCGATTCTTAATGGATGGGTATTTCTAATAGCTCTAGTAAGAGGAGCTATAGTAAATAAACGAGAGAAGTCGAACTCTGAGACTTCAACATTTAATGATCACAAATTAAACATGGATTATGATTCTACTAGGAAAGAATTGTATTACAGTGGCAGTGTGTCTACAAAAAGTGTTCTTCCTAGTTTAACTTAGTCGCAGACAATTGGCTCGGGTAAAATACAATTTATCGGTAGTTTTCTGAGTTTATTCATAAATACTTCGCTGGAATGATTACATACTACTTCGCTAGGTAAGCAATTCCAAATAGTGATCGACCTAGAAGCACACGTAGAAAACCTAAAGGAGTTTAGAGCATATGGTAAGGCGATTCTTAATGGATGGGTATTTCTAATAGCTCTAGTAAGAGGAGCTATAGTAAATAAACGAGAGAAGTCGAACTCTGAGTAGTCGTGGACTCTCTTATGTATAAAAACTAAATCAGAAACAACCCTACGATATTCAAGAGATTCTAAATTTAACATTTTTAAACGTTCAGAGTAAACTAGACGGGTAAGTCCTTTCCTAGCCAAGATTCTTTTAGTGAAATTTCTCTGTACTCTTTCGAGGTCCTTAACTAAGCCAATCGCTGTAGGTGACCATACAACCGAGCTGTATTCGAGGATCGGACGAATATAAGTAACGAAAGCACGGGTTAATACAACCAGAGAATTGGTTTTGAACGCGCGCAAAAAGAGATTGGCGAGGTTTGTAGATTTCTTACAGACATGCTCGACTTGTTTATTGCAAGAAAGATTACTCGAAAAGACAACTCCTAGATCTATTATTTCGGAAGAGTTGGCCATTGTATGACGATCTAGCTGATAATTTTGCATGGGGTTAATACCAAGATGCGAAACTATACATTTTTGAGCTGATAGTTTGAGATTGGACTGTTGAAACCAGTTGAATACATTGTCTATGGCAGTTTGGAGGTCAGACGAAAAAGTTGGTACTTCACTAAATAATTTAATGTCATCGGCGTAGATAGTATAATTTACATTGGGAGGAATTACATGTTTTATGTCATCAATAAACAGTAAGAACAGTTTCGGTCCAATAGCTGAACCTTGTGGTACACCGCTGGTAACAGAAGATGAGCTAGAGAATTCGTTGTCAACACATACAGTCTGAATTCTACCAGTCAAGTAGTCCGCAATCCATTGAATGAGGTTACCGCAGATTCCTAACTTTTTTTAGTTTAAGAAGTAATAATATAGTATCTACTGTATCGAATGCCTTTGATATGTCAAGAAAAATAACATGTTGTTGTTGTAGATTGCCCGCCGTAGGTCTCCGGCTGGGTAGACGAGGTCTTCTTTGACATGGCTCAGAAAACAATAACCTTACTTACATCATTTATCTAATCACATTATTTCTCTTTCTCTCTCGGGGTTTATTTTTTTTTATTTTTTTTTTTTTATTTATTTATTTATTTTTTTTTTAAATTTTATTTTATTTTATTTATTTTTTTTTATTTTTTATTATTTTTTATTTTTTTCCCCTTTTTTTTTTTTGAGAGAGAGAAAGGAATCACTGGTATGAGAACTTAACAACAGACGTCGGGCTATTCCACAAATCTATACTTCTTAAAAGTGTGTGGTCACAGCGACACGAGAATAAATGACTAGTTGTATGTGGCTCTTCTAAACATTTTGGGCAAAGAGGTGATAGGGCAGCTCCTATTCTGTGTAGGTAGCTGTTAAGGGAACTTGCATAGCCACTACGTAGTTGCGATAATGTTATTTGTTGTTCCCTGGGAAGTTGATTCGTTGATTTATGGATTCTGGGAGGTTTCTTACCTAGAACTGGGTTAGGGGAGCAAGATCTAATGAAATTTCTAACAGTTTCAGTATGTATTCTTTTAAGTGCGGCTTTCTGATCACTGTCTACTAGCATAATTTCTAAGTCCTTGGCATGTTTACGAATAGTTCTAGGTGGTTTGGGTTCCATGCATCGACGATGGGAGGGGTGGTTTGGGAGGAGTCTTGCTCTTGCAACGAATTGCTTGGTAAGCATCGTGTTGTGCTCCTTTATGGGTAACATTTCGCTTTCTAGAGCTAAGTGCTCTGTGCCGGCCATTGCTAGGTTTCCTGTTGCTATCCGAATTGCTCTATTTTGGTTTGCCTGTAGTTTTTTCCAGTTCGTCTCGGCCAATTGAGGGGAGTAAATTGGTGCGGCGTAGTTGAGAACGGATCTGGTCATTGTTTTGTAGGTTGCAAGAAGGGTGTTTTTCTGTTGGCGCCATGTTCTTCCTCGGGTCGCGACGGAGGTCACCTACACGCGGTGCGACTGTGGACGACGCTACACGGCGTCGGACCCAATGGACCTCCAAAACAAAACTTCCCAATAGAAAAATAACATCGACGGCTTTAGCGGGGCTTCCAGCATCCACAGGGAGCTGTTATCGAAGGGGCTTCCAGCATCCACAGGGAGCTGTTATCGAAGGCCTCATTAATTTTTTTCGAAAGATAGGGTGTAAAAGAGGTTCAGAGAAGCAGCTGTCCGCAGAGATGCTTATTCGTCTATAATATATAGAGAGGATAGAAAGGACTAGCGTCCCCTTTGGGGACGCTTGACACTCTTTTGTTAGCCAAGTCATTCTGAGAGCCTAGTCATTTCTGAGCTTTTTTTCAATTCTGAAGCAGCTGCGCTGCCGTCGTTCATCTGCTTCTCCCTTTCTTCCTAGTTTTTTTCAATTCTATTTTTATCCCTGCTTCAGGCAGCTTCTTTGCCTTTGTTTCCCCACTTCTATTTTTCCACCTGTCTCAGACAGCTTCGCTGCCTTCGTTTTCACGGTTCTATTTTTTCTCCATGCCTCAGGCATCTTTGATTCCTTTATTTTTCTTCTCGTAATTTTCTCCGTGTCTGAGGCAGCTTCGCTGCCTTCGTTTCCCGATTTTACTTTTCCACCTGCTTCAGGCAGCTTCGCTGCCTTCGCTTTTCTGCTTCTCCTTTTCTCCCTCCGTCAGAGAGCTTCGCTGCCTTCAATTCAATTCTTTATTTCCATGTACACAAAAACAGTTTCACTTCAACATTTAATGATCACAAATTAAACACGGATTATGATTCTACTAGGAAAGAATTGTATTACAGTGGCAGTGTGTCTACAAAAAGTGTTCTTCCTAGTTTAACTTAGTCGCAGACAATTGGCTCGGGTAAAATACAATTTATCGGTAGTTTTCTGAGTTTATTCATAAATACTTCGCTGGAATGATTACATACTACTTCGCTAGGTAAGCAATTCCAAATAGTGATCGACCTAGAAGCACACGTAGAAAACCTAAAGGAGTTTAGAGCATATGGTAAGGCGATTCTTAATGGATGGGTATTTCTAATAGCTCTAGTAAGAGGAGCTATAGTAAATAAACGAGAGAAGTCGAACTCTGAGACTTCAACATTTAATGATCACAAATTAAACATGGATTATGATTCTACTAGGAAAGAATTGTATTACAGTGGCAGTGTGTCTACAAAAAGTGTTCTTCCTAGTTTAACTTAGTCGCAGACAATTGGCTCGGGTAAAATACAATTTATCGGTAGTTTTCTGAGTTTATTCATAAATACTTCGCTGGAATGATTACATACTACTTCGCTAGGTAAGCAATTCCAAATAGTGATCGACCTAGAAGCACACGTAGAAAACCTAAAGGAGTTTAGAGCATATGGTAAGGCGATTCTTAATGGATGGGTATTTCTAATAGCTCTAGTAAGAGGAGCTATAGTAAATAAACGAGAGAAGTCGAACTCTGAGTAGTCGTGGACTCTCTTATGTATAAAAACTAAATCAGAAACAACCCTACGATATTCAAGAGATTCTAAATTTAACATTTTTAAACGTTCAGAGTAAACTAGACGGGTAAGTCCTTTCCTAGCCAAGATTCTTTTAGTGAAATTTCTCTGTACTCTTTCGAGGTCCTTAACTAAGCCAATCGCTGTAGGTGACCATACAACCGAGCTGTATTCGAGGATCGGACGAATATAAGTAACGAAAGCACGGGTTAATACAACCAGAGAATTGGTTTTGAACGCGCGCAAAAAGAGATTGGCGAGGTTTGTAGATTTCTTACAGACATGCTCGACTTGTTTATTGCAAGAAAGATTACTCGAAAAGACAACTCCTAGATCTATTATTTCGGAAGAGTTGGCCATTGTATGACGATCTAGCTGATAATTTTGCATGGGGTTAATACCAAGATGCGAAACTATACATTTTTGAGCTGATAGTTTGAGATTGGACTGTTGACACCAGTTGAATACATTGTCTATGGCAGTTTGGAGGTCAGACGAAAAAGTTGGTACTTCACTAAATAATTTAATGTCATCGGCGTAGATAGTATAATTTACATTGGGAGGAATTACATGTTTTATGTCATCAATAAACAGTAAGAACAGTTTCGGTCCAATAGCTGAACCTTGTGGTACACCGCTGGTAACAGAAGATGAGCTAGAGAATTCGTTGTCAACACATACAGTCTGAATTCTACCAGTCAAGTAGTCCGCAATCCATTGAATGAGGTTACCGCAGATTCCTAACTTTTTTTAGTTTAAGAAGTAATAATATAGTATCTACTGTATCGAATGCCTTTGATATGTCAAGAAAAATAACATGTTGTTGTTGTAGATTGCCCGCCGTAGGTCTCCGGCTGGGTAGACGAGGTCTTCTTTGACATGGCTCAGAAAACAATAACCTTACTTACATCATTTATCTAATCACATTATTTCTCTTTCTCTCTCGGGGTTTATTTTTTTATTTTTATTTTTAATTTTTATTTTATTTATTTATTTATTTTTTTTAAAATTTTATTTTATTTTATTTATTTATTTTTTTTTTTCCCCTTTTTTTTTTTTTTTGAGAGAGAAAGGAATCACTGGTATAAGAACTTAACAACAGACGTCGGGCTATTCCACAAATCTATACTTCTTAAAAGTGTGTGGTCACAGCGACACGAGAATAAATGACTAGTTGTATGTGGCTCTTCTAAACATTTTGGGCAAAGAGGTGATAGGGCAGCTCCTATTCTGTGTAGGTAGCTGTTAAGGGAACTTGCATAGCCACTACGTAGTTGCGATAATGTTATTTGTTGTTCCCTGGGAAGTTGATTCGTTGATTTATGGATTCTGGGAGGTTTCTTACCTAGAACTGGGTTAGGGGAGCAAGATCTAATGAAATTTCTAACAGTTTCAGTATGTATTCTTTTAAGTGCGGCTTTCTGATCACTGTCTACTAGCATAATTTCTAAGTCCTTGGCATGTTTACGAATAGTTCTAGGTGGTTTGGGTTCCATGCATCGACGATGGGAGGGGTGGTTTGGGAGGAGTCTTGCTCTTGCAACGAATTGCTTGGTAAGCATCGTGTTGTGCTCCTTTATGGGTAACATTTCGCTTTCTAGAGCTAAGTGCTCTGTGCCGGCCATTGCTAGGTTTCCTGTTGCTATCCGAATTGCTCTATTTTGGTTTGCCTGTAGTTTTTTCCAGTTCGTCTCGGCCAATTGAGGGGAGTAAATTGGTGCGGCGTAGTTGAGAACGGATCTGGTCATTGTTTTGTAGGTTGCAAGAAGGGTGTTTTTCTGTTGGCGCCATGTTCTTCCTCGGGTCGCGACGGAGGTCACCTACACGCGGTGCGACTGTGGACGACGCTACACGGCGTCGGACCCAATGGACCTCCAAAACAAAACTTCCCAATAGAAAAATAACATCGACGGCTTTACCATGGGAGAGTATATCAGCGAAATAGGAATGAGATTGCACCAATGAAGTCACAGTTGACCTTTTGTTTCTAAAACCAAATTGATGGGGAGACAGTAGATCATTTTGCTTCAAGTAGGCATCTAATTGACTTATTATAACATTTTCCATCACTTTGGACATTGAACAAGTTAGGGAAATGGGGCGATAGCTAGACAATTGATCCGCTTTAGATTTAGACTTTAAGATTGGTTTAATAATAGAAGTTTTCCAAAGAGAGGGAACTTTTCCGACTAGTAAAGAGTTGTTAAATAGAATAGAGAGGGGCTTGAGAAGAACAAATCGAAGTTTTTTAATTACTATATTAGGTATATTATCCGGAGATGTGTTGCATTTATATTTCAATTGATTCAAAGCTTTAAGTATCATATCTACATCTATGACATCGAATTGCATATGTGTGGAAGTTGATACATCGGTATTAGGTATAATACTGCGAGGTGTAGAATAAACAGAAGAGAAATATTGTGAGAAGGCGTTAGCTTTAGACAACGAAGTATGGACTGGCAAACCAGAAGGGTCTACTGGGTCTACTAAAGAGGGAATCACAATGTTACGGCCTTTTGTACGACTTCGACATTCAGAATAAAAACGTCTTAGGTTTCCTTTTGCCACAAGTTTGGCTTCTCTCTCCATTTGAAATGCATATAGTTCTTCAGAAAATTTGGCAGATAGAGTATTGCTATAAACGGAATTAGGGGAACGAAGCGATGCGCGATGAAGCTTGTCATACATCCTTCGCAGCTTCAAAGGATACTTATCTAATTCACCTTGTTCGGTAGAACAAGGCACAAAACGATCTATCAGAGAAATTATAAAATCAACGATATAATTATTAGCGGTATCCGGGTCGAGGGAAGAAAGAGCAAGTGTCCAATCATGAGAAGAAATCAGAATTTCCATCATCCCCCAATTCGCACGCGAAAAATTTCTAATGAGAGACTCAGGAGTCTTAGACATAGTTGCAAAAGTTATTCGAAAATCAACAGTGGCATGATCACTGTTTGAGAAAGGAGCAGTGACAATACAATCGCTTATAATTTGATTATTACAGAGTACGATATCTAGAACATTAGGGCCACGCGTAGGGTGGGAGACATATTGGAAAAAGTGTTCATCGCAAGCAAAGTTTAAAAAGAAAGAATGGCTTTCATTATTGGAAGTGGTCAGATTTTCCCAATCGATGTCTGGTAAGTTGAGGTCTCCTAATATGACTATTGGTGTATTGGTTAGAGAGATAGACTTGATAAATGACAATAATGAGATCATTATCGAATGAGAGCAAGAAGGTGAGCGGTATATGCACACACAACGTATATGACGTGGGAAAGCGTTGGGGTTAATTAGATCGATAACAATCACTTCTACGCCTTCATCACGGAAGGAAGTTACAAAGAAAGATGAAATACTAGAGGAGACAAAAACAGCGGTTCCGCCGCCCTTGTTGGGGTCATCTAACGAGCGATCACAACGATACAAAGCATATTTATGATTTCTTAAAAATTCACGATCTGACTCAGAAGAAGTTAGCCATGTTTCCGTAATAAAAATCAACTCAAATGATTTGCTACTCAACAAGAAATCGAGATCAGTCATTTTATTACGAATGGATCTTGCGTTGAATAAGCATGCTTTGACAACAGGACTATCAGAAGAACTAACACTGCCACTGACCTAGTGAGACTTTCTTTGAGTCACGTATGCGTACGTTTTTGGCTGCTCTTCTCTGAATGGCCTTGCCTTCCGTAGCCGGAAGAGCTGCGTCCCTCTGACTGTCCACTCTATCTGCCCTGCCTGGAGATTCCGTTCCCTCGCGACCTGCCTGCATTGCTTCTCCAATTCCAATCCAGTTCGAGTGAGATCTTCTCTGACGAAGACGCGGGGGTGGGACTGGATAACTTGGGGTCTGGAACTTCTGATCTTTTGAAGAGTGACAGAACGTAGAGCTGGAGATGGGAGGTAAACTTTCAGAATCCTTCTTTTGTTTTCGGCTCTTCCATGTCTTTTGTGCCTGACATCTCCCTTTCTGAAAGCATCAGAGAGTTCTTTGATGTCAAGCTCATCGACAAGCTTGGCAATAAGGGCTTCATCTTCAGCGGCAGTATTCGAGTCCGAGTCCTTTTCCTCCAATCCAACGATAACGATGTTTTTCGATTTTTCTTCTATGATATCCTTGTCTTCCAACAGACACCGTCTGACCGCTTCGTAGGCAACGGCATCGGGTGAGAGGGATGTTTGGTTAGAAGAAACTGTCGAACTTTGTTCCTTGGTGAGTGAAATGATCTGTTGATTTTGAGACTCGATAGTTCTAGCCTGAGTTGCGATTGTATCCGCTTGTAGCCGAATAGTTTCGAGAAGAGATGGAATATCCACATTGTTGGGAGAGAGAGACATCTTAGGTCAAATATGCGAGTTGTTCGATATTAGACGTGGTAGATCACCGACTGCTCAGTGTGAGCAAAGATAAGGGAATGACTTCGTCCTTCCACTTCTATTTTTCTGCTTCTCCTGATTTTCCTCCCTCAGGCAGCTTCGCTGCCTTCGTTGATCTGCTTCTTTTTTCTCTCTGCTTCAAGAAGCTTCGTTGCCTTCGTTTTTCTACTTATATTTTTCTCCCTACCTCAGGCAACTTCGCTGCCTTCGTTCTACCACTTCTATTTTCCTCCCTCTCTCCCACTTCTATTTTTCTCCCTAACTCAGGCAGCTTCGCTGCTTTCGTTCTCTCACTTCTATTTTTTTCCCTCCCTCAGGCAGCTTCGCTGCCTTCGTTCTTCCACTTCTATTTTTCTCCCTGCCTAAGGCAACTTCGCTGCCTTCGTTTTCCCACTTATATTTTTCTCCCGCCATCAGGCAGCTTCGCTGCTTTCGTTTTCCCACTTCGGCCATTACTAAAGCACGCCGTGCACACTGTGCTCGCTGTGCACGCACGCTGTATAATTACTAATGCACGCCGAGGGGCGGGAAAGAGAGAAAAAGTGTTTGACGCACTATATTGTTTCACACTATAATTAATTTCCTCCAAAAAATATGAATTTTTGTCCAATAATATCATGACATATCAAGCAGCATACGTGCGAAAGTTTAATAAACCATTGACGAAGTATAAATTTTCGGTTTAGAATTAGTTTCAATGATTGAAAGATATCTAGTTTTAAGTAAATCAGTAAGTTATTCGCATCATCGTAATTTTTCAGGTCTGATGGAACAGTTCCGAGAAGGTCCAGAAGGGTTCTTCTACCAGTTCAGAGAGAAAGGCATCGACTTAGCAGTTGCTAGAAAAATATTGGAAAGGTTAATAAAAAGAACACGGTCGATTCCATTCTCAGATTTGAATTTTCCCGATTTCATGTAATTTCAAAAACAAGTTTATTTTTTTCTGTTTTTGATTTGTTTAAAAAAGGTATTCTGCAGTTTGCCGTTGAATCACGTCAATGAAACTTCTCCACCTGTCCCGGAGTTCGGTATGGGTAGTTTCATTTACCACATACGATTCGAGCAATATGATGGCAAGCTTCCTGATATATTGACAGTTGATATACTTGCGCCATGGTCTTCGAGGAAACGTCAGCTTTTTTATTTTTTATAATTTTTTCACAAGTTTTCTGAATGAGTTAATTTATCATATAAGACAATGGTGGGAATAATTTTTGCCAAAATGCCCAAATTTTATATTTTTGGTTTTGTCAAAATTCTGAATAAATGAAATTGTTTGAAGAAAGTTTTATCTTCGACTTATATTGTCAATTCCCAAAAACGTTAATTCAATAAGCCACTATATGGCAAAGCCAAATGTTGTCAAAATTATAGCCATTTCTGATCATGACAATTCTTGGCTTCAAAATTTACAAACTCCTCTGAGTAACAAATTTGTGTGGGTTAAATTGGATTGAGAGTTGTAGGTTTATTGCTTCTCAATTTTTTCAGCACGCCGGAACATGCATCTGATTAAGAAACCGGTTTCAATTCAAGGAAATATTGTAACGAGGACGAACGGAGAAGATGATTCTTGGCATCAAATTTGTTATTATGGAAGACATCCAAGATATCAATATTTGAACAAAAAAGTTTGTTATTTTTAGATTTAATATTTTTCAAATACATTGCTTTATTTCTGAATCGAAATTCCAAGTTCATTAAAACCACTGAGATTTGAGATTCGTTAACTAGTTATTGGTCAAAGCATAGAATAAAACTATACTGCGGAAAAATACGTTGAAAACAAAACTGTTGAAATCCATTCTGCGCAGAAGATTGTTTGAATCAAGTCGACCCCCCTGTTCAAGACCGCTTTCTAAAATGTTGAGATAGGAGAATTTCATAAGTCGTTCAGTGCAACATTTGAGAAGCTATCAGAGTTTTGACGGACCTCAATAGCAAGAAAAATCTAAAAAGATCATTGGAGCCGGAAAGTTTATTAATTTTTGAAACAAATTTCTGAAGAAAAAAATTGGAAAAAGATTGCAATATGTACACTGTAGCTCTTTTGCAGATAGTCATCGTGGCAAATCCGACGACTGGAGTATTCAACAATCAAGCGATCATTATTTACCATTTTTCGCAAAAGCCATCTATCGACATAAATGAACTTCGAAGGGTATTTTTACTTATTTATTCATCTTTAAAACATATATCGATTCCATCAAACTCGTTTCATGCGAAATTTGGCCCATGTAACTTAGAAACAAATGAGTTTCTTGTTTTTTTCTTCGAGGAGTTGTACTTGAAAAATGAGTAAGCCCTAAGATAATTTTGTGTTTTCTTTGAAAGGTCAGAATATCCGAGTGCGATAAAGAGAACATAAAGATCAACTGAGGGACAATTTACCGAAACAAGTTTGTGCAGAGGCCGTATGCACGTACACGCGGCAAACGTTTTACTTGAAAACTGTTTTCAGGGAATACATTTCCCGAGGGAAATGTGTTTTCGAGGAAAATGATTAATGGTATGCACGAAATGTGGAAAATATTTACCGAGAATACTTCGGGGGCGGGAATTTGAAAATGTTTTTTGTGACTTCGAGATTTTATTTATATTTATTTATAATTTTCTTTTGTATTGCTTACTCCGTGAGAATTTTCGTAAGAGGATAAGACCCGATAACGCTTTATTTTCGAGCAATGTCATACCCTTGAAAATGGAAGACGGATAGCTGAATTATGTGAATAGTTTAACGCATTTTCTCTTGTTTTGTGCTGCTTTTAGGTTGATTTTGTGACTAATTTTCTTTACTTTATGTTTGTCATCATCACTTCGTTGTTTATTACTGCGCTTGTACATTGAACGAATAATTTGTCTCGATACCAGTCAATTTGAATTAATTATAATGGTCTATTTCTTGTTTAAAAAAAATTATTTTTGGCACTTTTTCACTTTAGTGGCCCCCCTACCAGAGATTCAATCGGGTAATTTTCTTGATACGGCCTCGTTAGCTAAGCCGAACGGCCTCGTTAGCGTAAACTTTTTCCTAAGCTTAAGCGTTTTTCATGTAAAAATATTTTCTTTAATGTAAAAATCATCTTTTTAATGTAAAAATATTTTTTTTGTAAATGTAAATAAGTCAGAATTATGACCCAACATTGTTTTTCCACCGAAGAAACATTTCTCCATAAGAAAAAATTTTTCTTTCCTAAATATGTTCTCACCTAATCAGTTTCTGTACTTAGACGTTGTTCCGAGTCCTGCTCGTCACCGGAAAATTAAAAAAAGAGAATATCACTCCAATTTACCAATTTCAGACAACAACGTCTAAGTACAGAAACTGATTAGGTGAGAACTAATTTAGGAAAGAAAAAATTTTTCTTATGGAGAAATGTTTCTTCGGTGGAAAAACAATGTTTGGATCTTATTCCCTGATGTCTAGCCCCTGCGTCTTGTCTAGCAGACATTAGAATACTAGACGAACAATTGGCTCTAAACGCTACGGTTTCGAAAACTTTCTTCATAGGTGATCATTTTGAGCATCAGGGACTCCGGTTCTCGAAAAAAATTACATTAAAAAAAACTATTTTAACAATAAAAACGCACAGGCTTGGCAAAAGATTTCGCTAACGAGGCCGTACGGCTTAGGCTAACGAGACAGTATCAAAAAAATTAATTTAAAAAAAGCATAGTGCCAATGTCTGCAAGACAAGACGCAGGGTATGCCCATAAGGGAAAAGAGCCCAACGTTTATATAATGAAAGATCAGTCATGTCTAGATTGAAACACGAACCTAGAAAAAATCGCGAGCATGAAAGTAAAAAAAAAACAGATGGTCAATGCACGAAAACAAAGTTTGCGACAGATAGGCAGTGTACAAATACAAAGAAAACTGAATTACCGACACTTTGTACCGCGTCACTTTGTATACGACACTTTGTACCCCGTCACTTTGTACCGCGACACTTTGTACCGCGTACGGCCTCGTTAGCTAAGCCGTACGGCCTCGTTAGCTAAGCCGTACGGCCTCGTTATCATAAACTTTTACTAAGCCTAAGCGTGTTTTAATGTAAAAATATGTTTTAATGTAAAAATAAAACGCGCGGCCTCAAGTCGCGGTACAAAGTGTCGCGGTACAAAGTGTCGCGGTACAAAGTGACGGGGTACAAAGTGTCGTATACAAAGTGTCGTATACAAAGTGTCGTATACAAAGTGACGCGGTACAAAGTGTCGTGATACGTTTACCTCAACATTTATAACCATTGAAAGGCTTAAAAATCTTTTTTAAAAAAGCGATAAATAGACCATTATAATGAATGCAAATTAACTGGTATAGAGACAAATTATTCGTTCACTGTACAAGCCCAGCAATATACGAAGTAATGATAAAAAACATGAAGTAGAAAAAAATTAGCCATAAAATAAACATAAAAGTAGCACTAAACAAGAGAACATGCAAAAAACTATGTACATAATTCGACTATCCATCTTCCATTTTCAAGGAAAATAGCGTTTTCCACCTACTTGGGGAAGGTAAACTGTTTTGTCGAAGTAAACAGTTTTCCTCGAAAACGAAATGGTACGTGCAATACGGATTTTAGACATTTTCTAGGAAAACGCTATTTACTTCAACATTTCCCACCAAAAATGGTACGTGCATACGGCCACAGATCTCGGAAAGTTCAACCACCGTCAAGTTAGAAATCTTTCAATATTCATGATTTTTACTTTTTTTTTGTTTTTAAATAGAATCAAGTTTGAAATAGTACAATTTATTAATAGCTTATAATTATGTGTCAAGCGGAGGAAGTTTTTCATCATTTAAAAGACCTTAAACAGCATTCAAAAGTTCATTAGCTACGAACCCTGGATGCTGAAACTTGAAATTAGTAAGACTCGTTTTATTTGGTCTTAAAAAAGAAATAGTTGGTCTCATTTGTTCGTTCTAATAGCCTTTCCGGTCTTACAAGGTACTAGTGGTCCTTTACAGAACGCTATATTTTCATAATTTAAGGTTACAAACATCGCGAGCACCTGTTATTATCGGAAAAGATCTAAGGCCGGTAGAAGAGAGCGTGACGACTTCGAAGAACTCGAAAAATCTTTAATTCTCGAGAAGTTCGTAAGAAGCTCCCTTCAATCAGGAGCATACAAGATATACATGCTGTTCACAACTTGTTCATTCAAGGTTTCTTTGCTGAAAAATTTTCATTAAGTTCGAACCAAAATGTTCAACACACTCGCGCAGCGGCCAGGGGTTAAATGAAGCCGCCCAATTCGGGTTTACATGTATCCGCCACTCAAAGTTTGGAGAAAAAATAAGAGGGGGTGAAGGAAAAGGATACGAAAAGAGAGGGAGTCTTTTGTCAATAGTGTGTGTACATGTATCCGCCGACGGGACCGATCCGGTCACTATTTAACCCCTGGCAGCGGCTAAGGAAAATAAACATAAATATCTTTTTCACATGTTAAAAAATCTATCCGCCAAAGTTTTAGCCCCTGCATTTTGTTTTTAATAAGGCAAACAGTGAAAAACAGTTTTTGAAATTGCGTAAAAACAAGCTTGCAGTTTCAAAGTTTAGTAGTTCTTCAAAAATTCAAAAAAGGTGTAAAGATCAGCCACTGGGCACGGTCTCGCCTATATGCCCAGTGCTGTCTTTGGATGAGATACTTGCGGCCCTGAAGCCTTGAAATAGATTGCCTGCCACGCGGTTCACAGAATAAATTTATTCAATCACTTAATGATGACGAGCGATGGCCAAACAGGAGAGAACTGATCAAACTACTGCAACAACACTGAAGAGAGCGACTCAGGCCGGTTCTGGTTCACAACCCGGGACCTGGGGCGGCTTTCGGCTCACTACCCCTTCCGTGGCGGCTTTCGGCTCACTACCACGTATTAGCCCCTTGGTCGTGGAAAGTAAACCGGAGGGAGAGCGCGGGAGACGTGGAAGAGAGAGAGAGAGAGGAACCGGGGGGAAGCAAGAGCGGAACGCGATAACGGGATCTCAAACTTGGGTAATTAAACCTGGGGGGACAGACCGGAAACAACCAGAGCCGCGCACGAAAATCAACACGCGAAAAATCACCGGCTGTCACGCCAAAATACCTAGACAAGACTAGGAAGCAAGGCAACTTAATTGGCAACTTGCCCATTTATCATTTGTCGTCCTATAAGACACGGCCTGAGGTGATCGCTCACGATCACAAAAGGAGTGGTTTGGAAAATTTATGCGCAATTTTGTGGAAGGGGGGTACCGGAAAAAGCACTGTTTGAAGGTAGAAAAAGGGAACAACTTCAATTTGAGATGTTCGCCGAATCAATGCCGGACAAAGACACGGTTACTAAGGAAATCCAAAAAGATCGCATGCGCATGCGAAGACTCGATGGGTCGGGAGATGAATGGAGAAGTCGCTTATGTTGGTTTTTTGAATTCCAGAGTTCAATTTTTCCAATGATTTGGACTTTCCCTACGCAAAAAAAAACCGAAAAAAATTTCCCAAGCGCATAGATTTCAATGTTTTTCGGTGTTTTTAAAGAGCGCATAGTTTTTTTAACCCGTGGTCCGGGTCAGATAAACACCCTGTTGATTACGCAAATTTAAGAAAAAATATATCATAATCCCGATGTAACAGTAAAACTGAACTACCCTGTTATAAATGTTTTATTGGAATTCTTGATTACTTTGAAGGCGAAGAAGAACTTGGACGATCAGAACATGAAGGAGGAATAATATATCTCGATGTAACGTTCAATCTCGGCAGTCAATACCTGGTTGTGGTCTTGTACGAAAACAAAAATTTCAAGTTAGCTTCTTTTTTTCTAACAAACAGGTTCACTGTTAATTGTAACGAAAAGAGACGTATGACTGATAACTTTTGTAAATCTTCAACCACAAAAATGACACTTCCATTTTCACTTAAGTTTTTTGTTTTCACTTTTCACCCATACATACGCTTAAAAATTTAACTTAAAGAACGTTTTACAATGTTTTTTGAACGAAAAGACTTTGTTTCAATTTTTAAAACTAGATTTTGCTTAAGATCCGCTAGTGGCAAAAACGCAAAAATCATGGCGTGTGCCTTCCTCGTGCGGAAGCACGATGGAGAGACATTTTGTGGCATCGGCACTCTTCTATCAGCGGCGTTGAATAAGCTCGGGTTCGAATCTTCAATCATAGCAGTTTTTCTTCGGTTAAATTCGCATAGTTGATTTAATTATATATTTTTCTAATCAAAAGCCCGTGTATACTCAAAGCTGTCCTAAAAACTAACTTTCTAACCTAGAAAAGGTTGTGTGGTACAATAAAAATTCGACACATCTCGTTAAATCAAAAAAGTTATATTATCAACATCTCGTTAAATCAAAAAAGTTATATTATCTTTAGTTACGGACACAAATGCATTCGAACTGTCATCACCGATCAGGAGGAAGCGATGGGGGCCGTCTTCCAGGTTTTGATTGAAACTTATATTCGCCCGACGGGTTATAAAAATAGCATTGTTTTTTTTTACTTGATCAAGGATCTGAAAAGGCAATACTGTAAAAAAACAATATTTTTCGAAATTATTGTTTAAAAAAGTAATCAATAAATTACAATTAAGACTTTAAGGGTGCCGCCTTCGCTCATGCAACCAGAGTATTCTGTTTGGAACACTTGCGTACGAACCTCAGAAGCAGAATAAGCGACAAGCCTACCACTGAACGCCTCATTCGAGTTTGTGAAAGTTTATAGGCAGGCAATTTTTTAGGAAAAAACTTATATTACTCAATAATGACCTTTGAAAGCAACTCTGGCGTAAAATCGGTTCGAAACCCTAAAACATGCTAATCAAAAATCAACAGCATGTCTATTTTGATAAGGCTATTTTAGGGTCTTGCTTTTAAATTGTACGATCAGCATTTTATCAACGTTATCGGTTGCCTGCATCCTCCCCCCTTTCCAAAACTTGAACTCTTTGTTCCGCCGTTCTCCGTTTCTACTCATTATTTTACTCCCCTCTTCATTCGAAAAGTGTAACGCTCATGAAAGACATTCAAACCTGACAATATAAACCCGCTATGCGATAAAAATTGAATTTAATGATTGAATTATCGCACAGAAAAAAGCTAGTCCGCCGGGCGGGATCGAACCCAGACCATCTCGACTCAAACCGGGAGCGCGTGTTACCATTACACCACGGGAACACATTGCTATTCCGTGCGATAGTGTTATATGAAAGGCTCAAATGCCTTGTTCTCTTAGTCACGCATGCTTATCAAGCGATTGCGTCATGAATGGAGCGTAACTCCAGAGTTCACGATTAAGACAGAAGAGAGATGGAAGATGGATGATAAATCTTCAAATTCTAAGTTACACAGTTTAAAGGCAGTGACGCCTGGTTAAGATGACAAATGATTGAATTATCGCACAGAAAAAAGCTAGTCCGCGGGCGGGATCGAACCCAGACCATCTCGACTCAAACCGGGAGCGCGTGTTACCATTACACCACGGGGACACATTGCTATTCCGTGCGATAGTGTTATATGATTTCTGTGCGATAATTCAATCATTTGATTCGAAAAAAAATTCAAACTCTGATTCGAAAATTTTTATTCACAGTAGTTTTTTTTGGCACAAATTTTAAAATTCAGTAACCGTATTGATGAGAAGATTGCTGCGAGAATGAAGCCGTTTCTCTTTGGATGTGGTCTTCGCTTCTGCAAACAAGAAAATAAATGTTTATCTACCTTCAGTTCTAAGCCTCAACGTGAGGGTAAAAACGGGTAAGAACATTTATAAAGGCCGAATATTAATAGGGCGACGTTTTAAATAAAGCGCATGAGCGGAGTTAAGAATTTTCCCGCGCCTCGGCGTGCATTAGTAATTAAACAGCGTGCAGCGTACGTGCACAGCGAGCACAGTGTGCACAGCGTGCACGGCGCGCTTTAGTAATGGCCCCCACTTCTATGTTTTTCCAAAGGCAGCTTCGCTGCTTTTGGCTGTGGTGGAAGCCAAGCCCTTGACGGTTTCGCCGGTTAGGGTCCCTTACCGGTCTGGAGTCCTCACCAGGGCGCAGCCGTCGACGGTGCGCAGCATTCGACCGTGCGCAGCCCTCGACGGTGCGCAGCACTCGACGGTGCGCAGCACTCGACGGCGCACAGCATTCGACCGTGCGCAGCCCTCGACGGCGCACAGCACTCGACCGTGCGCAGCCCTCGACGGTGCGCAGCACACGACGCTGCGCAGCACTCGACGTTGCGCAGTACTCGACGTTGCGCATTATTCGACGTTGCGCAGTACTCGACGGTACGCAGCACTCGACGGTGCACAGCACTTGACGCTGCGCAGCAATCTACGCTGCGTAGCACTCGACGGTGCGCAGCACTCGACGGTGCGCAGCACTCGACGGTGCGCAGCCCTCGCCAGAGTGGAGCTCTATTCGAAGCGGAGCCCGTCCTCGGAGGGCCCTCCAGAAGAAGCCCTCTAGAGAAGAGAGCTCACCAGAGGAGAGCTCGAAGAGCGAATGAAGGAGGAAATGAAACTACCTCCTTATATACTCCTTTTTCGGAGTATAATTTGCATACCTCCATTTGCATACTGTATACGAGAATTAAGCCATTCTACGCCATCCTCTCGAGACTCCAATTAGTCACTCTCCGTTTACACGCTCTCTAGAGTAAGATAAAAGTTAGTATAAAAAGAGAGAGTTTTTTAAGGGTTAAATGAGGCTATATCTCAGCGAATAGTTGGAATTTCGAAACAAAAATTACACCATTGAATCGGGCATTGAATTTTAGGTGGTATACAGTTTAGGTGGTACAAGGTGGTCTAGGTGGTATATTTTAGGTGGTACAAGGTGGTATACAATTGAATACAGGAGCTTCCCGCATCCACAGGGAGCTGTTATCGAAGGCCTCATTAATTTTTTTCGAAAGATAGGGTGAAATAGAGGTTCAGAGAAACAGCTGTCCACGGAGATGCTTATTCGTCTATACTATACATATAGAAAGGACTAGCGTCCCCTTTGGGGACGCTTGACACTCTTTTGTTAGCCAAGTCATTCTGAGCTTTTTTTCAATTCTGAAGCAGCTGCGCTGCCGTCGTTCATCTGCTTCTCCCTTTCTTCCTAGTTTTTTTCAATTCTATTTTTATCCCTGCTTCAGGCAGCTTCTTTGCCTTTGTTTCCCCACTTCTATTTTTCCACCTGTCTCGGACAGCTTCGCTGCTTTCGTTTTCAAGGTTCTATTTTTTCTCCATGCCTCAGGCATCTTTGATTCCTTTATTTTTCTTCTCGTAATTTTCTCCGTGTCTGCCTTCGTTTCCCGATTTTACTTTTCCACCTGCTTCAGGCAGCTTCGCTGCCTTCGCTTTTCTGTTTCTCCTTTTCTCCCTCCTTCAGGAAACTTCGCTGCCTTCGTTATCCCACTTCTATGTTTTTCCCTGCCTCAGGTATCTTTGCTGCCTTCGTTTCCCCACTTCTATTTTTCCACCTGCCTTCGTTTTTCTGCTTCTTTTTTTCCCTGCCTCAGGCAGGTTCTCTGTCTTCGTTTCACCACTTCTTTTCTCCACCTGCTTCAGACAGCTTCGCTGCCTTTGCTTTTTCTTTTCTCCCTCCCTCAGGCAGCTTCGCTGAAATCGTTATCCCACTTCTATTTTTTTCCCTGCCCCAGGTATATATATATTTTTTATCTACATCTTTCGATGCAATAACGCACAAATTTAATTACAATTGAAAATGAGGAATGAATAGATCAGCTAAACAATTGTCAAATAAGTGAATAAATTCGATAACAAAAACGATACAGAAATTTGACTTTAATATAGCGAATTGAACGGGGAAAAAAACAACAAAAAAAAACAAACAAACAAACCTATATAGAACGATTTAAACGACAAAAAAAAGAAGTTTAGTTCTGAATTCATGAGGAAAGAAGAGTAGAAAGAACACCACTTTTTAATTGGTACTTAAAATATTTCAGGTTCATACTATTAATCAAGTTTCGAGGTAGCTTGCTGAAAAGGCGGGATATTCGCATTCCATAAGAGATATTTCTAGCTGTATTCTTGCTACCCTAAACTAATAAGCCATTTATATTAGTTCGCGTTGGATTTTCCAGGGTTTTTTTTTCCATTTTTCAGGGTTCTAGGTCTACGTATAGGAACGAATTCAGAAATAGCGTATACAATAACGGCGAGGAAACGGCCGTACAGATCGTCAATCGAGAGGAAGTTATCAAATTCGGCTTCCCAGTTAACTGAATTGAAGTATTTATTAAGTTCATCGTAGTCAGTTCTTGAATAGTCGAGAACTGGTTCGGCTAAAAGCGAGTCGGTCACAATTGTAAGGCAGCAAGCGATCCCTAAATGATCAGAGGAGGGGAAGGAGGGAACAATTCTACAATTAGACAATAGCGAGGGCAGATAAGTTATTAGCCAATCAATGCAACGATTAAGACGTGTTGGTTCACGGCAGAATTGTGTCAAATCAAAGAGAGTAATCATGTCTACTAACAATCGATCGGATGAAGAACAAAGAGGAGAGAGAGTGTCACAATTGAAATCACCAGTCAAAACTACAGGATAGGAAGTGGAAGAAAGAATATCGGATAAAGAATCATAAAAAAGTCTGGTCTCTTCATTGCTGTAGGACGGGGGACGATAGCAAACAACCAAACGTATGTAACCAGTGGTAGAAAGTAAGTCTACATAAACAATTTCCGAAGGAGAGCATAAAGAACTAGGCTTCAAGAACGTTAAGTGATCTCTCAATACAAGGGCAACTCCTCCACCACGAGAATTACGATCAGCTCGGATTATTACGTAAGGAAGAGGACCAATTATCTCTGAATCAGCTATACGCGAACTCAGCCAAGTCTCAGTGATTGCAACGATATCAGGTTGTTCTTTTTCTAGATAAAGACGAAATGGAACTAATTTATTATAGAGAGAACACATGTTAAAATATGAAAAGCTTAGCTGAATGTCGAGCGGTGACGGTGAAGAAACGGGCGGACCATCATATAGCTAGCGTCTCGAGGTGATGTTTCTGCTGCTGACCTCTGATAATCTTTGCTGCTGAGAGGAGTTCCGAGGATTCGATGGCGAAGGCAAAGAATTCGTTGCGGATGTATGCTCGTTTTGGAGGGACTGGGAATGGAAGGGCTGGGCGGGACGGATTGGAACAATGGTGGTACCCACAACTCTCCATTTTCTCTCTTCTTGATTCAGATTTCGAGCCAACAACTTGACCTCCTTCTCAAGTTGCAAGCCTTCTCTGGTTAGATCTTCGCGTATGTACGCGTGAGAAAAGGAAGCAAGGCAGCTTGGACGTCGTCTTCGGATGAGCTTTAGAGTCTCAAAACGAAGATCTTCTGAGCCTAGGAAAATCATCAAGATTCGGCGTCGATTCTCGATTCTCCCTAGGCGCATGAATTGAGCGGTAGAGATTTCGGGAAATCCGAGCTCTTGTGAGAGTGAACGCAAGAACTGCCGGTCCGCTGCCTTCGTGGCCGCCTCTGTTTTTTCTTCTGGAAGGCCGACGACGACCAAATTCTCCGCTTTTTCCTTCATTATTACGCGGTCATCTGTTAGAGCTTTCCTAGCCGCTTCATACGCTAGCATTTAGGGAGGTAGATTTTGAGAAAGAAGGGATTGACGGTTATTAGGATGGGCAGTTGCGATCGATTGAGTGGAAGACATTAACTGAGCTAAAGTCTTCTCAATTCTCTCGAGGCTTCCCTCCAACTTGGTCATTCTTTCCAATAAATTAGTCACATCTGCACTCTTCTGCTGAGACTCACCTTGGAGGACCGGAATGCTCATCCTTTCGAATTTTTCCACGGCGGCCTCCAGTTTTTTCCATCTTTTCAACCAGACTTCTCATTTCTTCATTTTTCTTCAGGCAATCGAAACATCCGGCTGTTTTCTTGACTGTGCGCTTTGGAGTGGGCATAATAGCGGGATATCGATTGGCTCAGAGAGCTTTTAATGGGTCACCTTCCTCTATGGGAACTAAGCGAGGGAATGGAACTAAGCGAGGGAATGTATCTTCGCTGCCTTCGTTTCCCCACTTCTATTTTTCCACCTGCCTTCGTTTTTCTGCTTCTCCTGATCTTCCTCTTTCAGGCAGCTTCGCTGCCTTCGTTCTTCTGCTTCTCTTCTCTCTGGCTCAGGCAGCTTCGCTGCCTTCGTTTTTCTACTTGTCTTCTTCCTCGTTCAGGCAGCGTAGCTGCTTTTCCGCTGTTCTTCTGTCTCTTCTAACTGGCTCAGGCAGCTTCGCTGCCTTCGTTTCTATTTTTCCAATCGGTAAAATTTTGGTTAACTTGTAAAAAAGGCATTATTTATTTGAGCTGATTCATTTGATTTCGTGAAACGCGAACTTGTCAACAAAACTTTATGAAAATCCCAAAAACTTTTTTTTTCTCAAAAGATATTAGAGAAGGAAAACGTCATCTCTACTTCAAAATAAGAGCAAATCAGAGTGGACAACTCATAAAAAGATTCACATTACACATCTTGTGTTTTTGTCTTGTCGGCACCATGAGAAACGAAGTTTCGGAACGCTCAGGCCAGTAATAGACCACGCCCTTCACGCCCGTTTATTACTAATCCACGCCACACTGCGCGGGAAAGAGAAAGAGTGTTTGACGCACTATTATGTATCTTTTTTGATACGGTCTCGTTAGCCTTAGCCGTACGGCCTCGTTAGCGTAAACTTTGGCCCCCATGGTCTGAAGTCCTCCCCAGGGCGCAGCACTCGACGGTGCGCAGCATTTGACCGAGCGCAGCACTCGACGGTGCGCAGCCCTTATCGAAGGGGAGCCCGTCTTCGGAGAGCCCTCCAGAAGAAGCCCTCCAGAGAAGAGAGCTCACCAGAGGAGAGCTCAAATATCGAATGAAGGAGAAAATGAAACTAACTTCTTATATACTCCTTTCTCGGAGTATAATTTGCATACCCCCATTTGCAAACTGTATACGAAAATTAAGCCATTCTACGCCCTTCTACCAAAAAAAAAAGACTTCGAGAGGAGAGAGACTCCCATCAGTCACTCTCCGTTTACACGCTTAATAGAGTAAGATAAAAATTAGAATAAAAAGAGAGAGTTTTTAAAGGGATAAATGAGGCTATATCTCAGCGACTACTTGGAATTCCGGAACAAAAATTACACCATTGAAAAGGGCAATGAATTTAAGATAGGGTTCTATACAGGAGCTTTCAGCATCCACAGGGAGCTGTTATCGAAGGCCTCATTAAATTGTTGCGAAAGATAGGGTGAAAGAGAGGTTCGGAGAAACAGCTGTCCACAGAGATGCTTATTCGTCTATAATATGTAGAGAGGACTAGCGTTCCCTTTAGGAGCGCTTGTCACTCTCTTGTTAGCCAAGTACATAATTATGAGAGCCTAGTCAATTCTGACCTTTTTTTATTCGCCTGATTATCCTCTCCTTCCTGGCTCAGGCAGCTTCTCTACCTTCACTCACATACTTCTCCTTCCTTTTTCTGGCTCAGACAACTTCGCTGCCTTTGTTTTTCTCCTTATTATCTTTTCTCGGCTAATTCAGCTTCACTGCCTTCGTCTTTCTCCTTCTCTTCTTCCCGCCGCAGGCAGCTTCGTTGCCTTCGTTTTTCTGCTCCTCCTTTTCTTCCTGCTTCAGGCTGATTATCTCATTTTTCCTGGCTCAGGCAGCTTCTCTACCTTCGCTCACATACTTCTCCTTCCTTCTCTGTCTTCGTTTTCCCACTTCTACTTTTCACCTGACTCAGGCAGCTTCGCTGCCTTCGCTTTTCTGCTTCTTCTTTTCTCCCTCACTCAGGCAGCTTCGCTGCCTTCGTTTTCCACTTCTATTATTCTCCCTGCCTTCGTTTTTCTGCTTCTCATTCTCTCCCTGCTTCAGACAGCTTCGCTGCTTTTGTTTTCTGCTTCTCCTTCTCTAACTACCTCAGGCAGCTTCACTGAACTCGTTTGTCTGATTCTCTTTTTTTTCCCCGCCTCAGGCAGCTTCGCTGCTTTCGTTTCTCCACTTCTATTTTTCCACCTTTCTCAGGCAGCTTCGCTGCCTTCGCTTTTCTGCTTTTCCTTTTCTCCTCGCCTCAGACAGCTTCGCTGCCTCTGTTTTTTAACTCCTCTTTCTCTCCATGGCTCCGGCAGCTTCGCTGCTTTAGTTTCCCTTCCATTCTCTTTTTCGAGGCTCATGCAGCTTCCTTGCCTTAGTTGCCCTACTTTTCCTATGATCTCCCCTCCAAGCAGCTTCGCTGCTTCCTTTTTCTTCAGTGAGTGCGTCATGTTCTGCCAGTCAGAAAAACGCGAAAAGTGACTGCAGTGAGCGCCTTATGGCAGCCCCTTCAGCCTTTTTCATTTTCCCAACAAAGGCTCGCTCTTTTTTCACCTAAGCTCAGGCAGCTTCGCTGCCTTAGTTTCAATTATCCTCATTTTTTTGGCTCAAAAGGCTTTGCTGCTTGGTCCTCTAAATAACGTTTGTATTACTCCTCCTGTGGTTTCTGACACATACAGTTCTGCGGCCTTCATTCCACCTCCCCCTCTTCCTCTTCCCGTCCGTGCAGGCAGTTGTCCTGCTTTTATCCCACGTTCTCCCCAGAATGGATAAATTAGTTTAACTAAAAGTAAACAATCAATCAATCAATCAATCTTTATTCCAGTTGTTATGTTTCAGACATAAAACGGATAACTGTCACGATGTGAGATCAGTGTGAGTGCAAAATACAGTATATTCATAGAGAGATTCAATTCTACAAGAAAGAAAAAAGTATCACAAACGTAGGCGGGACAATGGTACAATGAAATCGATAGGCAAACTGATAAACATTTTCTTGAAAGCTGAACAGGAAGAAATTGTTACTATTTGAATAGGTAAAGCATTCCACAAATTTATAGCACGAGAGGCACAAGTAGTGTGCGAATGTGACAATTTAAAGGGTAGACTAATGCGAAGAGGATGTGAATTCCTATTACTAGCGTCCCCTACGGGGACGCTTGTCACTTTCTTGTTAGCCAAGTAATTTGGTTATAGACAGCTTCTGCTTTTCTCCCGCCTCAGGCAACTTCACTACCTCCGTTTTCCTACTTCTTCTTTTCTCCCTGCCTCAGCGAAGCTGCCTTTGTTTTCCCACTACTATTTTTCTACCTGTCTCAGGCACCTTCGCTGCCTTCATTCTTCGTCATCTCTTTTTCTTCCTGCCTCAGGCAGCTTCGCCAATGTCAAAAAGAGATTCGAACCTTTAGGAATGAGTAAACTGTTAAAACTGAATGAATTCCACTTTTTCGTAATGGATTATTCGAAACCAAAAAATTTTGAACATTAGTAGGCTCAAAACAGAAATTCACAAATTGTTCAGTTCGTAAAGATAGGAATTCATGAATATAACATATTGAATGCGCATAGGTCTCTTAACACGTCTCTTCTCATACACGTCTCTTAACTCATACACGTCCCTTAACTCATACACGTCTCTTAACTCATACACGTCTCTTAACTCATACACGTCTCTTAACTCATACAGCGTCCCCTGCGGGGACGCTCCAAGTTAGTTGTGCGTCAAGTTTATGGAACGAGTTCTTGAATCATTATGGTAATCGGTCAGTAACAGTGTGTGATGTGGAAAAGATTTATTTGAAAAGACAGAAAAAGTTCAAGTTTTCGCTCGTTTGCAAAGTAATCTTTTTATGTCTCTGTGAACAGTTGATCTTTACAACAACAAACAACAATGAAAAACTCTTTATTCAGTTCATGTTCAGTTCATGCAGTGTTATTTGTGGCCCTGAAAAGGGCCGTTGGGTTCAAATTTGGTCTCAAGTCGAAAAGCTTGCAGTTGACTTAGATCATCTCGGAATTCAAAGAATTTCGCTGTAGACGACGTTTCTCATGATATTCACTTCACTGCCATCGTCGTCCTTCTCTTGCCTCAGTCCGTAAGGAGAGAAGACGCGGAGATCCTGAATGGATCGTACACGAGAAACGGCAACGTATAGTTGACCATGTGTGAAGACCGGAGAATCAAAGAGCAAACCGACTTTGCTGAGCGTTTGCCCTTGGCTCTTGTTGACTGTCATGGCGAAGCTTAGACGCACAGGGAATTGCCTACGCTTGAACCCAACAATCGTTCTTTTATCTTCGAACTTAAGCGTGATCCGAGGTATGAATACCCATACCGCTTTGATCGAAGTAGTTATGTTGCGACAAACAAGAATGCAAACACGATCATTTCCATCGGTCCGGAAGCCTTCAACAATTAGTCTGGTTCCATTACATAGACCCTCTTTAAAGTTCAAATTACGAAGCAGCATCAAAGGTGCTCCTATTTTCAATTTTAGGATGTGCGGCGGCATCCCTGAAGGAGTAATTTTCTCCAAGTCCTCGATGTTCTGCGGTGGCAATGATTCCTCAGCATCTTCAACTGCTTCAGTAGAGCCCGCGATGCTGACCAATTCTCCTTGGAGTTTCTCCAAGATCCGGTCATTGAGCTGAAGGCTATGTCCGTTGGTCACCGTCAGAATTGCTCTCCCAATCATTTCTTGAGTTTGCTTGAGGACATTCTGAGGGTACACGAAATCAATGATTTCATGAGCGCTCTTCGCAACCATTCCTTTTGGAAGTCGGATGTGGAGTCCATCCATTAAAAGGTTGCGACCTTCTCCCACCTCTGTGAGCCATTCCGCAAATTGGACTTCTGCGACATTCACACGCATGTTCTCAGTAAGTCGCAGTGTTTTGAATTGAGGCCACAACCTACTGCGCTTCAGTTTGTAATTACAGATTGCTCGATCTGCGATTCCCTCTATCTGCGACACAATGTCTGTTTCCAATCACCTCCAAGCAGCACAACAGTTCCGCCGAATGATAAATTAGCTCGATCGGCATATGCAATGTTGCGCATGAGTGCATCACTTCTTGCATTGGCTGGTGATCCTCTTCTTGCTGTCGCTTTTATACTTTTTCCAAAACCCCCAGCGCTCAAAGCGAAAGAGATAGCAGGTGTTGATCTTTTGTTAGAATCCCGGACTCTATTCATCGAGAACTGACGATAAACGTCAATAAAATCAGGGCAAAGGACCCCGGGGCACATGAACCATATTCCATTTAGCGAAAATTTACGATTAACGCCAACGAAACCAGCACACATTATCATGTGGCACATGACCCAGATGAATTTCTGCGGACAATGACGATTAACGTCAATAGAATTAGGATACATGACCCAGGGGCACATGACCCAAATTCTATGCAGCGAACATTGACGACTCATGTAGAAATTTTCAGGAAACACGATCCCGGGGCACATGACCCAAATTTCATTTAGCGAACATCGACGACTCATGTCGAAATATTCCCAAAGGGGACCCCACTTCTTTTTTCTCTCTCCCTCACGCAGCTTCGCTGCCTTCGTTTTCCCACTTCTATTTTTCTCCCTGACTCACGCCGCTTCGTCGTCTTCGTTTTTTTCACTGTTTTCATGAATGAAACTTTTATCTGTTTGACTGGAGTTAAAACACGGCGAGAGTTCACGAAAAATAAGTACTACGAAAGAATGTTACTGGAAGCTGGAGCAGAAGAGACTTTTCAGGAACGACTATCTTTTCATCGCCATAAAAACTGCTTTGTTATTCCTGATGCGTTTTAAGACATGATGGACGTAGAAAGAACTGTACAATAACAGAAAGTAAGAACGAGAGAGAGAAGAACGAGAGCGAGAAGAGAGAGGATCAGAGAAAAAGAAATGGAGTAAAACATAAGGCCCTTAAACAGCGAAGGGAGCAAAAACCGTGAACTAAAAAAAAACGAGTTAATCAAAGCAGAAAAAATGATTAGAGACTTGACTATTTACATCTGATTCTAAGTTAATCTGATCCCAAGTTAATCACAATACTTTCTCTTCTCTCTCATCTATTTAACAAATTCTTCTAAATTTTTATTCATATTTCATTTTCTCTCTTTTTCTTTAATTGATAAATTCAACAAAAACACTGTTTAGTCTTTGAAATGTCTTTTCAAAAGCATTCTCATTGCAATCTACATGTTTTTTCACCCTAGAAAATTCCTCCTTTCAATATTCAATCTCCATTCCATGAATGGAGGGCGCAAGCGATCGGAGACCGTCATTCAAGCGTTAATGAGAGAGAGCGTGTGCGAAAGAGGCGAAAGGGAAAAGAAGAGAGAGCGTGTGCGAAAGGAAGAAGAAAATAGAGCGTGTGCGAAAGAGGCGAAGAGAAAAGAAGAGAGAGCGTATGTGTAAGAAACGAGAGTGTGCAACCCTCAGAGGGCTTTCACTCTTGTGGTGAATCGCGAAAGAATACACTGAGCAGAGAGAGTGCAGGCGAACAGAGCAGACGTGAAATTACATGAATTTGACGTGAATTTACATGAATAAACGGTCGAGAAACTGGTTATATCTCGGTTCATACTCAAAATTAGAAAACCGGATAAAGTTTTTCGGATTCTCCATGTCGAAAAACCCCTTAATTGACGAAATCAGCAATATACGTTCATAGACAGCCCTTATCCAAAAAAAACATGCCCTTAATTGTGGACAGAGGTTTTTGCCCTTGCTACTCTAATTCTATGGACTAGCGTCCCCTTTGGGGACGCTTGTCACTTTCTTGTTAGCCAAGTCATTCTGAAAGCCTAGTCATTTCTGAGCTTTTTTTATGCTTCTCCTTATCTCCCTGCATAAGGTCCTTCGTTCTCCAATTTCTATTTTTCTCCCACCGTCAGGCAGCTGCGCTGCCTTCGTTCTCCCACTTCTATTTTTCTCCCTCCCTCAGACAGCTTCGCTGCCTTCGTTTTTCTGCTTCTTCTTGTCTCCCTGCCTCAGACAGCGAAGCTGCGTTTGCTTTTCTGCTTTTCCTTCTTCTGCTTCTTCTTTCTCAGGCAGCTTCGCTGCCTTCGTTTTCCCACTTCTATTTTCCTCCCTTCTTCAGACAGCTTCGCTGCCTTCGTTTTTCTGCTTCTTCTTGTCTCCCTGCCTCACACAGCGAAGCTGCGTTTGCTTTTCTGCTTTTCTTTTTTCTGCTTCTTCTTTCTCAGGCAGCTTCGCTGCCTTCGTTTTCCCACTTCTATTTTCCTCCCTCCTTCAGACAGCTTCACTGCCTTCGTTTTTCTGCTTCTCCTTCTTCTGCTTCTCCTTTCTCAGGCAGCTTCGCTGCCTTCGTTTTCTCACTTCTATTTTCCTCCCTCCTTCAGACAGCTTCACTGCCTTCGTTTTTCTGCTTCTCCTTCTTCTGCTTCTTCTTTCTCAGGCAGCTTCGCTGCCTTCGTTTCTCACTTCTCCCCATCTTCCTGTCTCAGGCAGCTTCGCTGCCTTCGTTTTCCCACTTCTTTTTTCTCCCTTTCTCAGGCAGCTTCGCTGCCTTCGTTCTCTCACTTCTATTTTTCTCCCTTCTTCAGACAGCTTCACTGCCTTCGTTTTTCTGCTTCTCCTTGTCTCCCTGCCTCACACAGCGAAGCTGCGTTTGCTTTTCTGCTTTTCTTTTTTCTGCTTCTTCTTTCTCAGGCAGCTTCGCTGCCTTCGTTTTCCCACTTCTATTTTCCTCCCTCCTTCAGACAGCTTCACTGCCTTCGTTTTTCTGCTTCTCCTTCTTCTGCTTCTCCTTTCTCAGGCAGCTTCGCTGCCTTCGTTTTCTCACTTCTATTTTCCTCCCTCCTTCAGACAGCTTCACTGCCTTCGTTTTTCTGCTTCTCCTTCTTCTGCTTCTTCTTTCTCAGGCAGCGAAGCTGCCTTCGTTTCTCACTTCTCCCCATCTTCCTGTCTCAGGCAGCTTCGCTGCCTTCGTTTTCCCACTTCTTTTTTCTCCCTTTCTCAGGCAGCTTCGCTGCCTTCGTTTTCCCACTTCTATTTTCCTCCCTCCTTCAGACAGCTTCACTGCCTTCGTTTTTCTGCTTCTCCTTCTTCTGCTTCTCCTTTCTCAGGCAGCTTCGCTGCCTTCGTTTTCTCACTTCTATTTTCCTCCCTCCTTCAGACAGCTTCACTGCCTTCGTTTTTCTGCTTCTCCTTCTTCTGCTTCTTCTTTCTCAGGCAGCGAAGCTGCCTTCGTTTCTCACTTCTCCCCATCTTCCTGTCTCAGGCAGCTTCGCTGCCTTCGTTTTCCCACTTCTTTTTTCTCCCTTTCTCAGGCAGCTTCGCTGCCTTCGTTCTCTCACTTCTATTTTTCTCCCTTCTTCAGACAGCTTCGCTGCCTTCGTTTTTCTGCTTCTCCTTCTTCTGCTTCTTCTTTCTCACTTCTCCTTATCTCCCTGCGAAGGCAGCTTCGCTGCCTTCGTTTTCCCACTTCTATTTTCCCTCCCTCCTTCAGACAGCTTCACTGCCTTCGTTTTTCTGCTTCTCCTTCTTCTGCTTCTTCTTTCTCAGGCAGCCTCGCTGCCTTCGTTTCTCACTTCTCCCCATCTTCCTGTCTCAGGCAGCTTCGCTGCCTTCGTTTTCCCACTTCTATTTTTCTCCCTCTCCCAGGCAGCTTCGCTGCCTTCGTTTTCCCACTTCTATTTTTCTCCCTGCCTCAGACAGCGAAGCTGCGTTTGCTTTTCTGCTTTTCCTTCTTCTGCTTCTTCTTTCTCAGGCAGCTTCACTGCCTTCGTTTCTCACTTCTCCTCATCTTCCTGTCTCAGGAAGCTTCGCTGCCTTCGTTTTCCTCACTTCTATTTTTCTCCCTCCAACAGGCAGCTTCGCTACCTTTGTCTTCCCACTTCTATTTTCCTCCCTCCCTCAGACAGCTTCACTGCCTTCGTTTTTCTGCTTCGTCTTTCTCAGGCAGCTTCGCTGCCTTCGTTTTCTCACTTCTCCTCATCTCCCTGTCTCAGGAAGCTTCGCTGCCTCAGTTTAAACATCTCCCTATTTTCTTGGCTAAAAAGGCTTTGCTGCTTGGTCCTCTAAATGACCTATGTAGTACTCCTCCCCTTGTTTCTGACACATACAGCTCTGCTGCCTTCATTACACCTCCCCCTCTTCCTCTTCTCATCCATTCTTATTTCAGACTGAAATTCAGACTTCAAGACAAGGTTTTTTGGATTCTTCACTTTTGAAAACGCTAAATCATACACAAAAACTTGATGTGTGTCCTAAAAACTCTAGAGAATGTTTTCAACTCGAGTACCTCTCTGGTTCGCTATGTTAAGAAAAGTTAATGATTTCATTTCTATTTATTGGGTAAACAATCATTCCAAAGTAAGAAATGGAACACACGACCGGTTTTATTCGATTCCTAACATCGAGAAGTATGATAAGAGTGAAAATTAACATTTAAGAATTCTACACATTCGCATAAAAATAACTTTCCCGATAAAAGTTTTCTTAAACTGATCAAGTGTATTTTTGCTCTTCTAACCACTGATGAAACTTTTCCTACTAAGTTTTATGGAAATGTGATTAGATCTGTAAGAATTTTCAAATAAACTTTATAAAGTCAGCGAAAAAAAGAAGCGGGGCACTAAAAATTGTTCAAACTGGAGCCTATGGAAATTTTTTATCATCAGTGTAATTTTTAAGGCAAAACTCTATAAACACATAACAAAATGAAAGCAAGTAGTCAATAAATAACCTTACTCCCTGTACAGAAAACAAAAAAACATGTTTTTCAATCTCCTAATTGTGTTCTGAATAAGGGCTGGAGAGTATCCTGAGTGGTTCGCTATGAAACCTCATCATCTTTGATCAAAAGTAATCGTCACAACTGCGTTCCACTCAAAATATCAATTTTCTCAAACTGAAGATAAAAACAAAGAGTAAAAAGAAATGAATTCTTATTGAAAAAAGAGAAAACTTCACGTATCAACTTTTAAGAATGGTTCACAAAAAGCTGTGAAAAATAATATCAAAGTTTAGCGAAGGCTCAGACTGAATTATGACGTGCAGTTCACTTCATACTGAAAATCAGTAAACCAAACCAAGTTTTTTGAACTCTCCATACACGATTATCTAGTAAGAGATCATAAAAGTCTCGAAAAAAGTTCAAAAAACTGGTTTAAAAAATTATTAAAGAACTCGCACGCAAAAAATACTTTTTAGAGAAAAAAAGCGTATCACTGAAATCAGTCGAAATCACCCTTTCAAACTGAACTTTACGGGCCAAAAAGTATCCAACTTTTTTCACCGTCTTTGAAAATACGGAGAGCAAGTTAGAAATCACCAGAAAGTTTTGAACATAATGGTCAAACAAATAGGTAAAACTGGGTTCTTTTGAGAACTTTTTCAAAAAACTCAGTTTAAATTACTATATCTTGGTTCTTTTTCAAGATTATGTGATAAATCTTACATTTTCAGAAAATTCAGCTCTTTCTGCTCCTATATGCCAAAAAAAACTCTTAATGTCCGCTAAATGCTCTTATTCAAGGGGTCAAAGATGGTGTACATCAAAATTCACCAAAAAAACGGTCGAGAAACTGGTTATATCTCGGTTCATACTTAAAACCAGAAAACCGGATAAAGTTTTTCGGATTCTCCATGTCGAAAAACCCCTTAGCTGAAGAAATCAGCAAAATACGTTCATAGACAGCTATTTTACAAAAAAAAAAACCCAAAAAATTCTTGTCAAAAATTTTTTTACCAAAAAATGCGTGACGGAGGTTTTTTCCCTTACTCATCTAAATCTAATTCTATGGATTATAAGGACACGGTTTGACGGCAAACAAAGTCGAGTAATCTAGCTCAAAATGGCCATGTATGCACTGATGTATGAAACAAAGATCTGTTATAGCTCTACGGTGCTCAAGTGTATAGAGACTCAATAACTTCAGACGTTATGGGTAATCTAGGTCGGTTCTACCGGCTCTATACATCACACGGCGAGTGAAACTACGTTGAACTCTTTCCAAATCATTGACAAGGCCTATCGATGATGGTGACAAAACTTCACTACCATATTCAAGCAAAGGGAGTATATATGACTTAAACGCTCGCATTAAAACTGTGATGGACGATGTTCTGAAGGCTCGAAGGATAAGATTCGCACATTTCGATGATTTTTTTAACAACCTGATCAATATGGTTAGAGAAAGTAAAGGAATTATTGAAGTTAACAACTAAATCTTTGATATTGTTTGATGAAGGCAGATTGATATTATTCATGGAGTACGTTATCTTGTTGTTGGAAGAGCCACAATAAACAACAGAACATTTCGGAATTGAAATTGTTAGAGACCAGTTATGTGCATAATCTGCTATCGAATCAATGGTATATGTATATGTTTATTACGTGTAGTAAGCACATTGTACAATACAATACACAAGGTACATTTCATACAATGCAATACAAACACGTGAGAATAAATGAAAAATCGAAACACACAATATAAGGAAGAAAATTTCGAACAGTTATTTGGGATATGAGGTGAGATTTCCTTCGCAGACATTTTAAATACACATAAATTTAACAATGACTTTTTCTTTATTTTTCTTCTCGTAATTTTCTCCGTGCCTGAGGCAGCTTCGCTGCCTTCGTTTCCCGGTTTTAGTTTTCCACCTGCTTCAACTTCGCTGCCTTCGTTTTCCCATTTCTATTCTTCCACCTCCCCCTTCGTTTCCCCACTTCTTTTTTCCACCTGCTTCAGGCAGCTTCGCTGCCTTCGCTTTTCTGCTTCTCCTTTTCTCCCTCCGTCAGGCAACTTCGCTGCCTTCGTTATCCCACTTCTATTTTTCTCCCTGCCTTAGGCAACTTCGCTGCCTTCGTTTTCCCATTTCTATTCTTCCACCTCCCCAGGCAGCATAGCTGCCTTCATTTCCCCACTTCTTTTTTCCACCTGCTTCAGGCAGCTTCGCTGCTTTCCCTTTTTTGCTTCTTCTTTTCTCCCTCCCTCATGCAGCTTCGCTGACATCGTTATCCCACTTCTATTTTTTCCCTGCCTCAGGTATCTTCGCTGCCTTCGTTTCCCCACTTCTATTTTTCCACCTACCTTCGTTTTCTGCTTCTCCTGATTTTCCTCCCTCTGGAGCTTCGCTGCCTTCGTTCTTCTGCTTCTTCTCTTTTCTCTGGCTCAGGCAGCTTCGCTGCCTTTTCCCCCCATTATGCTCATACTTGGTCATTAAAAATAGCCGTTTCTAAATGTTTCGTTGTACACTGCGGCCCTTCTAATCTCCGAGTTCGCTATGACATTGATGGAACTGCACTTCCTCCGCAAGAAACCGTTAAAGACTTAGGTATAGTAATTGACAGCTCATTATCGTTTTCCAAGCACATTAACACTACTGTTATTAAATGTATCAGACTTTCCAACTTGATTTTACGTGCTTTCAAAACCTCATCTCTTACTGTGCTACTACGTGCATATAAGTCTTACATAGTGCCTCTACTAGAATACGGATCCGAATTATGGTCTCCTTGCTCTATTGGCCTTATTAACAAGCTTGAAAGTGTACAAAGATGTTTTACTCGTCGCATAATTCACAGAGCTGGTCACTCACAGTGCGATTACTTCTCCCGTTTAGCAATGCTATCCCTTCCAACGCTTGAATATAGAAGAGCTGTCGCCGATCTCTGTTTTATCCACAAATGCATCTACGGACATGTCGATCTAGACTATTCCTGTCTTTTCAAAGTACGACCTTCACCCTTCAGTCAAAGAATTTTTCACTCCTTAAGAATAACTCTTCCCTTAAAATTTTCTGATTCTTATGCTTCTCGCATGATCAATATATGGAATAGTCTGCCTAACGATTTGGTAACAATCTTCTCAACAACTACTTTCAAAAATTCTCTTCTCTTACTTCCTGTGGATTGCATTGTCCCTCAAACTAGAATTAGACTATTATAAACTTCCGCTGAAATATTATTTCTCGTTTTTTTTCTTGCCTCCACACTGTGCTTTTTGCTTTTAAATTAACTGAATTCACACCCGTGACAGTTATCCGTTCTGTGCATTACAACTGTGAATGTCCACTACCGGAATAAAGAATGAATGAATGAATGAATTTAATCTCCAGTGCGTGTTAGACAATTCTCCAGAGGACGAATTCTTTAATTTTTCGCAGTCGTAAAATCTATTGCGCGGTGTAATTTTTGATTCACAATCATGAAACCTCATTTTACAGTCATAGAACTTTTTACGCTTTGCATAATTTCCAAACTATCCATCCACCTTCGAGATTATATGTATATGTACTGACCAAATCTTCTTCGATGATAACTGACCACTCATTTTGAACTATTCCTTACTAGAGAGACGACGATTCGTCCCGATATAAACCAAGACAGTGAGAGTAAAAACTTTTTCAATGAAACATTTTGACGTTGAAGCACTTGGAAGACGTTCTAACCGCGGCGTCCTTCCGGAAGACTTGCAGACAGACGCGGCACATGGAGATCCTCTCGAGACCATGCACGGCTGTGTGCGACATCGTGCAGGGTCGGCCATCTTTCAGCGTTCCCTTTCTAGAACAAAAAACTTCTACCCACATTCCATGAATTCCGGTTGTCCAAGAAAAAAAGGGGAAGGGGCTAACATTCCATGAATTCCGGTTGTCCAAGAAAAAAAGGGGAAGGGGCTAGGCTATGAGAATGAAAAGCGAGCGTAACTTAACAGTCTTGCCCCTTTATATGGCTTAATCTCTCGTTGTATCAACGTATTAGCAGGAAAGAAGAGCTGCTACTCTTTTGCATGTGTTTATATCATAGCTGAATAATATATAATGGTTTTAACAACGAGGAGGATGATCGCGTATAACCGACTTGCTCCACAAATCCAGGGTACCGCACAGAACACAGCATGGCTGGTCGAATCCAATTTCCCTAAAGTAGATCAAAACTTAGTTCATTTTAAGTTTACAAGACTCTGAAAATTTATTCGTCAGAGGATCACACAACATTAAAATTTTGAAGAGATTCTAAAATAAGTTCTCTTTAGTAACCATATTTGAGCTCATAAAAAATTTATTTAATATCAAGACTTTCTATATTTTGAATTATTAAAATGCAACAATTAATGTTATTTAGAAAACAAGTTTACAGAACAAATTGAGTTAATTTTGTAGGCCGTGTTCATTTTCTAGTCTAAGAAGAGATGTACAGTACCGCCCAAAATGTTATAATATATAGGGTTATTGAAAATAACTTTTTTCAAAGATAAAATTCAAAGCTCAAATTTTCACAGAAGTTTTTTTGGGTGTCTGTACCGTACCGGACGTCGTTTTGAGTGATTTATTATTTATCTCCAGGAAATACACCGAAATTGGTATATCTTCCATTTTTCAGTTTTTCTCCATGATTTTTTTTAGTTGATTTTTTTTTTGTTTACCGAACTTCATTCATAAAAATTTTGTTTCAAGTCATAGTTCGAACTGTTGGACATCGAAATACAAGTAAAAGAATGCAAGAAGCTGTTGTTGCTGGGGCGAAACAGGGCCGGTCACAGAGCGAGCTCGCTCAGCAGTTCGGGGTAACTCAGAGCGCTATCTCCCATATCCTCCGGCGTTTTCGAACCCAGGTAAACGAATTTTCTACAACTGAATAACTTTGGAACACAAAAAAATTGCAGGGACGAGTCATCGTGAAGACAAGTTCGGGGAGACCCCGCGTAACTTCGAGGTACATGGACCGAAGCATCCTGCGCGCATCTCGCGAAGACTCGAAACGCACTGCTACAGACATTCAAGCTATCATATCAACGCCCGCGACTCCTGCTCCTTCAATAACTACCATCAAACGCCGTTTGCAAGCCGCTGGACTGAATGGAAGGCGGCCTGCAAAGAAGCCTTTCATCAGCGAAAAAAATCGTAAAGTTCGAGTTCAGTGGGCTAAGGATCACCTCAGTTGGACACGCCGTGAGTGGTCTCAGATTGTTTGGAGCGATGAATCCAAGTTTGATATGTTCTGCAGTGACGGTCTGAGGTGGGTAAGACGTCCAGCGGGCAAGCGTTTCCTGTCGTAATACCAGTCGCTCACAGTCAAACATGGCGGTGGTTCTGTGATGGTCTGGGGCTGTTTTTCCGCCAGCGGCATGGGTCCAATTAGACGTATTTTCGGAAATCTCGATCGTTACGGCTATGAGAACATAATGGAAAGCACTATGCGCCCTTGGGCCCTCTCCAAATTCGGCCGTGGGTTCACCTTTCAACAAGATAACGACCCGAAACATCGATCTCAGCACGTTCAGAACTGGTTTCGCCGTCGGCATGTGGATGTTTTGGACTGGCCGAGCCAGTCTCCCGATTTGAACATCATCGAAATATTATGGGAACATTTGCAACGAAAATTGACGGGAAGAACATGCAGAAAGAGCTGATGAAAAGTTTAAGCAGCTAGTGGAGGAATGGAAGGCGATTTCGCAGGCAACCATTGACACTTTGATTGATTCTATGCCTCGTAGATGTCAGGCAGTCATTGACTGTATAGTATGATGACCGTATCAAACAGCTTTGAGCGATATCTTTATTGTACCGAATGAGCTTCTTTTTCAACAAAATTCGTGAAATTTGGTTGTTTTTTTTGAATCCATAAAATATAGTTCTAAACTGTTAAAAAAAATAGGTTTGGTTATCTTAAAATACCTATTTCAGGTAGCAAAAACAACAAAATGATGACATTTTTAGATGACTCAAAGGTTGTGACGAACTAAAATTTGTCATAAAACGCCGAATTCCACAAATCAATGTTCTCAACTTTATAATGTACAAAAAATTACTGCTGAAAGACATAAGAGTTAGTCCATAATTATTCTTCAAATAATTTCAATCTTTTTTGTTTTATATTTGATCTTTGAAAAAAGAAAACTTTATTCTTAATGTTGAGAGAGAGATCGAAATTAACATTTTTCAGAACAAAAACAAGGACTGACTGAGCTCTCTCCTCATGCAAAGCGTCGTGCTTCTTCCGAGTTTCTTCACTACAGAAGGACATCTTACATGACCTACAATAGTTACCCATTCATTACTTCATTGTTTTTCGTCTGGTTGTGGCATAATGGTATTGTGCGCTGATTATAGTGCACAAAAAAAATGAGGAAGAGTTACAGGGAGAGAGAAAAAGAAAGAAAGACAAAAAGAGATGGAATTAGAGAAAAAGCTAGACGCACACACAAAGACAGCAACGAGAGACAGAGAGAAAGAGAGAGAGAGAAAGAGAGAGAAGTTTTAAAAAAAGCGGAAAATAGCACATGCGTCCCCACCTTCCTTGGTATGGGAGCGCGCTTTTATGCATAGAGAGATGATTGGTGAACTGAGTGATAAGCCGCGCTCTGAATTGGCAAAGCCGACTGATAGGACAAGCGATGTCCACCAACATCACTGCTGATCCTCAAAATGAGGACACTTTCAACTTGGTGAAGTAGATTATATTGTTGATCATTTCCTCTTCTCGTCGTTCTTTTCCTTAGAGCTCACACACTCTGGTTCAAAGCTGAGCTCAATCTTGTCACAGAGATCCACTTTGTATTCCTATCCATGTATGAACTAGGAAAAGATTGATTGATTGTTTGCTCAGAAGTTACGTCGTGGGGATTCGACTGTGATTGTTTAGTGAGCATTCTTTCAAGTCCGAGAAAATGAGTAGATTATCCACTAAAATTTTCCGACTTCTCAAAACAAATAACATCATTATTGAACATTTCTCACTGGTGAAAACTTTCTTGTAATCAATCGCATTTAGGTATAATATAGTGACCTGCCACTCCTATGCGGCGGATACGTACATGCATATGTAGGTGAAATGTCTTGATTTCTCGACAAGTGGTAAAGCATTCCACAAATTTATAGCACGAGAGGCACAAGTAGTGTGCGAATGTGACAATTTAAAGGGTAGACTAATGCGAAGAGGATGTGAATTCCTATTATTATAAGGACACGGTTTGACGGCAAACAAAGTCGAGTAATCTAGCTCAAAATGGCCATGTATGCACTTATGTATGAAACAAAGATCTGTTATAGCTCTACGGTGCTCAAGTGTATAGAGACTCAATAACTTCAGACGTTATGGGTAATCTAGGTCGGTTCTACCGGCTCTATACATCACACGGCGAGTGAAACTACGTTGAACTCTTTCCAAATCATTGACAAGGCCTATCGATGATGGTGACCAAACTTCACTACCATATTCAAGCAAAGGGAGTATATATGACTTAAACGCTCGCATTAAAACTGTGATGGACGATGTTCTGAAGGCTCGAAGGATAAGATTCGCACATTTCGATGATTTTTTTAACAACCTGATCAATATGGTTAGAGAAAGTAAAGGAATTATTGAAGTTAACACCTAAATCTTTGATATTGTTTGATGAAGGCAGATTGATATTATTCATGGAGTACGTTATCTTGTTGTTGGAAGAGCCACAATAAACAACAGAACATTTCGGAATTGAAATTGTTAGAGACCAGTTATGTGCATAATCTGCTATCGAATCAATGGTATATGTATATGTTTATTACGTGTAGTAAGCACATTGTACAATACAATACACAAGGTACATTTCATACAATGCAATACAAACACGTGAGAATAAATGAAAAATCGAAACACACAATATAAGGAAGAAAATTTCGAACAGTTATTTGGGATATGAGGTGAGATTTCCTTCGCAGACATTTTAAATACACATAAATTTAACAATGACTTTTTCTTTATTTTTCTTCTCGTAATTTTCTCCGTGCCTGAGGCAGCTTCGCTGCCTTCGTTTCCCGGTTTTAGTTTTCCACCTGCTTCAACTTCGCTGCCTTCGTTTTCCCATTTCTATTCTTCCACCTCCCCCTTCGTTTCCCCACTTCTTTTTTCCACCTGCTTCAGGCAGCTTCGCTGCCTTCGCTTTTCTGCTTCTCCTTTTCTCCCTCCGTCAGGCAACTTCGCTGCCTTCGTTATCCCACTTCTATTTTTCTCCCTGCCTTAGGCAACTTCGCTGCCTTCGTTTTCCCATTTCTATTCTTCCACCTCCCCAGGCAGCATAGCTGCCTTCATTTCCCCACTTCTTTTTTCCACCTGCTTCAGGCAGCTTCGCTGCTTTCTCTTTTTTGCTTCTTCTTTTCTCCCTCCCTCAGGCAGCTTCGCTGACATCGTTATCCCACTTCTATTTTTTGCCTGCCTCAGGTATCTTCGCTGCCTTCGTTTCCCCACTTCTATTTTTCCACCTACCTTCGTTTTTCTGCTTCTCCTGATTTTCCTCCCTCTGGAGCTTCGCTGCCTTCGTTCTTCTGCTACTTCTCTTTTCTCTGGCTCAGGCAGCTTCGCTGCCTTTCCCCCCCCTTTTTTTTTCACCTGCTTCAGGCAGCAAAGCTGTCTTCGTTTTTCAGCTCCTTTTTTCTCTCTGCTTCAGGCTTCGTTGCCTTCGTTTTTCTACTTGTCTTCTTCCTCGTTCAGGCAGCGTAGCTGCTTTTCCGCTGTTCTTCTGTCTCTTCTAACTGGCTCAGGCAGCTTCGCTGCCTTCGTTTCTATTTTTCAAATCGCTACAATTTTGGTTAACTTGCAAAAAGGCATTATTTATTTGGGTTGATTCATTCGATTTCGTGAAATTCGAATTGATTCATTCGAATCTCAGACTTAATTATGTTCATTTCACTTCATACTCAATATCAGTAAACCAAACCAATTTTTTTGAACTCTCCATTCATGATTACCCAGTGAGAGACCTTAAAAGTCTCGAAAAAAGTTCAAAAAACTGGTTTAAAAGTTATTAAAGAACTCACTCTCGGTATTGACACCTGAATTCCGTCTTTAGGACCCAATTTAAACCATTCCAAAAATCAGTTTGTACTGAACCTAGAAAATGTTTAAGGTATCGTTCGATTTCTTTTTAACTGTTCTACAAGACACACATGTTTTCAGCATCGTGATACCAGTGAAAAGATAGTAGTCACGGAGTGAAAGACAAAACATTTCGAAATTGTTTTCTAAATTCTCGGATATCTGCGTGCAGCTCGATAAAAACTCTTATGAAGAACACAGGACCAAGTTTACTAAATTCTCCATGTTCGATTCTTTAGAAATTTTTTTTAAAAACTCCTGACAAAAACTCACATAAACTTGAGAAACGAAAAAAAACACTTTTTCGAGAAAAAAGCGTACCAGTGAATTAATTCAAAATAATTCTTTCAAACTGAATGCTACGGGTCGAAAAAATATCCAACTTTCTTTCCTGTTTTTTGAAAATAAAAAGAGCAAGTTAGAAATCACTAAAAAGTTCTAAATATAATGGTCAAATAATTAGGTAAAACCGAGTTGTTTTAAGAAATTTTTCAAAAACTTCTCATAAATGATTATATCTCGGTTCATATTGAAGCTACTAAAATAAAACTTACATTTCTGAAAAATTTAGCTCTTTCTGCTCGTATATGCCAAAAATCAGAGAAGGTAGTAAAACCCACTAAGAGCACTTAAAAATTGCAGATAGACTCAGCTTGCGCTCGAAACGTACTCAGAGTTTGTCATCAATTATACTGATAACGTTGTATGTGATTTTTATTCAGATTTCAGGTCGGTTTTCCTCAAATAATTCATTTTGTTTCTCCTCAGATCTGTGGCCAAAACTGATGCTCTTTGGAGGGAATACCGACAGATTGTACCGCGTAGTTTTGTATCCGACAATTTGTACCCCGTCATTTTGTATCGTGTAACTTTGTATCTTGCCACTTTGTATCGTGCCACTTTGTACTCCGTCACTTTGTATCGTGCCACTTTGTATCGTGCCACTTTGTATCTTGCCACTTTGTATCGTGCCACTTTGTATCTTGCCACTTTGTACCCCGACACTTTGTACCCAAGGAAATTTTAAGACACTGCCACTTTGTACCCAAGGAAATTTTAAGACACTGCCCCGTTCTTTTTTCGCAATTAATTGTTTTGCATAAATCGAAAGGACATATATATGCTTTATACGTTATTGAAAACGCAGAACAATAAAAACAGAAAAATACAGAACCATGAAAACAGAAGATCATACAGAGGAGAAACAATCGATTCAATTCATTCGAAGAACCCAACATTTAGTATTCATTGTATTGGTACGATTAGGGGGTTGCGAGTCCCTTGATCTTCAGTATTCTTGACTCTCTCAAGGGGTGGCAAGTCCCTTCATCGATAAATCATAGTAATGAGAAGTTAAAGTTATTTGGTAAATAAGTTCGTCATTTGTGGGGTGGCTAGTCCCATTTACATTCATAAGGATTTAGAACAAAGGGGCATCATTCATCCAAAAAACTTTGAAAGTGTTGCGAGTCCCTTGATCTTCTCAGTATTCTTGACTCTCTCAAGGGGTGGCAAGTCCCTTCATCGATAAATCATAGTAATGAGATGTTAAAGTTATTTGGTAAATAAGTTCGGCATTTGTGGGGTGGCTAGTCCCATTTACATTCATAAGGATTTAGAACAAAGGGGCATCATTCATCCAAAAAACAGTATTCAAAGAAATACTCATTCGAATTCTTGTTTGAATTCTTATACTTAAATGAACAAATTTTACAAAATGCATCAAGTAACACAAAATCAATATAATTTATAGAGGTCAAAAGAGAAAAACCAAAAAAGAGACATATGGAATAACATTAAGCCGCCTGTGATTGCATGGTTCTTGAAAACTTGAGGGGTCTTCAAGTCGGCTGTGTTTGCGCACATCTTTACTCTTCGAATTGAACCATTATTTTCTAAAACTTCTCTTATCGGGAACATTGTGCTACAAATGATCCCCGAGAGGTCACAACATCCCTCCGGCCCCTAGATCTCATCTCCCAGTTCACTCGCTCATCCTCGTCATTTCCATACTCTCACCGCTGTCCTATTCATTGTTCTCGCTCGAATTTTCACTCGACTATCCCCGTTCCCGCCTTAATACATAATTCGCCGTTCCGGTTACTTATAGATGCTACTACTGTCTTTAAGCATGATATGATGTAGACTGAGCGTTACTATACTTCCGAATTCATGGCGTTCAGATTATTCATTTGCATTTTAAGTGAAATTGCACAGCAAAAAGAAAATAAAGTTTTAATTAATCGAGAACCCTTTTCGGCACAACAAGTTCAGTAGAAGTTTTCTGAACAACAAACAAAACACAACCCACAGACATCTAAGATCATGATTCTAGCACTTATCAACAATTTTGGCCGAAAAATTGATTTTTTTGTAGCTATATTTATAAGTAAGAGATCTGATATTACACGGAGGGCTTCAACTGAGAAATATACATCGAGAGAGACACCCAACCTTATAATTCTCGGAACAAACATCAATTGAGTCGGCTGATTCTAATTTACCAGTAATAAATCAGTTATTTCGTTGTCTGGGAAGAACATCACAAAAGACGGAGCTTCTTAATGGGCGGAGCTTTGTCTCACTCCACCTCTTCTGAATTCCCCGCTTCATATGAGTAAGGGCGTTCGAAGCCCAAGAAGACTCGAGTGAGGACCGACCCGAGAATCACCAAACGATCAGAAGACGCTGTGTCTTCGTCGACCAGAGAGGAGCGACATCTCAAGCTCGTCACCTAAAAACTCATTCTTTAAGAGTATGGGCAGACTACTCTTTTTTTTATTAACATCGAAATTGATGTGATATTAAAGCATAATAGTAATCATTGGTTATCACTGTTGAGAATTTGTTTAAAAACGACCATCATTCAAGCGTGAGAGCCTATAATGATGAGAAGCTCTGCTTTCTATGCCCTTACCTCGCTTCTCATTATTCCAGACTTCCCCACTCGAAAAGCAGTAGTTTTTTTTCACTATTTTACTTTTCTCATTAATTTCAAGTTATCTTTGTTTAGCTATGAAATTAAAAATTTAGCAATGGATGCAATAATTTAGGTACAAACTCTTCATGGAACAAAAGAGTATTGCGACAAATCAAATGACCCAAACACACATAAATAACAAAGTTTTCATTCATTTCTAGAACTTGTATGACTAAGTAAACAATGCTATTGAGTTTTTGATATAACGGACTATCCCCCGGATATCACATTTGGTGGTGTAGTGGTTACACTTTTTAATCTCGGTCTAAGTAGAAAGACGGCTTGGTTCCGTTCCTCTCCGTACACTAGTTTTTGACCGTGTGATAGTTCAATTACTTGTACTCTGAATCATTTGTCAATGCCTTATCATTGTGTAACAGAGCATTTGTGGAATCATACTTTCCAAGAATTAAACTACTCCTCTTATAAAAGTGACTATTGATTCATGAACGAGCGCAGATCTGGCGATTTTTGGCTTTCGCTCTTTCCTGTTCTATGAGCCGAGAGACCCAGGTACTATCTTGAGGCTCGAAAGGAAGGACGAGTTCCTTCGAGAGCCAAACGACAAATACGAGAATGAGGGGTGATAACAACAAGTTGTTCACATGGAGAAAATCAGCCATCATCGAGTGAACTTCGAGAGTGAATTCGCTATTTACCAGTGCTTAGAGCAGTTTCACTTGTTTTTACCAGGCTCTTGTTTTTTTTTTCCTTCTCACATATAGGATGAAACCTTATCCTTCCTGTACATGTAGAACAAAACAGATTCTGAGCTAGTGCAAATTACAACTACAGCAAATGTCCATCCGGTGTACCTTATGTGTCTCCACCACATGATCTCTAAGATCCGCCTCTTCAACATGTTCCTTGCATATAGAACAGGTAGTCTCTCCGGCTTCCATATGACCTCGCTTGAAATGAGCTGCCAGTTCTGTATCCTGAACATACTGCTTTTTAAATCAGCAAAAAAAAGCTTGTATACCAAAAAGACTAATCATGAAGAAACCATACACTTTGAAGAGCGATAAAGTGCTTTCGATAAATGAGAGAGAATATCATAAAAGCAGGGAATACGTTTAACTAGCCTTTCCGCCTAAATTTTTCATTTCTGAAACTTGGCTTTCCAATTCTGATCCTGACTGTATGCTTACCGACGGTCTCCCATTTCATGTTTTTCGTTGTGACCGTCGTGAACAACGGGGTGGTGGTGCGGCCATTCTTATTCGCGACATCCTCTGTCCCTCTTTTGTAACGCAATACTCTCAAGATTGTATTGAAGGTGTTATTGTTGACATTAACCCCGGTGTCTCTCTTACACTTCCCTTTCCCTCCATTCGCTTAATCAGTTCTTATCGTTCTCCCCACACTTCGCCTAGTCAGTTCAATCTATTCAACAATTTCCTCTCGCCTCACTGTACTCTGCCATATCCTACAATCCTCTATGGTGATCTGAATTTACCTAATATTGATTGGATTTCCTTATCTGCTCCACTGACCTGCCCCATCTCTTCAAGCTTTTTACAATTTGTCAGTGACCATCATCTATCTCAGTTCGTCCTCTCGCCCAGTAGAATTAACAACATCCAATTAACAAAACCAGGCAAGGAACCTCACTTGGTGTCCTCCTATCGTCCGATTTCCATCCTTTCTCCCTGTTCTAAAACGATGGAGCGACTTGTTAGAGCTTTCATAATCAATCATCTATCCGAGCACTCTATTATACCTATCAATCAACATGGGTTTAGGCGTGGAGCGTCCACAGTAACCAATTTATTAGTATGTGAAGATGATTGGACCTCTTCGTTAGCCAAAGGTCTTTCAACGGATGTCATCTACCTTGACTTCTCTCGTGCATTTGACACCATTAGTATAAGTAAGCTTTTGTCTAAATGCACACATTATGGAATTACTGACCCACTCCTTTCTTGGCTTGAGTCTTTTTTAACTAATAGATCTTTCTCTGTGCGTATGGGTGATGTCACTTCTGATCCAATGAATGCCACATCGGGTGTGCCCCAAGGGTCTGTCCTGGGGCCACTTCTTTTTACTCTGTATATATCCGATATAAATGAGGTACTAGAGAACTTTCCTAATATTCGTTATCAAGCATACGCAGACGATCTCAAGATTTATGTTTCTTATGATAAGAACTCATACGGCGAACGAACTCGAGAGCTGCAATCAGCATTAGATTCCGTATTCGATTGGTGTTTAGTTAACCAACTATCTCTTTCTCCATCCAAGTCTCTCCATATTCACATTGGAGGTCGATCTTTATATTCCTCATACAGTATAAATAATGTTTCCATTTCATGTGTATCTCAGATACGTGACCTGGGCATACAAATAGTTTCTTCTTTGCGTAGGAAAGAGGCTGTAGCAGACCGAGTTAAAAAGGCATCCAAAGCAATGTATGCTATGCTCCGTGCGGTAACTGTTAATGATCCTGGTATACTGGTCAAGTGCTTTAAAACTTACGTAATGCCGCACTTGGACTATGCTTCGAATATATGGAATCCATACTATGGAAGAGATTGTGATGATATAGAGAAAGTTTTAAGGAAATTCACTCGCATAGTTTATCATCGATGTTTCGCAAATGAAGTTAATACGAGGTCTCTTCCTTCTTACCCCAATCGACTTGCCCGCCTTGGATTCGTTTCTCTCTCCAAGAGGAGGATATTTTCTGACTTAGTTATGGGTTTCAAGATCTTCCATGGACTGTCGATAATAGATAAAAAACGATTTTTCAAAGAGACTATTCCAACGCGAACTAATATAAATGGCTTATTAGTTCAGGGTAGCAAGAATACAGCTAGAAACAACTCTTATGGAATGCGAATATCCCGCCTTTTCAGCAAACTACCTCGAAACTTGATTAATAGTATGAACCTGAAATATTTTAAATCCCAATTAAAAAGTGGTGTTCTATCTACTCTTCTCTCGTCATGAATTCAGAACTAAATTTTTTTTTTTTTTTTGTCGTTCAAATTGTTCTACTTATATAGTTTTGTTTGTTTGTTTGTTTGTTTTTTTCCCCGTTCAATTCGCTATATTAAAGTCAAATTGATGTATTGCTTTTTTTTTAATCGTATTTGACAATTGTTTAGCTGATCTATTCATTCCTCATTTTCAATTGTAATCAAATTTGTGCGTTATTGCATCGAAAGATGTAGATAAAATATATAAAATATATCCTCGATTGTGTTCTCTAATCACAATATTATTTCTAACTGTCTTCCTAAACCTCCTTTCTCCACAAATGATCATGCTTCCATCTCATTTCGTATTTCTAAATGTCGTGTTTCATTCACTAAGTCACCATATTCTTTTAGACTATCATGGGCGAAAGCTGATTGGACTAACATTAACTCTATAATTTTCAATATTAATTGGACATTTCTCTTTGCTTCTCTCACAATTGATGAATCCGTTTTATCACTCACATCAATACTAAATGATCTCATCACTAAGTATGTACCTCGTCAAAAACCATTTAAACCTCATTATACTTATCCTAGAAAAATCCGTCAATTGTATAACTTTTTACAAAGAAACAAATGTTCACCTACTTCCACGTCTACCTCTAGAGCGTGTAAACGATTGCATAGAGAGCTTCTGAAGTTCGAGAGCCTACGTGAAGAAACTCTCGCAATGCCGAAGAATTATAAGGTCTTCTTCCGTAATTTGTCTAACCGCATCAAGAAGAAAATCTCACCTACGGCACTTGTTATAAACGGAAAAACTTTGACTCTCCCTATTGATAACGCCAATGCATTCTCTAGTTTCTTCAATTCGATTTCAACCTATACTAACCATGGTCCTCTACCATCTATTGCACCCACTTCTTCATTGCTACTTCGTTCTTTTATTTCCCCTCATGATATTAGCAAACTCATTGAACGAATCAAACCGAAGGTCAACTCATCTCCCGATAACATTCCTAATATTTTTCTCAAAAATTGCAACCAATCTCTATCTATTCCTCTCTCGATTATTTTTTCGAATTGTATGACTACTAGTTACTTCCCTACCATTTGGAAACAAGGAATTATCCTTCCTGTCCATAAGAAAGGTAACGCCTCCGAGGTTAACAACTTCCGGCCCATCACTCTTGTTTGTTCTATTTCGAAACTTTTTGAGAAATTTATTCATACTGTCATTTACAATCACCTTGACTCAAAGAATCTTTTCCGATCTTGTCAATCAGGATTTAGGAAGAAGAAATCTACTGTAACTTCACTAGTGCACTCTCATTCCCTCTACATGTCATATTTAACCAAGCGAATTAACTTTGATGTTTGTCTCATAGACTTGACAAAGGCTTTCGATTCTTTGGATCACAGATTTCTAATCCATAAACTCGAGCGGTGCGGTATCAACTCAGCTTTTCTCGCGTTGTTGAAATCTTTTCTAAGTGACCGCACATCCAAAGTGTTAGTAGAAAACACGTTATCCGATAGTAAATTGTATCCCGTTGGTGTTCCGCAGGGAAGCTGCCTCGGTCCGCTGTTTTTCGATATATTCATCAATTGATATTATCCCAACTGGAGTGCATTGTTTCCTCTATGCGGATGATATAAAAATCTTCTCGGAGAATTCAGTTCTAATGCAAGTTGCTCTCGATGCTATAGGTCATTATGCTCATACTTGGTCATTAAAAATAGCCGTTTCTAAATGTTTCGTTGTACACTGCGGCCCTTCTAATCTCCGAGTTCGCTATGACATTGATGGAACTGCACTTCCTCCGCAAGAAACCGTTAAAGACTTAGGTATAGTAATTGACAGCTCATTATCGTTTTCCAAGCACATTAACACTACTGTTATTAAATGTATCAGACTTTCCAACTTGATTTTACGTGCTTTCAAAACCTCATCTCTTACTGTGCTACTACGTGCATATAAGTCTCACATAGTGCCTCTACTAGAATACGGATCCGAATTATGGTTTCCTTGCTCTATTGGCCTTATTAACAAGCTTGAAAGTGTACAAAGATGTTTTACTCGTCGCATAATTCACAGAGCTGGTCACTCACAGTGCGATTACTTCTCCCGTTTAGCAATGCTATCCCTTCCAACGCTTGAATATAGAAGAGCTGTCGCCGATCTCTGTTTTATCCACAAATGCATCTACGGACATGTCGATCTAGACTATTCCTGTCTTTTCAAAGTACGACCTTCACCCTTCAGTCAAAGAATTTTTCACTCCTTAAGAATAACTCTTCCCTTAAAATTTTCTGATTCTTATGCTTCTCGCATGATCAATATATGGAATAGTCTGCCTAACGATTTGGTAACAATCTTCTCAACAACTACTTTCAAAAATTCTCTTCTCTTACTTCCTGTGGATTGCATTGTCCCTCAAACTAGAATTAGACTATTATAAACTTCCGCTGAAAAATTATTTCTCGTTTTTTTTCTTGCCTCCACACTGTGCTTTTTGCTTTTAAATTAACTGAATTCACACCCGTGACAGTTATCCGTTCTGTGCATTACAACTGTGAATGTCCACTACCGGAATAAAGAATGAATGAATGAATGAATTTAATCTCCAGTGCGTGTTAGACAATTCTCCAGAGGACGAATTCTTTAATTTTTCGCAGTCGTAAAATCTATTGCGCGGTGTAATTTTTGATTCACAATCATGAAACCTCATTTTACAGTCATAGAACTTTTTACGCTTTGCATAATTTCCAAACTATCCATCCACCTTCGAGATTATATGTATATGTACTGACCAAATCTTCTTCGATGATAACTGACCACTCATTTTGAACTATTCCTTACTAGAGAGACGACGATTCGTCCCGATATAAACCAAGACAGTGAGAGTAAAAACTTTTTCAATGAAACATTTTGACGTTGAAGCACTTGGAAGACGTTCTAACCGCGGCGTCCTTCCGGAAGACTTGCAGACAGACGCGGCACATGGAGATCCTCTCGAGACCATGCACGGCTGTGTGCGACATCGTGCAGGGTCGGCCATCTTTCAGCGTTCCCTTTCTAGAACAAAAAACTTCTACCCACATTCCATGAATTCCGGTTGTCCAAGAAAAAAAGGGGAAGGGGCTAACATTCCATGAATTCCGGTTGTCCAAGAAAAAAGGGGAAGGGGCTAGGCTATGAGAATGAAAAGCGAGCGTAACTTAACAGTCTTGCCCCTTTATATGGCTTAATCTCTCGTTGTATCAACGTATTAGCAGGAAAGAAGAGCTGCTACTCTTTTGCATGTGTTTATATCATAGCTGAATAATATATAATGGTTTTAACAACGAGGAGGATGATCGCGTATAACCGACTTGCTCCACAAATCCAGGGTACCGCACAGAACACAGCATGGCTGGTCGAATCCAATTTCCCTAAAGTAGATCAAAACTTAGTTCATTTTAAGTTTACAAGACTCTGAAAATTTATTCGTCAGAGGATCACACAACATTAAAATTTTGAAGAGATTCTAAAATAAGTTCTCTTTAGTAACCATATTTGAGCTCATAAAAAATTTATTTAATATCAAGACTTTCTATATTTTGAATTATTAAAATGCAACAATTAATGTTATTTAGAAAACAAGTTTACAGAACAAATTGAGTTAATTTTGTAGGCCGTGTTCATTTTCTAGTCTAAGAAGAGATGTACAGTACCGCCCAAAATGTTATAATATATAGGGTTATTGAAAATAACTTTTTTCAAAGATAAAATTCAAAGCTCAAATTTTCACAGAAGTTTTTTTGGGTGTCTGTACCGTACCGGACGTCGTTTTGAGTGATTTATTATTTATACACCGAAATTGGTATATCTTCCATTTTTCAGTTTTTCTCCATGATTTTTTTTAGTTGATTTTTTTTTTGTTTACCGAACTTCATTCATAAAAATTTTGTTTCAAGTCATGGTTCGAACTGTTGGACATCGAAATACAAGTAAAAGAATGCAAGAAGCTGTTGTTGCTGGGGCGAAACAGGGCCGGTCACAGAGCGAGCTCGCTCAGCAGTTCGGGGTAACTCAGAGCGCTATCTCCCATATCCTCCGGCGTTTTCGAACCCAGGTAAACGAATTTTCTACAACTGAATAACTTTGGAACACAAAAAAATTGCAGGGACGAGTCATCGTGAAGACAAGTTCGGGGAGACCCCGCGTAACTTCGAGGTACATGGACCGAAGCATCCTGCGCGCATCTCGCGAAGACCCGAAACGCACTGCTACAGACATTCAAGCTATCATATCAACGCCCGCGACTCCTGCTCCTTCAATAACTACCATCAAACGCCGTTTGCAAGCCGCTGGACTGAATGGAAGGCGGCCTGCAAAGAAGCCTTTCATCAGCGAAAAAAATCGTAAAGTTCGAGTTCAGTGGGCTAAGGATCACCTCAGTTGGACACGCCGTGAGTGGTCTCAGATTGTTTGGAGCGATGAATCCAAGTTTGATATGTTCTGCAGTGACGGTCTGAGGTGGGTAAGACGTCCAGCGGGCAAGCGTTTCCTGTCGTAATACCAATCGCTCACAGTCAAACATGGCGGTGGTTCTGTGATGGTCTGGGGCTGTTTTTCCGCCAGCGGCATGGGTCCAATTAGACGTATTTTCGGAAATCTCGATCGTTACGGCTATGAGAACATAATGGAAAGCACTATGCGCCCTTGGGCCCTCTCCAAATTCGGCCGTGGGTTCACCTTTCAACAAGATAACGACCCGAAACATCGATCTCAGCACGTTCAGAACTGGTTTCGCCGTCGGCATGTGGATGTTTTGGACTGGCCGAGCCAGTCTCCCGATTTGAACATCATCGAAATATTATGGGAACATTTGCAACGAAAATTGACGGGAAGAACATGCAGAAAGAGCTGATGAAAAGTTTAAGCAGCTAGTGGAGGAATGGAAGGCGATTTCGCAGGCAACCATTGACACTTTGATTGATTCTATGCCTCGTAGATGTCAGGCAGTCATTGACTGTATAGTATGATGACCGTATCAAACAGCTTTGAGCGATATCTTTATTGTACCGAATGAGCTTCTTTTTCAACAAAATTCGTGAAATTTGGTTGTTTTTTTTTGAATCCATAAAATATAGTTCTAAACTGTTAAAGAAACTAGGTTTGGTTATCTTAAAATATCTAATTCAGGTAGCAAAAACAACAAAATGATGACATTTTTAGATGACTCAAAGGTTGTGACGAACTAAAATTTGTCATAAAACGCCGAATTCCACAAATCAATGTTCTCAACTTTATAATGTACAAAAAATTACTGCTGAAAGACATAAGAGTTAGTCCATAATTATTCTTCAAATAATTTCAATCTTTTTTGTTTTATATTTGATCTTTGAAAAAAGAAAACTTTATTCTTAATGTTGAGAGAGAGATCGAAATTAACATTTTTCAGAACAAAAACAAGGACTGACTGAGCTCTCTCCTCATGCAAAGCGTCGTGCTTCTTCCGAGTTTCTTCACTACAGAAGGACATCTTACATGACCTACAATAGTTACCCATTCATTACTTCATTGTTTTCCGTCTGGTTGTGGCATAATGGTATTGTGCGCTGATTATAGTGCACAAAAAAATGAGGAAGAGTTACAGGGAGAGAGAAAAAGAAAGAAAGACAAAAAGAGATGGAATTAGAGAAAAGGCTAGACGCACACACAAAGACAGCAACGAGAGACAGAGAGAGAGAGAGAGAAAGAGAGAGAGAAGTTTTAAAAAAGCGGAAAATAGCACATGCGTCCCCACCTTCCTTGGTATGGGAGCGCGCTTTTATGCATAGAGAGATGATTGGTGAACTGAGTGATAAGCCGCGCTCTGAATTGGCAAAGCCGACTGATAGGACAAGCGATGTCCACCAACATCACTGCTGATCCTCAAAATGAGGACACTTTCAACTTGGTGAAGTAGATTATGTTGTTGATCATTTCCTCTTCTCGTCGTTCTTTTCCTTAGAGCTCACACACTCTGGTTCAAAGCTGAGCTCAATCTTGTCACAGAGATCCACTTTGTATTCCTATCCATGTATGAACTAGGAAAAGATTGATTGATTGTTTGCTCAGAAGTTACGTCGTGGGGATTCGACTGTGATTGTTTAGTGAGCATTCTTTCAAGTCCGAGAAAATGAGTAGATTATCCACTAAAATTTTCCGACTTCTCAAAACAAATAACATCATTATTGAACATTTCTCACTGGTGAAAACTTTCTTGTAATCAATCGCATTTAGGTATAATATAGTGACCTGCCACTCCTATGCGGCGGATACGTACATGCATATGTAGGTGAAATGTCTTGATTTCTCGACAAGTCGAAAAATTTTTTAGATCCACTTTGTATTCCTATCCATTTATGAACTAGGAAAAGATTGATTGATTGTTTGCTCAGAAGTTACGTCGTGGGGATTCGACTGTGATTGTTTAGTGAGCATTCTTTCAAGTCCGAGAAAATGAGTAGATTATCCACTAAAATTTTCCGACTTCTCAAAACAAATAACATCATTATTGAACATTTCTCACTGGTGAAAACTTTCTTGTAATCAATCGCATTTAGGTATAATATAGTGACCTGCCACTCCTATGCGGCGGATACGTACATGCATATGTAGGTGAAATGTCTTGATTTCTCGACAAGTGGTAAAGCATTCCACAAATTTATAGCACGAGAGGCACAAGTAGTGTGCGAATGTGACAATTTAAAGGAAAGACTAATGCGAAGAGGATGTGAATTCCTATTATTATAAGGACACGGTTTGACGGCAAACAAAGTCGAGTAATCTAGCTCAAAATGGCCATGTATGCACTTATGTATGAAACAAAGATCTGTTATAGCTCTACGGTGCTCAAGTGTATAGAGACTCAATAACTTCAGACGTTATGGGTAATCTAGGTCGGTTCTACCGGCTCTATACATCACACGGCGAGTGAAACTACGTTGAACTCTTTCCAAATCATTGACAAGGCCTATCGATGATGGTGACCAAACTTCACTACCATATTCAAGCAAAGGGAGTATATATGACTTAAACGCTCGCATTAAAACTGTGATGGACGATGTTCTGAAGGCTCGAAGGATAAGATTCGCACATTTCGATGATTTTTTTAACAACCTGATCAATATGGTTAGAGAAAGTAAAGGAATTATTGAAGTTAACAACTAAATCTTTGATATTGTTTGATGAAGGCAGATTGATATTATTCATGGAGTACGTTATCTTGTTGTTGGAAGAGCCACAATAAACAACAGAACATTTCGGAATTGAAATTGTTAGAGACCAGTTATGTGCATAATCTGCTATCGAATCAATGGTATATGTATATGTTTATTACGTGTAGTAAGCACATTGTACAATACAATACACAAGGTACATTTCATACAATGCAATACAAACACGTGAGAATAAATGAAAAATCGAAACACACAATATAAGGAAGAAAATTTCGAACAGTTATTTGGGATATGAGGTGAGATTTCCTTCGCAGACATTTTAAATACACATAAATTTAACAATGACTTTTTCTTTATTTTTCTTCTCGTAATTTTCTCCGTGCCTGAGGCAGCTTCGCTGCCTTCGTTTCCCGGTTTTAGTTTTCCACCTGCTTCAACTTCGCTGCCTTCGTTTTCCCATTTCTATTCTTCCACCTCCCCCTTCGTTTCCCCACTTCTTTTTTCCACCTGCTTCAGGCAGCTTCGCTGCCTTCGCTTTTCTGCTTCTCCTTTTCTCCCTCCGTCAGGCAACTTCGCTGCCTTCGTTATCCCACTTCTATTTTTCTCCCTGCCTTAGGCAACTTCGCTGCCTTCGTTTTCCCATTTCTATTCTTCCACCTCCCCAGGCAGCATAGCTGCCTTCATTTCCCCACTTCTTTTTTCCACCTGCTTCAGGCAGCTTCGCTGCTTTCCCTTTTTTGCTTCTTCTTTTCTCCCTCCCTCAGGCAGCTTCGCTGACATCGTTATCCCACTTCTATTTTTTGCCTGCCTCAGGTATCTTCGCTGCCTTCGTTTCCCCACTTCTATTTTTCCACCTACCTTCGTTTTTCTGCTTCTCCTGATTTTCCTCCCTCTGGAGCTTCGCTGCCTTCGTTCTTCTGCTTCTTCTCTTTTCTCTGGCTCAGGCAGCTTCGCTGCCTTTCCCCCCTTTTTTTTCACCTGCTTCAGGCAGCAAAGCTGTCTTCGTTTTTCAGCTCCTTTTTTCTCTCTGCTTCAGGCTTCGTTGCCTTCGTTTTTCTACTTGTCTTCTTCCTCGTTCAGGCAGCGTAGCTGCTTTTCCGCTGTTCTTCTGTCTCTTCTAACTGGCTCAGGCAGCTTCGCTGCCTTCGTTTCTATTTTTCAAATCGCTACAATTTTGGTTAACTTGCAAAAAGGCATTATTTATTTGGGTTGATTCATTCGATTTCGTGAAATTCGAATTGATTCATTCGAATCTCAGACTTAATTATGTTCATTTCACTTCATACTCAATATCAGTAAACCAAACCAATTTTTTTGAACTCTCCATTCATGATTACCCAGTGAGAGACCTTAAAAGTCTCGAAAAAAGTTCAAAAAACTGGTTTAAAAGTTATTAAAGAACTCACTCTCGGTATTGACACCTGAATTCCGTCTTTAGGACCCAATTTAAACCATTCCAAAAATCAGTTTGTACTGAACCTAGAAAATGTTTAAGGTATCGTTCGATTTCTTTTTAACTGTTCTACAAGACACACATGTTTTCAGCATCGTGATACCAGTGAAAAGATAGTAGTCACGGAGTGAAAGACAAAACATTTCGAAATTGTTTTCTAAATTCTCGGATATCTGCGTGCAGCTCGATAAAAACTCTTATGAAGAACACAGGACCAAGTTTACTAAATTCTCCATGTTCGATTCTTTAGAAAATTTTTTTAAAAACTCCTGACAAAAACTCACATAAACTTGAGAAACGAAAAAAAACACTTTTTCGAGAAAAAAGCGTACCAGTGAATTAATTCAAAATAATTCTTTCAAACTGAATGCTACGGGTCGAAAAAATATCCAACTTTCTTTCCTGTTTTTTGAAAATAAAAAGAGCAAGTTAGAAATCACTAAAAAGTTCTAAATATAATGGTCAAATAATTAGGTAAAACCGAGTTGTTTTAAGAAATTTTTCAAAAACTTCTCATAAATGATTATATCTCGGTTCATATTGAAGCTACTAAAATAAAACTTACATTTCTGAAAAATTTAGCTCTTTCTGCTCGTATATGCCAAAAATCAGAGAAGGTAGTAAAACCCACTAAGAGCACTTAAAAATTGCAGATAGACTCAGCTTGCGCTCGAAACGTACTCAGAGTTTGTCATCAATTATACTGATAACGTTGTATGTGATTTTTATTCAGATTTCAGGTCGGTTTTCCTCAAATAATTCATTTTGTTTCTCCTCAGATCTGTGGCCAAAACTGATGCTCTTTGGAGGGAATACCGACAGATTGTACCGCGTAGTTTTGTATCCGACAATTTGTACCCCGTCATTTTGTATCGTGTAACTTTGTATCTTGCCACTTTGTATCGTGCCACTTTGTACTCCGTCACTTTGTATCGTGCCACTTTGTATCGTGCCACTTTGTATCTTGCCACTTTGTATCGTGCCACTTTGTATCTTGCCACTTTGTACCCCGACACTTTGTACCCAAGGAAATTTTAAGACACTGCCACTTTGTACCCAAGGAAATTTTAAGACACTGCCCCGTTCTTTTTTCGCAATTAATTGTTTTGCATAAATCGAAAGGACATATATATGCTTTATACGTTATTGAAAACGCAGAACAATAAAAACAGAAAAATAAAGAACCATGAAAACAGAAGATCATACACACGAGGAGAAACAATCGATTCAATTCATTCGAAGAACCCAACATTTAGTATTCATTGTATTGGTACGATTAGGGGGTTGCGAGTCCCTTGATCTTCAGTATTCTTGACTCTCTCAAGGGGTGGCAAGTCCCTTCATCGATAAATCATAGTAATGAGAAGTTAAAGTTATTTGGTAAATAAGTTCGGCATTTGTGGGGTGGCTAGTCCCATTTACATTCATAAGGATTTAGAACAAAGGGGCATCATTCATCCAAAAAACAAAAAACTTTGAAAGTGTTGCGAGTCCCTTGATCTTCTCAGTATTCTTGACTCTCTCAAGGGGTGGCAAGTCCCTTCATCGATAAATCATAGTAATGAGAAGTTAAAGTTATTTGGTAAATAAGTTCGGCATTTGTGGGGTGGCTAGTCCCATTTACATTCATAAGGATTTAGAACAAAGGGGCATCATTCATCCAAAAAACAAAAAAACAGTATTCAAAGAAATACTCATTCGAATTCTTGTTTGAATTCTTATACTTAAATGAACAAATTTTACAAAATGCATCAAGTAACACAAAATCAATATAATTTATAGAGGTCAAAAGAGAAAAACCAAAAAAGAGACATATGGAATAACATTAAGCCGCGTGTGATTGCATGGTTCTTGAAAACTTGAGGGGTTTTCAAGTCGGCTGTGTTTGCGCACATCTTTACTCTTCGAATTGAACCATTATTTTCTAAAACTTCTCTTATCGGGAACATTGTGCTACAAATGATCCCCGAGAGGTCACAACATCCCTCCGGCCCCTAGATCTCATCTCCCAGTTCACTCGCTCATCCTCGTCATTTCCATACTCTCACCGCTGTCCTATTCATTGTTCTCGCTCGAATTTTCACTCGACTATCCCCGTTCCCGCCTTAATACATAATTCGCCGTTCCGGTTACTTATAGATGCTACTACTGTCTTTAAGCATGATATGATGTAGACTGAGCGTTACTATACTTCCGAATTCATGGCGTTCAGATTATTCATTTGCGTTTTAAGTGAAATTGCACAGCAAAAAGAAAATAAAGTTTTAATTAATCGAGAACCCTTTTCGGCACAACAAGTTCAGTAGAAGTTTTCTGAACAACAAACAAAACACAACCCACAGACATCTAAGATCATGATTCTAGCACTTATCAACAATTTTGGCCGAAAAATTGATTTTTTTGTAGCTATATTTATAAGTAAGAGATCTGATATTACACGGAGGGCTTCAACTGAGAAATATACATCGAGAGAGACACCCAACCTTATAATTCTCGGAACAAACATCAATTGAGTCGGCTGATTCTAATTTACCAGTAATAAATCAGTTATTTCGTTGTCTGGGAAGAACATCACAAAAGACGGAGCTTTGTCTCACTCCACCTCTTCTGAATTCCCCGCTTCATATGAGTAAGGGCGTTCGAAGCCCAAGAAGACTCGAGTGAGGACCGACCCGAGAATCACCAAACGATCAGAAGACGCTGTGTCTTCGTCGACCAGAGAGGAGCGACATCTCAAGCTCGTCACCTAAAAACTCATTCTTTAAGAGTATTCTTTAAATTATACTATCTACGCTGATGACATTAAATTATTTAGTGAAGTACCAACTTTTTCGTCTGACCTCCAAACTGCCATAGACAATGTATTCAACTGGTGTCAACAGTCCAATCTCAAACTATCAGCTCAAAAATGTATAGTTTCGCATCTTGGTATTAACCCCATGCAAAATTATCAGCTCGATCGTCATACAATGGCCAACTCTTCTGAAATAATAGATCTAGGAGTTGTTTTTTCGAGTAATCTTTCTTGCAATAAACAAGTCGAGCATGTCTGTAAGAAATCTACAAACCTCGCCAATCTCTTTTTGCGCGCGTTCAAAACCAATTCTCTGGTTGTATTAACCCGTGCTTTCGTTACTTATATTCGTCCGATCCTCGAATACAGCTCGGTTGTATGGTCACCTACCGCGATTGGCTTAGTTAAGGACCTCGAAAGAGTACAGAGAAATTTCACTAAAAGAATCTTGGCTAGGAAAGGACTTACCCGTCTAGTTTACTCTGAACGTTTAAAAATGCTAAATTTAGAATCTCTTGAATATCGTAGGGTTGTTTCTGATTTAGTTTTTATACATAAGAGAGTCCACGACTACTCAGAGTTCGACTTCTCTCGTTTGTTTACTTTAACTCCTCTTACTAGAGCTGTTAGAAATACCCATCCATTAAGAATCGCCTTACCATATGCTCTAAACTCCTTTAGGTTTTCTACGTGTGCTTCTAGGTCGATCACTATTTGGAATTCCTTACCTAGCGAAGTAGTATGTAATCATTCCACCGAAGTATTTATGAATAAACTCAGAAAACTACCGATAAATTGTATTTTACCCGAGCCAATTGTCTGCGACTAAGTTAAACTAGGAATAACACTTTTTATAGACACACTGCCACTGTAATACAATTATAGACACACTGCCACTGTAATACAATTCTTTTCTAAAAGAATCATAATCCATGTTTAATTTGTGATCATTAAATGTTGAAGTGAAACTGTTTTTGTGTACATGGAAATATTCATTTTCATTCACAGACTAGAGCTGAGAGAACTTATGACCGGGCAGTCCGTGCTTGGCTGGCTGATAGGAGTAAGCCAAAACCTCATATTCCTCTTTTCGGTCCCCCTCTGAGTTATAGCAAACCTCGCCCACTGATGGCCGAGCGTATTGAACCTCCTCGAAGATTCATGTCACCTCGTCCTAATCGTTCTTTAAACTAGACCAAAATCGCCGGTCTTCCACAAGTCACGTGAATTGTTATTTCGCAAATGTTAGATCTCTAGTGAATAAGATTAATGATCTACAACTTTTGCTGTCAAAGAGATACTCTATAATTTCTTTTTGTGAGACATGGCTATCGGATAGTTACCCGGACTCTTTTGTTCTCTCCTCCTTCATCTCTCAATATAACATTGTTCGATGTGATAGGAGCGAAATAACTAATGGCGGGGGAGTGCTATTTCTCATACACTCCTTATTATCATTCAAAATTATCTATTCTCAATCAATCAAGAATTCTCATGAAATCCTAGCTATTGATATTGAAATAGAATCTCACGTGATACGTTTCATTAGTCTATATCGAGTCCCTCATATAAACACACCGAAGAGCGAGAGGTTATTAAACCTCTTGATTGATCTAGTCACCTGCAACCACCCATGTATTATAATGGGAGATTTTAACTTACCCGACATAGACTGGAATAAATCCCCTCTAGCGTCATCGAATCCCGCTTCCAAATCATTTCTTGAATTTTGCTCAGCCACTCAGATGAATCAATATATTAGATGCCCTACGAGAGGATCACACATTCTAGACCTCCTCCTCTCCAATAGCAAAGATTTATTGAAGAACCCATGTGTCACTCCCTCATTCAGTAATTCAGACCACGAATCAATCAGTTTCGAACTTTCCCTATTCCACGAAATTCCTCTTTACTCGTATCGACGCATATACAGTAAAATAAACTATTCCTTATTACTCCCTTCATTATGTAATTTAGATTGGCATTGCTTATTCAACCCCATCAAAGATACAGACTCAATGTACGAATTGTTACTATCCATACTAGAGGACTTTTCCGAGCAATTCGCTCCTATCCAGAAGGTCTCTCTAGCGACCCATGCATCTCTTCCAACGCATATTCAGAGAGCTCAAGAAAAGCGTTTTCTCTTCTGGAACAACTATATTTCTAGTGGACTAAGTGAGGACTATGACATTTATGTTAAAGCCAGTAAGAAATGCAAAAAGTTTGTAGATAAATTCAACCTAAATGTAGAAAAGAACATTGTTAATAGTAAGAACAAAAACTTGTTCTTCAAGTATATAAGGTCTAATACATCCCAGAAACAAAGCGGTGTCGACACTTTGGTGAATGAACACGGCATCTCAGTATCTAAAGACTTAGAAAAAGCAAATCTTCTTGGAGAATTCTTCCAGAAGTCATACACCATAGACAATGGTAAGCTTCCTCCACTCTCTCATAATTCAGTCTTGAGAGCATCCTCTCTAGAAGAACCCTTGTTTACGCGTCATGATATTTGTAGACTAATAGAGAAATACCCAATGTCTTCTTGTACTACCCCAGATCATCTGAATATGCTTTTTATCAAGAAAATCGCTGTCCCTCTGTCTATTCCGCTTGAAATAATTTATAACCAATCTTTCCTTACATCTGAAATCCCGAACAGATGGAAACATTCCATAGTCACACCAGTTAAGAAGAAGCCTCCTTACAGTAGTCCTTCCAATTACCGTCCCATCAGTATAACATCACTATTTTCCCGTATATTCGAGAAAGTGTTGAGTAAAGAAATAGAGAAACATTGTGAGATAAACCAGATTTTGCCAGATGATCAATTCGGGTTTCGCCATAAGAGATCAATAGAACAGTTGATGTTACTGTTCCTTGAAGACTGTTCTGTAGCCGTAGACCAGAAAAAGTTCACAGATATCATTTATTTCGATTTTGAGAAAGCCTTCGATAAAGTTTCTCACTCTAAACTTATTTATAAACTAAAGTCCATTCAACTCCCTCCCAGAATTATTTCGTGGATCGAAGCTTATTTAGGTAATAGAACCTACCAAGTTCGAGTTAATCGATCACTTTCTAATAGTTTCATGGTTACCAGTGGTGTTCCCCAAGGCAGTGTCTTAGGCCCATTATTATTCATCATTTATACATCTGATATAGTGAATATGATAACTTCTTCTAATTGTAAAATTAAAGTTTTTGCAGACGACATGAAAGTTTATAAGTCTTTTTCTAAAACAGACTTTCATAGAACACTGCAACACTCGATTGATACCATAGTGGAGTGGTGCGACGCTTGGCAATTGCCTTTATCTCTACCAAAATGTGCTGTGTTAAGAATTGGTACCCAGAGTTCCCCTCATTTTCCATATTCTATAAATAGTCACTCCCTACCCTACCTCAACGAGATTCGTGATTTAGGATTTATTGTAGACCACAAGTTGACTTTTTCTGCTCATTGCTCAACAATAGCTCAGAAAGCAAAGCGTAAATGTCATCTTATTCTTAAAGTTCTCAAGAGTCGTAAACCGGATGTACTTGTTAACGCTTACAAGATATACATTAAATCTATTGTAGAACACTGTACAACTGTTTACTCCCCACATTTCGCTAAGGACATAGCTGTACTAGAGAAGGTTCAAAATTATTTTACGCGTCGCGTTTTTCGCCGGTGCTTTGGTTGTTCGTTTAATAATATGCCAAGTAGTCAGACGAGAAACAATCAACTAGGCCTAGTATCTCTTCTCTCTGTTAGAGAATCTAACGACCTCAAACTACTCTTGAAACTGATATTTGGGAAAAAAGTACTCTCTGACAGGACGCACCACAACTTTGAAATAAGAGCGTCCAACACTAGAGGCGCATTTTTCAAAATAATCCACCCTGCTCCGAGAACTATTTGCAGAAGAAATGCCTTCTCTATACGATCAGCTCGTATATTCACCGAAATTAATAGTGTTGATGAATGATATATGTTTGCCTGGATGTAATCTGCATTGTTTCACCTATTTATGTAATTCAAACAATTCAATTGTTTAATCTCGTACCACGTGATTAATTTATGCGTTGCTGCATGTAATGTTTTCACGTAATAAAATTGAAATTGAAATTGAAATAAAGAATTGAATTGAATTGAATGGGCAGACTACTCTTTTTTTTATTAACATCGAAATTGATGTGATATTAAAGCATAATAGTAATCATTGGTTATCACTGTTGAGAATTTGTTTAAAAACGACCATCATTCAAGCGTGAGAGCCTATAATGATGAGAAGCTCTGCTTTCTATGCCCTTACCTCGCTTCTCATTATTCCAGTCTTCCCCACTCGAAAAGCAGTAGTTTTTTTCACTATTTTACTTTTCTCATTAATTTCAAGTTATCTTTGTTTAGCTATGAAATTAAAAATTTAGCAATGGATGCAATAATTTAGGGACAAACTCTTCATGGAACAAAAGAGTATTGCGACAAACCAAATGACCCAAACACACATAAATAACAAAGTTTTCATTCATTTCTAGAACTTGTATGACTAAGTAAACAATGCTATTGAGTTTTTGATATAACGGACTATCCCCCGGATATCACATTTGGTGGTGTAGTGGTTACACTTTTTAATCTCGGTCTAAGTAGAAAGACGGCTTGGTTCCGTTCCTCTCCGTACACTAGTTTTTGACCGTGTGATAGTTCAATTACTTGTACTCTGAATCATTTGTCAATGCCTTATCATTGTGTAACAGAGCATTTGTGGAATCATACTTTCCAAGAATTAAACTACTCCTCTTATAAAAGTGACTATTGATTCATGAACGAGCGCAGATCTGGCGATTTTTGGCTTTCGCTCTTTCCTGTTCTATGAGCCGAGAGACCCAGGTACTATCTTGAGGCTCGAAAGGAAGGACGAGTTCCTTCGAGAGCCAAACGACAAATACGAGAATGAGGGGTGATAACAACAAGTTGTTCACATGGAGAAAATCAGCCATCATCGAGTGAACTTCGAGAGTGAATTCGCTATTTACCAGTGCTTAGAGCAGTTTCACTTGTTTTTACCAGGCTCTTGTTTTTTTTTTCCTTCTCACATATAGGATGAAACCTTATCCTTCCTGTACATGTAGAACAAAACAGATTCTGAGCTAGTGCAAATTACAACTACAGCAAATGTCCATCCGGTGTACCTTATGTGTCTCCACCACATGATCTCTAAGATCCGCCTCTTCAACATGTTCCTTGCATATAGAACAGGTAGTCTCTCCGGCTTCCATATGACCTCGCTTGAAATGAGCTGCCAGTTCTGTATCCTGAACATACTGCTTTTTAAATCAGCAAAAAAAAGCTTGTATACCAAAAAGACTAATCATGAAGAAACCATACACTTTGAAGAGCGATAAAGTGCTTTCGATAAATGAGAGAGAATATCATAAAAGCAGGGAATACGTTTAACTAGCCTTTCCGCCTAAATTTTTCATTTCTGAAACTTGGCTTTCCAATTCTGATCCTGACTGTATGCTTACCGACGGTCTCCCATTTCATGTTTTTCGTTGTGACCGTCGTGAACAACGGGGTGGTGGTGCGGCCATTCTTATTCGCGACATCCTCTGTCCCTCTTTTGTAACGCAATACTCTCAAGATTGTATTGAAGGTGTTATTGTTGACATTAACCCCGGTGTCTCTCTTACACTTCCCTTTCCCTCCATTCGCTTAATCAGTTCTTATCGTTCTCCCCACACTTCGCCTAGTCAGTTCAATCTATTCAACAATTTCCTCTCGCCTCACTGTACTCTGCCATATCCTACAATCCTCTATGGTGATCTGAATTTACCTAATATTGATTGGATTTCCTTATCTGCTCCACTGACCTGCCCCATCTCTTCAAGCTTTTTACAATTTGTCAGTGACCATCATCTATCTCAGTTCGTCCTCTCGCCCACTAGAATTAACAACATCCTCGATTGTGTTCTCTAATCACAATATTATTTCTAACTGTCTTCCTAAACCTCCTTTCTCCACAAATGATCATGCTTCCATCTCATTTCGTATTTCTAAATGTCGTGTTTCATTCACTAAGTCACCATATTCTTTTAGACTATCATGGGCGAAAGCTGATTGGACTAACATTAACTCTATAATTTTCAATATTAATTGGACATTTCTCTTTGCTTCTCTCACAATTGATGAATCCGTTTTATCACTCACATCAATACTAAATGATCTCATCACTAAGTATGTACCTCGTCAAAAACCATTTAAACCTCATTATACTTATCCTAGAAAAATCCGTCAATTGTATAACTTTTTACAAAGAAACAAATGTTCACCTACTTCCACGTCTACCTCTAGAGCGTGTAAACGATTGCATAGAGAGCTTCTGAAGTTCGAGAGCCTACGTGAAGAAACTCTCGCAATGCCGAAGAATTATAAGGTCTTCTTCCGTAATTTGTCTAACCGCATCAAGAAGAAAATCTCACCTACGGCACTTGTTATAAACGGAAAAACTTTGACTCTCCCTATTGATAACGCCAATGCATTCTCTAGTTTCTTCAATTCGATTTCAACCTATACTAACCATGGTCCTCTACCATCTATTGCACCCACTTCTTCATTGCTACTTCGTTCTTTTATTTCCCCTCATGATATTAGCAAACTCATTGAACGAATCAAACCGAAGGTCAACTCATCTCCCGATAACATTCCTAATATTTTTCTCAAAAATTGCAACCAATCTCTATCTATTCCTCTCTCGATTATTTTTTCGAATTGTATGACTACTAGTTACTTCCCTACCATTTGGAAACAAGGAATTATCCTGCCTGTCAATAAGAAAGGTAACGCCTCCGAGGTTAACAACTTCCGGCCCATCACTCTTGTTTGTTCTATTTCGAAACTTTTTGAGAAATTTATTCATACTGTCATTTACAATCACCTTGACTCAGAGAATCTTTTCCGATCTTGTCAATCAGGATTTAGGAAGAAGAAATCTACTGTAACTTCACTAGTGCACTCTCATTCCCTCTACATGTCATATTTAACCAAGCGAATTAACTTTGATGTTTGTCTCATAGACTTGACAAAGGCTTTCGATTCTTTGGATCCCAGATTTCTAATCCATAAACTCGAGCGGTGCGGTATCAACTCAGCTTTTCTCGCGTTGTTGAAATCTTTTCTCAGTGACCGCACATCCAAAGTGTTAGTAGAAAACACGTTATCCGATAGTAAATTGTATCCCGTTGGTGTTCCGCAGGGAAGCTGCCTCGGTCCGCTGTTTTTCGATATATTCATCAATTGATATTATCCCAACTGGAGTGCATTGTTTCCTCTATGCGGATGATATAAAAATCTTCTCGGAGAATTCAGTTCTAATGCAAGTTGCTCTCGATGCTATAGGTCATTATGCTCATACTTGGTCATTAAAAATAGCCGTTTCTAAATGTTTCGTTGTACACTGGCCCTTCTAATCTCCGAGTTCGCTATGACATTGATGGAACTGCACTTCCTCCGCAAGAAACCGTTAAAGACTTAGGTATAGTAATTGACAGCTCATTATCGTTTTCCAAGCACATTAACACTACTGTTATTAAATGTATCAGACTTTCCAACTTGATTTTACGTGCTTTCAAAACCTCATCTCTTACTGTGCTACTACGTGCATATAAGTCTTACATAGTGCCTCTACTAGAATACGGATCCGAATTATGGTCTCCTTGCTCTATTGGCCTTATTAACAAGCTTGAAAGTGTACAAAGATGTTTTACTCGTCGCATAATTCACAGAGCTGGTCACTCACAGTGCGATTACTTCTCCCGTTTAGCAATGCTATCCCTTCCAACGCTTGAATATAGAAGAGCTGTCGTCGATCTCTGTTTTATCCACAAATGCATCTACGGACATGTCGATCTAGACTATTCCTGTCTTTTCAAAGTACGACCTTCACCCTTCAGTCAAAGAATTTTTCACTCCTTAAGAATAACTCTTCCCTTAAAATTTTCTGATTCTTATGCTTCTCGCATGATCAATATATGGAATAGTCTGCCTAACGATTTGGTAACAATCTTCTCAACAACTACTTTCAAAAATTCTCTTCTCTTACTTCCTGTGGATTGCATTGTCCCTCAAACTAGAATTAGACTATTATAAACTTCCGCTGAAAAATTATTTCTCGTTTTTTTTCTTGCCTCCACACTGTGCTTTTTGCTTTTAAATTAACTGAATTCACACCCGTGACAGTTATCCGTTCTGTGCATTACAACTGTGAATGTCCACTACCGGAATAAAGAATGAATGAATGAATGAATTTAATCTCCAGTGCGTGTTAGACAATTCTCCAGAGGACGAATTCTTTAATTTTTCGCAGTCGTAAAATCTATTGCGCGGTGTAATTTTTGATTCACAATCATGAAACCTCATTTTACAGTCATAGAACTTTTTACGCTTTGCATAATTTCCAAACTATCCATCCACCTTCGAGATTATATGTATATGTACTGACCAAATCTTCTTCGATGATAACTGACCACTCATTTTGAACTATTCCTTACTAGAGAGACGACGATTCGTCCCGATATAAACCAAGACAGTGAGAGTAAAAACTTTTTCAATGAAACATTTTGACGTTGAAGCACTTGGAAGACGTTCTAACCGCGGCGTCCTTCCGGAAGACTTGCAGACAGACGCGGCACATGGAGATCCTCTCGAGACCATGCACGGCTGTGTGCGACATCGTGCAGGGTCGGCCATCTTTCAGCGTTCCCTTTCTAGAACAAAAAACTTCTACCCACATTCCATGAATTCCGGTTGTCCAAGAAAAAAAGGGGAAGGGGCTAACATTCCATGAATTCCGGTTGTCCAAGAAAAAAAGGGGAAGGGGCTAGGCTATGAGAATGAAAAGCGAGCGTAACTTAACAGTCTTGCCCCTTTATATGGCTTAATCTCTCGTTGTATCAACGTATTAGCAGGAAAGAAGAGCTGCTACTCTTTTGCATGTGTTTATATCATAGCTGAATAATATATAATGGTTTTAACAACGAGGAGGATGATCGCGTATAACCGACTTGCTCCACAAATCCAGGGTACCGCACAGAACACAGCATGGCTGGTCGAATCCAATTTCCCTAAAGTAGATCAAAACTTAGTTCATTTTAAGTTTACAAGACTCTGAAAATTTATTCGTCAGAGGATCACACAACATTAAAATTTTGAAGAGATTCTAAAATAAGTTCTCTTTAGTAACCATATTTGAGCTCATAAAACATTTATTTAATATCAAGACTTTCTATATTTTGAATTATTAAAATGCAACAATTAATGTTATTTAGAAAACAAGTTTACAGAACAAATTGAGTTAATTTTGTAGGCCGTGGTCATTTTCTAGTCTAAGAAGAGATGTATAGTATGATGACCGTATCAAACAGCTTTGAGCGATATCTTTATTGTACCGAATGAGCTTCTTTTTCAACAAAATTAGTGAAATTTGGTTGTTTTTTTTGAATCCATAAAATATAGTTCTAAACTGTTAAAGAAACTACAGTACCGCCCAAAATGTTAACATATATTGAATTATTGAACATAACTTTTTTCAAAGATAAAATTCAAAGCTCAAATTTTCACAGAAGTTTTTTGGGGTGTCTGTACCGTACCGGACATCATTTGGAGTGATTTATTAATTATCTCCAAGAAATACACCAAAATTGGTATATCTTGCATTTTTCAGTTTTTTCTCTATGATTTTTTTTTGTTTTTCGAACTTCATTCATAAAAATTTTGTTTCAAGTCAAGATTCGAACTGTTGGACATCGAAATACAAGTAAAAGAATGCAAGAAGCTGTTGTTGCTGGGGCGAAACAGGGCCGGTCACAGAGCGACCTCGCCCAGCAGTTCGGGGTAACTCAGAGCGCTATCTCCCGTATCCTCCGGCGTTTTCGAACCCAGGTAAACGAATTTTCTACAACTGAAAAACTTTGGAACACAAAAAATTGCAGGGACGAGTCATCGTGAAGACAAGTTCGGGGAGATCCCGCGTAACTTCGAGGTACATGGACCGAAGCATCCTGCGCGCATCTCGCGAAGACCCGAAACTCACTGCTAAAGACATTCAAGCTGTCATATCAACGCCCGCGACTCCTGCTCCTTCAATAACTACCATCAAACGCCGTTTGCAAGCCGCTGGACTGAATGGAAGGTGGCCTGCAAAGAAGCCTTTCATCAGCGAAAAAATCGTAAAGTTCGAGTTCAGTGGGCTAAGGATCACCTCAGTTGGACACGCCGTGAGTGGTCTCAGATTGTTTGGAGCGATGAATCCAAGTTTAATATGTTCTGCAGTGACGGTCTGAGGTGGGTAAGACGTCCAGCGGGCAAGCGTTTCCTGCCGCAATACCAGTCGCTCACAGTCAAACATGGCGGTGGTTCTGTGATGGTCTGGGGCTGTTTTTCCGCCAGCGGCATGGGTCCACTGAGACGTATTGTCGGAAATCTCGATCGTTACGGCTATGAAAACATAATGGAAAGCACTATGCGCCCTTGGGCCCTCTCCAAATTCGGCCGTGGGTTCACCTTTCAACAAGATAACGACCCGAAACATCGACCTCAGCACGTTCAGAACTGGTTTCGCCGTCCCCATGTGGATGTTTTGGACTGGCCGAGCCAGTCTCCCGATTTGAACATCATCGAACATTTATGGGAACATTTGCAACGAAAATTGACGGGAAAAACATGCAGAAATGCTGATGAAAAGTTTAAGCAGCTAGAGGAGGAATGGAAGGCGATTTCGCAGGTAACCATTGACTCTTTGATTGATTCTATGCCTGGTAGATGTCAGGCAGTCATTGACTCCAAAGGATATGCCACCAAATACTAGAATATTTGTTTTAATACTTCGAAAAAAATTGAACATCTCTATAAGCACTTTTTACTATTTCCATTTTTTTTAACGAATAAACCTAATAAAAAAATTTCCAAAGTTGTTCTATTACTCGAAACATGTGAATTTGATTTGTAAAAAATATCTGAAAATTTGAGCTTCATTCGTTTTTTTTTTGAAAAAAGTTATGTTCAATAATTCAATATATGTTAAAATTTTGGGCGGTACTGTAGGTTTGGTTATCTTAAAATACCTATTTCAGGTAGCAAAAACAACAAAATGATGACATTTTTAGATGACTCAAAGGTTGTGACGAACTAAAATTTGTCATAAAACGCCGAATTCCACAAATCAATGTTCTCAACTTTATAATGTACAAAAAATTACTGCTGAAAGACATAAGAGTTAGTCCATAATTATTCTTCAAATAATTTCAATCTTTTTTGTTTTATATTTGATCTTTCAAAAAAGAAAACTTTATTCTTAATGTTGAGAGAGAGATCGAAATTAACATTTTTCAGAACAAAAACAAGGACTGACTGAGCTCTCTCCTCATGCAAAGCGTCGTGCTTCTTCCGAGTTTCTTCACTACAGAAGGACATCTTACATGACCTACAATAGTTACCCATTCATTACTTCATTGTTTTCCGTCTGGTTGTGGCATAATGGTATTGTGCGCTGATTATAGTGCACAAAAAAAATGAGGAAGAGTTACAGGGAGAGAGAAAAAGAAAGAAAGACAAAAAGAGATGGAATTAGAGAAAAAGCTAGACGCACACACAAAGACAGCAACGAGAGACAGAGAGAGAGAGAGAGAGAGAGAAAGAGAGAGAGAAGTTTTAAAAAAAGCGGAAAATAGCACATGCGTCCCCACCTTCCTTGGTATGGGAGCGCGCTTTTATGCATAGAGAGATGATTGGTGAACTGAGTGATAAGCCGCGCTCTGAATTGGCAAAGCCGACTGATAGGACAAGCGATGTCCACCAACATCACTGCTGATCCTCAAAATGAGGACACTTTCAACTTGGTGAAGTAGATTATGTTGTTGATCATTTCCTCTTCTCGTCGTTCTTTTCCTTAGAGCTCACACACTCTGGTTCAAAGCTGAGCTCAATCTTGTCACAGAGATCCACTTTGTATTCCTATCCATGTATGAACTAGGAAAAGATTGATTGATTGTTTGCTCAGAAGTTACGTCGTGGGGATTCGACTGTGATTGTTTAGTGAGCATTCTTTCAAGTCCGAGAAAATGAGTAGATTATCCACTAAAATTTTCCGACTTCTCAAAACAAATAACATCATTATTGAACATTTCTCACTGGTGAAAACTTTCTTGTAATCAATCGCATTTAGGTATAATATAGTGACCTGCCACTCCTATGCGGCGGATACGTACATGCATATGTAGGTGAAATGTCTTGATTTCTCGACAAGTCGAAAAAATTTTTACTAAAGAGAACGTTACTAGAAGCTGGAGCAGAAGAGATAGCAACGACTATCACCGAGAGGAAAAACACATTGAAGAGTAAAATTGAACACATGAAAAGAAATGAGAGTCGTATAACAATAAAAAGAAGAATCTGTATGTATAACGTTTCCGTTCAATTTTTGAAGTGAAAGACATACTCTAAGAAGTCCAAAATATAATTGTTATTCGGAGTGGAAAAATAAATTACTAGGACTGACAAAAAAAATCAGTTTGGTGTGTCACTTGTTTTCTTCAAAAAGTCGTTGTTTGCGTTCTCAGAATAGACCTATTTCTTCACAAAAAATATTACGGCTCAAACGTGCTATCTCTTTGGGAACAACTTAACTTTGAAATAAAAAAACGAGACCCAGCTACAATGAGTTTGGAGCTCGTATGCACGTCCGTGCGATTGACTTTTTTGGCATGACAAAAAAAACTCAGAAATTTTTTTAAATTTTTTTTTTTGCCGAAGTCATTTAAACTTGCCACGTGCGCACAAACGTTCCAGTAGACTTTCGCACCAGCGGGCTACACTATCATGTACAAAAAAAATTTTTTGCGTTCGTTTAAGTGGAAAAAATGTTCGCGCAGTTTTCATACCACTTTTTTAACACTGACATGAGTGTAACCATTTTGAACTACAGTATGACGAGAAAGAACACACACTCTCTACTTTTCTTTGTGATAACACAAACCTTTCTGCTGGATTTTTAATGCTTTTCTAAACCTTCCGTTCAGTTAGATTTTCTTCTTCTTTTTTCTGGGATTGAGTTTGTTTAAGTTTTTTTCGGGTTGAGTGGCGGATACGTACATACACCCATTTAGAACGACACATAATATCCTTGATCGCAATATTCTGTTCCCGATTCGGAGTAAGACGAATAGAAAATAAATACTACTCTGCATACCTTCCAGCACACGAGTATACTGAAACAGTATAAATGTGAAGTGATGGAACGACAAAAGGTACCCAGATGCGAGTTGTAGTGGTGAGTGACAGCCGCGACCTCATCCTCACTGGTCACTCCACAATGGCCGCAGTGGAAGAGATGCTTGTTTGTATGCAATGCATGTAAGGTAATGAGCTCTTGCGACCCGAGCTCCGCGCTGCATATCTGAAAAGACTTTTCTGATCACCAGCAGTAAAGCAAGTAGATCATCCAGACTAATATCTAAGTGGGGACAACATTTTATGCTTCGAAAAGAAAACTAGCGCATCCGATAGAAAACCGAGAATCCGTATGACTACTTTCTTATACAAAGCATGAATTTTACCCGCAATCATAAAGATCTCTTTCTGAAGAACATCATCCTCTCATGTGAATATTTTCTTGCCAAATCCCGCTCCAAGCAAGGCGCGTGCTCCTTTGAGTTGAGATACAGGCCTAGCCTGGTAGAACAGTGGCTGCTCACTGGGTGACTGTTAGTGCTGAGCGAAGAGAACGCGCAAGCCCTGCCTACTTTTCTTAACCCTACAATTTATACCCGCAATACGTGTATTTGCGGGGGGCTGGGTTCGAACGTGAGATTTGTCACATCAGACAAACCACCGTTATGTCACACGCGGAACACTTTAAAATTATGTTAATTATCATTTGCCAGAGTTGGTCCACTCCGAAACGTTTATGTTACATTGATTACTACTCTTTTTCTTTTGATGACCTCTTTATTCATTGGACTACAAGGACTCTTTAAAAAAGGAGAAGGATACCAAATAATTTTTCAGCTCACAGCAGCGCCACAGTTGTCAAATCCATTACTCCATCCAAATTGTTACCAACTTATTGTTCTCTGTTTGTCAGCCAACTGTTCAGCTCACAGCAGCGCCACAGTTGTCAAATCCATTACTCCATCCAAATTGTTACCAACTTATTGTTCTCTGTTTGTCAGCCAACTGTTCAGCTCACAGCAGCGCCACAGTTGTCAAATCCATTACTCCATCCAAATTGTTACCAACTTATTGTTCTCTGTTTGTCAGCCAACTGTTCAGCTCACAGCAGCGCCACAGTTGTCAAATCCATTACTCCATCCAAATTGTTACCAACTTATTGTTCTCTGTTTGTCAGCCAACTGTTCAGCTCACAGCAGCGCCACAGTTGTCAACTCCATTACTCTATCCAAATTGTTACCAACTTATTGTTCTCTGTTTGTCAGCCAACTGTTCAGCTCACAGCAGCGCCACAGTTGTCAACTCTATTACTCCATCCAAATTGTTACCAACTTATTGTTCTCTGTTTGTCAGCCAACTGTTCAGCTCACAGCAGCGCTACAGTTGTCAACTCCATTACTCCATCCAAATTGTTCCCAACTTCTTGTTCTCTGTTTGTCAGCCAACTGTTCAGCTCACAGCAGCGCCACAGTTGTCAACTCCATTACTCCATCCAAATTGTTCCCAACTTATTGTTCTCTGTTTGTCAGCCAACTGTTCAGCTCACAGCAGCGCCACAGTTGTCAACTCCATTACTCCATCCAAATTGTTACCAACTTATTGTTCTCTGTTTGTCAGCCAACTGTTCAGCTCACAGCAGCGCCACAGTTGTCAACTCCATTACTCCATCCAAATTGTTCCCAACTTATTGTTCTCTGTTTGTCAGCCAACTGTTCAGCTCACAGCAGCGCCACAGTTGTCAACTCCATTACTCCATCCAAATTGTTACCAACTTATTGTTCTCTGTTTGTCAGCCAACTGTTCAGCTCACAGCAGCGCCACAGTTGTCAACTACATTACTCCATCCAAACTGTTACCAACTTATTGTTCTCTGTTTGTCAGCCAACTGTTCAGCTCACAGCAGCGCCACAGTTGTCAACTCCATTACTCTATCCAAATTGTTCCCAACTTCTTGTTCTCTGTTTGTCAGCCAACTGTTCAGCTCACAGCAGCGCCACAGTTGTCAACTCCATTACTCCATCCAAATTGTTCCCAACTTATTGTTCTCTGTTTGTCAGCCAACTGTTCAGCTCACAGCAGCGCCACAGTTGTCAACTCCATTACTCCATCCAAATTGTTCCCAACTTATTGTTCTCTGTTTGTCAGCCAACTGTTCAGCTCACAGCAGCGCCACAGTTGTCAACTCCATTACTCCATCCAAATTGTTTCCAACTTATTGTTCTCTGTTTGTCAGCCAACTGTTCAGCTCACAGCAGCGCCACAGTTGTCAACTCCATTACTCCATCCAAATTGTTCCCAACTTATTGTTCTCTGTTTGTCAGCCAACTGTTCAGCTCACAGCAGCGCCACAGTTGTCAACTCCATTACTCCATCCAAATTGTTCCCGACTTATTGTTCTCTGTTTGTCAGCCAACTGTTCAGCTCACAGCAGCGCCACAGTTGTCAACTCCATTACTCCATCCAAATTGTTACCAACTTATTGTTCTCTGTTTGTCAGCCAACTGTTCAGCTCACAGCAGCGCCACAGTTGTCAACTCCATTACTCCAGCCAAATTGTTCCCAACTTATTGTTCTCTGTTTGTCAGCCAACTGTTCAGCTCACAGCAGCGCCACAGTTGTCAACTCCATTACTCCATCCAATTGTTCCCAACTTATTGTTCTCTGTTTGTCAGCCAACTGTTCAGCTCACAGCAGCGCCACAGTTGTCAACTCCATTACTCCATCCAAATTGTTCCCAACTTATTGTTCTCTGTTTGTCAGCCAACTGTTCAGCTCACAGCAGCGCCACAGTTGTCAACTCCATCCAAATTGTTCCCAACTTATTGTTCTCTGTTTGTCAGCCAACTGTTCAGCTCACAGCAGCGCCACAGTTGTCAACTCCATTACTCCATCCAAATTGTTCCCAACTTATTGTTCTCTGTTTGTCAGCCAACTGTTCAGCTCACAGCAGCGCCACAGTTGTCAACTCCATTACTCCATCCAAATTGTTCCCAACTTCTTGTTCTCTGTTTGTCAGCCAACTTTTCAGCTCACAGCAGCGCCACAGTTGTCAACTCCATTACTCCATCCAAATTGTTACCAACTTATTGTTCTCTGTTTGTCAGCCAACTGTTCAGCTCACAGCAGCGCCACAGTTGTCAACTCCATTACTCCAGCCAAATTGTTCCCAACTTATTGTTCTCTGTTTGTCAGCCAACTGTTCAGCTCACAGCAGCGCCACAGTTGTCAACTCCATTACTCCATCCAATTGTTCCCAACTTATTGTTCTCTGTTTGTCAGCCAACTGTTCAGCTCACAGCAGCGCCACAGTTGTCAACTCCATTACTCCATCCAAATTGTTCCCAACTTATTGTTCTCTGTTTGTCAGCCAACTGTTCAGCTCACAGCAGCGCCACAGTTGTCAACTCCATTACTCCATCCAAATTGTTACCAACTTATTGTTCTCTGTTTGTCAGCCAACTGTTCAGCTCACAGCAGCGCCACAGTTGTCAACTCCATTACTCCATCCAAATTGTTCCCAACTTATTGTTCTCTGTTTGTCAGCCAACTGTTCAGCTCACAGCAGCGCCACAGTTGTCAACTCCATTACTCCATCCAAATTGTTCCCAACTTATTGTTCTCTGTTTGTCAGCCAACTGTTCAGCTCACAGCAGCGCCACAGTTGTCAACTCCATTACTCCATCCAAATTGTTCCCAACTTATTGTTCTCTGTTTGTCAGCCAACTGTTCAGCTCACAGCAGCGCCACAGTTGTCAACTCCATTACTCCATCCTTATTGTTCCCAACTTATTGTTCTCTGTTTGTCAGCCAACTGTTCAGCTCACAGCAGCGCCACAGTTGTCAACTCCATTACTCCATCCAAATTGTTCCCAACTTATTGTTCTCTGTTTGTCAGCCAACTGTTCAGCTCACAGCAGCGCCACAGTTGTGAACTCCATTACTCCATCCAAATTGTTCCCAACTTATTGTTCTCTGTTTGTCAGCCAACTGTTCAGCTCACAGCAGCGCCACAGTTGTCAACTCCATTACTCCATCCAAATTGTTCCCAACTTATTGTTCTCTGTTTGTCAGCCAACTGTTCAGCTCACAGCAGCGCCACAGTTGTCAACTCCATTACTCCATCCAAATTGTTCCCAACTTATTGTTCTCTGTTTGTCAGCCAACTGTTCAGCTCACAGCAGCGCCACAGTTGTCAACTCCATTACCCCATCCAAATTGTTCCCAACTTATTGTTCTCTGTTTGTCAGCCAACTGTTCAGCTCACAGCAGCGCCACAGTTGTCAACTCCATTACTCCATCCAAATTGTTCCCAACTTATTGTTCTCTGTTTGTCAGCCAACTGTTCAGCTCACAGCAGCGCCACAGTTGTCAACTCCATTACTCCATCCAAATTGTTCCCAACTTATTGTTCTCTGTTTGTCAGCCAACTGTTCAGCTCACAGCAGCGCCACAGTTGTCAACTCCATTACTCCATCCAATTTGTTCCCAACTTATTGTTCTCTGTTTGTCAGCCAACTGTTCAGCTCACAGCAGCGCCACAGTTGTCAACTCCATTACTCCATCCAAATTGTTCCCAACTTATTGTTCTCTGTTTGTCAGCCAACTGTTCAGCTCACAGCAGCGCCACAGTTGTCAACTCCATTACTCCATCCAAATTGTTCCCAACTTATTGTTCTCTGTTTGTCAGCCAACTGTTCAGCTCACAGCAGCGCCACAGTTGTCAACTCCATTACTCCATCCAAATTGTTCCCAACTTATTGTTCTCTGTTTGTCAGCCAACTGGCAACCTCATCAAACGATTCATATAAAGGATGACATAACGAGTTATGATTCGGTGATAATGAATAATTTGAACACAAACGGAGTTTTTTTTATTATAAGCAAACTTGATAAATTCGTTACAAGGGATTGACCTTGCATTTTGAGACGGCGGGCAGCTTCTTGACGGGGAGTGGTCTCAGAGGCAGGACTCGTAGAGGAGTTGCCTCAGAGTTCGCAGGCGCAGGAGTCCGAGAAGACATTGGGAACTGTTCCAGTATGTCGCGTAGCGTCCCAAACCTACAACTCATTCCCAAAAATCTATTTTTTTTTCTCGGTAGAACAAAATCCTCGTTGCCTATATAAATGGCTTGGAAACTTCTGCAAAAAAATTCTCTTGCTTGACCACGTTTGGCATGATTGAACACCACAAATAACAAAAGCATTATAACTTTCAATCAATTCCACACCCCTTTATCGAGCTCAACCAAAATAATTAAATAAGTCAATAATTCCTACTAAAAAAGAACTTTTCTTGAGTGGCAGTGGGTCTCACGGAAGGGACGATCTCACGGACTCACATACGAGTGCGGAAAAAATCAGAGTCAAATTGACTTTTGGTTAATCCTGAGAGAAAAGCTCCGGAGTGCGAAAGATGCAAAGGTCATTCCATCAGACCATGCATGTTGCATCTCATCACCACCCTCTCCTCATGGACTACAACGTATGTATTGGAATCGAAGAAACAGCCTTTTCGTAATCCTGAATGCACACGTGTCAAATGGTGGCGCTCGACTGGCAAAGCAGAAAGTCTCTCTCATGCACCGCAATCTACTCTCTTCTGCACTCTACAAGCAGTTTCCAAAGGACATAAATGAACATTGGAAGCTCCTTGAAAACAGCATTATAGCAGACGCCGCAAGTATCCTCTGAAAGACGAAACCCAGCCAAGATTCGAGAAAGAGACCTGGTTTTTCTCCTCCGTAGTTCAGGTTGCGATCAAGGCGAAAAAGATTGCGTACAAGAGATGGACGATGTCAAATGAGGCTGACGACCGCGCTGCATACAGCTCAGCCAAGAAAGCCGCCAAAAAAGCTGTCGCAGTTTTAAAAGCGTACTACCCAACTTCCGCGATCTCTATGAGAAGATGAACCAACCAGAAGACGATAAAGCCATCTATCGGCTTGCCAAAGCTCGACACCGCAACACCTTGGACATCCAGAGAGCAGCCAAGGTAAGGGACAAACAAGGAAAGCTCGTCACCGACCCTTTAAAAGTCAGAAACATGTGGCGCGACAATTTCGAAGAAATGAGCGGTCGAGTTTGAGCACCCTCCCATCCCAACTTCCCACGCCGTACAAGGACCCGTGCCAACCATCACAGCCGAGGAAGTAAAGAAGGCACTCTCTAAGATGAAGAATGGGAAAGCGGCTGGACCGGATGACATAGCCACCGAAGCCTGGAAACTTGCGGGTTATGTTGGACTAGCACATCTCGTACACCTCTTTAACAAAATCTTAAAGCAAGACTGAATTCCGCATAACTGGCGCTACTCCACGACCGTTTCAGTCTTCGAAGGGAAAGGCGATGCCAGAGTGTGCAGGAACTTCCGTAAAATACGTCTTCTCAACCACACTATGAAGATATTTGAGAGGATACTGGATTCACGCATAAGAGATATCGCCGATATCCCAGCTCAGCAATGCGGGTTCGTGAACGGAAAAGGCACAACAGATGCAATATTTGCACTCCGTTTACTTGTCGAGAAGCACACAGAGAGATCACCTCTCCATCGGACCTACCTCGATTTGGAAAAGGCGTTCGACAGAGTCCCACATGATCGTATTCCAAATGCACTGCGCGATTATCATGTTTCCTAATAATACATTCGATAGACAACACTTTTATTATACCTTCAGTAATTGCTTTTATTATCACGTGTTTGCTTTTATTACCACATGTTGTTTACTTTTATTACCTTTATTTGCTTTTAATTACAATCCAGTGCTTGTTTTTCACCACGTGCTCCTATGTTTTGATGCACACTGCACGTAATGAACAATAAACAATGGCGATGTACCATGATTCGAAGAGTACTGTCAGAACTCCGGTCGGCATCACAGAGCCATTCGCACTAAACGTAGGGGTGCACCAAGGGAACACCCTGTCTCCACTTTTCTTTATTTTGGTTATGGATACCGTCACGCGTCCTTTACAGACTCCGTCTCTGTCAACGCATACGCCGACGACATTCTCCTTGCTGCTTCTACACGTGCCTAAATGGAAACGCATCCAAGAATGGAATGACGCTCTTAGTAGGCATGGCTTACGCCTCAACATCAAGAAAACCGAGTACCAGGAAATCGGAGTGCAAACGACGGGAACTGTTCACATCAGCGGCGAACCGCTCCCGAAGACCACCGAATTCAATTAACTTGGTTCTGTCATCTCCTCGGGCTTGTCAACGAATGCAGTGGGACGCCGAAGAGTAAATGCAGCTCTGAGGAAATGGAGAGAAGCTACAGGTGTCCTCTGTGATAGGAATATCACAGGTGGCATAAGCGGAAAGATGTATAAAACAGCTATCCGTCCCTTGCTTCTCTATTTGACGGAGACCTGGCCTACAACGCGTACAACCGAGAACAATTTTAACACAAATGAGATGAAGATGTTACGCTGGACACTAGGGCTGACTCGCCTAGAATGTGTGGGTAACACGATTGTGAGAGGGAGACTCGGCGTTGCTCCTATACAAGATAAGATGCAAGAAAGGAGAGTTAGATGGTATGGACACGGGATGCGAAGACACGCTCTTGACAGGAACTACCAGGCAAACGCCCGCGAGTCAAAACGAAGACAAGATATTTGTACACGCTCAACCAAGACCTGCACCTTGCAAGACTTCTCTCGGAAGACGCAACGGACAGATGTTTCTGGAGAGCTAGAAGCCGTTCAGCGGACCCTACTCCGACCTCAGGTCACGCGAGAGAACGCTGTGAAGAAGCGGAGTAGCATTTGGTGCTCGTTTTGGAACAGTCACTGGGAGTTCCTTAGCCTTCTTTGTCGATGCAGCCGGAGAAGAAAAGCATTCGATCACCTCGCTGCAACAAATTCAACCGGTTGATCGATAAAAACTGATTTATTCAATCGATAATTCAAATCATGACCCGCCTATCAAGCATAATACTTCCTTGCAAAAGGCGGTCACTTTTTCTAATCCTCTCCACCGCTCTCTAAAAGGAAGAATGGGGTAACTCAAGCCCCGCTTCCACCACAAGGGCGGACTTTTACATTATAACCTTGCTTTTTCTCAGTTTCTCGATAAAATTACACGTTTGTTTTACATTCAGCAATACTAACGCTTTTTGAGGATAACTGTCTTTTTTCATGACAAACTATAAACCTTCTGCTTACATATCATCATCGGGATTGACGAGAGTTGCTGTACTCGCCAGCAGCTGATCCGTGATGGAGGCAGCGATCGGCAGCGGCGGGGATAGCGCGTTTCGCGTCTGCTGGTGATTTTGCATCATCGGCTCCTGTTAAGAAGAGGTTCGAATGGTCAAGTTCTGCTGTATCTTCTAGGACTTCTGCCCAGAACTTCTGACAGTATCTGTTCCTATTATCAAGAGAGTTTTTCACCCCTAATCTCTTTTCAAGACTAATCCACTTCGCCCCCAGCAAGTTTTTTTTTCTGACGTTTTACAGCTTTCGGTAGACTTCTGCGGTCTTCTCGGGCTCATTATAAATTGAATGATTGAGAATTTTAGTTCATTTATCATAAAACTCGATGATCGAACTTTCCCATATTTAAAGTACTTTCCCCTTTTTTCTCGTAATGGCGATGAAAAACCGATAACTCTCAACTTTAATTTTCTAACGAGCTTTTAAAGAGGGAGAAAGAGAGAGAGAGATGAGAGAGAAAGAGCATGAGACAGAAAGAGCATGAGACAGAAAGAGCAAGATATATGGAGAGGAAGAGAGTGAAAGAGACATGAAGACAAGTGACATAAAGAAAGAAACAGAGAAAGAGACAGAGAGAGGAAAAGAGTGAAAGAAATAGGGAAAGGATGAAAGAGAGAGAGACTAAGAAAGAGATAAAAGAGCGAGAAAAAAAGAGAAAGAGCGAGAGACAGAGAGGGAAAGTGAAAGGATGAGAGTGAACTAGAGTGAGAAAGAGAAAGAATGAAAGCGATAGAGCAACCTGATATGGACGCTGGGTGACTTTGTTCTGCTGCATGGGGCGGATTCCGAGAGCCGCGGCGAGCGCAGTACTGGGGTCTGGGAAAGCTTCCAGGAGTTCTGTATATGTGGCCAGCTGAAATTGATTTATTTACAATCAGACGAGCCATAAAAAAATCAAAGCCTTACTTGAGCTAGTTTCTTCAAGGAAAAAGTATAGAGAAAATTGCGTATTCCTCGAAAAGACTGGTACTTTCATATCGAGTTTAACTCGGTATGAAAGTACCATTTTTCTTTCTCAACTCAACTTTTTTCACCTGAAAAACTATTTTCATCCTGAATTTGGCGGGAAACTGTTTTCCCCTCGTAAACTGTTTCAGCTGAATACGGCCCCAGTTTTGAAACATTAGAGTTTAAAAAACTCATTCAGTGACAGCACTTTGATGTTATGTAAGAGTTAAATGGTCATGTAAGACCCTCTGTTTTTTTTCTTCAAATAACAAGGGGGACCCTTACGTGAAAAGAAAATTTTTTCGTGGGTGTTTTTAAAAAAAAACGGGACTCGAAAAACGAACATGCAACAACAAAAAATCAAGTTAACTTTGCAAGAATTTTTTTTAGTTCAACAACGGGTCTCTGTTTGAAAATCGTAAGGATGGGAAATGAAAGTATGAAAAAAAGGATGAAAAAACCTTTATGGGAAAAATTTTTTACCGCCTTCGGCGGGCGTCTCTAAAATTTTCTTGCACAATAAAAAAAACCTTCAAAATGCTCAGTTACACAGTTTTAAGGCATTGACGCCTGGTAGAGAAGACAAATTGATCAAACCATCGCACGGAAAAAAGCTAGTCACATAAAAAAACCCTCAACATAACATTAAAACCATAACATTTAAAAAATAATAACTCACCGCATAACCATTAAGTCTCGGCGCACTGGTGGACGGCTCATTGTGGCCATTGTGCTGCATGGAAGCGCTGCCGGTGCCGGATGAAGGACCGGCGCGGTAACCGCCTCCTCCCAGGTGACTGTGGCCGTTAAGGTTCGGCTGGCAGGCGGGCGCCGTTGCAATCGCCGCCACCGCAGATCCGCCTGCAACAGCTGTGATCACCGATTTTTTGGCCTGGTTCGGTTCAGCGAGAATGGAGAGGAGCACTATAACAAAGATAACTCGTGATAAAGCTGTCTATCAGTAACATAACCAACATAAACCATTCTAGTTTTCCAGCGCAACAAAACCTTGATATAGTGTTATTCTTCTATAATTTCACCCCCTCCCTGATTTCCTTCCACCTCTAGTTTTCTACTGCTTAGTCTAAACCCTCCCTCGAGGAGGGTTCGATTCGATTTTTACAGATCAGTTGACCGCTCCTTAACTCAATTCTTGTACCCATTGTAAGATGACGCGTGGAGTAGGGGTTGGAGTTCCAGTTCCCTACTTATATACTAATCTTTTAACAACGAAAAAGTTACATTTTTGTTATACATAGTTATACATATAATAAATAACAACAACAAATTGAACATTTGTTACCTGCTGCCACTTGCGAAGGATCCATTCCATACGGGAAATGAACCAGATGACCCTTCTGAACACTTTTACTCATAACTCAGTTATACTTTCAACTTTCTCATACGTATAACTTCTTTATACTTTTAACTCTCTGATCACTCTGATGTCTTTCAAAACTCTTTCATATCTATAAACTGATCATACTCAGGAGTACGCAAATGTTATACTTCATTAAAAACACATTTAGAAATTCACGATCAACAACAACAAAAAACTTGATTTTTTCAATAGCGAACACACAAGAAATATAACGTTGCCTTATTTTTTCCAACTTCTATTTCTGTGTTTTCAAATCTTATCAATGATGAAAAATTACACTCCTAAAACGTAACTGAATCTTTAAACAAATGACACCCTTAACAAACTTAATCACATTGAAATGACATTTCTCCCTTACTTAAAATCAATTGAAACAGTAAACACACCGCTGGAGTTCCATTCTCAGCAGCGCTCACGTTATACTTGAAGTAGTTCCTGAAATTTAGGGTCCAATGATAAGGAAAAATAATTTCAGCTTAAAAAATTTTATAAAAAAGGAATAGATATGAGAATTGAAAAGAGAGAGAGAAAGAAAGAGAGAAGAGAGAGCGAGAGAAACAAAGAGAGGACTTATCGTTAAACGCCAAAGATATAGAAATACCAAAAGAAATACTAAAGGGAGTATCAGAGTTGTTGTTTGTTGTTGTCTTGCCCATAGGTCCTGTCGAGGGGTTGGTGTTGAGGATCCTTTTGAGTCCAGAGAGATTTTCTCCGTCTACACTCGCACCGCAGTCGGCGATCCTCTTGGTGAGACCCATTCGTTAACCAGAGAAGGGCAAGAGGTTATTTTAATGGCGCCTCGACTCGCCATTGAAAAGTATAGCGGAGTATCGGCTGATGTTTTGTCCGGTGGCATGCCCAAACCGGTCCGGCATCGCCCTCCTTTGACGAGCTATACTACCCAGTTTTGGTCCGCGGCGGGATTTCTCCCGCTACCTCCCAGCACGAATTCTTCGTAGGGAGGCGTCCCTCTATCCGCCACCTGAGGTCGCGCTCGATTCTGGACTGGATAATCCGGCTCCATCCGTGACAGGCTCTTAAGGCTGTAGAGTCACGAATGGTCACTGTTGCCAGTGTGTTTCGAGGGAGTATCAGAGAGACAAATAAAAAGAAGCAACCAGGGGTTAAATAGTTAGCGGGCAAGCTATCTTGGCGCATACATGTTCGCGCCGTAAGCTAGCTTCTCTTCCCTTCCGTTCTATTTTACTCTTCCTATACTTCTCTTTTAGCCCTTCCTGATCCCTTTCTAACTCGCTCCGCGAGTACAAACAAGGCAAGCTATCTTGGCGCATACATGTTCGCGCCGGAAGCGTGGAGGCAACCAAAGAACCACCCAGTGCGACCACTCACTTTGCCCGCTGATTGTCATAAATGACTCTGAAGGATGACGTGTCGATGTAGGTGCTTAGATGCTTCTCCTTGATGTGTCGATGTAGGCGCGGAAGGGAGGGAAAAGGCTTCCCACCCTTGTGGTACCGCATGCAGCTCTCCCAACAGCACATGTACTTATTGTCACTATTCACTGAAATCAGACCATAAGCAAGGATTTTATAATGCATTAGGAAGGGCACAGAGGCCTGCGGAAAGCGGAAATTTGAATGAACTCGCGATTGGTCTTAAATAACCGTTACATCGAGAAAAAAAAGGGATTTCACCTAAGTTTCTTATCTGTTCATATGGAGATATCTATTTTTCATTGCACGCTGCCGACCTCTCTTCAAAAACTGTCTTCTACCGTTCAGATCAGAAATTCTGCCCTGCGAGCTTTTAGTCATGCGAAGGTTCGGAAAGAAAGCTTTTTTTGGCGAGTGAGGGTACAAGAAGAATGTTCAAGCTCGAAACTATCTAAAAGCTTCACTAACTAAAATACCAGTTCAAGCAATCCTTTCGACTTTCGAGGCTGTTTTGACATAATTACCAGTGTGTTTCTCAAACCGCACTGCGGATTAAACCTATGCGCTATTCGAGATGATTAAACCTATGCGCTATTCGAGATGATTAAACCTATGCGCTATTCGAGATGATCTGCATCCTCTCTTTTACATTACACAGTCACGGGATATATCACAGGTTCATTAGTCATTTAGAGATTAGCGCTCTTTGTGCGGGTAGGAAGAAACAGTCTGATGATTACTTAGCAATGATCTGACTGGTGTGGTAGTGGATGAGATGCTCCCTGAGTCCATCTGACGAATCGAATTGGTAGTCGCAATTATCCCATTTGCACACAAACACGCGGACTTGGACGGGCTGAATCCAGCAAAAAACGCTCACTTGGAGAAAAGTCGAACTTGCGATATCTTGACTAAGTACATAGAACTTTAGCCAATATGCTATGATTTAATTTTTTTTAAATTATCAACAAAAACCATATTGAACCTTCATGTTCTTCATGGACGCGAAATCAGCCGCATTCTGTTTTGCTCGCTCATTAGCGATGTACTCTGCTCTCACATTGTACTGCTTCTTCTGATCAACCGAGAGCTTCTTCCACTTAAACTTTTCTTTTTATTGAATTGTATTAGCTTTATCATCAAAGGATAGCTTGTTATGGCTATCGCTGACATGGATGATGGGGAACTTGAGAGGGAATTTTGGAACTGTGGTTTTCTTTTCTTGATCGTCTTGTTCTTGTTATAATTCTTGATCGTCTTGTTCTTGTTATAATTCTTGATCGTCTTGTTATAATCTATTGTATGCACCAACATAGCTGGCCCGGTAAATATTTGAATGGACTAATCTATTGATTGATACCTCACCGAAACACACTAATGCAGTGTTTTCATGTGCGGCAAAATAATGAAACTCAACGATATCCCGTTTTTTTCGAATTGCGTGAACGTCTTGTTCTAACCTGAAATATGCAGTTTTTGGTACTCTCTCGGCATCGCTGCTCATGTCTCTCAAGTTATATACCTCTCCAAAAATTGTACAAGTTTTAGGTTATAACAAGACGATCAAGAATTTCGAATAACCGGATGTCATGTTTTATTATATTTTTGCAAATAAAAACACTGCATAACTCTCCCATATCCTTTCACAGTTCGCTACAAGTCTAGTGTGACTGCTGAAATATTGAAAGGAACGACCGCTCTTCGAGCCGGGGATTCTAGAATGATGAAAAGCGAGCAAAAGTTATGGAGCCTTAGAATTCAACTTTTCACTTTGCAAAGTAATCTCTGCAAAGTGAGGGATGCGGCCTTTGTAAAACCATTTTCTCGACCTTCGAAAAACCAAAAACACAAGAAAAAACTTTTTATCTTTTTACGATCGTTCGGAAACTTTTTTCTATTTTCTAAAGACGAAAAGATTTCAAAATGGGTCAGAAATGCGGTTAACTTTCGTGTTGACTCCCCGGCGAATGTTTTAGTGCTTTTCACAAACATAGTTTCAGTTCTTACAAGCTATGTTTTTGGGTGGTGCGTTTTTGATGATTTTTGAGAAGTGTAAACTCGAGTCAATTTTCATGTCTTGAATGATATGCTCTTCGTATCAGAAAAAACTCCTGCTGTTATGGGAATCTGTTGTGTTAAAAGCGAAATACCCATTGATCAAGCTGCTTGCTCGGAAATACTTAATTCTCCTGCGAGTTCTACTGATTGCAGAGAATGTTTTAGCGCAGGTCCTATACTTATACTCGAAAATGAAAATAAAATACTTTCGAATTTTTTTCGCTCAGCCTTGATCTTCATCGATCCAAACACCCTTATACCTTTTCTTTTAACCCCTGCCACAAAAAACCAGGAATGCCTCATGAAACCTGGTTCACCGACCTCGACTCCAATAATCTTGCTGACTTCCCCAAAGCCCGCCTCGGGGTTCTCGTGCATGATCCACTTTCTGGTCTCCGCAGCGAAAAGGATAAACCCGGATTTGGCCTTCGCTGTTAACTTTGGCTGACGAGCCAATCTAGAGACGGGTTCCTGCAAGTAATATAGTTGTCCTCACCCTCTTTTTTTAGTTCACTAGGAAAACTTTTCGCCCTGGGAAACCAGGGGTTTTCCAGGGCGAAAAAAAATTTCCCAGGGTTATGAGCATGTCAGAAAAATTTTTTGTTCGCGGGTCTCTGTTTTAAAAAAATCATAAGTGGGGACCCTTAGGTGAAAATTTTTTTTCCGTTTTTGGGCGTCTGTACATTCCTGATAATCACACTTCGATCGAAATCTTAACGTTCGCCGCCTGAGGTAAAACTCACCTGTTTCTACTGGGATTCTTTTTTTCGGGCGTATGACCGAGTGACTTCAGGCGAAAGAGAGGGGCTGAGACAGAGGTTTAAATGGTCATGTAAGACCATATAAGATGACTCGATACCTGACTACTGCCCAGACTGTCTCAATGGACCTCACGACGTGGCCCATCTCTTCAAATGCACTAGACGTCCAACAAGACTCACGTTGGAAGATCTCTGGATGAAACCAAAAGAAGTAGCCTCATTTCTGAGACTATTGTGAAGGAAAGAAGAAGAGATATATTTTTTTTTAAAAGAGAGGAGAGAGCGGCTCTCCATAGCCAACTCTCTTCGACGCGAGACCTTTGCCGGCAACAACAACAACAACAACCATATGTCGGCGGGCTTCTGTTTTTTTAATACGTAAGAGGGATCCTTTGATCAAAAAAAACATTTTCGGGGGTCTCTGTTATTTTTCATCATAAGAAGGGACCCTTATGAATTTTTCTTTAATAAAAAAATCTTTTTTTTACACTGCTTAAGAAAACCGAACTCACAGTACTCACTACACTACACTACTAAAACATATCAAATAATTTTTCGCCTTCGGCGGGCCTCTGTGCCTTTTTCTTGCACACTAGAGCCCCTGCTCATCATTGTTGGAAAAATTGACCCGTGCTTATTTAATTTGAATTCGGCCCAGAATGTATCTTTGCGACCTTCTTTCCATAAAATAAGAACCTCCTCTGTTCTAGTCCCCACCTCGAGACATGTCGTAGAGCCTGCATCTTTGAAGGCGTGGCTCTTGGCGACATGATGCTTGAGTGAGGCGGCAGTGATGAATCTCTCGCTGCAGTTGCTGCACGCGTACTTCTTATCCCTCTTCCTCGCTAAGGTACTAGACTTGGCTGCATACGAAGAGCTGCAATCGATTTGTTGGAAAGGTTAGTTTGTTGGCGGTTATCAAACTTGAAATTTGGCGCGTATTTGACTCAAATTTGAAGTTTGAAGGCAGACTCCCACATAAATACTGCTGTTTTGCAAGTTTATTCGTTTTTAGTGGAGAGTCTGCGTTGACGCATACTTCAGCTCTAAGCGAGCTTGTGTGCACCTTTTGGACACTTCACGAAAACCAGGCTGAAAATTCACTCTACATCACGTTAAGCAACATTAAAAATCATAGAGTCTAAGTCAGCTCATGCACATAAACCTATCATCTCACTAATAACTTTCCTGGTAATTGTTCCTGTTTCGCGGCAGAATTCGCGCACTCCTGAGATGCGACAAATTCCTATCTAGGTGAGATAAAGGAGTAACATACCTAACTGGCAACAACTGATGGCCGCTCCCAGATTAATTCTCACCTCAATCACCATTCACATAATTCTTATTAATCAACTACGAACCATAGGTCACGGGAACTGTTGAAGATTCTGCGATCGTTCTCTAAGCCTGTGAGTTTATCAAATTTAAAAGCTCTCCTTCTCTTTCTTTTCCTTCCAGCTTGATTCTTTCATGTCAGACTCCTCCGCAAAAAAGAGGTCATTTTTTTCAAAACGAAAATTTCAACTTTTTTGTATATAAAAAAACTGCAATTGGCATTTCTTCTAGAAAGGCATCAAAAAGTTTCTGAACGACGCTCTATAGTCACAAATTTTAGACTGAATGTAATTTATTTCATGTCTTCGAGATGTTTGGCGACTAAGGTCATCGGATCAATAACTAACTCCTCTGAACAAACTACTCGATTATTACTTTCGCATGCTACCGGAAAAATATCAGCCGAAACTCCCCTATCTTTTTGTAATGGCGAGTCGAGGCGCCAGTAAAATAACCTCTTGTCCTTCTCGGTTAACGAATTAGTCTCGCGAAGAGGATCGCCGACAGCAGTGCTAGTGTAGACGGAAAAAAAATCTCCGGACTATAAAGGATCCTCACCAAAGTATTCCGAAGGACTTCCCTCGACGGTACCTATGGGCCAACAACAACAACAACAGTATTATTTCGTGATTTGTTCGCTTAACTGACTTTCCGGCTTCTGCTACAATGCTCAATTCTTCGTCGCCCTGTTCACCCGGGGCGTACACTCGGAACTCCGCATTCTTAAAACTCAATTAACTCACTTGGAAAACAAGTATAAAATAAGTATAAGTATAAAAATGAACGGACACGACTCAGTGGCTAATGCGTACGTAAGTTTATTATTTCCCCGAAAAATATAATGGAGAACTTGACTCTACTGATTAGAAACTTTAATAGACTCAAATCAGCACTTATCAGCACAGCACTTAAATCAGCACTCATTCTTCCCTTTTGTCATTCTCCTGAGTGGCCGTCATGTAACAACTCTCCCCACTTCCCGTTATTTTCCCTTCTGCGTCTTTCTGAGCGGCTGGTATGCAATGATTCTTTCCATTCTTGAGTTCCTAACTCGGAACCCTCTGGAGTGACTTCCATCGGAAAACAACTCTGAATTCTGAAATTCTCTTCTCCCCTATGCCCCCGAAACCCTTTATCATCCATCTGACTTGTATGCATTTTACACGCGATGTTTCAAAATACTTTGCGTAATAAAACTTCAAACTAAGAGGAATCATATTAAACGTGCTTCTAAACTATCGTAGTACTGTGCGGTGTCATCTTTTTTTCTAAACTTGACTCACTACTGTGGACTGAGTTTTTTTCTAAACTTGACACACTACTGTGGACTGAGTTTCAAGCTACCGTACTTTCATAGTATCTTGCGGTACTCTTACCACAATGGAGGGGCTGTCAGGGTTCTGCTCCTCTTCTTCTTCTGGGAAGCCGGGCATACCCACGCCGCCCACTCTGCTGTCTCCCTCCTCCTCGCGCACTCGAACATTCAGAACCGAGTTGCTGGGGTCGGCAAGATTTTGAAGAGCAGCAGTTTGTTCTACTGTAAGTCATTTCTTTACAATTTTTTCAAGGTTTACGCATAATAAGCGAAGAGTTGTCTCAAACGGAACTGACTAATGAAGATGTCGTCATCCTCTTCGAGTCCTTTTTGATTGCCTTCAAGATGAGGAAGCGCATCCCTGTTGAAAGAACTTATTTATTCAACAAGTCTCAAATCTTAACGACCGCTCATAGAATAACGAGAAAGGGAGCAATAGATAAATAAAAGAGAAGAGTCCGGGAAAAAAATGAGAAGCCTAGACAATAGACTCGATCAGCTCTCAGTATTCAAGGGCCCACGCTTTGATAAGGGGTCGTTTTTGAAAAATTATTTGTTAAGAACTGCCCTCAAAAATGAGTAAACTTTACGCTTTCCCTGATTAATCACTAATTATGAACGCTGGCTTGAAGCCGAAAAATTAATCTGCAAAAACGTTACCCAATTTGCCGAAATCAAGTTTTGACAGATAACTTTTTCGTATATTTCAGCAGAAAATTGAACTTTTAAAAAAGTTGAAGTGAGTGTACCCGCTCTTGCCATCCACCGCTACATCACAATTCACTTCGAAGAACTCTGCGACGAAGTCAACCATTTCACCCATCACCGAGCAGATGATTTCGTCTTCGGCTACAAAACAGACATTCAGGCTGTTACTTGACCAGGGTTTTTTAGTGGGCATCAAACAGGTACAAAGGCTCGCCGAACGTCGAGATTTTTTTTGGAACACATTCCCGCAGGTCCCTTCTTATGATGAAAAAAAGGAACAGAAACCCGCAATTTTTTTTACTCGTTTTGAACAAGAAGGTCCCCCGTCATGAAATTAAAAATAGAGGCCCGCCGACATGGGGTCTCACATGACAATTCAAATCCTGTTCTTGACAACCGCGCAAGAAGTGAGCGCAAACAAGGCAACCCCCCTTCTTGACAACCCTTCAAGAAACGTCGAGTTTTGGAGAGATACCGAGTGCGCGTGATCAGCAGTTAAATGGTAATATTAGACCTTCTGTCAGTGGGCTTCTGTTTTTCAGAATCATAAGCGGAAATCTTATGTAGAACAACAACAAAAAATTTCTCGCGGGCCTCTTTTTTTATCATAAGGGGGAACCTTATGTGAAAAAAATTTTCCGCCTTTGGAGGCCGTCTGTAACTTTTTCTTGCACTCTAAAAAAACCCCTGCGCGTGATGAGTTATAATTAGTGACATACAAACCAAGACTACACATAGCTGACTTTTACGTGAGCTAAGCTCTTTAAGCGAATTTTAAGCATTCTAAGCAATTTGGGCACATTTTTCTCCCGCATAGCGTGTTTTAGAAACAACTAGAAAACGTGGTACATTAGAAACCAACTCCGGTTATCATCTTCCGCTGCGCACACATTCAAGGGTACTTTTCCGGACGTTGAAAATGCCTCAAGAAAACAGAAGAAAATTTTTTTCCAGAAATTAATTCAATTTAACTACATTCCTGAACTTTTCTGGTAAAACAAAACAAACATCATCTGAAAAGTTACCTCTTTCAGAAAATTATTTCTTATTCAGAAAAGAGAATGAACCAAAAAACTATTCACAACTTTGAGGCTTTGCACTATTAAAAACTATCATTTTGAAAAATTTCTCGCTCAAAAGAGCCCTGATTTTTAAGTTTTGAAAATTTCAAGTGAGAATACTCGCTCTTCGAAACCCCAAAAAACGCATATAAGCCATTCACTTACAGTAATCGCTTACATATGAAATTCATGATAATTACTAACGAGTTCTTCACATTGGTCGTCCTCCAACAAGCGCTCATCGATCAGAAGTGTATTCTCTTTCGGGAAAATCTGCAAGTTATGACCAAGTTTTTGAATTGTAGCGATTTCGCTCAGTTATGTAAAAAAAAAAATTAAAAACGATATGGGTTGTTTATAGTTCTTTAAGCCTTCCAAGTTGTATTCAACTTTGATTTTTGGTTTGAAAAACGGCACAATTTTACTTAGGGGGGGGGGGACCGCACTTTGCTTGAAGGGAGGGGAGCGTTTTAAAAAAAAACAAATTTAGTCATTGAACTGAGTAAAAAATTAATAATATGAGAAATTATCTTATGCGGTATTGTACTTCACTTCTCTTTCTTCCAAGGGTTTCAACGATCTAGTTAACTTATCTTATGCGGTATTGTACTTCACTTCTCTTTCTTCCAAGGGTTTCAACGATCTAGTTAACTTATCTTATGCGGTATTGTACTTCACTTCTCTTTCTTCCAAGGGTTTCAACGATCTAGTTAACTTATCTTATGCGGTATTGTACTTCACTTCTCTTTCTTCCAAGGGTTTCAACGATCTAGTTAACTTATCTTATGCGGTATTGTACTTCACTTCTCTTTCTTCCAAGGGTTTCAACGATCTAGTTAACTTATCTTATGCGGTATTGTACTTCACTTCTCTTTCTTCCAAGGGTTTCAACGATCTAGTTAACTTATCTTATGCGGTATTGTACTTCACTTCTCTTTCTTCCAAGGGTTTCAACGATCTAGTTAACTTATCTTATGCGGTATTGTACTTCACTTCTCTTTCTTCCAAGGGTTTCAACGATCTAGTTAACTTATCTTATGCGGTATTGTACTTCACTTCTCTTTCTTCCAAGGGTTTCAACGATCTAGTTAACTTATCTTATGCGGTATTGTACTTCACTTCTCTTTCTTCCAAGGGTTTCAACGATCTAGTTAACTTATCTTATGCGGTATTGTACTTCACTTCTCTTTCTTCCAAGGGTTTCAACGATCTAGTTAACTTATCTTATGCGGTATTGTACTTCACTTCTCTTTCTTCCAAGGGTTTCAACGATCTAGTTAACTTATCTTATGCGGTATTGTACTTCACTTCTCTTTCTTCCAAGGGTTTCAACGATCTAGTTAACTTATCTTATGCGGTATTGTACTTCACTTCTCTTTCTTCCAAGGGTTTCAACGATCTAGTTAACTTATCTTATGCGGTATTGTACTTCACTTCTCTTTCTTCCAAGGGTTTCAACGATCTAGTTAACTTATCTTATGCGGTATTGTACTTCACTTCTCTTTCTTCCAAGGGTTTCAACGATCTAGTTAACTTATCTTATGCGGTATTGTACTTCACTTCTCTTTCTTCCAAGGGTTTCAACGATCTAGTTAACTTATCTTATGCGGTATTGTACTTCACTTCTCTTTCTTCCAAGGGTTTCAACGATCTAGTTAACTTATCTTATGCGGTATTGTACTTCACTTCTCTTTCTTCCAAGGGTTTCAACGATCTAGTTAACTTATCTTATGCGGTATTGTACTTCACTTCTCTTTCTTCCAAGGGTTTCAACGATCTAGTTAACTTATCTTATGCGGTATTGTACTTCACTTCTCTTTCTTCCAAGGGTTTCAACGATCTAGTTAACTTATCTTATGCGGTATTGTACTTCACTTCTCTTTCTTCCAAGGGTTTCAACGATCTAGTTAACTTATCTTATGCGGTATTGTACTTCACTTCTCTTTCTTCCAAGGGTTTCAACGATCTAGTTAACTTATCTTATGCGGTATTGTACTTCACTTCTCTTTCTTCCAAGGGTTTCAACGATCTAGTTAACTTATCTTATGCGGTATTGTACTTCACTTCTCTTTCTTCCAAGGGTTTCAACGATCTAGTTAACTTTTGTGCATCTTCAAACTACAAAGCCTTCAAGTCATAAAAACTTTAAAGAGTTGAAGAAATAAATACATTAGTACCTTTTTCGGAATGTCGAGATAGTTCCTTGTGTTTGATGTCGAAGAGGTTCCTTGTTGTGTATGCAGGGGTTCAATGACCGATTGGTTCGCAGCGGGTCTTGGTGCGATAGAAGGATACGGTAATCTCCTGTTTGACATTGTTGAGTGATCGACTCCAAGGTCTAGACGGACGCTTTCTGCGGATTCCGGACCGACGTTTAATCGGGACTGAAAGACAATACTTTTATATCCATATATTCTACAATTTTATATGAAAGCTTGTGATAACTCAACAGAGCTTCACAGTATCAGTCTGAGAGCTCTTAGGCAGGCGCTAAATGAGGCCCGTTTAAGGCATGTTTGTACGCGCCGAGCGAGTTGAAAAAGTAATGGTGAAAGGCGAAAATAATGAAAAGAGAAGTAAAGGAAAAGTAAAATAGAACGAAAGGACAAGAGAATGTAGATCGTTCTCGGCGCGAACATCTATGCGCCAGCATAGCTGGTCCGGCAACCATTTAACCCCTGCTCTTAAGTCGTGGGTTCGGCTCTTGTTCTTTCTCCCTTCTCAGAAACGTACCCTGGCGAGCTCTTCGCGCCTCCTCATATCTTCGATCTTGGACAGTCTTTTCCCGTTGTTTGAGAAGGTTCGTTTCTCGGTAGTTTGAAGCTGCTGAAAAACCGTAGTCGATTTTCCCCAGACCAGCGCCATCGCTTGATCTTGGGTGAATTCGGCAGTCGCCAGGCGGCGCAGTTTCCCGTTCAGTGGCATCAGCAATGCGGTGTCTGTCGCTACGGCTACGGTGGTTCGATTATCGAGAGGCCCCCGGACTTTCACTGCTATAAGACAAAAAGGTCTTTTTTCAATACATCTCTACTTCTCCAAACTACCTTCAACCATAGATATGGATGATTTGTGAGATAAACATATTATCACTAAATAATTGTATCAAATCCTCTATACTACTAACTCTTCAATAACCTGAAATATTGATTGAAACAAAGGTTAAAAATTCAGGAATCGTATTGTGTAGCTCTTTCCCCCCCCTCTCTCTCTCTCTCTCTCTTCCAATCTCCGACCTGCAAGTCAAGCTAATGTGATAAATATCTTCCCTCGCTTTATCAAGTCTTCTTCTCTTCGATATTTTCATTTGCTACATTACCGCAGTGGACTAACGTGACCAACAACAACAACGCTTATATACAGAATCGTACAACTATATCAGAAAAAACCGAAGTTGTTATGAAGAAAAAAGAATTCGAAGAGAGCAGAAGAAGTGAAAATTATTGAGAGAAAAACTAGCCATCATTCTTCTTTCGGAAGCACGAGACATAGATGGAGTGCTCGCCCAGACAATGCATTCTGAATGATCTTGTTTACAGATGGCCTAGAAGTTATTTGTTACAGTCGTTTTTCCTTAAAGACAAATGGTTTGCGAACTTCGGAGAGTTCGATCTTCGAATAAATCGCGAACTTTGAAGAGGGCATTAGACGAATTCATTGATTCTCGAAACACACTGGCAACAGTGGCCATTCGTGACCCTACAGCCTTAAGAGCCTGTCACGGATGGAGCCGGATCATCCAGTCCGGAATCACGCACGACCTCAGGTGGCGGATAGAGGGACGCCTCCCTGCGAAGAATTCGTGCTGGAAGGTAGCGGGAGAAATCGCGCCACGGACCAAAACTGAGTAGTATAGCTCTTCAAAGGAGGGCGATGCCGGACCAACCTGGGCATGCCACCGGACAAAACATCAGCCGATACTCCATTATAATTTTCAATGGCGAGTCGAGGCGCCAGTCAAATAGCCTCTTGCCTATCTCCGGTCAACGACAGGCGAGACGTCTCTACTCACACCCAAAACAATGCTAGGCCGGGTTGACCACCCACTCACAAGGTCTATAGCATGAACAGGTGCTGTGACGGAATCCGCCTTCATGCGGTGCAGCCGACAACAGCGACGTAAGTTCGCTGCTGCAAATAGATCCTATCTCCCCTCCCGCTTACGACAGGGTTTTTGCTGACGGAACAGCCTAGGCCAGCCGCGCTGCTCCGTGCTTCACTACCTGAGGACCTATGGAAAGATCCAGAGATCGAGGCCTCATGCCTCGGTCTCTGATCTAGCAATTTCTACTAAACTACTCGTTGCAACTGCGGGCAACAACAACAACACGAAAACTCGATTCAAAAGTCGTAAAAGTACCGTAATCCATTGATGGAGCAAACTGTGGTCTCGCAGTGAGGACATGGAAGAGCAGAGTCTCGTTTGGCTCGCAGGTGATTGATGAACAGGCGATTCAGCTGTAATTCACATACGTGAGTATTCATAGGTTGTTGTTCCATCGAGATAAAAGGCTTCTTTAAAATGTTTTGATGAGATGTCTTCAAAGCCCGAAAACTTTCCTGTTTCACATTCGCACCGCAGTCGGCGATCCTCTTTGCGAGACCCAGCATTAATATACAAATAAAATCGAATCCACTACCGAAATACGATTTAGTTTTTTTTCATTGTTTATTCTCCTGTATAACTATGCCACGGTTCATTTTTACCTACTACTCTTCTCAGTGTGAACTTGCCACCTTCTTTTTATTGCTATTATTACTACCTTTCTCGAAGCTCAAACTCCAAGTGCTTGCTTGTATGTATTACCTAAACTGATATCACTTATGTGACAGTGATCCACTTTGCGCACCATCCTTGTAACACTAATATGCAATTTGGAATAAAGATTGATTGATTGAGTGTACACAGTGCGGTCAATATCTAACTGCATACAAAAGGAGTGGCTCATTTTCTCTTTCTTTTGAAAAAAAACCTTCTCAGTATTCGAGTTGTCCGTTTTGAGAATTCCAAGAGTAAATTAACTCACATTAAGATTCTTAGTAATATCCGTCTGTTCCTCGCCTCCGTATATCTTGCAGCCTTTGGTACTCTTGACCAAGTGATGTAAAGCTTCCGAGTTGCCACGCAAAATTGTGTGACAGTGCATACAGTAGTAGACACTACAAATAAATTTGATAGCTTTATCACAAAAGAATGACTTTTCAAAGTTCAACATTTATATTGAAGAGTTGCAAAAATCTGTGAATTACTACAACACAGTTTCGATATTTTATTTATTTTTTATTCATTAATAAGAATTTTTGTCAGTTTTCTAGTTTTTTTACTGATTAAACCCATTTTCCATTCAAGTTTAAATACAGTATACTCTTACTCTTTGGGCACTCACTATAAGCCCAATCCAGAGAACGCAAAAGTCTGTCTGAAGTTGAAGCGAAACATACTGTTGCGAATAGCTTAGAAAAAGTGACATTGAAAAAGTATAGTATTGATTCTCATGAAACCCGTTCACAATATAATATGTATGTTAATATGTCAACATATGTTAACAACAATATTCTAACATCAATATCGCGAAAATGCCGGTATTTCTGTCATGGCTCATATATCGAACTTATTAATGATTAGGCATTCATTATCACTCGAAATTTTGCAGAATATTAAATTTTCTGGAAAACTTCTGTGTTAGCTAAGCCTTTAGTGTTCACTACTTATTCTCTGATAACATTTCATTGGCAATAATGTACCCGACCTACAGCATACTTCGGACATTTTAAAAGCCATAATTTTCTTAATAGTTCTTACCCTTCCTAACGACTGAAAATATATGTAAGGCAGCGCCAAATGTTATTTGTACTTCAAGATAACACTTGCGTTTATTTGGTAAACTGAGAAAACGCTTTTTTTAAAAAACAAACTACATTTATTGGAAAACATCCTGAGCAAACCTAGCCTATTGCCAGCATATATGAAGCATTCTACGAGTAAACAAATGAAGATGAGTAGTACTGTGTTAAGAGTATCGAAGAGTACTGTAAGGGAAAAAATAAACTTGTCAGAGAGAAGATATCCGGAGAGCATGTTGACCACTTCGCTCTTCTTGAATGAGAGAGAGATGCTGCCTGTTGGAAGATGTATCTCGGTCTTTCTTACCTTCAACAAACAAGAGACCGCTTTATCAACATCCGGCAATTAACAAAGTAAGGCATGCATGAGGACGGTTTGAGTGAGGCCGTTTTTTGTTTGTACCAACAAGCAACACACTCATAACACACTTTTACTTTTGTTGTTTGCGTCGCGGTCGCGTCGCGGCCGTCGGACTCGTTAGCTAAGCCGTTCGGCCTCGTTAGCTAAGCCGTTTGGCCTCGTTAGCTAAGCCGTTCGGCCTCGTTAGCTAAGCCGTTCGGCCTCGTTAGCGTAAATTTTTCTAAGCCTAAGCGTTTTTTCATGTAAAAATATATGTCATTTATACTGAAAGTGTAGTCCGTAGTGTTAAAAAGTAAAAGTGTGTTATGAGTGTGTTGCTTGTTGGTACAAACAAAAAACGGCCTCATGCATGCCTTACTTTGTTAATTGCCTCAACATCCGTGCCCGAGTGCTTTTGAAAACCAAAATTCTTAACAGCCTACTCTCCTAAAGTTCAATTTGAAGATCTTATTATAATAAGTTATGAACTTTAATATTGCATTTCATGATCTGAAAAAAATTGAAAAGTTATGTTTTACATACATATGTATTCACTTACTGAATTCGAAACAAATAACTTTTTTGAGTTACCAGTATTATTTACATTAATCACGTGTTGAGTAATAAATGAATTCAAACCTCTGGGAAAAGAGATGGGAGTTGTCCTTGATCACTTTTCTGCTTCTCGACCTCCCAATCCTTCAGAAAAGCATCGATATTTCCCGCATCCGCATCGGTTATCCATGCACCTTCGCTCTGAAAGACCGGGTTTTTATAATCACAATTGTGGAGTTTGCGCGAGTTGAACGCATTGAATAGAAAATTAAATCGACTATAATTGTTTTTATTATGTGCCTTGTTCCTTGCACCGTAGAAAAATTCGGAATCCGAAAGTTTTGCCTCAAGAAAGTATTGCTAAGTAACATTTATTATCAGAAAATTGATTATGTCAGATAGTATGCATTTGCAAGGGAAGACACTTAATTACTGAACTTTCTGCCAACTTATTTCCTCGTTTCATCAATCGAATTGACTTTTTCCTTCAAGTTTTTAGATTTTTCCATAAAACAATGAATCGCAATTGTGCTGATTCACAACATATTTCATGATTTACTGCGAGTTTCATCATTAAAAAAGCTTCAAGACGAGGCGATACAATAAACAAAACTACTGACTGCGAGCGTTTGCTGCCATTCTTCTGGCAATGCGCCCAATAGATTTTTCCGCACTCTAGCGCCTTCCGAAGTTTCAGACACGGTTGTCGCTGTACAGAAGCCTGGAACATTAAAAAGTCTATCTACATTAGCAAAAAAGTAAGTTTAGTTTTGCCTACCCAAAAACTAGTATAATCATTACTCAAGTTCTGTATGATAATGATGTTCTGTTCAGAGCATTGAAGCGGGTACCATTAAATTTCTAATAATTACACTAAGGTTTAAAAAAACTTACGAGTGATTTTTGAAAAAAATATGTACCTTCAAAATAGTTTTCCAGTTGAGGGTTTTGAACACCGTTTCACAAGTTTTCCATTCCCAATGGATTTGATGATCCAAAATGTGAAGAAAAAATCTATATTCTGGACCTTAACCACAACATAAGAGATGAAAAACTTTTATTATGAACAGTTCACCTTCAAGCTCAGAGACTCGGCCCCCAACACGAAGCTTCACTTCCTTTTCCGTTTCGTGATTCTTTCGGTGAAGGTTTCTCAGTTTCTCATCGGTGCAAATTTCCAATGGGTCCACCTGAATGTATGCGTACAATCACGGCTGCTAGGTAATAACCACGCTTGCAAAAATTCACGTGCGTTAGGTAGGAGTCGAACTTACAGTTTTTGCTTACCAAGCGTGGCTTTTTCCACTAAACTAGCAACGCATACTACGTGTTTTTCCACAAAATTACCAACGCATACTATGTGTTTTTAAGATTTTTGGATACATTGAAAACATACATAGTCGAAGTAGGAGTGTTTTGCGAGTCCTCCAGGGATCCCTCCAAACGCCATTCGACTCTCCTCTTTCTTCGACCATCCGAGTCGAGCGCCCGAGGACAAGTTCCAAGGAGGAGGCAGAACTCTTCAATAATCCGTATTTAGAGAGTTTCTTCAATCCGGGTAAAATTCATAGTGAGTTTCTTTAACCAGGCAAAAATTCATGCAACTGCGGGTAAAATTCATGCAAAATTCAACGCAATGTTTAAAAGAGATATAATTTACGTATTCTTTGTATGAGATCCTATATTGCTTTTCGCTCTCGTTTTGCTTCGAGGTCTGTCGTTCCCTCACAATAATTGTTCCCTTACAATTTGGCCTTACGCTTTTTTTACCAGTGGTAAGAAGCCATGTGTCTGGATTGTCAGACGTAAATCACAATCGAATCATTTTGGTGTCTGCCTGTGCCCCGAGGCTGGGGTGGTGGATACTTGATACATTTCAACTCTATTCAAATTGCAAACCTGGCCGAGTAAGAAAGATAGTCGGCTAGAAGTGCATAATTGTGGATGTGCGAGATCTGATGAAGCTTCAGAAACATCTCTGTTCCAAATTCTTTGCCGCAGTAGCATTGCAATGCCTGTAAGAATCTCCTTTGAAATTGAGAATAGTATGGTCAGTATATAAATTTATTATAATCTGTTTATCAGTTGTTTTTAATTGAAAATTGATTCTAATGGGTCAATTTTTGATGGCTAATTTTTTTCAAACAAAAAAACCTTCCTTTTTAGTTTTGAAGGACTGACCTGATCGTGATGTTCAAGCATTATGTGACTTTCTCCTTCTTTGATATCTTTGAAGTCGATTTTGCACGTTTTGCATGACATCTTCAAGTATGTTACGATCAAAAACAATACATTCATACAAAGGCGGCATCTTTGAATATTATGTATGTCAAAAAACGGAAAGTCAGCAGTTTAAACGAGCAAGGCGAATAAAAATGAGAAAACAGACTAGAGGGTGAACTTTTTAGAAAGGGAGGAGAGATATGGAAATAGGGAGAGGGTGAGACGTTTGCGAGAAGGGAGAGTTAGATGGTATGGACACGTGATGCGAAGAGACGCGACCAACATCGCAAGACACGCCCTTGACATGGAAGTACCAGGCAAACGCCCTCGAGGCAAACCGAAGACAAGATATATGGATACGCTCAACCAAGACCTGCGCCTTGCAAGACTCCACTCGGAAGACGCAACGGACAGATGTTTCTGGAGAGCTAGAAGCCGTACAGCGGACCCTACTCCGACCTCGGCCGGCGCGGGACAACGCTAAGAAGAAGAAGGAGAGGGTGAGACGATGGAATGGGAATGAGCAAGCAAAGAACGAGAGGATGGGCTGGGTGAGAGAAAATTTGATACCCGGCGTTACCCATGTCCCGAGTTTTCTCTGAACGATGGCTTGCCTATGAAAACCTCCAATCTTTTCTTTCCACTCACTCCAACAACTCTCTATAATAATTTTTTTAGTTCAAGAGTAGTGTTGAAATTTTGAACAATTGGTAAAAGTTGTTTGTTAAGGGTTACACAAATCGTTTAAAAGTACTTTTTCATCGGTTTCATAAAACAACTGGGGCCATATTCAGAGATCTAAGATGAACTCAGGAGTAAGTTTAACCCTAGTATTCTGTAGACCTAAGTTCAACTCAGTTATGTATTCAGAGACAAGACGGGTGAGAGCGTCTCACCTTTCCTACTAAACTTTAGTATAAAGTTTACCCTAAAGTCTACTCTCTGAATTCCATTTTGGCGAAACTACAACTTAGTAAAAAGTTTTGTCTCTGAATTCGGCCCCTGATCTTTTGGGAAGCAGAAAAACGTACCGTAGGCTTTCCTATGCATCGCAAGCTGTAGTTGAAGACGAATGAGTTTAGAAAGGAAACCGGCTCCTCCGCCAAGTATACAATCAACAGCAACAAGTACTCGTTTGAATGGTGCGCCTTCAAGAGAACATTTGAACTGATGTCTCAAAAAACAGAACTGAATTTAAGCTTAACGCAGAACTTACAAATATGACACACCGAAAGTCCCTGTTTGAAATGCGTCCCTTGGAAACGTGTTTTTTTCCCTATTGTCGAGGTTTTTCCCTATTATTCATCGCGGAGCGTTGACGCATTTTTTGCACACAAACAAAACAAACAACCAGGGTGTTTCTCTGACCCGCACTACAGGTAAAAATATTCTATGCGCTGTCCAATATCTACGTAAAACATTGAAGTATATGCGCTTGGAAAAAATTTTTCTCAGATTTTTCATAGGGAAATTCCAAATCATCGGAAAAAATTTAAACGTTGAATACAGTATAATCAATAAACTATGCGCTCGAAAAAAGTTGTGCGGGTGCTAAGAAACACCCTTGAAACAACGAAAAAAATGATAAACTGTTGTTGTTGTTTTTTTTGAACGATGAGGTAATTTTGAAACGGTCCTTTTTTGTTGAAAGGAGAATTAGACATACCAAATAATTGCGGAAGCATGTTAGAGTTTCTTTGTCCACGGCTTTGCTGCCCTGTGTAGATCGTAGAGGAATGTGGAAGGAGCATTGGGAACAGCACAAATAGTTCGTACAGAACTTCATCCTCAGCTTGAACAATTCATGATTGCTGTGCTGTCAAATATTTTAAACTCTTTTTGAAGATGTGGTAGCAAGTGGTTTTTTTAGTGTGCAAGAAAAAGGTACAGAGAAAAAGGTTTTTCATTTAAGGGTTCCCAACTTCTGATTTAAAAAACAAAGAACCGCGAAAAAAATTTTGTTTCACATAATGGTCCCCCCTTATGATTCGGAAAACCTGAGGCCCGCCAACAGAAGGTCTGACATGAATATTTAATCCCTGGTGGTAGCTTTCATTTACTAAAAAGACATCACAGCAAGTAAAATATAGTGACCTGCCACTCCATTGCGGCGGATACGTACATGCATAGGTAAAATGTCTTGATTTCTCGATAGGTCGAAAAAATGTTAGACCTTCCGTTCTGTGAGATTTTCTTCTTTTCTGGGATCGGGTTTTAGTTTAATGCCGAGTTAAATTTTTTCGGGTTGAGTGGCGGATACGTACCCATTTGGAACGACATATAATATAATATCCCTGATCCCAAGGCCAGCTCAAACGGTAGAGCACTAGACTGTGAGTTTGCCTGCTGTCACGTTTCGGATTCAAGTCTTATGATGTCAGGCAGAAAAGTGGTTGCTTGTCTAACTAAGCTCTTGATGCTTCCATGTATCAACAGAGTTGAACAATTTCGTGAATTAATTTGTACAGCTTCTGATTGCACCGTACAAACCATCATCGGGTTTTAGAGAGAGAGAGAGAGAGAGAGAGAGAGAGAGAGAGAGAGAGAGAGAGAGAGAGAGAGAGAGAGAGAGAGAGACTTTCTGACCCTCTGATCTCCTAGCGACATCTGGCTGAGGAGATGCGTGCCCATGTAGGCAGCCCACTTCTGACACTCGCCGGGATGCTGCGTCGTCAGATGCTCGAGTGTCTCATAGACTTCTCCACAGAAGTGACACGCGTACATGTGCACTTGCCAGTGATGCGCCTGCATGTGAATCTGAACACAGCTCTCTTTTTTATACCACTCGCAAAACAAGCAAGTAGATCAAAAAGACCGATCATGAGGAACGGCAGAATTTGGATTGAGACCAAGAGTTTGCCATAAAAATTGTGACTGTCTTGATCATAAATTCTGTTGAGCAGAGAATGTTCTGGACGAATGAAAACATTTGGGCAAAAACTTCACCCGCAGTTCGGGTGAAAGAAACAAGCCGAACTCGAACACAAAAACTCTTTTCATTATGAGTTTCACGCGACTTTAGAAAGAAATAGATAAAACTAAGTAGATTTTATGACTCATGAGCAAAGGCATATCTAACTCGACGTCCATCATGGCTAAATCAAATGGTATTTACAACTATAAATCCTTCACGACTCATTAGCAGTCGTATATATGAACAGGTAACTTCAATGACTCCTTAACGACGCTAACCTGACTATGTACATATACTTCTTGACTTATGAGAGGTATCTACAACTAGACATCCTCGACAACTCATTCGCAGGAGCATATCTGACTCGGTTAATTTCATGACTGGAGATGCATATCTGACTAATTTACAACTCGAGCTCATATAAACCTACATGTTATTGAAAATTTATCTGGGTGGATTATCTAATCGAGATCTCTGATAAGAGAACGATGCATGTACCTGTAGTTCATAGACCGTCTCGTAAGCTTCATAGGAAGGATAGGGGGAGATGGCACAGAGAGGACACGGTATCGAAACGACTTCTGTGTCTTCCGCATCGTCCGGGAAGTCCTGAGATTCCTGCTGTAAACGAATGTTCAGTGTGGTTCATAACATTGTCTAAGTCAATCGACTCTTTTTTTTCCTCTCTGATCCCCATTCACAAGAACTTCGTTCGTTGAAGAGTAAACCTTCATTAGTTGAGAAAAGGTGATACGCAACCTCTCATTTGAGCGCAGGACCTATAATAATGAGAAACGAGAAAGATACGAGATAAGAGTAAGTTCCGGCGACCTATGTCCTTAATAAACAGAATTGAACACTTTGAAACGGTAGCGTCCGAACCGATACAGTATCTTTCACGCTATGATCTGAAACACTTGAAAATTGATAAATGATAAGGCTATTAGCCCAAAAATTTAAGTTATTGTGTCGCTGTTTGTGTTTTTAAAAAAAATAAACTCTTGTGATTTTTTAGCAGAAAAATTGATTTAACAAAACAAAAAAGTTTCATTCATCAAAAAAAATCTTCAAGACCTCCTCGCATTGTTCTTCTGCGGTGGGATTGAGCACAACTTCCGACATTGGCATCGTAAGCTTCTCTTCCTCTTAACAACAAATATTCTCACATCAAACATTTTAAATCGTGTTTTCCGCCGTTGAAAAATTCTTCTTGAAATAGTTCAGGAAATCTGCTTGCAAAAAACTTTTTTCTCAAGTTTAACAGTTAAATTCCGATTCTCATCATGTATGAAGACAACGGTTATTTCTCCGCTCATGATCTGCCCTTTTTTACTTCTTCTCCGATACTTTTAACGAGATACTAAAAACCATTTGAGTCAATATGTATATCGAGTTTGCATAGAGACTGTTAATCTAGTAACCCGAAGAATATTGGTCTGTAGACAGAATATGCTACGAATGCTATGGTTATTATCTGAACTTTAACTTTTCAGGTGGAAGTGTAATAGAGCGACCGACTGCTCTCTATCGCGGATACGAACATAAAATGGAAGTGGGTGGAAATGCTCTCTCCGACCCACCTTTGATGCGACTTTCACACTTCTGTAGATTTTTCGACCCTTTTTTTTTCAAGTTCACTTCCGCGTGAACAAACACTCAGCTTTTCAAGAAGACTATTATTAGTCCTGCATGGAAAAAAACTAGTTTGAATTTGCGCTCGAAACTCTGATGAGGATTTCTCACCGTTGTCTTCGGTCTTATTCACGATTGAGGAGAGAAATCGATAATCGCTCAGGACCGCTTTCCGGGCTGCTTTTTCCCACTCCCTCTTTCTCTGCGTTCCCAACGAGTTCCACTTTAACAGATAGAAAGAATATATATTTGTTTTTTTTTAAATTAAAGAGTAACATAGGTTCATCTCTCACATAGTTACATGAGTATTTTCCCCACGAGTAGTAGTCCTATGAATTAGTGAAAAAACTATGCAACACTTCATAAGTGAGTAACTACGTCTAAAAAGACGTTCACAAATTTTTTTCATTGTTGGCAAGATTTTCCATATACATATATATACACATATATATATATATATATATATATATATATATATATATATATATATATATATATATATATATATATATATATATATATATACACATATATATATATAATATTCTGGCTGTATGGCATTCTCTTTTTTCATCCCACACTCTCTCGAAAGTCAGGTGGCGCCTTTTCATTAGCCTTTTCGATTTTCGATCTACACGTTTTTTCCACCGGAACTAAACAAGATCTCGCTTACGATATGTCTGAGCACAGCCAGTATCTGCAGCGTTTCATCTGGCACTTCGATCTCAAAGATGTTTCGAAACGCCGTACTGAAATCAATAACATTAACACTATAAATAAAAATCTTCCTTGCTTTCTTTCCCGCCTCACGGCAGGGTAAGCGCTTCCCTGAGATGCGGGACATACCTATCCTGGTAGAGCCAATGACTGCCCGCTGGATCAATGCTAGTGTGTGTAGCAGCAGTGAGCACTGTCAGGAAATGAAAGTGAGAGCGAGCATTAAGAGTAAGTCACCTACACCCTAATACCTGGTCAACTAAACTTGTAAAATAAGAAAAACAACCGTTCATTCGAACGGGAGCCTAAAATGATGCAAAACCGAGAGCAGAAAAGGTTGACATACGACAGGTTCAACTGTTCAGACTCGCGCGTTTTTCATTATTGGTGACCTAACTGTCGTTTTCTCACTGTTTTGATCAGCGCAGTTTACCTATTTTAAAAGAAAGTTAACAGAAAAAAGCCCTTACAAAACAGCCGCGACATTCTCGTCACTCCAGGCTGAGATGAATCGTCGGAAGCCTCCGCTCACTGGTAAGTTGTCCTCTGTAAAAAATATCGATTTCATACATATATGACGCTGCCGTTTTGATTTTTTGCCATAAATGTACTTTTCGAAGATTTTTATTTGTTTTATGGCAGATTCTAGCAAAATAGCCTTATTTCATTGCGCTGCCATCAAAAATCAATTATTTTATGGCGCTGCCATCAAAATAATTGATTTTATGGTGAATGGCACAATTTCATTGAAAAGTTCCTTCATCAGTCCACTCCCACTACACTATTTTGTCTATTTCGTGGCTATTCACAAAATTTAATAACAGAATCATATTTGCAGAAAGCGAGCAACCAATACGGACCGGGTTTGCACGAACGCTGTACTATTTTCTCTATCGCGAATCGAAAATAGTATAGCGTTCGTGCAAACCCGGTCCGTATTGGTTGCTCGCTTTGTTGATATATAATTCTGTTATTAAATTTGGAGAATAGCCACGAAATAGACGAAATAGTGTAGTGGGATCTTTTAGTGTAGTGGGAGTGGACTGATGAAGGAACTTTTCAATGAAATTGTGCCATTCACCATAAAATCAATTATTTTGATGGCAGCGCCATAAAATAATTGAATTTTGATGGCAGCGCAATAAAATAAGGCTATTTTGATGGCAGCGCCTTAAATAAGGCTATTTTTGCTAGAATCTGCCATAAAACAAATAAAAATCATCGAAAAGTACATTTATGGCAAAAAATCAAAACGGCAGCGTCATATATGAAGCCCGGAAATAATAAGCTTGAAATCTGAATTAACGTCAATGAGAGCCTTCTTGTGAATAATCAAGGCAATTGTGCCTTTCACATATCTTTGTCTTACCCACTAGCATTGTTTCTTAGCTGATTGGTGAAACTCGGTCACTCCCTGTTAGAAAGAGACAAAGAGATAGACAGAGAGAGGCAAAAGAGGAGAGAGAGAGAAAGAGAGAGGAGAAAGAGAGAGAGAAAGAGAGAGAGAAAGAGAGAGGAGAAAGAAAGAGAGAGAGAGAGAGAAAGAGAGAGAGAGAGAGAGAGAAAGAGAGAGGAGAATCACGGTCGGCCTCGCCCGTAAGTCCGATCATGTAATAAATTCTCTTTCGGTGCATATTAAATTTATTATGTTAATATGAACTGATACTTAAGCAAATCTGCATACAAAACAAGGATTCGCTGCCAAAAAAAAAACAAGATTGAAGGTTTTTAAAGGCTTTTGAATAGGAAAACTGTGTTTAATGATCTCAGGTTTTTTTTTTTTGCACAATGTCTAATGCGGTCGAATTTCAGTGTTTCATATTTTATCGACTATTTTCTTCTGATTGAACTGATGGAACTCGGCTTATAGCAGGAATCAGAGTCATACGGTTTAACCCCATAGGAGTCATACCCATAGGAGTTATACCCATAGGAGTCATACCCATAGGAGTTATACCGTTCAAATCATATCTAAATCTCCGTAGCTTTTTTCTCAATACCTAGAGATGCTTGATTTTTGGCTCTTAAAGTCTAAAACGTTCAAAAATAGCGTTCGACTTGAGCTGATTTGAAACTGTATCGTAGAGAATGGTCCAACCTTTGATTCTCGTCTCGACGCTACCGTCAAGTGTCACTCTGAGCATTTGTGGTGGAAGGGCGTGCGAGGGGAAGGGCAGAACTGCATGCAGAGCTATCTCGAGTTTCTTCAAACACTTTAGATGATATTCAATTCAATACGAACGCTTTATTATCGATGTTATAAATTAGCTTATTTTTCCGTGCGATGGTTCTATCAATTGTCATCTTAACCAGGCGTCACTGCCTTTGAACTGTGTAACTGAGCCTTTGAAGATTTATCAGCCATCTTCCATTTCTGTTCTGTCCTAATCATGCATTCTGGAGTTACGCTCCATTCATGACGCAGTCGCTAGATGAGCATGTGTGACTGAGAGAACAAGGCATATGAGCCTTTCATATAACACTATCACACGCTATGTCAACGTGGTGTAATGGCAACGCTTCTAGATTTAGAAGAGATGACTAGATTCGATCCCGCTCAGTTTAATAGCTTTTTTCCGTGTGATGGTTTATTCAATTACTTTTTAAATAAAGTTTTGAGTGGCTGTTGAGCTCATTTCTGGGTGAATTCAATGAGACCGAATGAGTAAGCACGAAATCATGTATTTTTCCGAAATTTACATGTGCATGTTAACCAATAAAAAATAATTTGATGTCAAAAAATGTGTTGTGACAAAATTAAAACAAGCAAAAAGAAAATGATGATAACCCCGCGGAGAATGAACTTCAACACAGTGGACGAGTCTCGGGGCAGGACGAGTCTCGGGGCAGCTACTTCTTTTACGACGGATGCGGCGGACGCGGAATGCGTAGAGGGACACGGAGAGGGACGCAGAGAATTCATGTACTCCCTCAGCAGCTTGTTTTCGTTCCGCTTGGTCTTCCTCATCTCTTCCTTCCTATTTAGCCTATTTATCACTTCCGCGTAATTCGTAGGTCTTTTCCGAAGCCGCTGCAAGTACAAACAAAGAATTAACACTTACAAGTTTCCAATTAGAATTTCTCAGCATTTTCAAGTGAATGCGGCATTGAAGAGCATCTTTCCCTTTTCCGTTGAACGATAGTGAGAGGCCCATAATAATGATAAACGAGCGAATCTTAACAATCTTGAGTTCTTAAACTACTCAGCGAATATCCATTCCTTGCCTTCATACGTCGCAAACTTCTCATGCAGTTTTTTGTTTGCGAAAAACATAATGAAACATAACGAAATCCCGTTTTTTTCTGAAGTTCGCGAACGTCTTGTTATAATCTAAAATTTGAACAAGTAGTGAGATAGATATACCGTAAGAGACATGTGCAGCGATTTCTTTTTTGTTGCGGCGAGAAAATACGAAAAATTGTAGGTTAGAACAAGACGTTTACGCAATTCGGAAAAAAATGGGATGTCGTTATGTTTCCATCATGTTTTCGCAAATAAAAACACTACATCATTCTCCTAAGCCCTCTGCTCGGGAAAGCTGTAGTTTTCCATTTTTCCTCTTAAGTGAATGGGGTACCAGTCGTCGTGACTAATTAGAAAACAGCTTAAATTTTTTTTCATTAGTTTCTAATTTTTTCGTCAAGTTCCTCATAGGTTTACAATTACTTTCTGCTCAGCATTGTCTTTCTTCTGTTCCTCATTCTGATCGACTGATCCACTTGCTGTGGGAGACTGAACGCGGTCACTCTCCTTCAACCGCTGCAAACACACAATATTAATGTGTTCCTTGTATACTTGGTTTCTACCTTGCTTTTTTTCCGACTTTCGTGCATGGTATGAAAAAAATAATGAATGAAAACTAAGAAAACTCACGAATTCAAATCTCATTGGTGAATCATGATCTAATCCGGCTATTTCTTACCACACGCAAAAAGCATAAAATTGACTACTTTGAGCTGACAGTGAGGTTTGTAGACAGACCCAGAGCGGGCAATCACAGAAAAAAACTTTGTAAAAGAAGATAATCAAGTGCATTTTCGGATAACAAGTAGTTCTTACTTGTAGCGAGAGTTAAAGAAACATCCTGAACCAAATCTTTTTTGGGTTGACTAGAACCGTGTTCATATGTATACGCTCTTGAAATTTTCGAATACTTACTCGAGTTATAAAGAAGCGAGATGGTTTTGAGGCAAAAGTAACTACACATGTCAAAAAATGAACTTACTATCAGCCAATACTATGGTTAAAACTTTATTTCGGTTCCATGACATCTTGCAGAGCTACACCTTGCACCGCGCACTTTGCAGAGCGACACCTTGCAGAGCCTTTAACAAAGTGTACACCCTTTGCCTTCACACCCTTTGCTCCCCTAAAACACGGCCTCAACTTAAAAACGGCCTGGCTAGGGGGGCCCTGGGGGGAAGGGAGTTTTCATGAATAAAATCTCTTTCTGATAAAAAAATCTTTGGACGGCTAAAGTAGATTAAAGCCAACTTTTTACTAAGCATAAGCGTTTTTCAATGTAAACATAATTTTCTGATGTAAAATTAAAAATTTATAAAGATAATTTTTAAAAAAAGGAAAAGAAAAGTAAGAGAAAGAAAAAAGAAAGTAAGATAACAAGTAAGAAAAAGAAAGAGAAAACATAAAAAAAAAGAAATAGAAAAAAGAATACTAATTAATTGAGCCAGGCCGTAGGGTGTACACTTTGTTAAAGCCAGGCCGTAGGGTGTACAATTTGTTAAAGGCCAAGAAAGTCGCTCTGCAAGGTGTCGCTCTGCAAAGTGACCGGTGCAAGGTGTCGCTCTGCAAGGTGTCGTGTTACCCTTTCTTTCACCTTCCCATTACTCATCAAGATTCTTTATTTCTAGTTAAAAAATTTCAACAGAATATATGATCAATTACCTTGGCTGGGGGTGGTTGCCAGTCCTGAAAAAAAAGGTTTTTGATAAGTTTGAATCAGTTATATTATTTTGTTTTATGAAAATCACAGTTACAATAACTTGAGCAATATTTTCTTTCTTCTCGTATTTCAAAAGGAATTTCGTTATAAACTAGTCGTGAAGGTTACTGTTTGACCTACCTTTTGGGAAATGTTTGATCATTCGTGTTTTAGTATTAAACTTGTTCGATGGTTTCCCTGGTCTACCCCGCTCTTTGAAATTTCAATCTTCGCATTTTTCCAAATTCCAATCCTTGTTTTTATCTAAAAACCTAAACCCGAAAAAAGCCAATCAATTTTTTATGCTACGTGAGACGTAACATCTTTTTTTTGAGTTTACAATCTTTCCTCTTACAAAACGCAAATGAAATTCCCTTATAATTTTGCGTTTTTTCTCTTCTTCTCTCAACTGGAATATGAACAACTATAACAAATTAAAATCAATAAAAGACGATAAACAATGTCTGAGTGTAATGATCTCCAATGAACATCACCTTCCTTCTTTTCCGATTCTGCTTCTGAGAACGATTTCTTATGAACTTTCAAATTTCATGTTTATCGCTTTCAATAATGCTCAGTTTACCCAGTTTAAAAAAATTAATTTCTACTCTGAAGAACTCGGAAAATATTCTCACAAGATGCATCTCCAACTCCATGCTGTTCTTTCTAGGACTGCTCCAATGTTCCTCGAGCTGGTAGTTTTTTTGGGTGTTTCAGCTCCTGAAACAGCACTTATAAATCAAAAATTGCGAGATTGTTAGAAATTCAACGAGTAATTCGGCAGATGAATTGACAAAGTGCAACATTCTGACGAATATAAAAAGTTAGTAAAATATTGAAACTTCAATGTAGCTAATAAACGTTTCTTAGAGTTGAAAATTATTGAACAACAAGCCATTTGAAATAAGAAAAGAAGTTTTTTTAAAGATAATTCTCAACGTCAGCTAATCGTAGCGCCAAAGTTTTTCTCCAGCTCGTTATGAATACGGTATACCTGTGAGCTAAAGACGTAGTCTTCACTCACATCAACAGAAAAGATACCAATTGTAATTCTAAAAGTTATACCTATCTTTAGACATGAACTTCTCAACTCCAAGGTGGAAGATAGGTCACCAGCAATGTTGAAGTCTACGGAAAACGGCCGTTTTTTGAGCGACGGAGTCTAGAATAATGACCTAAACCCCCTTCTCCGCTCTTTACCTTAGCTCGCTTCTCATCATTCCAGACTCATCCGCTCAAATAGCGGTCGTGCTTTTCAAATTTTGAACAGTTACACTAGACCTTTTTTGAAATATAATGTCGAAGCTATTCTCAGATACAAACATCATAGGCACCCTGTTTCTGTGGATCAAATTTTTCTGTTGAACTTTTCAAGTGACGTACATAGATATGGAGCTTAGTCCTCAGATGTATGTGTACATGTATTTCCATCCCTAGTACAGGGCGTGGCGGAAAAATGGAGGCAACTTTTCAAGCTCTCGCGCAAGAGGATTGCATCATCATTATGCAATCAATACTCAACTGTGCGATAGAGCTGCTTTCTCTGTAAACCATGTTTTTGTTTGACAATGTTTATTTTTTAGTGATGGTGGGCCCACATCCCAACAGAGCCGATGCTCTATATTTGCACGCTGCACGATACTCCCACTCTAAGATCGCCAGGCAGCTTGGAATGACTTGTAGCGCTGTGTGGAAGGTTATGAGAAGAAAGGATCAGGTCGGAAGTACAAATTACAGGCAAATACTGGGTTGTCTACGCATCGCAACTTTTTCTTCCATAATCAAGAAAGTGTGCAAACGAATAAGGCGCAACCCTAAGAGGAGTATGAGAAAGATGGGCCGGAATATGTGTATAAGTTAGATATAGCTCCCCCGAATAGTACCTGATGAACTAAACCTATTGTCAAACAAGAGGACCAAGAGACAACAACTTACGGTTGGAAATAATAATACAAAAATACAAGATAGATCTCGAGCACTGCTGGGAAGGACACGCACTGGCGCGCATCACCTCACGGATGAGAAGCTCTTTACTATGGAACAAGCCGGTAACGGTCAGAATAGCCGTTTTCTTGATCCAGACACTCCAACGGCTGTTAAGCGTGGTCTGATCGTCAATTGGTCTGGACACCCGTCGTCGGTGATGGTTTGAGCGAGGATATGTGCAACTGAGAAGACCAATCTTGTTTTCGTCTAGCCTGGAGTCAAGCTGAACGCCAAATACTACATACAAGGAGATGATCCTTGAGAAGGAGCTGGGCCGCTTTGCCAAGACACACTATAGCAAAATGCATTGGATAATTCAAAAAGATTCCACAACGGCTCATAAAGTGAAGAATACCCAGGACTGGCTTTGAAACAGTGTGCCCGACTTCATTTCGACCTTGGAATGGCCACCCTACAGCCCGGATCCAAATCCTCTCGACTATTCTATAGCGCAGAACTCGAAAAAAAGGCCTGCTCGACAGCTCATTCGAATCTGGACTCACTCAGGGCTGCCCATCAGAAAGCGTGGGCCGAGATGGACAGAGACTACCTGCGCGCCGTGATGGAGTCATACCCCAAGCGTCTGAAGGTCGTCGTCAAGGCCAAAGAAGATCGTATCCCATTTCTTTGATTTTATCTTGTTGAATAGTTGTTCAATAAATTGCATGCTCAAAAAATTTTGTTTGCTCCCGTTTTCAATGAGATGAACGGTCAAATGCTCGCTTCCATATAACCGCCGCGCCCTGTACAAGCCACTAAAAACCCAGTTTTATGTATTTGTTACGAATTTTACCGACACTTGCATCTCTAGGGGAAAAATTAAGCAAAACTTGTGTTTTAGGCAGAAATTCAACCTGAGACTTTCGCTTCCCAGGCTTTGTTCCCACTATGCTACCAAAACAAAAATTCTCCCGCGTTTTTACAGAAAGGCAGCTTGCCTTTCTTGACTCGGAGCCTAATTTCAACTCCGAGATTTCTTGGAGCTAGGTTCAAAAGCATCGAATGTTAAAGAACTTTTATAGAAAAAACTACTACTATTTGAGCGAAGAGTCCGGTAAATAAGACGAGAGCTTGATGTGAAAGAGAGTGAAAGGCGTCCTTCTCTTTACTCTAGACTACCTCACTCAAAAACGGTTGTTCATACAAAGCCTCATCAGTGAGGGTGACAATGATCAAACTTCTTTAGGCTTTTTTGCAAGCTCACCCTTGTCCAGATTCTACAGATGTCATACAGCCTATAGTAATTGCTGTTACAGGTCATCAGACGTTGAGAACCGGTCTTATCTCAACAGAAGAACAAAAAGTTCTTCCAGAGAGTCTTAGGGGAACATTACAAGCGACCAACTCCTTTCGCTCGATGCTGTTTCCACTTAGCTACCAAAGAACACTTCTTTTCTTCCTCGCACTTGCTCCCTCTTCGCAGCAGGGTACGCGTTCCCCTAATATGCGGGACAGACCTACCCTGTTACAACCAAAGGCTGAGCGCTGGATCACTGCTAGTGTGTGGGGAGAGTCAGATTCGTGTTTGAGCACTACCAAAATTTCTTAAACCCTTGTTTTAGGTGAAGTTGTCTGGGTTGGAGTCGAACTTGGGACTCTTCGCACAATAGTCAAACAAAGTACCATTATGCCACGCCTACCAAAGAACACTATTAGTCGCTCATACCAAGGACCGGGTCTTATATACTCATGGGGATACAAGACGCCAGACAGTGCAGTGTGGCATTTTTTCATACGGTCTCGTTAGCCTAAGCCGTACGGCCTCGTTAGCGTAAACTTTTGCTAAGCCCAAGCGTTTTTTTAATGTAAAATTAATTTTATATTTGAAAAATTTATTTTGTAAATTTTTTTTCAAGAACCGCGGAGTCTCTGATACTTGGAATGATCACCTCTGAAAAAAAAAATTGAAACCGTAGCGTTTAAAGCCAATTTTTCGTTTAGTATTCCTGTCTGCAAGAAAAGACGCAGGGTACGCCCTACAGGGAATAAGAGCCGAAAGACCAACCAAAGAACTTTCTTAACCTAATTAATTTGGAAAATACAAAGATGCTATCTGTTCATTTCCACAAGATTTTCTTCTTCATAATGCAACGCGCAAAAAGCAACTGAATTTCAATTCGAAATAACGCGCTCGATTTCTGATTAAATTAAACGAAAGATGGCTGGGTTCGAATCCGCTCGGGGGAACAGCTTGGGAAAATCGATCGAATGCAGAGTGCGAGAAAGAAAACCCCTTGTGTATAGAGCTCGCACCCATCTATTTAACCCGTCAGAAAAGAGTGCGACAAACGGAGAGACGAAGGCTGCGAAAAGCAAAAGAGAAATGAGGGAGAGCTACACAGGAAAAGATTGTTACAAAAAACTCATAGACATCGCTGAGACGAGAGACTACGCAAGCGAAGCTCATATAATAAACGAGAGAGCGCTATTGGCGCAGAGGGAGAATAATGTAGGGGTATGTGAGACCTGTGGAGAATGGTGAGGTGACCGACGGTGAGAACACGAGTGTGAACATACCAGAGAACGCTCTCACCAACAGAGAGACAAACGAATAGTTACACATGAAGGTCAACTAATACATACTTATCTTTTTGGACATATATGACGCTGCCGTTTTGATTTTTTGCCATAAATGTACTTTTCGATAATTTTTATTTGTTATATGGCAGATTCTCCAAAAAAGCGAGAAAAGTATGGCACGGGCCACAAATTACTTTATTTGACAATAGAAACCCATAAATTCATGGAAAGTCAGTGAAAATATGACAATTTCTATGATTACAAGATTTTTATCTGAGGCTGCCTTCAAAATCCATCAAAATAGCCTTATTTTATGGTGAATGGCACAATTTCATTGAAAAGTACCTTCGTCTGTGACAGAAGAAACCATAAAATAAGGCTATTTTGATGGCAGCGTCAGATAAAGATCTTGTAATCATAGAAATTGTCATATTTTCACTGAATTACCATTAAATTAAGGGATTTTATTGTCAAATAAAGTAATTTGTGGCCCTTGCCATACTTTTCCCACTTTTTTGGAGATTCTGCCATATAACAAATAAAAATCATCGAAAAGTACATTTATGGCAAAAAATCAAAACGGCAGCGTCATATATGTATAAATCAAGAAAAACTTCGATATGAATATAGCATCAACAAATTCCATTTTACTGGATACGGAGAGTTTCAGTGTCTTCAAAGAAAGATTCAGTATAACTGGCCGAATTCCAGTACTCTCAAAGGAAAATAAATGCATCAGCGTTAAGTTTTTTTAAAAAAACTCCTGATACCACTTGCTTGACATTGACATCACAACTAGATTTTCACGTATCATCATAAAGCGGAGAAAGTGAAAGTCGAAAATACAAGTATCGATTGAAAAATACTTCACTTCTTTATGCTAGCGAGAGCTCTTCCTCTTCTTCTTAGCGTTGTCTCCCTGATGGTGAGGTTCACTTTGTGAATCTTCTTACTTCACTTGTCTAGATCAAGTGCATCTTTAGGGCTTATGTTACTGACTTTCAGCAGCCCGCATAGGTGGTCTCTTGCCAACACTGCCTTAAGCAGCCTCTCGGTCGTCGATCTTCCACTTCGAGATTGTAGGCAGTGCTAGCAAAAGTTTCGGGTGCTGATCAGGCGGAGTGGTAGAAGTCAGCCTGAGCAGTCAGTCACCCCTTGTCACCCCTATCGACGTTAAAATATTCGCGCATTTTAACGTAGATAGGAATGACGCTGAATCTTCTCCTTATAGTCTCATTCGTTGAAAGCTCGCGAAAAGTAATTCTCAACGTCAGCTAATCGTAGCGCCAAAGTTTTTCTCCAGCTCGCTATGAATACGGTATACCTGTGAGCTAAAGACGTAGTCTTCAATCACATCAACAGAAAAGATACCAATTGTAATTCTAAAAGTTATACCTATCTTTAGACATGAACTTCTCAACTCCAAGGTGCCTCGAAGATAGGTCACCAGCAATGTTGAAGTCTACGAAAAACGGCCGTTTTTTGAGCGACGGAGTCTAGAATAATGACCTAAACCCCCTTCTCCGCTCTTTACCTTAGCTCGCTTCTCATCATTCCAGACTCATCCGCTCAAATAGCGGTCGTGCTTTTCAAATTTTGAACAGTTACACTAGACCTTTTTTTGAAATATAATGTCGAAGCTATTCTCAGATACAAACATCATAGGCACCCTGTTTCTGTGGATCAAATTTTTCTGTTGAACTTTTCAAGTGACGTACATAGATATGGAGCTTAGTCCTCAGATGTATGGGTACATGTATTTCCATCCCTAGTACAGGGCGTGGCGGAAAAATGGAGGCAACTTTTCAAGCTCTCGCGCAAGAGGATTGCATCATCATTATGCAATCAATACTCAACTGTGCGATAGAGCTGCTTTCTCTGTAAACCATGTTTTTGTTTGACAATGTTTATTTTTTAGTGATGGTGGGCCCACATCCCAACAGAGCCGATGCTCTATATTTGCACGCTGCACGATACTCCCACTCTAAGATCGCCAGGCAGCTTGGAATGACTTGTAGCGCTGTGTGGAAGGTTATGAGAAGAAAGGATCAGGTCGGAAGTACAAATTACAGGCAAATACTGGGTTGTCTACGCATCGCAACTTTTTCTTCCATAATCAAGAAAGTGTGCAAACGAATAAGGCGCAACCCTAAGAGGAGTATGAGAAAGAAGGGCCGGAATATGTGTATAAGTCAGATATAGCTCCCCCGAATAGTACCTGATGAACTAAACCTATTGTCAAACAAGAGGACCAAGAGACAACAACTTACGGTTGGAAATAATAATACAAAAATACAAGATAGATCTCGAGCACTGCTGGGAAGGACACGCACTGGCGCGCATCACCTCACGGATGAGAAGCTCTTTACTATCGAACAAGCCGGTAACGGTCAGAATAGCCGTTTTCTTGATCCAGACACTCCAACGGATGTTAAGCGTGGTCTGATCGTCAATTGGTCTGGACACCCGTCGTCGGTGATGGTTTGAGCGAGGATATGTGCAACTGAGAAGACCAATCTTGTTTTCGTCTAGCCTGGAGTCGAGCTGAACGCCAAATACTACATACAAGGAGATGATCCTTGAGAAGGAGCTGGGCCGCTTTGCCAAGACACACTACAGGAAAATGCATTGGATAATTCAAAAAGATTCCACAACGGCTCATAAAGTGAAGAATACCCAGGACTGGCTTTGAAACAGTGTGCCCGACTTCATTTCGACCTTGGAATGGCCACCCTACAGCCCGGATCCAAATCCTCTCGACTATTCTATAGGGCAGAACTCGAAAAAAAGGCCTGCTCGACAGCTCATTCGAATCTGGACTCACTCAGGGCTGCCCATCAGAAAGCGTGGGCCGAGATGGACAAAGACTACCTGCGCGCCGTGATGGAGTCATACCCCAAGCGTCTGAAGGCCGTCGTCAAGGCCAAAGAAGATCGTATCCCATTTCTTTGATTTTATCTTGTTGAATAGTTGTTCAATAAATTGCATGCTCAAAAAATTTTGTTTGCTCCCGTTTTCAATGAGATGAACGGTCAAATGCTCGCTTCCATATAACCGCCGCGCCCTGTACAAGCCACTAAAAACCCAGTTTTATGTATTTGTTACGAATTTTACCGACACTTGCATCTCTAGGGGAAAAATTAAGCAAAACTTGTGTTTTAGGCAGAAATTCAACCTGAGACTTTCGCTTCCCAGGCTTTGTTCCCACTATGCTACCAAAACAAAAATTCTCCCGCGTTTTTACAGAAAGGCAGCTTGCCTTTCTTGACTCGGAGCCTAATTTCAACTCCGAGATTTCTTGGAGCTAGGTTCAAAAGCATCGAATGTTAAAGAACTTTTATAGAAAAAACTACTACTATTTGAGCGAAGAGTCCGGTAAATAAGACGAGAGCTTGATGTGAAAGAGAGTGAAAGGCGTCCTTCTCTTTACTCTAGACTACCTCACTCAAAAACGGTTGTTCATACAAAGCCTCATCAGTGAGGGTGACAATGATCAAACTTCTTTAGGCTTTTTTGCAAGCTCACCCTTGTCCAGATTCTACAGATGTCATACAGCCTATAGTAATTGCTGTTACAGGTCATCAGACGTTGAGAACCGGTCTTATCTCAACAGAAGAACAAAAAGTTCTTCCAGAGAGTCTTAGGGGAACATTACAAGCGACCAACTCCTTTCGCTCGATGCTGTTTCCACTTAGCTACCAAAGAACACTTCTTTTCTTCCTCGCACTTGCTCCCTCTTCGCAGCAGGGTACGCGTTCCCCTAATATGCGGGACAGACCTACCCTGTTACAACCAAAGGCTGAGCGCTGGATCACTGCTAGTGTGTGGGGAGAGTCAGATTCGTGTTTGAGCACTACCAAAATTTCTTAAACCCTTGTTTTAGGTGAAGTTGTCTGGGTTGGAGTCGAACTTGGGACTCTTCGCACAATAGTCAAACAAAGTACCATTATGCCACGCCTACCAAAGAACACTATTAGTCGCTCATACCAAGGACCGGGTCTTATATACTCATGGGGATACAAGACGCCAGACAGTGCAGTGTGGCATTTTTTCATACGGTCTCGTTAGCCTAAGCCGTACGGCCTCGTTAGCGTAAACTTTTGCCTAAGCCCAAGCGTTTTTTTAATGTAAAATTAATTTTATATTTGAAAAATTTATTTTGTAAATTTTTTTTCAAGAACCGCGGAGTCTCTGATACTTGGAATGATCACCTCTGAAAAAAAAATTGAAACCGTAGCGTTTAAAGCCAATTTTTCGTTTAGTATTCCTGTCTGCAAGAAAAGACGCAGGGTACGCCCTACAGGGAATAAGAGCCGAAAGACCAACCAAAGAACTTTCTTAACCTAATTAATTTGGAAAATACAAAGATGCTATCTGTTCATTTCCACAAGATTTTCTTCTTCATAATGCAACGCGCAAAAAGCAACTGAATTTCAATTCGAAATAACGCGCTCGATTTCTGATTAAATTAAACGAAAGATGGCTGGGTTCGAATCCGCTCGGGGGAACAGCTTGGGAAAATCGATCGAATGCAGAGTGCGAGAAAGAAAACCCCTTGTGTATAGAGCTCGCACCCATCTATTTAACCCGTCAGAAAAGAGTGCGACAAACGGAGAGACGAAGGCTGCGAAAAGCAAAAGAGAAATGAGGGAGAGCTACACAGGAAAAGATTGTTACAAAAAACTCATAGACATCGCTGAGACGAGAGACTACGCAAGCGAAGCTCATATAATAAACGAGAGAGCGCTATTGGCGCAGAGGGAGAATAATGTAGGGGTATGTGAGACCTGTGGAGAATGGTGAGGTGACCGACGGTGAGAACACGAGTGTGAACATACCAGAGAACGCTCTCACCAACAGAGAGACAAACGAATAGTTACACATGAAGGTCAACTAATACATACTTATCTTTTTGGACATATATGACGCTGCCGTTTTGATTTTTTGCCATAAATGTACTTTTCGATAATTTTTATTTGTTATATGGCAGATTCTCCAAAAAAGCGAGAAAAGTATGGCACGGGCCACAAATTACTTTATTTGACAATAGAAACCCATAAATTCATGGAAAGTCAGTGAAAATATGACAATTTCTATGATTACAAGATTTTTATCTGAGGCTGCCTTCAAAATCCATCAAAATAGCCTTATTTTATGGTGAATGGCACAATTTCATTGAAAAGTACCTTCGTCTGTGACAGAAGAAACCATAAAATAAGGCTATTTTGATGGCAGCGTCAGATAAAGATCTTGTAATCATAGAAATTGTCATATTTTCACTGAATTACCATTAAATTAAGGGATTTTATTGTCAAATAAAGTAATTTGTGGCCCTTGCCATACTTTTCCCACTTTTTTGGAGATTCTGCCATATAACAAATAAAAATCATCGAAAAGTACATTTATGGCAAAAAATCAAAACGGCAGCGTCATATATGTATAAATCAAGAAAAACTTCGATATGAATATAGCATCAACAAATTCCATTTTACTGGATACGGAGAGTTTCAGTGTCTTCAAAGAAAGATTCAGTATAACTGGCCGAATTCCAGTACTCTCAAAGGAAAATAAATGCATCAGCGTTAAGTTTTTTTTAAAAAACTCCTGATACCACTTGCTTGACATTGACATCACAACTAGATTTTCACGTATCATCATAAAGCGGAGAAAGTGAAAGTCGAAAATACAAGTATCGATTGAAAAATACTTCACTTCTTCATGCTAGCGAGAGCTCTTCCTCTTCTTCTTAGCGTTGTCTCCCTGATGGTGAGGTTCACTTTGTGAATCTTCTTACTTCACTTGTCTAGATCAAGTGCATCTTTAGGGCTTATGTTACTGACTTTCAGCAGCCCGCATAGGTGGTCTCTTGCCAACACTGCCTTAAGCAGCCTCTCGGTCGTCGATCTTCCACTTCGAGATTGTAGGCAGTGCTAGCAAAAGTTTCGGGTGCTGATCAGGCGGAGTGGTAGAAGTCAGCCTGAGCAGTCAGTCACCCCTTGTCACCCCTATCGACGTTAAAATATTCGCGCATTTTAACGTAGATAGGAATGACGCTGAATCTTCTCCTTATAGTCTCATTCGTTGAAAGCTCGCGAAAAGTAATTCTCAACGTCAGCTAATCGTAGCGCCAAAGTTTTTCTCCAGCTCGCTATGAATACGGTATACCTGTGAGCTAAAGACGTAGTCTTCAATCACATCAACAGAAAAGATACCAATTGTAATTCTAAAAGTTATACCTATCTTTAGACATGAACTTCTCAACTCCAAGGTGCCTCGAAGATAGGTCACCAGCAATGTTGAAGTCTACGAAAAACGGCCGTTTTTTGAGCGACGGAGTCTAGAATAATGACCTAAACCCCCTTCTCCGCTCTTTACCTTAGCTCGCTTCTCATCATTCCAGACTCATCCGCTCAAATAGCGGTCGTGCTTTTCAAATTTTGAACAGTTACACTAGACCTTTTTTTGAAATATAATGTCGAAGCTATTCTCAGATACAAACATCATAGGCACCCTGTTTCTGTGGATCAAATTTTTCTGTTGAACTTTTCAAGTGACGTACATAGATATGGAGCTTAGTCCTCAGATGTATGGGTACATGTATTTCCATCCCTAGTACAGGGCGTGGCGGAAAAATGGAGGCAACTTTTCAAGCTCTCGCGCAAGAGGATTGCATCATCATTATGCAATCAATACTCAACTGTGCGATAGAGCTGCTTTCTCTGTAAACCATGTTTTTGTTTGACAATGTTTATTTTTTAGTGATGGTGGGCCCACATCCCAACAGAGCCGATGCTCTATATTTGCACGCTGCACGATACTCCCACTCTAAGATCGCCAGGCAGCTTGGAATGACTTGTAGCGCTGTGTGGAAGGTTATGAGAAGAAAGGATCAGGTCGGAAGTACAAATTACAGGCAAATACTGGGTTGTCTACGCATCGCAACTTTTTCTTCCATAATCAAGAAAGTGTGCAAACGAATAAGGCGCAACCCTAAGAGGAGTATGAGAAAGAAGGGCCGGAATATGTGTATAAGTCAGATATAGCTCCCCCGAATAGTACCTGATGAACTAAACCTATTGTCAAACAAGAGGACCAAGAGACAACAACTTACGGTTGGAAATAATAATACAAAAATACAAGATAGATCTCGAGCACTGCTGGGAAGGACACGCACTGGCGCGCATCACCTCACGGATGAGAAGCTCTTTACTATCGAACAAGCCGGTAACGGTCAGAATAGCCGTTTTCTTGATCCAGACACTCCAACGGATGTTAAGCGTGGTCTGATCGTCAATTGGTCTGGACACCCGTCGTCGGTGATGGTTTGAGCGAGGATATGTGCAACTGAGAAGACCAATCTTGTTTTCGTCTAGCCTGGAGTCGAGCTGAACGCCAAATACTACATACAAGGAGATGATCCTTGAGAAGGAGCTGGGCCGCTTTGCCAAGACACACTACAGGAAAATGCATTGGATAATTCAAAAAGATTCCACAACGGCTCATAAAGTGAAGAATACCCAGGACTGGCTTTGAAACAGTGTGCCCGACTTCATTTCGACCTTGGAATGGCCACCCTACAGCCCGGATCCAAATCCTCTCGACTATTCTATAGGGCAGAACTCGAAAAAAAGGCCTGCTCGACAGCTCATTCGAATCTGGACTCACTCAGGGCTGCCCATCAGAAAGCGTGGGCCGAGATGGACAAAGACTACCTGCGCGCCGTGATGGAGTCATACCCCAAGCGTCTGAAGGCCGTCGTCAAGGCCAAAGAAGATCGTATCCCATTTCTTTGATTTTATCTTGTTGAATAGTTGTTCAATAAATTGCATGCTCAAAAAATTTTGTTTGCTCCCGTTTTCAATGAGATGAACGGTCAAATGCTCGCTTCCATATAACCGCCGCGCCCTGTACAAGCCACTAAAAACCCAGTTTTATGTATTTGTTACGAATTTTACCGACACTTGCATCTCTAGGGGAAAAATTAAGCAAAACTTGTGTTTTAGGCAGAAATTCAACCTGAGACTTTCGCTTCCCAGGCTTTGTTCCCACTATGCTACCAAAACAAAAATTCTCCCGCGTTTTTACAGAAAGGCAGCTTGCCTTTCTTGACTCGGAGCCTAATTTCAACTCCGAGATTTCTTGGAGCTAGGTTCAAAAGCATCGAATGTTAAAGAACTTTTATAGAAAAAAACTACCACTATTTGAGCGAAGAGTCCGGTAAATAAGACGAGAGCTTGATGTGAAAGAGAGTGAAAGGCGTCCTTCTCTTTACTCTAGACTACCTCACTCAAAAACGGTTGTTCATACAAAGCCTCATCAGTGAGGGTGACAATGATCAAACTTCTTTAGGCTTTTTTGCAAGCTCACCCTTGTCCAGATTCTACAGATGTCATACAGCCTATAGTAATTGCTGTTACAGGTCATCAGACGTTGAGAACCGGTCTTATCTCAACAGAAGAACAAAAAGTTCTTCCAGAGAGTCTTAGGGGAACATTACAAGCGACCAACTCTTTTCGCTCGATGCTGTTTCCACTAAGCTACCAAAGAACACTTATTTTCTTCCTCGCACTTGCTCCCTCTTCGCAGCAGGGTACGCCTTCCCCTGATATGCGGGACAGACCTACCCTGGTACAACCAAAGGCTGGGCGCTGGATCACTGCTAGTGTGTGGTGAGAGTCAGATTTGTGCTTGAGCACTACCAACATTTCTTAAACCCTTGTTTTAGGTGAATTTGTCTGGGTTGGAGTCGAACTTGGGACTCTTCGCACAATAGTCAAACAAAGTACCATTATGCCACGCCTACCAAAGAACACTATTAGTCGCTCATAACAAGGAACGGGTCTTATATACTCATGGGCATACAAGACGCCAGACAGTGCAGTGTGGCATTTTTTCATACGGTCTCGTTAGCCTAAGCCGTACGGCCTCGTTAGCGTAAACTTTTGCCTAAGCCCAAGCGTTTTTTTATGTAAAAATAATTTTATATTTGAAAAATTTATTTTGTAAACTTTTTTTCAAGAACCGCGGAGACTCTGATACTTGGAATGATCACCTCTGAAAAAAATTTTGAAAACGTAGCGTTTAAAGCCAATTTTTCGTTTAGTATTACTGTCTGCAAGAAAAGACGCAGGGTACGCCCTACAGGGAAAAAGAGCCGAAAGACCAACCAAAGAACTTTCTTAACCTAATTAATTTGGAAAATACAAAGATGCTATCTGTTCATTTCCACAAGATTTTCTTCTTCATAATGCAACGCGCAAAAAGCAACTGAATTTCAATTCGAAATAACGCGCTCGATTTCTGAATAAATTAAACGAAAGATGGCTGGGTTCGAATCCGCTCGGGGGAACAGCTTGGGAAAATCGATCGAATGCAGAGTGCGAGAAAGAAAACCCCTTGTGTATAGAGCTCGCACCCATCTATTTAACCCGTCAGAAAAGAGTGCGACAAACGGAGAGACGAAGGCTGCGAAAAGCAAAAGAGAAATGAGGGAGAGCTACACAGGAAAAGATTGTTACAAAAAACTCATAGACATCGCTGAGACGAGAGACTACGCAAGCGAAGCTCATATAATAAACGAGAGAGCGCTATTGGCGCAGAGGGAGAATAATGTAGGGGTATGTGAGACCTGTGGAGAATGGTGAGGTGACCGACGGTGAGAACACGAGTGTGAACATACCAGAGAACGCTCTCACCAACAGAGAGACAAACGAATAGTTACACATGAAGGTCAGCTAATACATACTTATCTTTTTGGACATATATGAATGACGCTGCCGTTTTGATTTTTGCCATAAATGTACTTTTCGATAATTTTTATTTGTTATATGGCAGATTCTCCAAAAAAGCGAGAAAAGTATGGCACGGGCCACAAATTACTTTATTTGACAATAGAAACCCATAAATTCATGGAAAGTCAGTGAAAATATGACAATTTCTATGATTACAAGATTTTTATCTGAGGCTGCCTTCAAAATCCATCAAAATAGCCTTATTTTATTGGTGAATGGCACAATTTCATTGAAAAGTACCTTCGTCCGTGACAGAAGAAACCATAAAATAAGGCTATTTTGATGGCAGCGTCAGATAAAGATCTTGTAATCATAGAAATTGTCATATTTTCACTGAATTACCATGAAATTAAGGGATTTTATTGTCAAATAAAGTAATTTGTGGCCCTTACCATACTTTTCCCAATTTTTTTGAAGAATCTGCCATATAACAAATAAAAATCATCGAAAGTACATTTATGGCAAAAAATTAAAACGGCAGCGTCATATATGTATAAATCAAGAAAAACTTCGATATGAATATTCAATTCAATTCAATTCACTTTATTCGCCAAAGGTATGCTTGTTGTCGCATACACTTATAAGGTAGGCATTAACAACAAAAACGAGAAAAGAAATAACAAGAATAAAAATTTTTTTTAAAAAAGGGGACACAACAGGCACTGACTAGGAATAGAAAGAATATAGCATCACCAAATTCCATTTTACTGGATACGGAGAGTTTCAGTGTCTTCAAAGAAAGATTTAGTATAACTGGCCGAATTCCAGTACTCTCAAAGGAAAATAAATGCATCAGCGTTAAGTTTTTTTTATTAAAAAAACTCCCGATACCACTTGCTTGACATTGACATCACAACTAGATTTTTTACGTATCAAAAAGCGAAGAAAGTGAAAGTCGAAAATACAAGTATCGATTGAAAAATACTTCACTTCTTCATGCTAGCGAGAGCTCTTCCTCTTCTTCTTAGCGTTGTCTCCCTGATGGTGAGGTTCGCTTTGTGAATCTTCTTACTTCACTTGTCTAGATCAAGTGCATCTTTAGGGCTTATGTTACTGACTTTCAGCAGCCCGCATAGGTGGTCTCTTGCCGACACTGCCATAAGCAGCCTCTCGGTCGTCGATCTTCCACTTCGAGATTGTAGGCAGTGCTAGCAAAAGTTTCGGGTGCTGCTCAGGTGGAGTGGTAGAACTCAGCCTGAGCAGTCAGTCACCCCTTGTCACCCCCTATCGACGTTAAAATATTCGCGCATTTTAACGTAGATAGGAATGACGCTGAATCTTCTCCTTATAGTCTCATTTGTTGAAAGCTCGCGAAAAGTAATTCTCATGCTCCAACGGATCATGCGCATTTCCATCGTTTGTAGACGTCGCTCAACTGCTTTCATAGTTTGCCTGCACTCGGTTCCAAACAAAGCAACAAAGCGTACTATTGTTCTATATATCTTCGACTTGAGGCGCAGAGGCATCTTTCAGTCACCTGTGAATTCTCTACATTTCATCCAGGCTCCATTTACACAAAACATCACGTCAAAATCGACCACTCCGTTGCTCTAGAGATCCGATAAAAGGTACCGGAAGCTGCTAAACTTCGTCAGATCTTCGCCGTTGATTTGATTGTCTTCAGAAGGCACTGTTTGAAGATATTCCATTATACCGCAATTCAGGCGTGGCACGGACTTACTAAGTCGGTTACCTCAGGCCTGCATTTTCTGCTGTAGCTCTATTCGCTTTCAGACACACGCCATCCTGTAGGTCACGAGTGATTGTGTCCATAACAAGAATGAAGAGGAGTGTCAATAGCGTTTATTGTTGATGTGCACCAATCCTGTACTGGGAAGCTGTCCGAGAAAATGAATGGACAAGTAACGGTGTTCGTGGTCTCTGGTTAAAGAAGCAGGACTTAAGTTCAGGAACTTCTTGGTCCCGCAGAGCGTCGTTGTCGTGTACTACTTGATGGGCTGGTGTGGTACTCGTTCGAAGGATTTCACTGAAGCGGAAAGCGAGCTTGAAGTGGTTGGCAGCTCTTTCTCCCTATGCTAGCCGAAGTTCTTTGCTCGAAAAATTGTGTTCGGTAGGACATTTTGCAACCTCGAGGCTGGTGAAAATAATGTATGCCATCCTTTTTTAGTTTTTGTATTTAAAACCATTCTCTAAACAACCATATCAAGCTCTCTACTTTCACTGAAAAATTCTCAATAATACCAACACGGTAATTTTAGGGCATGAGTTATTGGTCCACCACTTAAATAGAAGTGTCACCAAATAAAATAGTAACGTCCACCAAATAAAATAGTAACGTCCACCAAATAAAATAGTAACGTCCACCAAATTTTTTTCTTGTGAATTTCATTACGGCTTTTTTTTTCTCACCTGACACCAACTGTATGGTTTTTTCCACCAAATTTAAAGTCCACTAATTTTTTTTCCGTGAAATTCGCCACGGCAATTTTTTCTCACCTGACCCCAAAGGTTACTTTTTCTGCTCTCTCAGTGAGTTGTTTTCGATGGTTTTTTTTTGTAGTGGAGGTAATTTTCGCGGGAGTAAAGTTTTTTATGAGTGTTTTTTTGTTGTTGAATGTTTTCTTTAGGTCATTCTGTTGAATGTTTTGTTTCAGATATAATTAAAAAATAGGCACTTCTGCAGTTTAAGTGGCAGCGCTCGTGGGCTTTAAACGCTTTGGTTTTGAAAAATTTCTTCATAGGATATCATTTTGAGCATCAGGGACTTTGGTTCTTGAAAAAAAAAATTTGTAAAAAAAAATTTTTCAGAAAAAACCACAAAATTTCCAAAAAAAACTTCTTTTTTTCTTTAGTGTGGTTTATATCTGTTTACAAATTTATAAATTCATCTATAATAGCTAAAAAAAGGTTTTAAAAATGAAAAAAAATAGCCTGATGTTGCAACTGCAAAAACTTATTTTTACATTAAAAACGCTTAGGCTTAGGAAAAAGTTGGCTTTAATCTACTTTAGCCGTCCAAAGATTTTATTCATGAAAACTCCCTTCCCCCTTTCTCCTTAGGGCCCATCTTCCTCCCTTTAGGGCTTTGAAAGTGACTGAAACTGCAGTTAAGCCCAAAAATTTTTTTTGTAAAAAATGAAAAAAAAATTTTTGTTGCAAGAACCAGAGTCCTTGATGCTCAAATTGAACATCTATGAAGAAGAAACATTGAAACCAAAGCGTTTAAAGTTTAAAGCTCGTGGGAGCGCTGTCACTTAAACTGCAGAAGTGCCTATTTTTAAATTATATCTGAAACAAAACACTCAACAGAATGACCTAAAGAAAACATTCAACAACAAAAAAACACTCACAAAAAAACTTTACTCCCGCGAAAATTACCTCCACTACAAAAAAACCATCAAAAACAACTCACTGAGAGAGCAGAAAAAGTAACCTTTGGTGTCAGGTGAGAAAAAAATGCCGTGGTGAAATTCACGAAAAAAAATTGGTGGACTTTAAATTTGGTGGAAAAAACTATACAGGTTGGTGTCAGGTGAGAAAAAATGCCGTGGTAAAGTTCACAAGGAAAAAAATTTGGTGGACGTGCCCACAAAACTTGGTGGACGGTAGTATTTTATTTGGTGGACGTTACTATTTTATTTGGTGGACGTTACTATTTTATTTGGTGGACGTTACTATTTTATTTGGTGGACGTTACTATTTTATTCGGTGGACGTTACTATTTTATTTGGTGGACGTTACTATTTTATTTGGTGGACGTTACTATTTTATTTGGTGGACGTTACTATTTTATTTGGTGACACTTCTATTTAAATGGTGGACCAATAATTTTTCTTGTAATTTTATTCCACTAGAGCTGATAAAGAATGTAGCTCAACGCACATCGATCTCGATCTCACGTGCTTTTATGACAGCTATTGAACTAAAACGTGTTCTTATTTAATAACTTGAACTAAGAATGAATAAATTCATGTCGATTCCATGCCATTATTATATCTCTAAGACACGTTTCTCTTTGGAATCAATCTTTTCAGGAAAAAATGTTTTTTGACCTGTCAGAAGTCGCCAAATCCTCTTTGAGTATACTTTCCAGTTTTTCATTGATGTTGTCATACACGCTGACATTCTCGTAAAATTAATTCTACTTCTTGAGTGGGACGATTATCATTCTCACACTGGCAGTTTTCGAACCAAATACAGGGTGGCCCATGTAATCGGCAACCAATCTTTCGGCGTTTATAATTCAATTCACAGTGAACTTTGAGCTTCAATTTTTACATATGATCTTTTCACATGTGTTTTGATTACATGGTAGAAATTTCATTTCATTAGATCAATTCTCAAAAGAATGGTGACCGCTCATAGAGCACGCTCTGTGATTGTGGACTTGCACAAACTTGGTCGATCAAATACGCGCATCGCTAAGGATCTCAACGTCTCTCGCAATCTCGTCTGGAAAACAATCAAACCGTTTGAACAGATCGGTACACTTGTTGACTTGCCCCGAAGAGGTCGTCCTCGATCAGTGCGCACCCCTAACAAGATTGAGGCCGTGAGGAAGCGAGTCGGTCGAAATGCTAGGCGTAGCATGAAGAAAATGGCCTCTGAAATGAACTTATCACGCACAACTCTTCAAAGAATCGTTAAAGAGGATTTGAGGCTCACCCCATATCGTACTAAAAAGGCTGCCATTCTAACCTTGAAGAACAAGGAGGAGAGACTCAAAAGGTGCCGCGCTCTAATCCTCCGGACGCGCAACAATTCTCGCCTTAGGACAGTCTTCTCGGATGAGAAGCTGTTCACTGTGGAAGAGGCCTACAACCCTCAAAATGTGCGAGTGCTTGCTCGGAACTCACAGGCAGCTAATGGAGCAGGTAGAATCGTTCATAGAGCTTCCCATCCTGCACAAGTCATGGTTTGGGCCGGAGTGTCCGCCACCGGCAAAACTCCTCTTGTTTTTGTCGAACCAGGAGTCAAAATTAACCAGGAATACTACCGCCAGCATATTCTTCAAAAAGTATTGCTTCCTTGGTCTGCTTCCCACTACCGTAAGACACCTTGGGTCTTCCAGCAAGATTCTGCGCCTGCTCACAAGGCTATGGGAACACAGGCATGGTGCAACGCTCATTTTCCAGACTTTATCTCCAGCGCAGAATGGCCCTCCTCATCGCTCGACCTCAATCCGCTGGAGTATTCCGTGTGGTTCTACCTTGAGAGCAAAGTCAATGCTCATCCTCACTTGAATCTGGAGTCTCTAAAAAAATCCCTGCAGGAGGAGTGGTCGAAGATCGACGAAAACTACCTTCGTCCAGTGATCGAAGCGTTCCCAAAGCGACTCCGGGCTGTCGTTCGTGCCAAAGGGGACCAAATTCAATGATTTTTTGACCCAATGTTTTTATTAATGTGTGCTGATAATTGTACAAATTTGAACACTCTTGCTCACTTATGCACTGAGATACACGTTTGTAAACGCGTTGCCGAATATATGGGCCACCCTGTACATTCAATTTTTTTCTTCCTACATTTCTTTCTGATGACATGATAAAAATTTCATGAGGTTTATACGAAAGAAAAATAACTGGCGAGTTAGCTTTGTGCTAAATATGTAGATCCCGCAACAATGCCCTAAAACTTCATCAATTGCACTCTCGGTAGAGTATTTAAACAGGAGACTTGAAAAATGAAAGCTTTGAATTCACAATTTTCGATTATTGGAACATCATTCTTGTTCTTGTCTTCGCGCGAGGCGGTGACCCTTTTTTCTCTCTCTCAAATTGTTCTTACTTAATACTTGATTGATCGACTTTCCGGGTAAATTTTTTATCGCGCTTTCCCTTTTTTTCTATGTTGTCTCTCGTCACTTCGCACTATTTCGTGTGTTCAAAATTCAGAAAAACACGTCTGTTCAGGTAAACCCTAAGATTGCCCAACTAACTTCGGACTCTGATCAACTTGTAGAGGCCTTTTCGCATACATCTCCACAACGGAGAAGGACGAAAACTCTCCATTAGCTCTCATGCTCCGCACTTGCGCATTAGTTTTGAAAAATCTGGTTTCTTGCATTCAGTCTTCAGTGAAAGATCAGTCACAATCGCAAGGAGAGCTACTCCAAAGCATTGATGAGGAACGTCGGCTACGCAGCGTAGTCGTCGATGGAATTCCGGAATCCATGAACAAATGTGCCTCCTCGCGAATTGAAGCGGACAGAAAACAGATTAGTGATCTTCTCGATTACGCAGATGTAGAGTACATGCCAATAGCTTTTTTACCGGATGGGAAGTACTGAAAACACAAAACTAAAGCCTAGGAAAGTCAAAATCATTTTTCATGTAAATCAGCTCAGAAAAGCTTGCTCATGAGAAGCAGCGAGTTACGGAAATGTGAGCGTTTCCGTTCGACTTTCGTTAACGCGTCTCTTCCAGCAGACGTCCACAAGCAAGAGTTTCTTCTCAGGGAAGAATGCAGGAAAAAGAGAAAAGAAACCGGCGAAGACCTCTGCGTTTTCGAGGGTAAAATACTCAGCAAAGGTGAACGGTTGCGACTGCAAAATCTCCGAAGATCTGCAATACCAGACCAAACTGGCGAAGTTGGCGAAACTCCTATACTTTCAAAAAAAGGTAGGAGAACATCTTTCTATGTACCTTCTCGTAAATCCGTTATGAGCTCAAAAAGTGTTTTCCTGAGTCAGGGAAACTAAATGGTAATCCTAAGAATCTTTTGAAGTGTTACTTGTTCAATATTCGTTCGTTGAAGAACAAGATAGATGTTTTCAGAATGTTTATGCTTAAAGAAAAACCCGATATTATTTTTCTTACGGAAACCTGGCTGAACAAAGACATTCCTGACTCTTTGATTGTTTCCGATCTTCCCTATTAGTGCTTCGCTTAGATAGATCTAAAAGGGGCGGGGGAGTATGTATTGTGTACAAAGAGCTCCTGTTACTCACTCAAAAACCGACGCCGCTCCATCCAAGTTCTAAATCAGAAGTAATTTTCGCAACATTAGTCGATCTAGATGGTAAATCTGTAGACTTAGGTTGTGTGTACAGGCCACCGAATTCCTTGGCGGCTGATGATGATTCCCTCCTGAATGCCCTCACCGACTTCTGCTTGGACTCGACTAAAGACGTTTTATTTTTCGGTGACTTCAACAAGGATTGGCTGTCCTTCATCGAATCCTCCAAGAACAACTTTTTCGAGTTCACAGAAAATCATAACCTTTTTCAGGCAGTACAAAAACCCACTCGCGAAGGTAGGCTCATGGACTGGGTCTTGAGCAACGATTTGAAAATGATAAATACTGCGGAAGTTATCCCTGGTTTTCCGAATTTTGATCACTTAGGGGTATCTTTTATGCTCACCTTATCCGGTAATGACAGGCACGAAACTCACCTCGACTTTGCCAGAGCCGATTACGAAAATATGAATAGACATTTCTCGATGACAAACTGGGACGCTACATTCGATCAATACACTAGCATTGACGATATCTATGAAAAGTTCAATGCCGAAGTATTACTAGCAATTTCGATGTTTGTTCCTCTTAAAATGTCACGTTCTAAGCATTTTTCCTACCCTCCTCATATTCAACGGATGATTGTTCACCTTTACAACCTATTCAAACAGTCTCACACAGCGAATGTTCGTGGATTGCTAGCGAAATGCAGTTCAAATCTAATGCGGGAGCTGAAGAAGTGGAATGAGCGACGCGAACGGGTTAAGTTTAACAAAACTCGAAATCTTTTTGATCATTTCAGAAAGCTAACAAAGCCTCGATCTCGTCCTCCTTCAGACCTAAGAAACTCTAGTAACGGTAGCTTGATCACAAGTAATGCTGACAAAGCAGAAGCACTAGCCAACCACTTCGAATCTGTTTACAGCGTAGGCGATGGTTCCGAAATTGATCTCCCTTTAGCCTATCGTTCATGCGGTATTTCAAATATGGTTTTCTATCCATGGGATGTTGCTGCATCACTTTAGCGACTTAAAAGCTCTTGCTCTATGGGTATCGACGGAATACCTCAGATAGTATTTCAGCGCTGCTCCTTGTCTCTCTCACTCCCTCTGGCTCACATATTCAATATCTCGTTTAAGCTGGGTCAAGTACCAAGAGATTGGAAACATGCTGTGATCACACCAATCCTCAAGCCGGGAAAAGACAAAAAAGCAGTGTCGTCATATAGACCGATTTCTATTGTACCTTCTCCGGCTAAAGTGTGCGAAAGACTCATTAAGCACCATTTAAGTTTATATCTAGAGAGAAGGGGTTCAATTCCTCAATTTCAGCATGGTTTTCAATCAAATTGTTCTGTAGTGACCCAACTTCTCGATTCTCATGATGACTGGTCGAAAAGTTTATCTAATAAACAATCAATTGCTTTTGTTTTATTGGATATTTCATGTGCTTTCGACACCGTCTCCATTCCCAAACTCCTTTCCAAATGTTTTCAACATGGTATTAATGGAGAATTATTGAGATGGTTGGAGGACTTCCTCAATAATCGCTCTTTCTCAGTTAAGATAGATACTTATCAGTCCTCAGCAAGACGCGTAACGTCTGGCGTTCCACAAGGAACAGTACTAGCGCCTACTCTTTTCTTGCTATACACATCTGACGTAGCAAGCGTTCTTTCACGTTTCCGTAATGTAAAATGCCAAGCTTTTGCTGACGACTTTAAGTTATATATCAGTTTTGATAGAAGTAATGCCTCTGAAAGAATTAATGAACTTCAACAAGCCCTAGAAGCTTTCCGTGAATGGTCCGCTAAATTACAATTAACTTTAGCACCATCCAAATGCAATGTCATGTTTATTGGTAAACGACCGGATGCCTCTATACCTCCTCTTACCCTTTCGAACCTACCTCTACCAGTTGTCTCATCCGCTCGTGATCTTGGAATCCAAGTGTCACCCACTCTGTCACCAACGGAAACGGTTAGTGACAGAAGCAGTAAAGCAATGAAAGCAACGCATATACTACTAAAAACGATTTCACTAAGGTCTGCTGAAATTCTAACAAAATGTTACTCGATCTATATCAGACCAATAATTGAATTCGCAGCGCCGGCTTGGAATCCTTTTCTCAAGAAAGATATTCGAACCTTGGAAAAGGTTCAAGTAACATTCACTAGGATAGTTTTCTACAGGTGTTTTCCTTCAAAAGACTATCCCGTTTCTTTGCCTTCTTATCAACATCGACTCGAGACATTAGGACTCGAAAGGTTGTCTGACCGTAGAACTCGCTATGACATAGTGTTAGCCTACAAAATACTCCATAGCGAAGTACGTCTTTCGAAATCGAAGTTTTTCAGCTTCAGACCAAACCGAGGCAGAAATCGAGCCTTTGGTTTACAGATCGAGAGCACGAAGAACAACGTTAGATATAATGCGTTTGCTTTGAGAGCCTCCAGGTGGTTGAATAAATTACCACTTGAATACCTGAGAAGCTCGAGCTCTCAGCAATTCAGAAAGAGACTGAAGACTCTTCAAATTTTCTCTTTATAACAGCCTACTCTTTGAGCCGTAGATGAATTAAGTAGGAGGTTGGTGCGCAGATTATTATAGGAAAGGTGATAAAGAGAAAAATGAGTTATAGTTAATATAAGAGAAAGTTGAATAAACATGTGAAAAATATTTTTAAGCACACAGAAAAGTGAAATGTTACTGCAAAGTAGACATTGCAGAAGTCTGTTTCGCCCCCGCTCAGACAGACCTCTGCACTCTCTGGGTGGGGCTCATCAGTGAGTGCCCAGAGAGTACAATTGTAAAGAAATAAGAGTAAAATTTTAAAAATTTTAACTAAATGGAATTAATTTAAAAGAGTATGATAATAAAGTTAATGCAAACGGTAAAAGAAACGAAAAATAGAAAAGAAAGAAGCAAAAGAAACGGAAAAAAAGTAAAAAACAAACCTAAAATGTGAAAGGAGAAACTAAATAAAGTAAAGATTTTAAAAATAACCTAGAAAATAAAAAATAATAAAAACCAATTTTCATTTTCCCATTCTTCGCTTTGGTGCTCTTCTTCCGAAAGTTCATGTCGTCTTCCTTCGTCGGTATTGTCACCAAATGACAAGTGTAAGAAATGAAGAGGAGTGAGTTAGGATGGTGATGATATTAGGAGAAGGGATTGTTGTAGTGTTCAATGTTTATGTGTTATAGATCTACTAATTTGTACATGACATGACCTTTTGACCCAAATAAATGAAACTGATATGGGAAGAATAAAAAGAGAAAGAGAGTATATGGATAGTAATAAGTTATTGATTAAGGAGTTTGAAATCAAATTGATGGGTGTCTTATCAATATTTCATATTATATGGAGAGAAATAATTTATTGGAATTGTTTAGAAAAGTGTGAAATGATTATATGGTTTTTAATGTCATATTTAACTTCAATTTTAGGATTCTTACGCAGTGTTTTGATAAGTCTACCCATTATAGTTAAATCTGGAAATTTATTTTCACGGTATCTTCTAATAAGTATTTTGATTCTACTCAAGAAATCTTCGAATCGTGTGCAGTTATCACTGAATCTTAAAACCTCGGTATATATGGTGTTTAGGCCAATGTAGATAGGTATGTTAGAGGTGTAATGAGGGTATTTGAGGGTCTTGAAGTTATAGTCATCTGTTTTGTTATAAAGGTTAAGTTTTATATGCCCGTCATTTTCAATGGTTATGTAGAGATCTAAAAATACGGCCTCACTACTATTATGATTAGTTCTTTCTAATGTTAATGAGTTGTGATATATTTCTTCAGTAACTTTTATAAATTCTTGATCCTTATCAGAAACGTGAAGAATATCATCTATGTAGCGGAATGTACAATTCAGAGAACTCCTCAAACTATGGGATCTATTTATATTTTTGTTAATGTATTTGAATTCCATCATAGCTAGAGTAAGATCTGCTATTTGTGGTGAAGCGTTATTGCCCTGAGGAATTCCCTTATTTTGTTTGAATATTTCACCACCATAAGTAACATAGCTATTATCTAAAATATATATAAGAAGTTTGTATATTTGAATGGGTAGATAAGTTCTTTTTTGGTTAATGTCATTAGTATAATGTGTATGATTGCCTTTAATTGAGATAGCTTGGTATCCACAATTTTTAAAGCAAGTTGTAATTACTCGATACATATTATCTTTAATTACTTCATGTGGTAGATTTGTAAATAATGAAGTGAAATCTGCACAGAAAATGTTTTTAGGTTTGTTATCTAATGTTTTGAAAATATCTAGTAAAGGTTTAGTGTTGAGTATGGAAAAGAGGTGATTAGTTCCATTTCTCTCACCAGTTTGTTTAGAATAATTTTTAAAATGTTTAGATAGGTGTTTTAGTAAGAGTTGTAGTTCAACAGATATAGGTTTAAGGCTACTGTTGTATGCTCCTGTGATAAATCTAAATTTTATTGGATTTTTATGCATTTTTGGTATTCCATATACTTGGGGAATTTTAAAAGTATTATCAAAATTTATTTTTATTCCGTTTTGTAAGGTGTGTTTGATATGATTACTGATAATAATGGAGCTATTGATGTTAGAAGTAGGTTCATATGTTTTGACATTATCATCAGTTGTATTCATTTCTTCATTAATATATTTAACATATAATTTTTTGCATATAAAGGCGTAGTTATTTGTTGCTTTATCGATTGGAGTAATTATAAAGTCTTTTTTTAATTTGTTAATATTTTTTGAATTCTACCATATATTGATGTTTCCGAATAATAAAATCTATCTATATAATTCTTGATTTTGGGGAGGTTATTATTTATGAGAAGGTTAGCTAGTTGATTTCTATCAGTTGTTTTCAAGCTGTATTTTCTTGTAATTTTATCAGTTGTTGATAAAATTGATTGTATAATCTCTTCTGTAATAATTTCTTTAGTAGAATTACCACTGCTAATACGATATTTCGTACCTTTTTCTAAAATACTACGAAGAAGAGGATCCGAGACAATATTCGTGTTGCCTGTACAAACGTGTCCTAAATTATGTTCAATAAAGTGAGGGTATTTATGGCAGACACAATTGTTTTTGTTTATATCTTCAATTATAGTTTTGTTTAGATTTCTTAAAAAGTTATTGTAATTAAAGATTTTTTTACTGATAGGTTCTTCTAATTTGTATATAGTGCGTATTTTGAATGATTCATCAATTCTTTTGAAAAGTTCTACGTCTATGTTGCTTTTAAGACTTTTATTAAAAATTCGGTTAAAAGGGATATTATCCATATATTTACCATGATATGTAAGCTTTATATTAAATGTATCTATTTCATTATTTATAAAATTAGTTTGTTTTCTCCAGAAATAGTCACAAATGGTACTAGTAATAATTATTTTATTGTAGTTATTAAGTTTATGAAATTCTTTGGTTAAAGTGAATTTTATGAGTTTATCTTTCTCTTTGTTTTTCAATTTTTTGTGTTCCAAATACAATAGTCTATTATTTTTAGATTCTATTAGATTGTTAACGATTTCTTCAATATCTCTGGCTTGGTATGCTGGACGAGTTCTTCTGCGGTTTTTGTGTCTACACTGAGTTTTTCTAGGTATTTTCATTGGCATGTTGTGATATGGATGTGATTTCCGTTCTATGGGGTTCAAACTATTGGATATTAACCCGTAATTTTGAATTTGGTCATTGAGACCGTAGGGATATGCTGTGATCAATAATCTAATCCAGTATGCTTCTTTAGCTCTTAACTCAGCTTTATTAGTTGCATGATCTAAGACATCTATTCGTATATTGTTTGGAGATTTATTACACTCTTTAAAATGTTTGCATAGGTATGTATCAAGTATGTTTTTCTGTATATGATATTTATGTTGTGATACACGTTTTTTAAGTGATTGAGTTGTTTCTCCAACGTATTGCATCTCACATTTTGTACAGGTTATTAGATAAATCACATTTTTTGATGTACATGTAAGGTTAGGGGGTTTATTAGTGGCAAAACTCTTTTTTGTAGTACTACTAATGACATACTTATCGTAGTTGATTATATTACATATGACACACCTGGCATTATTACATTCATTTCCTTTATTATCAGAATGGTTAACAGTTTTGAAGATATATTTACCATCGACCTTTTCGTGGAATATAGGTATATTATAACGGAGTTTGTTTTGTTTTTGTGGTTGGCTTTTGTTAAGCATGGATATAACGGTGACGATGGCTGCTTGACCGAAGGTTCACCGAGCACTACTCCGTATTTCAGATACGGTAGATCTGTCTTATAGTGAGACCCAGTTCTCACTCACGGGTTAAGTGCTGATTCCCGTGAGTGTGGTATATCCCACCTGTGATTTAAAAAAAACTGTATAATTATAAATCTTCATCCGATCTAGTGTGATAATGATAAAATTACTGGAAGTGTAATACATGCCTTCGATTGTATTAATAATATTATTATAAATAGGAAAGGAGACTGGAAAGGAAATGAGAAAAGAAATAGAAAGTTAAAAGGAGGAGATGGAAATGGAAAGAGAAAAAAGGAATTATAAGTATGATGAGAAATAGATGTAAGGAAGTTGATATGAAGTGATGCTAAAAGCATCTACTAGGTATTTGGTAAGAAAGGTAGGAAATGATAATATATAAGTATAAAGTAAATAGAGTTAGAATAGTGTAAAATTAGTTGGAAGAGAATGAAACTTGTTAGAAATATCAGGTGTGTTGTGGTAAAGTAATATTCTGTGTATTGATCATTGACTGGTTATTAAAAATTGAGAGGGAATTTATTAGTGTGAGATGTTGTTTAATGATATTTTTGTGATATAATATAATAGACTTTGAATTGTGTGAATTAGATGAAACAAATGGGAGTAAGTAAATGTTTCTAAAATTGAAACTTAGTATTTAAAATCAGTTAATAATTAAGAAAGTAAAGTAAAGGTGCTGCTGAGCAGCTAAGTTGATCTGGTATTAAACCAGATTTGCTGCAAGCAGCTAGGTGCTCCGGTATACACCGGAGGTGCTACCTTAGGTAGCTAATGGTGTGGAAAGTATATAGTGGAATTGGCAGTGTAGAAGGTATAGAAGTTATATGAAATAGTGCTTAATCGAATGTAAAGATAAGTAAGATATAGTAAATATTAAGGAAATGAATAATAGGTAAGAGAATGTAAATGAGTTCATCTTGTTTTTTTCTCTATCGCGAATCGAAAATAGTATAGCGTTCGTGCAAACCCGGTCCGTATTGGTTGCTCGCTTTGTTGATATATGATTCTGTTATTAAATTTGGTTAATAGCCAAGAAATAGACGAAATAGTGTAGTGGGAGTGGACGGATCACCGACACTTCGTATTCTCGACACTTCGTACCCGACACTTCGTACCCGACACTTCGTACCCTCGACACTTCGTACCGCGACATTTCGTACCCGCGACACTTCGTACCTCGACATTTCGTACCCACGACACTTCGTACCCGACACTTCGTACCGCGACATTTCGTATCTCGACACTTTGTACCCACGTTAATACGACACATCGTACCGTGACATTTCGTACCCCGAAACTTTGTTTGTAGTTTTTTTTGTATTTTTATTATTTAAGCTTGTTTACTTTACACTTAATTGTTCCGTTTGTAGTTTTTTTTGTATTTTTATTATTTAAGCTTGTTTTCTTTACATTTAATTGTTCCGTTTGTAGTTTTTTTTTGTATTTTTATTATTTAAGCTTGTTTACTTTACACTTAATTGTTCCGTTTGTAGTTTTTTTTGTATTTTTATTATTTAAGCTTGTTTTCTTTACATTTAATTGTTCCGTTTGTAGTTTTTTTTGTATTTTTATTATTTAAGCTTGTTTACTTTACACTTAATTGTTCCGTTTGTAGTTTTTTTTGTATTTTTATTATTTAAGCTTGTTTACTTTACACTTAATTGTTCCGTTTGTAGTTTTTTTTTTATTTTTATTATTTAAGCTTGTTTTCTTTACATTTAATTGTTCCGTTTGTAGTTTTTTGTATTTTTATTATTTAAGCTTGTTTTCTTTACACTTAATTGTTCCGTTTGTAGTTTTTTTTGTATTTTTATTATTTAAGCTTGTTTTCTTTACATTTAATTGTTCCGTTTGTAGTTTTTTGTATTTTTATTATTTAAGCTTGTTTTCTTTACACTTAATTGTTCCGTTTGTAGTTTTTTTTGTATTTTTATTATTTAAGCTTGTTTTCTTTACACTTAATTGTTCCGTTTGTAGTTTTTTTGTATTTTTATTATTTAAGCTTGTTTACTTTACACTTAATTGTTCCGTTTGTAGTTTTTTTTTGTATTTTTATTATTTAAGCTTGTTTACTTTACACTTAATTGTTCCGTTTGTAGTTTTTTTTGTATTTTTATTATTTAAGCTTGTTTTCTTTACACTTAATTGTTCCGTTTGTAGTTTTTTTGTATTTTTATTATTTAAGCTTGTTTACTTTACACTTAATTGTTCCGTTTGTAGTTTTTTTTTGTATTTTTATTATTTAAGCTTGTTTTCTTTACATTTAAGTATTCCGTTTGTAGTGAGATATTTTGAAGTTGCGTAGTGCGTCGTGTGTCGTGCGTGCATGCATGCGTATCTTATGCAAAACATCGCGGGCTGACCTTGTCTATCGGCTGGCCTTGTCTAGTGGTCCTCTGACGGGGAGTGCCAAAATTTTTAATGTAAAAATAGTTTTCTAATCTAAAAATAATTTTTTTAATGCAAAAATGACTTTTTGTAAATGTAAGTAAGTCAGAAGTATGACCCATGGAACCTCTGGTAGGGGGAGGGGGCATAAACGCAAACAATGCCCTCAGCCACCTTGCTCTAATTTCCATAAAATCAAAGGCTCTTTCTAACCTTAGGGGCCACGCTTCACTTCATAGGGGCTAGGTACTTTCAACTCTTTTTTTCGCCAAGGCTCAGGTGTATTTTACGCTCACGAGGCCGGTTTAGGAACAAGACCATACCACTTAGAAATTAGGCCATAAGAAATGCACTTCTTTCATCTTTTTTTGGATAGACGAGTGACAGCAATAAATGAAAACAATCGCAATCCCGGATGTTTTGTGATATATATATATATATATAATTTGAGTTATCATAATTTTCAGTTACTAGTTGTTCCATTTTCTATCTAGAATTGTCGAAGATCTCAATAACTTTTGTTTATACTATTCTAGGTGTGTTCAGTTTTTTCGCGATTCTTTTCGAAGATGAAAAAACATGATAATCAAAATTATGATAACACATTTAACACGGGTGATTGAAACATCTACTGTACTTTATACGCGAAATTTTGTTGAAAGACCTTATAACTGTGATCAGAGCCGAAATCTCGAGCTATATGCGAATACTTTTGAATGCTAACTTGGTGAGAAATAACTTATTGTAGATGCGTATTTCGTGGAAGAATGCTTGTAAGTTTGAGCAGCTCCAGGAAGACGAGGAATAACTTTGTTTTGTTCGATGTGCAGACTGTAATTTGAATGTATTATATGGGCTGCGGCGTGACAGGAAGCGCTTGCTTAGTTTTCGAGCAATATCCTAGGAAACATTCAGAGTATCTTAGTCCATTCTCATGAATTCTTTTAGCATCTTGCGCATAAATTTCAGGAACGACTTTGAAAATTTTGTTCCGAGTGTTTTTTTCTGATTTCAGGAATGAAAAAAATGAATGTTCTGTGTGTAGTGGGATGCCAGAATGTCATTGTAGTTCGAAGTTGTTGTGAGATGTCAGGAGGTTAAGACAGTTGAATGTTCGACGTTTTTTTGTATCTAAGCTTCTTTCCATCATGTTTCAAGAAGTCATCTTGGATCGAATACATTTATTCTTTCATGATAGGTCATACTTGGTAATTAACTCATCGGTTTTTAATAACAGGTGATACATGCAAATAATGAGCGAAATATTACTTATAAAGAGACTACTAGCGGCTTCAGTAACACTTCTGGAAGAAACTTTTTCTAATGAAAGAACCCCGCCTCCATTCTTGAAGCGTTCCCTTGTCACCAAGCCACCCTGGACAAGATGAACAGATTAATTGTGTAAACAGGGAACATATAACAAGATAGTTACACAGATAAAAAAGGAACAATGATGACTGCTCAACCCTCCCTCAGTTCTTGTATCCTCTGGACGCTCTTCTTCCTCTTGCTTGCTCAAATTTACGGCCCTTGGAGCGAACAAACGGTTTGACGTGTGATCCGGGCACTCCAGGAGCACCAAAGTGATGCTGTGCTTCACGAGATTTGCAGGGGCCCTGGTCAAAAAACTTTTATCTCTTTAATTACGAAATATAAAACACAGAATTAGTGAATCAGCTTCGTCGATGTTAGTGATCCTCTCAAGAGGACATGTAAAGCCTTGAATAAAATCTATAATTCGGCAAAAAATGTAGCCCTTAAATCAATATTTTCAACAAATCTCTACGATAAAATCAAATCGTTCATGATTGTTATGACAATGCAAAAGACCGTAAACCGCAAAAAGGGAAAAAAAATTCTAGGGCTACCGACCTGCCGAACCTCTCCCTGCCGACCCTCTTTCTCCTCGAAATGAATGTATCTTCTCTCTAAAAGTGAAAGTGAAAAATCTCCATTTCTTCACATAAATATAACGTTTTGAGTTATATTTCAGCCTCAACCGCCAAGTCTTGTCCTTACTTATCCTCCCTCTCCTCTCACATTGCCCTATCCCAACTCATTATGTGACCTAAAGAGACATTTATTTGTTTAAATATATATCTCACTTTCCCAATCGAAAACCAACCTCCTTTCTATTGTTGCGTAAGATGGGGAACTCCGCGCTGCTCGCCGCAAACGAAGATCCGACGACGTTTCAGAGGAGGTCGCGGCTTCTTGATGGTGTCCCACTTCTGAGGAATCGGCGCCGGTTTGTTCTGAAGGAAATGAAGTCTGAATGAAATATATTTTTTAAAAAAACATTAAGAAGTGAAAAAATAGTGTGAAGAAACTGCTGGAGAAAATAACTTTTGTTCGAAAAACCAAGATTTTTCTCTGACCCGCCCTGCGATTAAAAAAATCTATGCGCTCCCCAAATACTCCGAAAAAACATTGGAATCTATGCACTTGGAAAAAAATTTCTCGGAATTTTCGTTGGGAAAACCCAAATCTTTGAAAATTTGAATTTTGAACTCTGAAATTTCGAAAATCTATGCACTCCAAAAAAGTTGTGCAGGTGCTGCAGGTATCTATGCGATCTCAAAAAAATCTGGAAAATAAATACAAATCAATGCACTCGGAAAATTTTCGATGAGAAAAATTTCTAAATCTTTGAAATTTAGGGATCTATGCGCTTGAAAAAAATGTGCTGGTAATAAGATTGTTACAAACGGAACAATTAATTGTTACAAACGGAACAATTAAGTGTAAAGAAAACAAGCTTAAATAAAAAAAAATACAAAAAAAAAACTACAAACGGAACAATTAAATGTAAAGAAAACAAGCTTAAATAATAAAAATACAAAAAAACTACAAACGGAACACTTAAATGTAAAGAAAACAAGCTTAAATAATAAAAATACAAAAAAACTACAAACGGAACAATTAAGTGTAAAGTAAACAAGCTTAAATAATAAAAATACAAAAAAAAACTACAAACGGAACAATTAAGTGTAAAGAAAACAAGCTTAAATAATAAAAATACAAAAAAAAACTACAAACGGAACAATTAAGTGTAAAGAAAACAAGCTTAAATAATAAAAATACAAAAAAACTACAAACGGAACAATTAAATGTAAAGAAAACAAGCTTAAATAATAAAAATACAAAAAAAACTACAAACGGAACAATTAAGTGTAAAGTAAACAAGCTTAAATAATAAAAATACAAAAAAACTACAAACGGAACAATTAAGTGTAAAGAAAACAAGCTTAAATAATAAAAATACAAAAAAAACTACAAACGGAACAATTAAGTGTAAAGTAAACAAGCTTAAATAATAAAAATACAAAAAAACTACAAACGGAACAATTAAGTGTAAAGAAAACAAGCTTAAATAATAAAAATACAAAAAAACTACAAACGGAACAATTAAATGTAAAGAAAACAAGCTTAAATAATAAAAATACAAAAAAAACTACAAACGGAACAATTAAGTGTAAAGAAAACAAGCTTAAATAATAAAAATACAAAAAAAACTACAAACGGAACAATTAAATGTAAAGAAAACAAGCTTAAATAATAAAAATACAAAAAAAACTACAAACGGAACAATTAAGTGTAAAGTAAACAAGCTTAAATAATAAAAATACAAAAAAAACTACAAACGGAACAATTAAATGTAAAGAAAACAAGCTTAAATAATAAAAATACAAAAAAAAACTACAAACGGAACAATTAAGTGTAAAGAAAACAAGCTTAAATAATAAAAATGCAAAAAAACTACAAACGGAACAATTAAATGTAAAGAAAACAAGCTTAAATAATAAAAATACAAAAAAACTACAAACGGAACAATTAAGTGTAAAGTAAACAAGCTTAAATAATAAAAATACAAAAAAAAACTACAAACAAAGTTTCGGGGTACGAAATGTCACGGTACGATGTGTCGTATTAACGTGGGTACAAAGTGTCGGGATACGAAGGTGTCGCCGGTACGAAGTTTTGGGTACAAAAAGTCGCTCATACGAAGTGTCGAGGGTACGAAGTGTCGCGGTACGAAAATGTCGCGGTACGAAGTGTCGAGGGTACGAAGTGTCGGGTACGAAGTGTCGGGTACGAAGTGTCGAGAATACGAAGTGTCGTGATACCGGAGTGGACTGATGAAGGAACTTTTCAATGAAATTGTGCCAATTCACCATAAAAATCAATTATTTTTGATGGCAGCGCCATAAAATAATTTGAATTTTGTTGGCAGCGCAATAAAATAAAGCTATTTTTGATGGCAGCGCCTTAAATAAGGCTATTTTGCTAGAATCTGCCATAAAGCAAATAAAAAATCATCGAAAAGTACATTTATGGCAGAAAATCAAAAACAGCAGCGTCATATATATATTTAAAAATCTACGAAAAAAATTGATTAAAAAAGCATTTAAAATATGCTTCTGCGTCTAACTTTCAAGAGCAGTCTTGGAAAAGCAAGCTTCTGCTAGAGGAGTGGATTTGTTTCAATGAAACAAGTTATTCTTGTTCTTCGTTTTGATATTGGTGATAGCATTGCCCATCCAGATTTTTAGCAGATATTCAGATAGAGTATATAGCAGATCTTCAAAACCAGTGTGAAATCCATCTTAGCATGTAAAAAAAATTTAAAGTTCAAAAAGTTTTTTTAAAGAAAAAAACCAGCTTTCGTAAGCTGTTCGAAAAAAAAGATGGTTTTACATCAGAAAATTATTTTTACATTAAAAAACGCTTAGGCTTAGTAAAAAAGTTGGCTTTAATCTACTTTAGCCTTCCAAAGATTTTTTACTCAGTAAAGAAGATTTTTTATTCATGAAAAACTCCTCCCTTCCCCCCTCTATCTCCTCTCTTAGGGCCACCCCCTTTCACCCTCTCTTTAGAGCCCCCGCTCCCTCATCCTCCCCCCCTTAGGGGCCCCTTACCCCCCTTTTTGCTATAGGTAGGGCCCCCCTTCCTCTCCCCCCCTTCCCCTTCTCTCCTCCTCCCCCTACTCCCCCTCCCCCCTTTCCTTTCTTCAAAATTTATAAAGATAATTTAAAAAGAAAGGAAAAGAAAAGAAAGAGAAACAAATAAGATAGACAAGTTTGTAAAAATAGGTAGACGTGTTTGTCAAAATAGGTAGACATGTTTGTAAAAATGGGCAGACGTTTCACTAAAATAGGTAGACGTTGCACGAATTTAGGCTGACGTTTTTCAAAATAGGTAGACGTTTTTTCAAATCAGGTAGACGTTTTTCAAATTAGGTAGACGTGAAATTGTCGTCCCTTCCCCTCTCTCGTCTCCTCGTATGCTACGCATACGCAACGCACCTACAGTACACTCCCTAAGGCGCGTATTCAAACACCAAATTCACATTTCTTCAGATTCTCAGTTTTCTTTTTCAAAACGTTTTATTACCGTGATAGCTCTTGATTTATCGAATTTGTTTTAAATTTAATTTGCTTTTTAAACTGCTTCGATTTGTTTGTTTGTAAACATTGTGTGTTTGTTTAATTAAGATGCTTTCAGTTAATATTTCAAAATGTAAATCCGCAGCAGTTGGGAGAAACCACATCAGTGCAAAAAGGGCATGAAAAGACATCGAAGTTGTTCGAGAACATGAAAGGTAATCAAATTCGGGAAATTCCAGCCAAGAAACCCGGAGAGAAACCGAAACTAGAGCCGCGACGCGCAAAAGAATTCGCTAAACCAGGCTCGTCATCTATACAGACATGAGCCGCCCCATTACTTATCTAAACTGCCCCCCCTCTCTCTCTTTCACACACACAAGTTTTTTCTCCCGCTCTTTTGTCACTCGTTTCAACTCTACGAAGCTCAAACAGTCTCTAGTTCTAAAACCAACTTGCGTTTTTTTTTCTCTTCTCTAACGATTAAAAACGCGGGGAAACTACGCGGGGGTTTTGAATAAAATCAGGCTGACTTGACAGAAATGATGTGATGATAGAAAGTCGATACATTGGGTCTTTAGCGAACATTCTACCCTTTTACCCCAACACACCGAAATGAGCACAAATCAGAAAATCGCAGAAAATGTTAACTTTCGGTGTGGTTGGAAAAGAAGGTTTTCCTCTCTACATATTATAGACGAATAAGCATCCCTGTGGACAGCTGTTTCTCTGAACCTATCTTTCACCCTATCTTTCGCAAAAATTTAATGAGGCCCTCGATAACAGCTCCCTGTGGATGCTGAAAGCTCCTGTATAGCTCCTGTATATTTTTCCTTGCACCACATTTGGACCTTTTTAGCTTTGTGGGCTGGTGCTGAGTCTTGTTGAAAGGTCCATGTCCTCTGATTGAAATGCGATTGAGACCATGGATGGAGCACTTCTTGCAGAACATGTTTCAGGTAGTATTCCGTGTCGATCTTGACGCCTTTCTCGACGAAAACAAGCGTTGTTTTTCCTGTGGCGCAGATTCCCGCCCAGACCATGACTTGAGTTGGTTGTGCACTGCGTTGGACCGTTCTACCCTTGCTATCGGCTTGCTCTGCGTCCTTCGCAAGCACTCTGACGTTTTGAGAGTTGTGTACTTCTTCCACGGTGAACAGCTTTTCGTCAGAGAACACCATATTGTAATGTTCGCCTTGCTGCGTACGACGAAGAAGGTCGCGACATCTTTTGACTCTTTCCGACTTGTTGCGAGCCGACAGAAAAGCGGCCTTCCGTGTACGATACGACCTGAGTCCCAGCTCCTCCGTGACTATTCGTTTCAATGAATTTCGGCTCATCGGGAGCTGCTGCACCATCTGTCTGATGCTTCGTCGTGCATTTCGGTTGATCCGACTCCGAACGGTTTCGATGAGTGGTGTCGTGCGAACAGTGCGAGGACGACCTCGCCTTCGACGGTACAAAGATGTGCCAAGCTCCTCAAATCGTTTGATCGCTCGATACACTGTCATGCGAGGCAGGCGAAGCGTTTCACCAATGCGAGCAGGGGCGTGGCCAAGAGTGTGTAGGTGAATGATCGCAGTTCGCAAGCGATTCGACGCTGGTCATTACCTCGATGGATTCAATCGCAACTCACTTGACACGTATAAAAAAATTACGGGGAATCGGAAAAACGAGAAAAGTGACCGCTACGTGCGGTCACTTTTCTCGTTTTTTGGTCACTTCCCCAGAAAATGTTCTCAAACATTTGTAACACTATTTATGGCCCACCCTGTAGAACCCTACCTTGAAATCAATGCCCGATTCAATGGTGTAATTTTGTTTCGGAATTCCAAGTATTCGCTGAGATATAGCCTCATTTATCCCTTTAAAAACTCTCTCTTTTTATAATAATTCTTATCTTACTCTAGAGAGCGTGTAAACGGAGAGTGACTGATGGGAGTCTCTCTCCTCTCAAAGTCATTTTCTTTGGTAGAAGGGCGTATCATGGCTTAATTTTCGTATACAGTTTGCAAATGGAGGTATGCAAATTAAACTCCGAGAAAGGTGTATATAAGAAGGTAGTTTCATCTTTTTCATTCTATCTTTGAGCTCTTCTCGGGTGAGCTCTCTTCTCTGGAGGGCTCTCCGAGGACGGGCTCTCCTTCGAAGAAGGCTCCACTCTCGCGGAGGTCTGCGCAACGTCGAGTGCTGCGCACCGTCGAGTGCTAGCGCACCGTGGAGTGCTGCGCACCGTCGAGTGCTGCGCACCGTCGAGTGCTGCGCACCGTCGAGTGCTGCTCACCGTCGAGTGACAAAAGATGCGTAAAGACAAAAAAAAGATGCGTAATGTGAATCTTTTTATGAGTCTTCTGAAACTTTTCTTATTTTGAAGTAGAGATGACGTTTTCCTTCTCTAATAACTTTTTGAGAACAAAATTTTTTGGGATTTTCATAAAGTTTTGTTGACAAGTTCGCGTTTCACGAAATGGAACGAATCAACACAAATAAATAATGCTTTTTTTGCAAGTAAACCGAAATTTTACCGATTTGAAAACTAGAAACGAAGGCAGCGAAGCTGCCTGAGCCAGTTAGAAGAGAAAGAAGAACAGCGGAAAAGCAGCTACGCTGCCTGAACGAGGAAGAACACAAGTAGAAAAACGAAGGCAACGAAGCTTCCTGAAGCAGAGAGAAAAAAGAAGCTGGAAAACGAAGGCAGCTTTGCTGCCTGATGCATGTGAAAAAAAGCAAGGGGGAAAAGGCAGCGAAGCTGCCTGAGCCAGAGAGAAGAGAAGAAGCACAACAACGAAGGCAGCGAAGCTGCCTGACGGAGGAAAATCAGGAGAAGCAGAAAAACGAAGGCGGGTGAAAAATAGAAGTGGGGATACGAAGGCAGCGAAGCTGCCTGAGGCAGGGAGAAAAAGAAAAAGCAGAAAAGCGAAGACAGCGAAGCTGCCTGAAGCAGGTGAGAAAAGAAGTGGGGAAACGAAGGCAGCTAAGCTGCCTGGGGCAGGTGGAAAAATAGAAGTGGGAAAACGAAGGCAGCGAAGTTGCCTGAGGCAGGGAGAAGAGAAGAAGCGAAAAAGCGTTGGCAGTGGAAAAAAGAAGTGGGGAAACGAAGGCAGCTAAGCTGCCTGGGGCAGGTGGAAAAAATAGAAATGGGGAAACGAAGGCAGCGAAGTTGCCTGAAACAGGGAGAAGAGAAGAAGCGAAAAAGCGAAGGCAGCGAAGCTGTCTGAAACAGGTGAAGAAAAGAAGTGAAGAAGGGAAGGCAGCTAAGCTGCCTGGTGGGGCAGGTGGAAGAATAGAAGTGGGAAAACGAAGGCAGCGAAGCTGCCTGAGGCAGTGAAAAAAGAAGAAGCAGAAAAGCGAAGGCAGTGGAAAAAAGAAATGGGGAAACGAAGGCAGCTAAGCTGCATGGGGCAGGTGGAAGCATAGAAGTGGGAAAACGAAGGCAGCGAAGTTGCCTGAAACAGGGAGAAGAGAAGAAGCGAAAAAGCGAAGGCAGCGAAGCTGTCTGAAACAGGTGAAGAAAAGAAGTGCGGAAACGAATGCAGCTAAGCTGCTTGGGGCAAGTGGAAGAATAGAAGTGGGTAAACGAGGGCAGCTGAGCTGCCTGGGGCAGGTGAAAAATAGAAATGGGGAAACGAAGGCAGCGAAGCTGCCTGAGGCAGGGAAAAAAAGAAGAAGCAGAAAAGCGAAGGCAGTGGAAAAAAGAAATGGGGAAACGAAGGCAGCTAAGCTGCATGGGGCAGGTGGAAGCATAGAAGTGGGAAAACGAAGGCAGCGAAGTTGCCTGAGGGAGGGAGAAAAGAAGAAGCAGAAAAAAAGAAGACAGCGAAGTTGCCTGAAGCATGTGGGAAAAGAAGTGGGGAAACGAGGGTGGAAGAATAGAAGTGGGAAAGAAATGCAGCGAAGTTGCCTGAGGTAGGGAAAGAAGGAGAAACAGAAAAGCGAAGGCAGCGAAGCTGCCTGAGGCAGGGAGAAAATTAGAAGTGGGATAACGAAGACAGGAAAAGGAAAAACAGGTAGGAAAAAAAGAAGAAGCAGACAAGCGAAGGCTGTTGGAAAAATAGAAGTGGGGAAACGAAGGCAGCGAGAATGGCTTTTTGGCGGAGAAGCTGTCTCGAAGCTTTCAAGTGAATGTAAAATGATTTAGTTTCTGTTTTTTTAAATTGTAAGTTTTTTAATGTAAAGTTTTTTGTGTAAAATGTTTTCTTTTTTTTTAGCGGTTGTGAGGTTTTTTTATGTTCTCTCTCTCTCTCTCTCTCTCTCTCTCTCTCTCTCTCTCTCTCTCTCTCTCTCTCTCTCTTTGTTCTATTCTTTCTATCAGTTTAAATTTATGATACACGATCTATTACAAATCGTTTCCGTGCTTGGGATAACTTGATTTAATGCGGACCTTTTTCGAAGAAGGATTTTTTGTGACGATTTGACTCACTCTAGCTCTCGAGCCCCGCCTACTCGTCTGCTCACTCTGCTGACGATCCTCTCCGTCTCTGGCCAACTCATCGTCATCGGCACCACGTGCCCTATGTGCTCAAACTTCACTGTGTACTCAACCGGGTTGTTTTAACTTTCTTAAGCAAAGAAAATACAATTTTTAGCTATAATAAGTTAGTTTAAACATTGATTGCTATTCTGGAACATTCTTATTGCTCGGTTATATCTGAATAGACCCCCCAATTTTATTTTTCTCTGCTATATATTTCTTTAAATGACATATTAAAAATATGTTACTAATCCCCGTTCCGCAATTGACTTTTTGAACTAGAAAATTTCGCTCATTTTTGGACCAGGCGCCAGATTATTCTTTGGGTAAACACTAGAAGTTTCGGTAGTTTAAAAAATCTTTTCTAACTCACTGTCGATTTAGTTTATTCTGTTAAACGTTTTTTTAAAACCTAATGCCAGTATTTTTAAACTTTTTTTGAAGAAAATTTTTTTCTCTTCTCTCTTTTTTTTAGTGCATAGAGTGGTTTCTTAAGTGATACTATAAACATGATAGGTGCAAGAAAGTGATAATTTTTTGATCATTGAAAAAGTCATTACTTACAAACTTTTAGGTTCTCGAACGATGCAAATACGTTCGTAAAGGAATCTCTCATGATCAATCTTACCTTAGAAAATGAATTCACACGCTGTGAGTGCGGTAGCCATTGATATATGTATGTACTTGAGTCGTATTTGTTTCGTTCCTCGCTTGAATTTCAATTTCTTTATTTTGGAAAATTAGCCACGGAACAGAACCCAAAGACAATAAGAATAATCGGTGCGGTCAGATTCGCATAGAATCTCGTATAGAATCTCCCTACACCCGTAATGGAATGGAATGGCAAAAGGTTCACTTGAGCTTTATGCACTAGAAATGGAACCTGAACATACGAAATGGAACCTGAACATACGAAATGGAACCTGAACATACGAAATGGAACCTCACAGACTCAGAAAATTCCAGGATTCTGAAAAAAAGAGAGAGGTAGAAAGGAGAAACAGTTGAAACAATCAGAAAACTTGAATCGGTTCGAGAAACTGCATCTCACTTTCTCTCGAAAACTACATGATCGATCTCATCATTCAGTATTCGCTGGCTAGGTTTCAGTCACACATTCGCCATAGGAGCTAACATTTTGATAAGAAAGAAATTGATGCATCTCGTTATAAAAAGGTGATACAAATAGTTTCTGGTGTCTTGATAGGATAACCTCTTCAGTTAAGATTTGGTGCATTTCAGGTAATAGAGATTCGGAAGAATCTTGGACTGGATGTTTTTCATATATTACTGACACTTGTTCAAAAAAATCAGTGTTATTGGCTATGGATCAGGAAAAAAACAAATCTTTTTTCGGTGGAAAAAAGGATTGCCAAATTAGAAATTGATCAAGAGGTGTTAAATTAGGAGTGAAATGCAGTGGTTTCTAACTAAGTATCAAAACCTGCAAATTAAACTGACAAAAAAGACCAAGAGAAAAAATAACCAGAATAGTACAAATCTAACTGAAACCACAACAAAAAGCGTTAAGAAAAGTTCAATTATATGACCAGTTTATAGCTATAACTATTAGCTTCAATGTATTCTAAGCGAGGTTTCATATATTCCATGTTGTAGATCAAGTAAATAAACTAAGCGGACTTAAAGTAGTTCGACTTCTCCACTACTCCTACATTCAAAATCAAAGTATGAAGTTCTCGGTGTAAAAATAAGGTTTGAAAAAAAATTACACAGTTAAGTGGCATATAAATATAATGAGGTTAATGAACATGTTAAATTAGTCGAGTCGCTTAATAGACTGAACAAAAAGTTCCATTGTAATTTCAATACTCTCGTCTCCGTTGGAATCAGGATATTCTGAAACGTTGAAATCTTTTTTTACAAAGACGGCTACCCAGGGTTCTCCAGCCAGAACAGCCTCGCTGATGCTGAAAATAAGACAAAAGTCGACTTAAACGAATATGAACAATTGGATCGGAGGTAAAACTTTCTTAATCTTGTGACAAGAAAATTTTTCAGAAAGCTTTTTAGCTTCAGATTATACGGAGCAACAGGAATCACTGCTTTTACATCAAATTACTGTCATTATGGACGAGTCTACACATGATGATCCTTGAAAACATTACCTTAGACATTTTCGATAATGATTTCTTCGTATAAACTTGAGCAAAAACTATTTGTTTGTGTGTAAATGATACATTACCTCAAGTCATGTATGAATAGTTGAAGCAATCAGAATGCCTCGTTTAATTTATCTTTTTTTTTCCAGTCTCTTATTCTTTATTCCAGTTGTAATGGTTCAGGCATACAACGGATGGTGAGAGATTACAACATGGTAATCAATATTTTAAAATGAACAACAGCCAATAAATGTTCAGGATTCTAATTTAAGTACTGGAATAGAAACTTCTTAGCGGACAATGCATTCATATTGAAAAAATAAGAAGGAAGAGAATTCCAATCATTCGCAACTCTATTTGTGAAGAATTTCTTGTATCGGTTTGTGCGGCACAAAGGCAACAAAAGCTTCCAATGATGTCCTCTAGTCCTAGTACAGTGAGACATTGGTAAGAAATCTGGGCAAGTGATATCTAATCTTTTAAACACTATTCTATGCAAAGTGAACACATCGTTAATAAGTCTGCGTCTTTGAAGACTTTCACAGCCAAGCCAATTCAGTCTTCCTTCGTAAGATAAACTAATTCCTGCTCTATTAAAAATACGCTTAGTAAATCTTCTTTGGACAGACTCTACTTTCTTACTTAGCGTTAAGTCTATATAGTATTTTCGTATTCCAGACTTCACTGGAGTACTCCAGGATAGGTCTAACGTAAGTACAAAACAGCTTCATGAGAATTGCAACATTTTTTGTACGAAAAGATCTCAGAATGAGATAAGAAATAGAAAAAGCCTTATTACAGATATGATTAACATGTTCCTTAAAATAGAGATCGTTGGAGATAGTTACTCCTAAATCACGAAATGATGAAGTGAACGAAATCGGAGAGGAATTGAGATTAAAGTTGACATCTGGATGATCCCTTCCTATTTGCATAGCAATTGTCTTACTGCTCGATATAGTAAGTCCCCATTCATCAGACCACTGAGATACTGAATCCAAAGCTGTCTGCAGTAGACCGGAATTGTTATGTGTGAAAAGCTTAGCGTCGTCTGCATACAACGTGCAATAAACATCTTTCGGTAAAGCACTGGGTAAATCATTTATATAAAGCAAGAAAAGCAATGGACCCAACACAGATCCCTGCGGGACCCCACATCTAACTGAATAACTACTAGAGAATGAATCGTTAACAACTACACACTGACTCCTGTTAGAAAGATGAGAAAAAATGAATTTATAAAGACAACCAGATATACCATAGGCTGACAACTTCTGCATTAGACGGTTCAAAGGTACTGTATCAAACGCTTTGCTATAGTCGATAAAAACACAAGAAACATAGGCAGAAGAAGTTACATCGAGTGCTTTGTACCAAACAGACAAGGAAGTCAAAAGAGCGGAAGAGCAGGACTTTCTAGAACGGAAACCATGTTGGTGAGGACTTAAGAGAGCATTGGCCTCGAGGTAAGTGTGCAGTGACGTGCTCAATATTCTCTCAAATACTTTGCTGCAGCAACAAGTCAACGAAATAGGTCTATAGTTAGCTGCATCCTGTATGGAACCCTTACGTTTATACAACGGTTTCACGAAAGCCTGCCGCCAAATATCAGGACAATTTCCATGAAGAAGAAAACTATTGAAGAGAATTGAAAGAGGTGTAGCTATAGCTTGAGCCGATCCTTTCAAAAATGAGTACGGAAGATGGTCAGGGGACATAGAATTGTCCCCTAACATAGAAGTAAAGAGGCAAGAACAGCATTCAAACTTCTAAAAAAGAACAATAACTTAGTGAGAAAGCAAGGGGATGCGAGAGAGGAGGGCTGAAGATGGGACTTAGTTGTCTTCCTTCATAAGCAGTTGAAGGAGAATAGAAGCGGAGGAATACCCAAGGACCACTGTTACATTGTACACTCGGGGGTTGCCAAGCCCCGGCATCGTCTGTATTTTGAGACGGATCACAGTGGAGGAGGAACACTGCAGGTACGCCATGAACATGGCCCAAGGGTATGTGCTGCCGATAAAAGTGAAGGTGAAGCTGCCTTGCGATCATCTTCCCGAGTTTTCCAAATATCAGTTAAGGTGGTATGGGAGGGGAATAATCTAAAGAAAGCAACAAAAAAAGAGAAATCAAATAGTCAAGGGGGGAAATTTTATATATGGATATATGTTCTACGTTTATACAAAAAAAGAGACAAAGTTGAAAATAGCTCTAAAGCTGAATTAGTTCGTTATCGACTGAGATTTGCATTATGTTTTGCATTTGTAATATAAAATTATATTCCGTCTATTTACATACAGTTACAAATTATCAACGGTAAAATCGAAAGTAAAACAAGATGAGCGAAAAATTTCCCTGAACAAAATCCTTTCCTAACCTCCCGAACCTACTACTTATCATTCTACAATGTCAGTTCTGATACCATACTACCCTCGTTTAATATTAAAAATTAGAGACTGTGAAGAGATGAATTGTTGAACGTTACTTTTTCGCATTTTCTGATGTAAAAAAAAGAGAAAACTAACCAGAGCCGGCGAGTATTTTACGGTGTTTCCTGTTCATTTTAAATTTCATTCTATCTAAAATTATTGACAATGATGTTGTGGTAAATTACCGATAGCATACAAGCATTCGCGAGAATATAAGAGTTACACAATTTGAATGTGATGATATAAGCAACACAGGAATCGAAGGTAAGTTTGCAAACTTCCATGGAACAAGCGTTGGGGTCCTTCTCAGCGAGGACAGAAAGTTTATCCCTAGACATGATGAAGTAAACGAGGCATTCTGATTGCTTTCAACTATTCATACATGACTTGAGGTGATGTAAGTATCATTTATACACTAACAAATAGTTTTTGCTCAAGTTTCTACGATTAAATCATTATCGCAAATTTCTAAGGTAATGTTTTCAAGGATCATCATGTGTATACTCGTCCAAAATGACAGTATTTTGATGTAAAAGCAGTGATTCCTGTTGCTCCGTATAATCTGAAGCGAAAAAGCTTTCTGAAAAATTTTCCTTTCACAAGATTAAGAAAGTTTTAGCTCCGTTCATATTCGTGAAAGTTGACTTTCTATCTTATTTTCAGCATCAGCAAGGCTACTCTGCCTGGAGAACCCTGGGTAGCCGTTTTTGTAAAAAGATTTAAACGTTTCAGAATATTCTGATTCTAACGGAGATGAGTGTTTGAATGTCCTCAAAATTGGCTCTCAATTCGTTCGTTTCTTTTGTCGAATATATACCCGTTTTAGAACGGCCAGCTGTTTCCCCTGATTGTAACCCAATAGAAAATATATGGGGACTGTTAGCTAGACGTGTATATGATGGAAGAAAACAGTACTCCATAATTGCTGAGCTTAAAAGTGCCATTGAACATGAATTGTCTTCGTTGCCTGTTTCTTACCTTCAAAAGTTGTCAGGTTCCATGAATAATAGACTTGTCCAGCTTATCATTAAAAATGGTGCAGCTATCGAATACTAATTTGTTTCATTTTGTTTGTTTTTATAGGAATTTTAAGATTGAGCTCAAAGTTATGCCGCACCAAATTTTCGGTTATTTCGAATAAATCGCGTTGTTTTTGAGCGGATTACGGCACTTTTGTGATATGGATTATTTATCTGAGTGGTAGATTCCATGGCTATTTCGTTTTTTTTTTGTTGCGCCTTCTAAAACATCGGATAATGTTCAATTTGGAATGAGCTCAAAATTATCGGGAGCCCATTGGAGTCGATGGAGGAGTCGTCCCTGTTGATTCCTGGAATCAACTGTCGCTTACTGATCAGGAATCTCTCTCTCTCCTCTTTCTTTCTCACTTCCTATGTCTTTCTCTCTCTTTCTTTTCCCTTCCTCTCTCTTTCTCCTCGTTCTCTTTCTCTTCCTCTTTCTTAACCCTCTTCCCTTAGTCTTTCTTCATCTCTCATTCTGTATTTCAAGGATTTCCCCCCTAGCTTTACTGAACGCCCCTGAACTATTTAAAACTTAACTTTTTTATTATCGACTTGATTATAATATTTTTCTCATACAGGTTGTAATTCAAATTCTGTAATCAAAGTTTGACTCAAGACAATTCATTTTTAGTGAGTAACTTCAGATCAAATTGTATTATTTTCGAAAACGTATCATCGGACCATGGGTTCTACCTACTATATTCCGAGGGCTTATGAGATCGATAAACAATCGTTAACTTCGCAAAAAGGAATCATCCCCACAAGCTTTCGCTTCCCAATTGAGAGCAATAATAACTTCGTTAAATTTTTTCCGTTGATGACTTTTTAGTTTTTTTTTTTCTTTGTCAAGGCGCCATCTGACGAGACTGACAATGATGCGTAGATAATGAATTGATCCCATCGATGGTCGATCTTTCCTTAATTCCACGGTTTTCGATGTCGAATATGGCGAGGTTTTATTGGGTAAAATAAAGCTTATTAGCGGTATATTTAGATACAAATGTTTTTGCACAGTACTCTTGCACAGGAAAAATTTAGCGCAATAATGCAGGCAACCAATCAAACTTACAACTGCATGATTTGAATTATCAAACGAAGATCATTTATCGAATATTATCGGAGTCAACAATCGAAGTCAACATAATAAGTTTTTGTTAATGGTTCATTGATAACACACTTAAATGGTTCATTGATAACACATAATCTAAACGGTAATGAGATGAGATTCTTCGTTTTCTTTGGGAGGCTCAACTTGAGTGATGATCTGAGGGGCTGGGAGAGCTTTATTGAGCCTTCTTCGCGCTTTCAGCACAGGCCTCCTATTCACGGCTCCATCCGCCGCTCCTCTGAGGTTGGCCTCGATGTCATTCTTCTTCTGTAGGAATTGAGCTCGATGAATATTTTTTATGCGTAGTGAAAAGTTTCAACATCCAAAATAAACTTGATCATTCGCTTAAACGCCAATTTTAGCTTGAATATGTCTCTATGTACTTCTTCATCACATTCCTACCATTGTTTCAAGTCCCTGACCAACTCCCATCTGTGTTCCTGTGCTTCTGTTTTAATATTGCGATGATTCCAACCAAAATTCCAATAAAAATTAAATGTTCGTAAAAATTAATGATAAAAAAGCATAATACGATACAATTGAACAACTCACTCTGTACTTCCCACAACATCTTTCTTTCCACATGCATTCGTAGGTGAAAAGAACTGCAAATATAGAGATTTGGTGGAAAAGGAAAAGAAACACTCGAAATCCGAATAAGTTATCGATTGGTAAGAACTAACGAGTCAATAGAACAAATTCAATAGAGGCTACTCCGAAATAATTCAAGAGTATTGCGATGACCTCACAATGGGTCCAGAATAGATCCTGTAAAGTGTTAGTTACTTTAAACTCACAAGGTTAAGAAAAACAAGTTCATTCGTATTAACGTTTTCATTTTCATAAATCACCAATGGTCGTCTGCCCTGTTGAAAATGCTTATATGTATATAATAAAAAGCCCTTGTAACGGAGAGTGGTGGTCGAGGAGGCGCTGGTTGGGGAAAGTTTTGGAATAATGAGTGGCGAGCAATTCTTCACAGTCTAGATAACTTCTTTTGCCCAATATTTATCTTTTCTCAGCGCTTCTACTTTGATATCAAGACTTGAAAGAATTGCTCAGCCCTTCTACCTCGAGTTCAAGACCTAAAGAATCGCTCTCTTGCCCTAACTTCTTCTCCCCTCCCTCATCCCTTCGCTCAGGTCATTTTTTTAAATTATAGTTTTTGGAAGGTGAAGGTAACCTGTGCTCGTTACTGATCTTGAAGATAACTACAGAGATAACTTTTTTGTTGTCAAACATGAGTCTCAAATTCCCAAAAATTCTTTTTTCGTTGTCAAGTTCAGGAATCGAGAAGTCACTGACTTCAAGCGCTCCTACTGCACTCGTCGACGAAGGGATTGTGTGATGACCAAAGACGAGAGTTAATTAGACAGTTAAAGTCTTTGTCGTGCCAGTGAAGAGATGCGGTGTGGTTTCGTGCTCTTTGCACGAAACCACACCGCATCTCTTCACTCGCACGACAAAGACTTTAACTGTCTAATTAACCTCCACGATGCGCGTCACTCAGTACTCAAAAGACGAGAGTGGTACCATTGTAAAGCAAACTCCAGAAAGGGGGACCATTTCGTCGCGGCTGAGTGGTCGACTGGAGTTTGCCTCGCGTCTGTTGCGTCTGAAACAAGCTGTCTAACAGAATTATTCAAGTTTTGCAATTCAAAAACCTTTCTTTCTGATCAAAAGTTCTTGAACTGCTGCAAATTAAATGTTTTGCCCTTATAAGAAAATTACCTACTACTGGTCACGAATAAAGCATATAAGTAATCCTTTTCTTGCTGAACAAAAGCTTCCGAAACATTATGCTGATTATCTTTTTTTTCTTCTGATTTACTTTAAAACTTTCTTCTGTGTGATCAGATATCGATTGTCCTATGTAAAAACAACACACTAACCAAAAACTTGTGCCTATATGGCTGAAGAATTTTTGCGAGTTCGCTCTTCCATCCTCCGTTCTTATTGCACAGATCCTTGTCACAAAAGCATTTAATCTCCAGATGTACTGTATTCAGTGTCTGAGTACAACCCGTTGCCAAGTCTTCTTCACATCTGTGCTTCCCATTTAGTTCGCTGCTCATTAGTTGAGCCATACTTGAGGTGTCGATTTCGAACACGGCTGAGCAGCTTTTTCCATATGTGCAATCTTCAATAGTCGGATCCACACCAATGCAGTTCTGAAAAGTAAAGCATTTTGTTTTGAAATAAATACAATGATTGAAATTTTTTTCTCAAATACAATTTGTTAACAAAAGTTAAGCCGATGAGTACCACAATAAAAAATTATGTCTCTAGGTTACTATTGTACCGTTTTGGGTCTTCAAGAATACTATTGCCTGTGTAGCGGTGTGAGCCTCTTCTTTACCAATTATCTACTTATACTCAGGCTTGGGCTAAGTTAGCGCTAACAAAGTCTTATGGCTTAGAAATAAGATTTTTTTCTAAATATGTGATAAGATGATTTAAATGCAAAAAAACCTAAAATTAAAAAAAACTTTTAAAAATATGTTGTATAGTAAAATATTATGAAACAAACGATTGCCGAGCTTGGAATCCACGTCGCACAGCTAAGAAATAGGACAACTTTTGAAAGCATTCCGGTTTTGATCCACTGAAATCTTCTTGCGGTATCTTTTTGCGAACTTGCTCGATAGGCTACAATATCAGTTTGTTTTCTCGTGACCACTCTCTCTGGATATGGGCCCTTTAACGACGTGGTGTGATCCTGTCTCTTAACTTTCCTTTAATTTTAAAAACTTCGAAAGTAACCTCTTTCTGTGATTTACTAGTTTTTCCTAGCACCCTGAACCAAAACCTACCGCTTTTGTTTCTGAATCGCAGAAAAAATTAGTAAATCACAGAAAGTGTTTATTTTCGGGGTTTTATAGTGAAAAGAAATTAAGAGACAGGGTGGCCGCGCCGTTGATGACCTAGATAGGAAGCAAATTTTTACACTATCAAGAGCTATAAAATTTCAGCACAAGCCTGATCACCCTGAAGGGGAGGTTTGAGCATGTTCAACTGAGCATTTCCAATGCTGTTGTAAATAAGAATATACCCTACTCCACGCTGTTTATAAGCAACGAATATTTCTACTGATTATAGGAGCGTCCAGTTCGCAGAAACGTGAACAAAAATAGTGTGTTGTGACGGGAACTGAACCTATGAACGTCACTCTCCGTGCGATGCTTTTACCAACTGAGCTACACACGCACACACTATAATGCCCATTTTAAGGACCATAAAACATTTCAGAGGTATTCGCTGATAAATGAACAATTTGACCTTGAGTAGAACCTCAGATTTTGTTTGTGGTTAGGAAAAAATACAAGTTAAAAAAGAAAAACCTTGATGTTCTTTTGGAGCAACTTTGGAAATAATCAAGCTACGCAAAAAGAAAAAAACGAACCACTCTCGTCGCGTAAAACGCCAGAGAATGATATTATATTGGAGGACGCAATAAAACATAGGGTCAGCCAAACACAAAAGTCGTATTCAAATCACTCGTTTCCATGTCCTCTTTCTTTTTTCCTAATTAGTAATCGCTCTCTTTTTTGATAATTCTCCGACGAACTTCATAACTCGCCTCTGCTTCTCCGGGTATCATTTTTTGTTTCATTTTCTTCGTTTGACAAGGACTTGTGGGGTCGTTTCTCAAATTTCTCGTTTGCTTTATTAAGAATTACGGGTTCAAAATTTCTCGCAAGTTAAGAATAGCTTTCCTTCGACAAATTCAGGTTGTTTTGGTTGTTTTGTTAAACTTTGCAATTTAATTTCAGTTTTAGAAGAATTATCGGCAGCGAACTGTTAAGCCACAGTAAATGAAGATTTCAGACCTCTGCGTGTTCTCCTGGGTTATTTCAACTGAATTTTTTCTTCACCAACAAAACAAAATTTTTCAGAAAGTTCAACCCATGACTATTCTTCTCCTTCTTGTCTTCTTGGCAGGCTCACGTCAGAATCATCTCTCACTTGCTTCGTTTACTCCGGTAAAGTTTCATGGTTTAAAAAATCTCTTTTCTTATTCTATTTAAAGTTTCAATGCCGTCATACTTGCAAATCCCAACGAAAAAGAAACATTTTGTGTTCAAATGAATAGATTTTTTGTCTTCTTTCTATTTTTCGCGTGTTTGATAAATTATATGGACATGAAAGATCCGAGACCGAATACATGTTTTTTTCTTATTTCTTATAAATGGTCACATAACTTGAGAGGAAAATTTGGATCTCGAAAAAATAACTTGTTCTGAACTGTGATAAGTGACCTTTTTAGAATTTTAAAGAAGTTTTGGCACAATTTTTATTTAGGGGCGTGCTTTACTTAGGGGGGAGGGGTTTGTTTTGAATGTGTTCAATTTGCTGTTTTTTAAACACCATTTTCTATTATTTTTGACAACTTTAGGCAATGAATCCACAAAAAAATACGAATGTGAGAATTTTCCCATGTGGTCTCGTTCCTAAGCCGTACTAAGCCTGAGCGAAAAAAATTCTGAGAAAAGTATCATGACCACCCCCAAGTAAAGAACGGCCATCAATAGTAAAGCAAGCTCCCACCCTCCCAAGCAACAAAAAGCGGAAGTTTTTTTAGGAATGCCTTAGCTATCCATTGTCCTCCGACCCCTTTTGGAATGTGAAATCTTGCACGCCTAAATCGCCGACGTGCTTCTTCTATTTCGGCTTCAACATCACTAACCGAACTGAAGTCTTTTTCTACGAGAAATCGTCCTTTCTGTGGGGTGGATGCAGAAAACAGAGGAAACTCGGCTTCTATGCTTATCAGGCGTCTCAGAGCCACTCTTACATTAAATTTGAGTGCAATACGACCAGATGCAACAATATGAGTCTGAGCTCTGTCAAGGACCAACTTCATGACATCCCATCTTCAGCTTAGTGACTGTGGCTACCACTGAATTCGCACTGAAAGGTGTGTTTTGTTTTTTTAAACTGACCATAAATCCTTGGTAAATTATTCTGTTCTTTAGAACATCGAACCTTTTTTAAACGCTTGCTTCTTTCCAATTGATTAAGAACTCGTGGTTTTTTAGGTGTTAAAAAACATAGCTCGCGGAGACGAATATTTGACTAATATTGGCAAGAATAGCTGCCTCAGTCACCTCAGAAATGAGTAATAATCATCTTGAGCTCTTAAAAACTTCCTTAGGAGTTGAGGAAGGACACAAACAATTCTAACAATTCTTTATTCCGCTTGAAACAAAACATAATGTTAAGTGACGAAACAGATGACACTGTCACAAGAAAAGTGAATTCAGTGAAGGTTATGAAAAGTGAGATCTAAATATGACAAGAACAATGAGGAACATTTCATTTTAGGAGAATAGGAAAGCACACAAAAAAAAGCAAAGAAAGCAAAGCTTGTATCTTCAGTTATGAACTATTCATCAGCAATTAAGAACTATTCATCCGCAATAATAACTTGAAATTCCAAAAATTCAACTCACTCTTTATCATTCGAGAGCTAACCGAGAACACAAATATAATGGGAAAAAAAAGAGGAGAAACAGAAACAAAACATTTGAAGAAACAAAGCACTTGAATTAAAAATGTATTCTAGAGTTGGTGACAATGGTCTCACAATCAAGCTTGATAAGTTCATTTCTAAAAATGCTAGAAGAGCTTGTAGAAACCAAAGAACAAGGTAACTTATTCCAGACATTAATCATTCTTGAGGCACAAGTGCTTGTTCTGCTTTGATATTTACACGGCAAGCATATTCTGTAGTTATTCGATTCTCTCAGCGAATAAGGCGATGGGCAAAGTTTAAACATATTTGAGTAATCTACTTGAATATTTCCGTGCAGACATTTATGGATGAACACAAGATCGGCCACATTTCTTCTATATTCAAGCGAGGAGATGGAAAGAAAATTCAGTCTAGCAACATAACTCATTTTGGTTAATCCGGCCCTTTGTAGTAACCTTCGTGTAAATGATCTTTGCACTTTTTCTATGCAGTTAACGAGACCGATAGTTACTGGGGACCATACCTCACTCCCATATTCAATAAGGGGTCTTATGTATGTGGTGTATATTCTGAGCAGAACTTTAATTGATTTGGTTTTAAAGGCTCTGAAGATCATGTTTATACATTTTTGGGACTTTAGGGAGGTTAGTTCAATATGTTTAGAGAATGTGATATCTTCCTGAAATGTAATGCCAAGATCTTTCACTAATGAAGTAGTTGGTATGATATTGTCTTCTAGGTTATATGTTACTTTTGGATTCCTAGGACCACAGTGCATGATAAAGCATTTTTGAGTTGATATCACAAGTCCCCAGGTCAGTGAGTAATCGGAAATGGAATCCAGACTTTTCTGAAGAGAGTCTCTGTTTTTGGAAAACATTTTGAGGTCATCGGCATATAGAAAACCATGGACATCTGGCTCTATGTGCTCCATGATATCATTTATAAATATTGAAAAGAGGAGGGGTCCAAGGCAACTCCCCTGGGGAACACCACTGTTGTAAACTTTAGGGCCTGATAATGTATCTCCGATTGAGACTTTCGAGGACCTGCTCGTGAGAAAAGAACGGATAAGATAGAGGAGGTTGCCCGTTATTCCCACTTTTTCAAGTTTGTGAACAAGAAATCTTATGTTTACAGAGTCGAAAGCCCGTGAAAAGTCGACTAGACAGATGTCAAAGTCTATTTTTTTATTCTGAAGCGTGAGGTAAATGGAATGAGCCTCTACCAGGGATGTTACCGTGGACCGTCTCCGACGGAAACCATGTTGTTTGGGATGTAGTATGCCATTGGTTTCCAGATATTGATAAGTTATATTGAAGATCAGTTTCTCGAATACCTTTGACATAGAGCACACCATAGTGATAGGACGATAATTTTCGATCTGAGAGCGGGGCCCTTTTTTATGAACTGGTTTGATTATTCCTTTTTTCCAGGCCAGAGGGTAGTGCCCTAAGGTTAGTGAGTTGGTGAAAATGATTGAGAGAGGTATGGCCAGTGAGTCCAGACAATTTTTGAGTAGTCTACTTGGAATAAAGTCAGGGGAAGAGTTCAGTTTCGGAGCTATTCGTTTCAGGATGGAGTTCCCCTCAAAAGGGGAGATATCATTAAAGTGGTCGAGGTGAAAATTCGGGCGAGAGATCTGAAGGGGTCCACTGATTGGTAAGGGTTGTAACTTATCAAAATACTCGGCGAAGTGAGTTGCTTGTTCGATGAAGATAGTAGTTGGTTTATTGTTCACTATGAGAGCAGGAATAGATGTGTTGCTTTTAATGCGGTTGGATATAGTTCTGAAGAATACCTTATAGTTTCTCGGGAACTTAAGCTTGTCTTCCCTAAGAACCTCGAATTTGACTAGTTCTTTGTGAAGTTTCTTGGATGTGCGTAATGACGTAATGGAGAGAGGGTTTCGTTTGTTACTTCTCTGTAGGAAGCTGTATAATCTTCTTATCTTGGGGGGATATTTCAAATGTGTTTTGACATTCTTATTTTTTGGAATCCTATTATCCATTATGAATTGAATGATGTTGGTTAATTTATCGACACTTTCGTCAATAGTTAGGTTTGAGAGCATGTAAGTCCAGTCGATGCTAAAGAGGTCTGAGTTGATTATTTCCCAATCTGCCTTTTTCCAGTCTAACGATGAGCTGGTGCTTGTGATAATACGCTTGGCTCTATCTCTGATTTCAAAGTATATTGAGGCATGATCGCTGGTGGAGAAGGGAGGTCTGACAATACAGTCTTTTATGATATTTGAATTACAGAGCAGGCAATCGAGTGTATTTTGAAGTCTAGTGGGAGAAAGTACGAGTTGTTTAAGATTGTTGTCGCATGTCATGTTTAAGAATGCAAGAGACATACTACATGTATTGGGAGCGGTGAGATTTGCCCAGTCTATCTTGGGGAGGTTCATGTCTCCGCACAGAATGGTGGGAAATACTTCAGTAACATGAGAGGTGATAAACGAGCAGAGATCCTTTGTATTTTCTACTCCACAGCTAGGAGATCGATATATATTAATCAGTCTAATGGCCGAGAAAGCAAACGAGAAAGATGTGTTAGGATAAATGTCTATTACTAACCCCTCGCACTGAGCCTTGCTATATTGAACAACTAAAGATGAGGAGATGGCATTATCTACTAGAATGGCTATGCCTCCTCCTCTTTGTGCCAATCTGTCACCTCTGAATACCGTGGAGGGTAAACTATCGGTTAGAATGGAGTCGGGAAGCTCACTGTGCATCCATGTCTCAGATAGTAAGAGAATGTGATATTTACAGCAACGAAGAAGAAAATAAAGATCATATAGCTTATTCATCACTGATCTACAGTTGAAATACAAGCATTTGATTACTTCTTTTCTAGCTCTTTTATCCGACTTATCCTATGGTGAATAACGAGAGGTTTTCCTAACATTTCTTCTTCTGGAAACAAATTCGTCTGACTTTCTGGGGCATGAGGCAGATTCTTCGGCGTTTCTGGTATTGCGTCTGCTTCTGACTTGTAGCGGCTTCACGGAGCTTTCCGCCAGAGAAGGAAAGTCAGTTGAAGAAGCCTCGAATGTAGATGTCGACCGGGCCCCAGAGTTCACCAGCGAAGACGATGGCATTTGAGAGTGTTGAGTTGAACTGGCTAAGGGGGATAGTGGCGAAGAGGCGGGAGGAGGGGAAATTGGTCGATAGGGTACTCGTTTGTAAGACTGGGCAAAACGAGGAAAGGCAGGGATTAGGTGAGCATCGACCACTTTGGCAGGGGGAAAAGATGGGTTAGTGGATATTCGGATGCAGTCTCTCTCGGCTTGAAGCTCTGCCGGCGAGAGGTCAGCTCGGGAGTAACATCCTTTAGGAAAAGGGTGTTTCGCCTTTCTGCAAAGTTCCAGAAAAAGGTTACGCTTTCCAAGCGAAGAAAACTCAATTTTCATGGGACGGCCATGAGGAGCAGAGAGACGTGGGCGATCAATTGGGTGACGATGATGATTGATATTACCCTTCTCTAGGTCGTCAATAAGGTCCGCTGAATTGAGTCTGATGATAAATTTTTTTTTTAAATAAAGAGAGTCAAATTTTTAAATAAAGAGATAAGATCTTTGTCTTTGCAACACGTATCATCCTCTGACTTGCCTTCTGGAAGTCCGATAATAACAGCTCGTTTACCTTTTCCTATGAGCATATCCTTGTCTCGATAAGTGGATTCGACGATAGCTGAATACAAGTGGGGTCTAAGTGTTGCCGGAGAGACAGATGACTTTATGGATTGAATTTCTTCACTAATCCGTAGAAGTTGCTGTGACTGGTCCAGAATTACTTTGTTCATGTAAGAAATCTGTTGGGACTGAGCAAGTATCATCTGTTGAAGCGGCTGCATAACTTTTGTCAGCGTTTCTCGGACAAGACTATCGATGAACGGAAGAGAGACTGTGGGAATGGGGAGGTTGCAAAGATTAGGAGGAGATTTGCCATCAATTGGCAGAGCTCGGGAAGGGTCACCACTCATAGAGAACGGAGATCATTCAATGAGAACGGAGATCATTCAATGAGAACGGAGATCTTTCAATGAGAACGGAGATCATTCAATGAGAACGGAGATCATTCAATGAGAACGGAGATCATTCAATGAACAAGAAGTGTAAATTGAGATATTTAAAAGCGGTAAAAAATTTCGATCAATTGTCATTGCAGACTGAAACTGTGGCAAGAAGATGCGTTTGACAGAAATGAGAAAAAAAAAGCATTCTGTAAAGCACTTCAGAAGAGAAATTTTACCTGACCACTCAAATATATTACGGTAAAAGAACCGGAAAATACTGTCAAAATTGTTGAACGATTTTTATCTACAATGCTAACAATGTGTACCGCAAGAACTTCTCTTCTGCTTAATGTGCAAGGTACAGAACGAGTTTTTTTTACTTAGAGTTGTTAATTTTTTTTATTAAAACCGTGGAATTGAGAATTAGGTAAAGTATGATTTCACTCAAGCTCATCGGTCTCCATTTTGTTTTGTTTTTCTCAAAAATCGTCGTGAAATTGTTTTTTTTTTATTTGCGTCAGTATCTCAATTTACCTAATTTATGGTAGATGATGTCGTTCAATCTCTGTTACTCGAGATCACCGAAACTTTTTTCTATTTCAATTTTCGTTTGAGATCGTAGCCACCGATGGCATATTTACCGCTGTTTTTCAATTGTTTTTTTCTTTAATCGTCACAAAAAATAGATATATTTTATTTCAATTTTTTTCTTGAAAAATTGGAAAACCGATAATTAAAGTCTACATTGAAGCATGAAGCAAGTCTACGCTTCACATAAATTTAGATTCTGTGTTCCAATTCAAAAGTGTTTGCTCATAAAATAACTCCGGATTCGGAAAACAGAGCATTATCATTATTTTTGTCTCTTTCGTTAACAGTTACGGAACTTTTATGAAACCATGTTCTTGAAGCTTCGTGAGAGCTAATTGAAAACGCTCAAAGTAGAACGAAATCGTTCTTTAGAATGACGTTGATTGAATTTTCACCAAGTTCAAGGGGAAGTGGCTTTCTCACAACGGAAAATTTGTTTAAAAAGTTTTAAATGTGTTTTTTTCGCTGATAGTTTTGAAAAATGTTATTTTTAAGAATGAATTTTTAGCTAAGTTATTGTGGATTGATTAAACATGCGGAAGCTCTATTCTGTTCTCGTAATGCTCCATTTTTTTCATGTGTCCTAATATATTGCTGTTGACCCAAACTAAAAAACATTCCAACATCAAAACTGTTCATCAACAACATCAAAACTGTTCATCAACAACATCAAAACTGTTCATCAACAACATCAAAACTGTTCATCAACAACATCAAAACTGTTCATCAACAACATCAAAACTGTTCATCAACAACATCAAAACTGTTCATCAACAACATCAAAACTGTTCATCAACAACATCAAAACTGTTCATCAACAACATCAAAACTGTTCATCAACAACATCAAAACTGTTCATCAACAACATCAAAACTGTTCATCAACAACATCAAAACTGTTCATCAACAACATCAAAACTGTTCATCAACAACATCAAAACTGTTCATCATCAATTTCTCGAGAATAATTTATAAGAACTGTTGAACAATTGTATTGTTTTCATCACAAATTTGTAAATAAACGAAAAGTAATCTTAAAGAGTGAAAGATTTAGAGAAAACGAGAGAGAGAGTATCAGGAAAGAGAAAAGAAAGAGCAAAAAATGCGATCCACATGTACGGAACGTTTGTTTCATCACGATAGATTGGCATGTAAAATAAATGAGAAAAAAATCTTAATTTGACGTGCGAGTATATATTTTAAGTACTTGAGAGAGAAAGAACACGTTGGAGTTAAAATAACAACGGAGTAACCGCAAATTTTCACAATAAATACTCTAAAACGTGTTGTTGTTTAGAATAGAAGCGGTATTATATATCATTGCTCCTATCAATCAAATGGCTTTGTCGATGGTAGATCGGCTGCATCACACTTTCGACCGGCATCGCTCGCGGGAGGTGTAGATAAGGTGAAACCTATCGCGCGCTTCCGAGTCGAAAAGAGTTTGTTAGCTCTTGTGCCCCTTCAGTGTCTTTCGTGTGCTCGGCTGCGCACAACACTCAATTCCGGCTCTGGGCAACCAGACCGGAAAAAGGGAGAAAGTTCCCTAGGTCCTTTTTCTTTGTTTCCAAACCCCATCGATTCATCGAGACGGGAATGCGAACAGATAAAAGAAAGAACTGCACGTGTTCTCGCCTTGATAACTTTATTTATCTGGTAGATTACGCGTCGTGTTCATTTTTATCGTAAATTTCCTCAATGAAATTTACCTTCTCAGATGGAGGGCGAGTTGGGTTTTCCCGATGCCGTGTCACTTGCGGACGAAGACGCTCCTCTTCAACTCATTGAGAATGATGAAGAAGAAGAGAAGGAAGACTCAGAAGTTAACGAAGACGACCCGAGTGACGTTCAAGCGGAACCTCCCGCTAAGAAGAGACGGTCTACGGAATTCGACTCAACTTCTCCACTTCTAAGGATACCAAAGTATTCAGACTTTTCAAATGCTGGTGAGCATGAATAAGTTATTGTTTACTTGTTTCCCAAATCTTATTTGACAAGTTGAAACTTAACGGCTTGTTTTCAGTGGATGATCTACCCGCCCCGCCAGCTGTGATCGAGAGAGCGACACGCACACGAACCAAAGTGCCCACAAACCTTCTGGTCGAGTTCGAAAAGGCGGCTGCGGGAACCTACATACCGTTTGGTGACCGAGATGGGCTTTACTCGGCGATGCCTCTCACTTGCAGTCCACTCGCTACAACTCCTGTCATCGATGACAGCCTGAAGACAAGTAAGTGAGAAGACGCTTGGGAGAAGATTTGAAGTAGCAACTAGAACAGTTTATGAACTTACGCTTAAGAAATACATTAACTGTTGTTTCAGTTGCACCTTCCTACCGGATCCCGATGGGAGACCAGATGCTTGCCAGTCTGGACGAATTGGTCACCTCGGCGATGAACGCGAACACCTTCGCATCGGCAGCTACGGCGGCGGGTAATGCATCAGCTCATGCGGGCTACATGCGACTTTCCAATCGGTTTTTGAGCATTCTACACCAGGATCTGAGCTCTCTCCGACGGGAGAGAATACTCAGAGGACTCCGAATCGATCCGAAGGTAGTACCAACATACCGGTCCGCTCCGTTAGAGCGAACCGCGGTGGCACCTCTTTAGAACACTTCTGAGGTTCGCCCTCCACTCTTCGGGCAGACGTTGCTAATTGCAGCGAGCGGCTCCTAACAGTGACCTACACCGCTCCATCTCCATGCTCCAACGTCCATCTACGTCGCACTCGAGACGTGACGCACAGGCGGGAGCCTCATCATCAAGAGGAGGAAAGTCATCCTATCGGAGGTCAGATAATTTCCAAGAAAGATTCTTGCGAACTGATGTAGGGAGTCTGAAATTAGATGAATGGGTCAAAATCACAGATGACATTTTCGTGTGTACAACTATAAGGTTTTACCATTCGGTCTTTCTACAGCACCTCATGTTTATACTAAAATGATGAGACCTGTCATAGAACATATCAGAACGCAGGGAATCAAATGCCTCATCTACTTGGACGATATTCTTATGGTAGCAAAAGAAGCTAAGATTCTCACGAATCAGGTCGAGTGGGTTGTACAATTCATACAAAGCTTAGGGCTAAAAGTGAATTTCAAAAAATCTGCTTTAACACCTGTTAAGAGGATAGAATTCCTGGGAATCGGCATAGATACTGAGGAGATGAAGATATTTGCCCCACCGGGAAAGATAAATCATCTGTCGAACGAAGCGGAAACCTTGATGAGGAAGGGCAAAGTAACCGGAAGGGAGCTTGCGGCCTTTCTGGGTAGAGCTAACTCGATCAGTATCGCATCTCGTGCGTCTACTCTGTACACTAGATACCTCCAAAAGCAGTTAGCACCTTTAGCGCGTGAAGGAGTGTATGGAAGACTCATCAAACTCGGTTTCGACTCTTTCAACGAACTAGAGTGGTGGTCTACCAATTTCCTTGATTTTGCATCAGAACCCATGATAATCCGCAGTCCAGAGGTTTCACTCATAACGGACGCATCAAAAGAAGGATGGGGGTGCAGTATGTCAAGTTAAACGTACAGGAGGGCAGTGGAAAGAATCTGAAGCTGCGATGCACATAAATGAGCAGGAACTGTTAGCTTGTTGGTTGGGTATACAATCATTTCATGAGATTCTAGCAGGAAAAGCCATAAAATTGCTTTTAGACAATACCACTGCGATAGCGTATATCAACAAGCGGGGAGGCACAAAAAGTAGGGGTTTAATTTGCACTACACTCCAAATTTGGCAATGGGCCTTCAAATCACAGTCAAATTTGGTCGCCACCCACATACCGGGAAGATTGAACATTGAAGCTGATGAAGAATCTAGAAACTTTCTTTCGGAAGAATGGTCACTCGACACGAATTCTTGCATTGAAATGTTCAATTGGTTTGGAGAACCCGCGATAGACTTATTCGCTAGCAGAGTGAATTCAAAATGTGCGGCATATTTCTCTTGGCGCCCTGATCCCGGTGCTCTAGCGGTAGATGCATTCGCCCAGAACTGGAGGGACCTCGACGCATATGCGTTTCCCCCATTTAATCTGGTCAGCCGCACCATAAAAAAAGCTCTCTCAGACCGAGTTGCTTCGCTATTACTCGTGGCGCCAGATTGGAAATCACAGGTTTATATGCCGCTTATTCCAGAACAGGGCCGGCAGAGCTCGAGAGTAATAGGTTTAGGGAGAGACCCGATATTGACGAACCCGATGGGCTTAGCTCACCCGTGCTGCTCACCACGTTTCCGCCTCCGCGCATGGAAGATCTTACCGGTAGGTGGATAAACAAAGGGATATCAGTAGTCGCTTCTGCTTACATGTTAAATTCTTGGGCTTGTTATACCCAAAAACAGTATGATGCGGTGCTGAGAAACTGGGTTTCGTTTTGCCAGGAATCGGGGTACAAAATAGTTCCAGAAGAGAACACCCTGATAAATTATCTAGCTGACCTTAAGAATAAAGGTAGAGAATATAATACGATAGCAGTTCATAAGGCAGCGATCTTATCTCATTTTAAAGCTAGAGAGGAGCTTGAAGAGATGCCGCTCTTAGAAAAACTTATGAAAGGTATTTTCCGAGCTTCTCCCCCCACTCCCAAGTATTCAAAAATCTAGGATGTTTCGAAGGTATTAGATCAGATAGCCTCATGGGGAGAGTCGAAAGAACTCACATTAAAGATGCTAACCTTGAAGCCCACTATGCTTCTGGCGCTAGCTTCACCTAAGAGAGTCTCAGAGTTATCAAGATTGATTTTGAACCACCTTAAAAAGGGAGACGATTCCTTCATTTTTTTCTTGGGAATGACTAAGAACCGAAGAATAGGTCAAGAAGCACATACTGCCAAGTACTACAGATTCGTAGACACATTAGTCTGTCCTGTAGCATGCATCGAACAGTACCTGGATAAGACGCATTTTGAAAGACGCGAAAACACCCTACTAGTTTCGTTTACAAGACCTCATAAGGCTGTAACGTCACAGACAGTAGCGAGATGGATCAGAGAGGTACTTAAATTAGCTGGAGTTGACTCTTATGGGGCTCATTCGACGAGAGCAGCGTCGACAACCAAGGCTAAAATGGCAGGGTTAACTTCCAAACAAATACTCGATGCAGCGAATTGGGCCCCCAATAGTTCTACATTCGAGCGTTTCTACTATAAGGGAGATAACGACAGAGAAGGCTTCCAGTCCGCAGTTCTCGGCGTGAGGTCAATCTTTGAAAAAGCCATTTGATTGATAGGAGCAATGATATATAATTATATATTTTGCTAGACAACACAGTTGTTGATGTAAAATATTTATTATAAATTCATTGCGAATATCAATCAATGCCCGCCGCACCCATCCCTATTTATAATACCTCACTTCAGGCCCAAGAACGCGAGACCGGAGCAGCCAAACAAGCAGGTCATGCCGCACGAATACAAGAAACCGTTTCGAGGAAAGGGCAAGACGAAATAAATTGATCGTCACGGGCAAAAATGCACCAAATTGGTGTAGTATCTTTATAATGTCTCAAGACAAATAAAGTTAACTTTGTTGTGTTGCACGCCTATGCACACTCAATATATACTGAAGGGGCACAAGAGCTAACAAGCTCTTTTCGACTCGGAAGCGCGTGATAGGTTTCACCTTATCTACACCTCCCGCGAGCGATGCCGGTCGAAAGTGTGATGCAGCCGATCTACCATCGACAAAGCCATTTGATTGATATTCGCAATGAATTTATAATAAATATTTTACTTCAACAACTGTGTTGTCTAGCAAAATATATAATTATTCGTTATTCACTAATATTATCCTCATAGTCCTCAATTCTTCGATGAGTAGGAGAGAGACGAGTTAGTGGAACGAGAGCTCAAGTTCATCTCTATTTTATTTATTTTTCTAATCAATCTCAAGAAAGAAAACGATTTAAAAATGTCCAAGCTAGTGGCGAAAAATTGAGTGTCATCAACAAGAGTTTCCTGCCAGCTCAGTTAACTACCTACGAAGCCGTATCCTCCCTCAACCTACGAAAACCGACCTATTCTTCTTTCTTCCTTTGTAGTATTGAATTTATATGCTTGTGTTGACCATGGATTTGTAACTGAAAGTTCGCACAAAACTCTAAAATGCGATGAATCATCATCATTGCGTTCTCTATTGTTCATCCCACGCTTTTGGTCTCTCTCCAGTCTTTCGTTCTCTCCTGGTCAGTCTTTTTGATCTGAACGCTTCTTTGGGCGATTGGTGAGAATTAGCTAGGTAATCGCCCAACCACCTTTCTGCATATTCGCGATGCTCGGGAGCAGTGCTACTACATACAATGCCGGGCATAAGTTTGAGCTCACCCATAAATTGAACATTATCCGATGTTTTAGAAGGCGCAACAAAAAAACATATAGCTATGTAACTGACCACGCAGATAAATAATATGACATATGTGACAACCTTAAAATAAAATGAATAGAGCATTTCGCGCTAAAAACCGGAAAATCTACTGGGGCATAATTTTGAGCTCACTTCTTTTTTTGAGCTTTTTTTCTTCTTTAAGAATTTGTATCGTTTTCAAAAATGTTTTTATTGTTATAGGTAAATGCCGAGTGCTACACAACTTCCTCAAGTCAAAAAAGTGCAAATAGACACGTTATTGGCGAATAAGAAGAGCAATCGTGAGATTGGACGCCAGTTGGGTCGGAGCCGAATAAGAAGAGCAGTCGTGAGATTGGACGCCAGTTGGGTCGGAACCGAATAAGAAGATCAATCGTGAGATTGGACGCCAGTTGGGTCGGAGCCGAATAAGAAGAGCAATCGTGAGATTGGACGCCAGTTGGGTCGGAGCCGAATAAGAAGAGCAATCGTGAGATTGGACGCCAGTTGGGTCGGAGCCGAATAAGAAGAGCAATCGTGAGATTGGACGAAAGTTGGGTCGGAACCGAATAAGAAGAGCAATCGTTAGATTGGACGCCAGTTGGGTCGGAGCCGAATAAGAAGAGCAATCGTGAGATTGGACGCCAGTTGGGTCGGAACCGAATAAGAAGAGCAATCGTGAGATTGGACGTCAGTTGGGTCGGAGCCCTAATTGTATAAATAATTACGTCTCCAATCGACTGAAGACGACTGCACAGAAGAAAATTGGGCGACCATAAATTTACTCGACTCGGTATCGACCCGCAATCGCGAAGAAAGCGTCAAATTCTGCCAAGTCATGAAAGCAGATTGCAGCCGAAGCTGATGTTCCAGCTTCTAAAAGAACGGTTCCTCGCATTCTCTCGGAATCTGGACACTTTGTCAACTCTAAAATGAAGCCGGCACCTCGTTTGACAGAGAATCTTAAAACTTGACGCTTGGCATCAATTCGGTTGACGTGTTATATTTGGATTGTTTTTATAGTCAATTGTTGACCTAGTTTTCTTGTCATTTCTCTTGTCTAAAATTACACTTTTTTCTCCATCTTGATGTATTTTTTAGTTTAAAAAAAAGTCTCATCAAAATTTCCCGGCTGTTTAGTGTGTAGACGCGTAGATCATTTTGATCATCCATCAGAAAGAGCTCATTACGATCACTAATACTTAAAACAGTTGACGCCGAAAAGGTTGTGAACTTGTAGTACGATTATCCTTACTGGATAGAGTATCGGAACAGTGAACTGAAAGCCTGCAAGTGCTTTTGAGCTATCATCGCTTTTTGTGGGTTTTCAGCCAAACAACAACATCTTCTCGGTGAATTTGCCTATAAAAATTCTTCTCTTGAATCTCACGTGACAGAAATCAAAAACGAACCTTTGCATTCACCAGTCAAGTTTTCCAGACCACAAACGAAATTTTTTAAAACTTCATTTTGCGTCATCTGGGACATTTATTTCTTGAAAAACATCTAGTTCTGGGAAACTCTTATGAGGTTGAAGGAAAGAAATTGCGCAACTTGGTGTGGAATCAAAGAGTTTTAAAAACAAACAGCCAAAAAAGCACATTTTTACCTTCTTGAAGCCAGCTTGAAGGGAAACCCGTCAATCCTCTTCTTCTTCTTTTGTCCCGTCCGAGAACAGGGTCCGCTGTTTAGATGACACTTCTATATTTCACCCGATTTGCGGGGTCTTCCGCTCGTATTCCGACAGTAGCCATGTCTACTTCAATGCTGTATCGCCATCTAGTTTTTGAAAACCATCCCAAAACCCAAAAAAAAACACAAAAAAGCGGGCTAGGAGTTGAGTAATGCTTTCCATTTCGACATAGCAGGCATGATGATTTTCCTGCACAAGATATTCTACTCGCTCTCGCATGGAAGTTTGCTTGTGACTGTAAATACACCCTTATCGATATTTTCGGGCGAGGAAAAGGAGCTGAGATTTTACTTATGCACTCAGATGCTTGGGACACGTCGTGTACAACTCTTTGTATCTGCAGACGCAGAAGAGACGTAACCTAGAGTTTTTATTATCCTCATCACAAGGCATTGCATAAATGCTGCACACTGCTACCAAAAGTAAGGTGTCTTGCCGGAACTTCTCGAAACGACCCGATCAGAGTTACGGGTAGATCAAGATACTGTTCATCTCGACAATGAACATGTCTACAACTCACTACTTCCACTCATTACTTCGGGCTACAAAACCCATTCAATAATTGATTTTTTTCTATCAAAAAAATCTGCGTGCCTGACGTTGAGAAAAACCAACTCTCTATCAAACAAAAAACTACAAAAAATATGTTTTTCTACGAAAACGCTAAGAAAAAAATTTACAGTTTTTTTGTACGAAAACAGAAAGGAAAATAGAAAAAAAGTGTTAAAAGTGCTTTGCGAAACTGTTTTCCTGACTGTTATCCTGGAGTGAACTAGGATAACAAATTCATACAAAATATCGGTCAGGAAAACCAAAGTTGAAAACCCAAAAGTTTCTCACAACGCAAGCCACGAGAAAACCAAATACTTTGGTCCAAAGAAAACTTTTGTCCGTACAAAAGATGTTCTTGCATCGGCCTCAGATGAATTTTTGATTGGCCTGTAATTCTATCAGAACCGATTTTGGTGCTCTTAATGCACATCTTTCCGCTATTAATTGGGAAGCTTCTTTCGATCTTTTCCATTCAGTAGATGATCTTTATACACGTTTCCTTTCCATCCTCAAAGAAGCCATCTCTATACATGTTCCTAGTCGTTTTCCTCGCACTTCTAATTTTGTTTTTCCTCCCCATGTACATATGTAGGCTTATCGCCTATCGCGATGCTCTCCTTCGTAACATACATATTCCTGCTGTTCGTTTACTCTATAACAAAGCAAGTTGTGATCTCTTGAAACAAATCAACAAGTGGAATAGAAGTTGCCAGAAGGCCAAATTATCTCGATTACAGAATCTCTATCAGCATATCGCCTCTCTGACAAGACCTAAACCTTCCCCTCCACTCCAACTCATTGACCAATCTGGTCACATATCAGTAGATTCTAGTAAGGAATGTGAAATTTTAGCATCCGAATTCGTATCTTCTTTCACTCATGATAATCACTTGCCTCCCCCTATGTATTGCCCTCGCATCACTCCTAAGATGTGTCCTTCATTGTTTCTCCCTTCCACAGTTGAACGTTTCCTTTCTAAACTGAAATATTCTGGCAGCCATGGGGCAGATGATATTTCTCAACTTATATTCAAGAAATGTGCTTCTTCTATTGCTCTTCCTTTGGCTCACATTTATAATATTTGTATGGACACTGGTTCGACTCCCACTATCTGGAAACATTCTTTAGTGACAGCCATTCCGAAACAAGGCAAGAATGCATCTATACCCTCTTCATATAGACCTTTTGCTATTCGCTCACCTGCTTCTAATACGATGGAAAGATTAGTTAGATCAACTATTTTTGAGCACTTGAGTCGATACAACATTTTGCCTGTGAATCAATATGGTTTTAGAAAGAATGCCTCTGTAGTTAGCAACTTGCTAGCTTGTGAAGATGATTGGAGTCGTTCGCTTAGTGAGAGCTCTACTGTCGATGTTATCTATTTAGATTTTTCACGTGCGTTCGACACTGTCAGCATATTCAAACTTCTCTACAAATGTTCTCATTACGGCACACTAATCGTACTTTTTCTGTCCGTATGGGAGACAAGATGTCCACTCCCCGTCCAGTCATAGCAGGCGTTCCGCAAGGATCGGTTCTTGGTCCCGTTCTCTTTATTCTTTACATATCTGATCTAAATTCCGTTTTTGAACCATTTCCGAACGTGTGTTACCAAGCATACGCTGACGATATTAAGATTTATGTTTCGTATAAGAAAGAAAACTTCGTTGAACGCTGTCATGAATTACAATTGGCTTTGAGTGATGTATATGATTCGTGCAATTCTAATGATCTCACTCTTTCTTCATCTAAGAGCAGTCATCTGCACATAGGCTCTCGCACTCTCCACCCAGCCTACAAAATCAACGATGTTCCTCTGACCCCTTCCTCAGAAGTGCGGGATCTCGGAATCCCAATCGTACCGTCTCTCCGTCGAAGCCAAGCAGTAACTGACAGGGTCTCCAAAGCAACGGCAGCAATGTATTCTCTGTTTCGAGCAGTTTCTGGCATGTGTTCTTTCTAGAAGACCTCTGTGAAACAATATCACCTGTGGTTGTCTGTGGCGTTTCCGGACACTAGGTTAAACCTGGAACAAGCATGTACAAGTGTCGCGGAAGAACAAGTTGAAGTGACAGCGGACACAGCGGATTCCTAATTAGAGTGTCAGATTGATCAGAAAATTGGAAAAGTTATCAGTAATGGATTGAGAGGAAAATCAGTTATAAATGAGAGTGACTGAGTAACGTGGCTGGGGAGTCACGGCGGGAATGCAAAGTAAAGATAGGAAGTACTTGGTGCAATACATTCATGTTGTTTAGAGATAAAAGGAAAAGCGAGGTTGGTGTTGAGACATGACGAATCGGTCAGGAGTGAAGCTAGAACAGGCAGACAGGAGAAAGAAATTATTGAAATTCCGGAACAAGATAGAGGTGAGTTGTGACGCTGGGTAGAGAATAGAAAACACAACACATGTAGATTCGAAGATAAACCGATCAGCAATTTTCTAGAAGGGGACTTGTTCGCTGAAATAACGAACTGATTTGACGCATCGAATGTAGCGTAAGAGATTGTCTTCTAAAGACGAGTTGACTGCAGAGAAGTGGTGCAAGAAGAAGAAGGAATTTCCCAGGCAAAACGAGAATTGGAGGCGATTCGGTTTCCAGTGAAAACCATTGGAAGAAGGTCAGAAAGAAGGGTACTATAATGGAGATAACATAAGACAGCCAAGTGATGCTAGTCAAGATTAAGGAAAAAATTGAAAGGGTAGACTTTCACAAAATTGCCAGTGATATTGTTGCTCAAGCTGAATTCGGTATTGTATATGAGGGAGGTTGTAAGAGAGTTGAACATTGAAACAGATTTATAAAGTCGAGTGGGGGGGAAAATGATGACTGGAGCACTAAAAAGCAGCTATTCAGATGATGGGCAACAAAGAGACGGTTGCCGGTGGCAGTTATGTTCGCACATGATAGATATGATAATGGTGAGAAGTGTCACTAAAGAAGGAGGTGGTAGTAATGAGTAGCGTCAACACATTGGTTTCTGAAGTTGTAGGGAAGGCTGACACGTTTTTGTGGTTAATTCGCCCACTGCGGAAAAAAAGAAAGTTTACTTGCGGAAGAAAGCGCAGATCAAATGTGATATTAAAAGTACCTTGTGGCAAAAGTAGTCCATAATACAGTAGGTTTCGAAAGGGAGAAACAATTTTCCCTTAAGATGCACTTTGTTACAGCAATAGGGCGAATAGAATAGTAACAGGCGCTCAAGTTCTGAAAACGTTCTGTGAAACAAGGGCAGCGTCAAATTCCGTTTATTTACGTTCTAGGACCAAGAGCAGAAAGAAGTACTAGTGCACGGTCCCTACCTTGGTCTACGCTCATGGTTTATTCACTGCGGTCAAGTGTTGTACAACCCGAAGGCGGGTGTATTCAAACAAAGGTTATATGAGACGATGGATGGAGTTTACGACAGTAGGAGTCAATATAATTGGTGTTTGAATACGCGCCTTAGGGAGTGTACTGCAGGTGCGTTGCGTTGCAGAAAAAGAGTTGAAAGAGGGAAGTAACTAATTCTAAGTTTATCGTGCGTTAAAGCAAGGTATTTTAACTGGTAGTATGAGTCCCGTCCACCCACCAAAAATCAAGATGAAGGCGGAGAACGCTAGAGTATGGAGAGATGGCTACCACAGAGGTTGAATGAAGTACCTTAGAAAGTCGCGCCAGAAGCAATCGCGGAGAGTACCCGATTCCGATGTCTTAGGCAGTTTATGGCTTACAGAAAATGAACGAAGAAGCGTTGGAATGCGGGATCGGAGTTACAATGGCTGCGGGATAGGAGTTACAATCGTATCCAATCGCGGCTGGAGTTAAGCAAGAAGACGAGGATTATAGTCGTACCTTGGGGACGGTCAAAGGGACGGTCTTATCTCGCGAATTACAAGAGTGAAAATACGGAACATCATGGACAAAAGAAGCGTTAACTAGACTGGCCTTGAAGAAATAGGCTGACTGAGACGGCTGAAGGACCGAAATGTGGGCTCGTGGCATTTCGAATAATATACCGAGGTAGTAGCGTAACTAAGATGAATGTCATCAAAGGAAGGCTCTATTATAATTGGAGTTAGACGACCAAAAATTAATAAAGTAGAAAAGGTAGGGCTAAAGTTAGTGGACGAGTTAAATGCCCGAAGAAGAGCGGTTTGAGAACAAATATGTATAATACTCATTTATCGATCACCAGATTTCATGGCGTCTACCATTCTTCGGTTCCAATACTTCTTCTCGTCTTTTCATGATGAATTCAACATTCGGACTGAACTAATCACTGAAATAGAAAGTTGAGATACCAGCCGATCTACTAGGACTGTTCGCAACAACGCCACAGTTGCACATTCTAGTCCTATATCCAAGTGTTTTCCAATTTAATAATCTGTCGGTCAGCCATGGGAGCGATAACTCTGAACCAGGTTTCCTATGACATATGTACATATAGCTCATCTTAGTTAGGAAATTCTCGCCCTCGTTTCCATTGTTTAAGTATATATAGGCAACCCAATATCGACTGATCATTTACAAAAGAGTGCTAGCAAGCTTGTTAAGGAGCTTCCCGGACGAGCTCATCATACTTCAGCTCAGAAGAAGAAGGCGTCTAGAGCATTTAAAGGAGCATCATTGGAGTAAGCAAAACGTAGGTAAAGGAGGATTTCTCAACAAGGAATCGCGCCGTATGTCAAGAAGGTATTAAAGACACCATGAATATTGTCAATATGAATAGAGGCAATGTTTGTTTTAACAACTTTCTTACATATGTAGCAATAAGACTATATGAATGAAGCAAACTGTTGAACTATCAAATGATAATGCGGAAAAGTGAACAATAAATATGCCTTGTATGTTATGTGTGTTTCAATTATTTAATGTCACCAAGGAGTGAATGTTATTGTCTATCAACTGTACAGTACGAGTTGTTTTTAACCTCATGGTTTATTCCCTGCGAAATAATATGCACGAATAAAACGTTACACACTACGCTCATGGTTTATTCACTGCGGTCAAGTGTTGTACATCCCGAAGGCGAGTGTATTCAAACAAAGGTTATATGAGACGACGGATAGAGTTAACGACAGTAGGAGTCAATATAATCCTTCTTTTCAACCACACCGAAAAATAATATTTTCTGCGATTTTTTGATTTGTGCTCATTTCGCTGTGTTGGGGTAAAAGGGTAGAATGTTCGCTAAAGGCCCAATGTATCGACTTTCTATCATCACATCATTTCTGTCCAGTTAGCCTGATTTTATGGTAGCACGTTACTTTGCAGAGCGTTACCTTGCACCGGTCACTTTGCAGAGCGTCACCTTGCACCGGTTACTTTGCAGAGCGTCACCTTGCACCGGTCACTTTGCAGAGCGTCACCATGCACCGGTCACTTTGCAGAGCGTTATTTTGTACAGTGTCACTGGTGCACTTTCCGTTTAGTAGTTTGAGTTCGCAGGTTATTTCGGCACTTTTTTTTACTTCTCTTGTCTGGAAAAAAGGACCAATGAACGGAGACTGAAGAGCGAGTATTTCTCATTTTCCTTCTCATCCCTCTCTCTCTCTCTCTCTCGCCATATTACTCTATCACGATTAGAACCTCTCGCTGCAGAGAAAGAGAGACGCCTTCTCTCTGCGGCGAGAGACGAGAGGGAAGTGATCTGTTCATGTGATTGAATCTAGGTCAAATCTCTCTTTTTTTCTGCGATGAGGCACAGTGCACACTCCCTTTAGGGCCCCCTTCCTCCTCCCCCTCCCCCCTAGGGCCCCATTTCCCCTTCCCCCCTTCGCATACATAATTCAAATATTCGAACTACTAAACGGAAAGTGCACTAGTGGCACTGTGCAAAATAACGCTCTGCAAAGTGACCGGTGCAAGGTGACGCTCTGCAAAGTGTCCGGTGCAAGGTGACGCACTGCAAAGTGACGCTATGAAAAGTGACCGGTGCAAGGTGACGCACTGCAAAGCGACGCTCTGCAAGATGACATGGAACCGATTTTATTCAAAACCCCGCGTGGTTTCCCGCGTTTTTACTCGTCAGAGAAGAGAAAAAACGCGAGTTGGTTCAGAACTAGAGACTGTGTGAGCTTCGTAGAGTTGAAACGAGTAACAAAAGAGCGGGAGAAAAAACTGTGTGTGAGAGAGAGAGAGAGAGAGAGAGAGAGAGAGAGAGAGAGAGAGAGAGAGAGAGAGAGAGAGAGAGAGAGAGAGGGGGGCAGTTAGATAAGTAATGGGCGGCTCATGTCTGTATAGATGACGAGCCTGGTCTAGCGAATTCTTTCGCGCGTCGCGGCTTTAGTTTCGGTTTCTCTTTGGGTTTCTTGGATGGACTTTCCCGAATTTAATAACCTTTTATGTTCTCAACAATTTCGATGTATTTTTATACCCTTTTTGTACTGATGTGATTTCTCCCAAATGCTGCGGATATACATTTTTGAAATATTAACTGAAAGCATCTCAATTAAATAAACACACAATATTTACAAACAAACCAATTGAAGCAGTTTCAAAAGCAAACTAAATTCAAAACAAATTTGATAAATTAAGAGCTATCACGATGATGAAACGTTTTGAAAGAGAAAACTGAGAATCTGAAGAAAATGTGAACCCTCTTTTTTTTCGGAACAGCTTACGCAAGCTGACTTTTTTCGTTGAAAACATTGAACTTGACAATTTTTACATGCTCAGATGGATTTCACACTGGTTTTGCATATCTGGTATCGGATGGGCAATGCTATAACCAATATCAAAATGAAGAACAAGGATAACTTGTTTCATTGGAACAAATCCAGTCCTATAGCAGAAGCTTGCTTTTCCAAGACTGCTCTTAAAAATTAGACGCATAAGCATATTTCAATGCTTATTAATCATTTTTTTTCGTAGATTTCAAATATGATGTTCCAATAATCTAAAATTGTGAATTCAAAGCTTTCATTTTTCAAGTTTCCTGTTTAAATACTCTGCCGAGAGTGCCATTGATGGATTTTTAGGGCATTGTTGCGGAATCTACATATTTAGCACAAAGCTAAATCGCCAGTTTTTTCGTGTAAGCCTCTTGAGTTTTTTTGCTGCAAGCGTCGAAAACTGCCAGCGTGAGAATGATAATCGTTTCGCTCAAGAAGTAGGATTACTTCTACGAGAATGTCAGCGTGTAGGACAATAGCAATGAAAATCTTCAAAGTATGCTTAAATAGGATTTGACGACTTCTGACAGGTAAAAAAATCCTTTTTTTCTGAAAACAGTAATTTTATAAATAAACGTGTCTTAGAGATGTAATAATCGCATGGAATCAACATGAATTTAGTTATTCTTAGTTCAAGTTATTACATGAGAAATCCTATTAGTTCATTAGCTGTCATAAAAGCACGTGAAACCGAGATCGATGTGCGTTGAGCTACATTCTTTATCTGCTCTAGTGGAATAAAATAGCAGTGTTGGTGTCCTTGAGAATTTTTTTCAGTGAAACTAAAGAGAAACTTTAACTTGATATGGTTGGTTAGAGAATGGTTTCAAAATTCAAATTCTAAAAAAGGATGGCATCCATTATTTTCACCAGCCTCGAGGTTGTAAAATTTCCTACTGAACATAATTTTTCGAGCAAAGAACTTCGGCTAGCATAGGGAGAAAGAGCTGTCAACCACTTCAACTCGCTTTCCGCTTCAGTGGAATCCTTCGAACGAGTACCACACCAGCCCATCAAGTAGTACACGACAACGACGCTCTGCGGGACCAAGAATTTCCTGAACTTAAGTCCTGCTTCTTTAACCAGAGACCACGAACACCATTACTTGTCCATTCATTTTCTCGGACAGCTTTCCAATACAGGATTGGTGCACATCAAGAATCAACGCTATTGAGACTACTCTTCATTCTTGTTATGGACACAATCACTCGTGACCTACAGGATGGCGTGTGTCTGAAAGCGAATAGAGATACAGCAGGAAATGCAGGCCTGAGGCAACCGACTTAGTAAGTCCGTGCCACGCCTGAATTGCGGTATAATGCAGTATCTTCAAACAGTGCCTTCCGAAGACAATCAAAATCAACGGCGAAGATCTGACGAAGTTTAGCAGCTTCCGGTACCTTTTATGGGATCTCTAGAGCAACGGAGTGGTCGATTTTGACGTGCTGTTTTGTGTAAATGGAGCCTGGATGAAATGTAGAGAATTCACAGGTGACTGAAAGATGCCTCTGCGCCTCAAGTCGAAGATATATAGAACAATAGTACGCTTTGTTGCTTTGTATGGAACCGAGTGTAGGCAAACTACGAAAGCAGTTGAGCGACGTCAACAAACGATGGGAATGCGCATGATTCGTTGGAGCATGAGAATTTCTTTTCGCGAGCTTATAACAAATGAGACCATAAGGAGAAGATTTAGCGTCCGTAACCCCTATCGAAGTTGAAGTGCGCGAATACAGGTTGAGTTCTGCCACTCCACCTGAGCAGCACCCAAAACTTTTACTAGCACCGCCTACAATCTCGAAGTGGAAGATCGACGACCGAGAGGCTGCTTAAGGCAGTGTTGGCAAGAGACCACCTATAAGGGCGGCTGAATGTCAATAGCCCTAAAGATGCACTTGATCTAGACAAGTGAAGTAAGAAGATTCACAAAGCGAACCTCACCATCAGGGAGACAACGCTAAGAAGAAGAGGAAGAGCTCTCGCTAGCATGAAGAAGCGAAGTATTTATCAATCGATACTTGTATTTTCGACTTTCACTTTCTCCGATTTATGATGTTACTAGTTGTGATGTCAATGTCAAGCAAGTGGTATCAGGAGTTTTTTTTTAAAAAAAAAACGTAACGCTGATGCATTTATTTTCCTGGAATTCGGCCAGTTATAATAAATCTTTCTTTGAAAACCTGAAACTCTCTGTATCCAGTAAAATGGAATTTGGTGATGCTATAATGCTATTCTGCTATTATATAATGCTATTCTATAATGCTATTCTATAATGTGATGCTATTCTCTCATTCGTCTTTCTCCGTGCACGGTTGCTCCTCGCACCGTCTCTTCCCTCGTCTGTGAGAGTCCTTTCCCGAGAAGATTTGGCGCTCCGGGATCGTAGCGCCATCATGAGCGACAGAAGAATGAGATGGAGGGACTACTTTGTCAAAGCCGTTAGTCTCCAATTCCCAAGGAAGGCAGAGAACGCTGAGGAGTGGAGTCGTCACATGTCGCAACAGATCCCATAATCGATGATGTTATATTACCGATGTGGCTTGCTGATCTTGATAAAGCGTTTAAATTGAAAAATTGAATTGAAAAATAATCATATCGAATTTTTTTCTTGATTTATACATATGTCCAAAAAGATAAGTATGTATTAGCTGACCTTCATGTGTAACTATTCGTTTGTCTCTCTGTTGGTGAGAGCGTTCTCTGGTATGTTCACACTCGTGTTCTCACCGTCGGTCACCTCACCATTCTCCACAGGTCTCACATGCCCCTACATTATTCTCCCTCTGCGCCAATAGCGCTCTCTCGTTTATTATATGAGCTTCGCTTGCGTAGTCTCTCGTCTCAGCGATGTCTATGAGTTTTTTGTAACAATCTTTTCCTGAGTTCCTCTCTCTCATTTTTCTTTTACTTTTCGCTGCCTTCGTCTCTTCGTTTGTCGCACTCTTTTCTGCCGGGTAAAATAGATGGGTGCGAGCTCTATACACAAGGGGTTTTCTCTCTCGCTCTCTGCCTTCGATCGATTTTCCCATGCTATTCCACCGAGCGGATTCGAACTCAGCCATCTTTCGTTTAATTTAACCAGAAATCGAGCGCGTTATTTCAACTTGAAATTCAGTTGCTTTTTGCGCGTTGCATGATGAAGAAGAAAATATTGTGGAAATGAACAGATCGCATCTTTGTCTTTTATAAATTAATTAGGTTAAGAAAGTTCTTTAGTTGTTCCTTCGGCTCTTATTCCCTGTACCCTGCCCTGCGTATTTTCTTGCAGACATTGGAATACTAAACGAAAAATTGGCTTTAAACGCAACGGTTTCAAAAATTTTTTCAGAGGTGATCATTCCAAGTATCAGAGACTCCGGTTCTTGAAAAAAATTTTCCTTCGCGCACAATTCTGCGCGCGTTTCGCGCGCAATGTCTCAGGAAGAGATTTTATTCATGAAAACTCCCTTCCCACCTTTCTCCTTAGGGCCCCCCTTCCCCCCCCTCCCCCCTAGGGCCCCTACTCCCTTGCTTAGGTACGGCCCTCTTCCTCCCCCTTCCACCTTTCGGGCCTCCCTCCCTTCCCTGCTCAGGTAAACCCCCTCCCCTCCCCCCTTTCCGTTCCCCAGAATTTATGAAGATAATTTAAAAAGAAAGAGAACAAGTTAGAAAAAATAATTTAATAGAGCCAGGCCGTGTTTTAGGGGAGCAGAGCCATGCGGCAGTAAGTGCCCTACCAAACCAGATAAAAAAGTACCAAGACCCGGTCCTTCGTATGAGCAGCAGTGTGTGTTCTTTGGTAGGCGTGGCATAATGGTACTTTGTTTGACTATTGTGCGAAGAGTCCCAAGTTCGACTCCAACCCAGACAACTTCACCTAAAACAAGGGTTTAAGAAATTTTGGTAGTGCTCAAACACGAATCTGACTCTCCCCACACACTAGCAGTGATCCAGCGCTCAGCCTTTGGTTGTAACAGGGTAGGTCTGTCCCGCATATTAGGGGAACGCGTACCCTGCTGCGAAGAGGGAGCAAGTGCGAGGAAGAAAAGAAGTGTTCTTTGGTGGGAACAGCATCGAGCGAAAGAATTCGGTCGCTTGTAATGTTCTCGCAAGACTCTCTGGAAGAACGGTTTTTTATTCTGTTGAGATGAGACCGGTTCTGAACGTCTGATGGCCTGTAACAGCAATTAATATAGGCTATATGACATCTGTAGAATCTGGAGACGGTTGAGCTTGCAAAAAAAGCCTAAAGAAGTTTGATCATTGTCACCCTCACTGATGAGGCTTTGTATGAACAACCGTTTTTGAGTGAGTTAGTCTAGAGTAAAGAGAAGGACGCCTTTCACTCTCTTTCACATCAAGCTCTCGTCTTATTTACCGGACTCTCCGCTCGAATAGTGGTAGTTCTTTCTATAAAAGTTCTTTAACAATCGATGCAATATCTAAATTTCTTTAACAATCGATGCGATAGGATATCTAAATTTGTCAAAAAAGTTTTCGTGAGCGGGGGGCCGAACGGTGCAAAGGTTTTTTTGGTTTTTTGTATGGAGTTGATTCCTTATTGCATTTTAAAGATTCAATTTCAAGGTAAGTATTGGATAAAAAAAATTTCAGTTCGCTAATGGAAGGAATTTCTTTAGCAAGCTTTTGACTGTTTTTCTCTTTGAATTGAATGCAATGACAGATGGACTAAGTTTTTTTTGCCTTTTATGGCGGGGTGCCGGTGGGTTTTACGTACCCCTTGGTGACCTATGAGTGGGAACAAAGCCTGGAAAGCGAAAGTCTCAGGTTGAATTTCTTCCTAAAACACAAGTTTTGCTCATATTTTCCCCTAGAGATGCAAGTGTCGGTAAAATTCCTAACATATACATAAAACTGGGTTTTTAGTGGCTTGTACAGGGCGCGGCGTTATTTGGAAGCAAGCATTTGACCGTTCATCTCATTGAAAACGGGAGCAAACAATAATTTTTTGAGCATGCGATTTATTGAACAACTATTCAACAAAATAATATCAAAGAATTGGGATACGATCTTCTTTGGCCTTGACAAAAGCCTTCAGACGCTTTTGTCCATCTCGGCCCTGGCTTTCTGAAGGGCAGCCCTGAGTGAAACCAGATTCGAATGAGCTGTCGAGCAGGCTTTCTTTTCGAGTTCTGCTCATATGGAATAGTCGAGAGGATTTAGATCCGGGCTGTAGGGCGGCCATTCCAAGGTCGAAATGAAGTCGGGTATACTGTTTCGAAGCCAGTCCTGGGTAGTCTTCACTTTATGAGCCGTTGCGGAATCTTTTTGAATTATCCGATGCATTTTTCTATAGTGTGTCTTGGCAAAGCGGCCCAGCTCCTTCTCAAGGATCATCTCCTTGTATGTAGTATTTGGCGTTCAGCTTGACTCCAGGCTAGACGAAAACGAGCTTGGTCTTCTCAGTTGCACATATCCTCGCCCAAACCATCACCGACGACGGTTGTCCAGACCAATTGACGATCAGACCACGCTTAACAGCCGTTGGAGTGTCTGGATCAAGAAACCGGCCATTCTGAACGTTACCGGCTTGTTCGATAGTGAAGAGCTTCTCATTCGTGAGGTGTTGCGGATGTGCGTGTCCTTTTCCAGCAGTGCTCGAGATCTATCTTCTCTTTTTTATTATTATTCCTAACCGTAAGTTGTTGTCTATTGGTCCTCTTGTTTGACAATAGGTTTAGTTCATCGTGTACTATTCGGGGGACCTATATCTAACTTATACATATATTCCGGCCCATCTTTCTAATACTCCTCTTAGGGTTGCTCCTTATTCGTTTGCACACTTTCTTGACGATGGAAGAAGTTGCGATACATAGACAACCCGGTATTTGCCTGGAATTTGTACTTTCGACCTGATCCTTTCTTTTCATAACCTTCCACACAGTGCTCCAAGCCATTCCAAGCTGCCTGGCGATCTTAGAGTGGGAGTATCGTGCAGCGTGCAAATATAGATCAGCGGCTCTGTTAGGATGTAGGTTCACCATCACTAAAAAAATAAACATTGTCAAACAAAAACATGGCTTACAGAGAAAGCAGCTCTATCGCACATTTGAGTATTGATTGCATAATGATGATGCAATCCTCCCGCGCAAGAGCTTGAAAAGTTGCCTCCATATTTCCGCCGCGCCCTGTACTAGGGATGGAAATACATGTACACATACATCTGAGGACTAAGCTCCATATCTATGTACGTCACTTGAAAAGTTCAACAGAAAAATTTGATCCACAGAAACAGGGTGCCCATGTATGTTTGTATCTGAGAATAGCTTCGACATCATATTTCAAAAAAGGTCTAGTCTAACTGTTCAAAATTTGAAAAGCACGACCGCTATTTGAGCGGATGAGTCTGGAATGATAAGAAGCGAGCTAAGGTAAAGAGCGGAGAAGGGGGTTTAGGTCATTATTCTAGACTCCGTCGCTCAAAAAACGGCCGTTTTCCGTAGATTTCAACATTGCTGGTGACCTATGTTCGAGGCACCTTGGAGTTGAGATGTTCATGTATAAAGGTATGCATAACTTTCAGAATTACACTTGGTATCTTTTCTGTTGATGTGATTTAAGACTACGTCTTTAGCTCACAGGTATACCGTATTCATAACGCGCTGGAGAAAAACTTTGGCGCTACGATTAGCTGACGTTGAGAATTAATTTTAAATACCTTCTTTTCTAATTTCAAATGGCTTGTTGTTCAATAATTTTTAGCTCTAAAAAACGTCTATTAGCTACATAGAAGTTTCAATGTTCTACCTACTAACTTGTTATATTCGTCAGAATGTTGCACTTTGTCAATTCATCCGCCGAATTACTCGTTGAATTTCTAGCAAACTCGCAATTTTTGATTCATAATTGCTGTTTCAGGAGCTGAAACCCAAAAAAACTACCAGCTCGAGGAACATTGGAGCATACCTAGAAAGAACAGCATGGAGTTGGAGATGCAAACTGTGAGAATATTTTTCGAGTTCTTAGAGTAGAAATAATTTTTTCTCAACTGGGTAAGCTGAGCATTATTGTAAGCGATAAACATGAAATTTGAAAATTCATAAGAAATCGTTTTCAGAAGCGGAATCGGAAACGAAGGAAGGTGGTGTTCATTGGAGATCATTACACTCAGACATTGTTTATCGTCTTTTATTGATTTTAATTTGTTATAGTTGTTCATATTCCAGTTGAGAGAAGAAAAAGGAAAAGTATAAAATAATTAGGCTTAAGGGGAAAGATTTTGAACTCGAACAAAAAAGATGTTACGTCTCACGTAGCATAAAAAAATTACTGGCTTTTTTCGGGTTTAGTTTTTAAATAAAAACAAGGCGGTGAGTATGATTTTACAAAAAGTAAATGCGAAGATTGGAATTTGAAAGAGCGGGGTAGACCTTGAACAGGGAAACCATCGAACAAGTTTAATACTAAAATACGAATAATCAAACATTTCCCAAAAGGTAGGTCAAACAGTAACCTTCACGACTAGTTTATAACGGAATTCCTTTTGAAATGCGACAAGAAAGAAAATATTGCTTAAGTTATTGTAACTGGGATTTTCATAACACAAAATACATATAATTGATTCAAACTTATCAAAAACCTTTTTTTCAGGACTGGCAACCACCCCCAGCCAAGGTAATTGATCATATATTCTGTTGAACATTTTAATTAGAAATAAAGAACCTTGGGGAGTAGTGAGTAAGTTCATAGTATTGGCTGATAGTAAGTTCATTTGTTTGACCTGGGAAGTTACTTTTGCATTAAAACCGTCTCGCCTCTTTATAACTCGAGTTAGTATTCAAAATTTTCAAGAACATTAACATATGAACACGGTTCTAGTCAACCCAAAAAAGATTTGGTTCAGGATGTTTCTTGAACTCTCGCTACAAGTAAGAATATTTGCGCAAACTACTTGTTATCCGAAAATGCACTTGATTATCTTATTTTACAAAGTTTTTTCTGTTATTGCACGCTCTGGGTCTGTCTACAAACCTCACTGTCAGCTCAAAGTAGTCAATTTGATGCTTTTTGCGTGTGGTAAGAAATAGCCGGATTAGATCATGATTCACCAATGAGATTTGAATTCGTGAGTTTTCTTAGTTTTCATTCATTATTTTTTTCATACCATGCACGAAAGTCGGAAAAAAAGCAAGGTAGAAACCAAGTATACAAGGTACACATTAATATTGTGTGTTTGCAGCGGTTGAAGGAGAGTGACCGCGTTCAGTCTCCCACAGCAAGTGGATCAGTCGATCAGAATGAGGAACACAAGAAAGACAACGCTGAGCAGAAAGTAATTGTGAACCTATGAGGAACTTGACGAAAAAAATTAGAAACTAATGAAAATTTAAAAAAAATTTAAGCTGTTTTCTAATTAGTCACGACGACTGGTACCCCATTCACTTAAGAGGAAAAATGGAAAACTACAGCTTTCCCGAGCAGAGAGCTTAGGAGAATGATGTAGTGTTTTTATTTGCGAAAACATAATGGAAACATAACGACATCCCATTTTTTTTCCGAATTGCGTAAACGTCTTTTTCTAACCTACAATTTTTCGCATTTTCTCGCCGCAACAAAAAATAAATCGCTGCACATGTCTCTTACGGTATATCTATCTCACTACTTGTTCAAATTTTAGATTATAACAAGACGTTCGCGAACTTCAGAAAAAACGGGATTTCGTTATGTTTCATTATGTTTTTCGCAAACAAAAAACTTTTTTTTTGCGACGTATGAAGGCAATTTGCGACGTATGAAGGCAAGGATTGGATATTCGCTGAGTAGTTTAGGCCATAGGTAAACCGCAAACAAAAAAAAAATTTTTTTCAAAAAAAAATTTCTAGGGCGACCGACCTACTGACCCTCCCTCTTACTCTAAATGAATGTATCTTCTCAGCTAAAAGTGAAAGTAAAAATTCCCCATTTCTCTACATAAATAGAACGTTTCTTTAGTTATTACTCAGCCTCAACCCGTTTCTTCAAGTTGAAAGTGGAAATTTTTCGAGTACTTCGAGTACCTTGGCGATCGACCTATTGAAAATTCAAGACAGATTTGAACTATGATTTAGGCTGCGCACTCTTTTGCTCTTCAACCGTTTTTAACCGTAAAAAATTAAAACTAATTTGCTCACATACAGTCAGATTTTGTTTGAATTTTCCCGCTTGGAAATTTCCTGACTAGCAATAAAATGACCTTTCAAAATGCAATAGTTGCTCCATTTGGACACTCAATACGTCATTTTATTGCTAATCAGGAAGTTTCTTGAAAGAAAAATTCATTTAAAACCTGTATGTATCTGACTGTATGTGAGCAAATTACTTTTACTTTTTTACGATAAAAAACGGTTGGTGTTCTTCAATGCCGCATTCACTCGAAAATGCTGAGAATTTCTAATTGGAAACTTGTAAGTGTTAATTCTTTGTTTGTACTTGCAGCGGCTTCGGAAAAGACCTACGAATTACGCGGAAGTGATAAATAGGCTAAATAGAAAGGAAGAGATAAGGAAGACCAAGCGGAACGAAAACAAGCTGCGGAGGGAGTACAGGAATTCTCTGCGTCCCTCTCCGTGTCCCTCTACGCATTCCGCGTCCGCCGCATCCGTCGTAAAAGAAGTAGCTGCC
>OZ057403.1:36479171-36727743 GCA_964056735.1 Allodiplogaster pararmata
TGTTATGAACCACACTGAACATTCGTTTACAGCAGGAATCTCAGGACTTCCCGGACGATGCGGAAGACACAGAAGTCGTTTCGATACCGTGTCCTCTCTGTGCCATCTCCCCCTATCCTTCCTATGAAGCTTACGAGACGGTCTATGAGCTACAGGTACATGCATCGTTCTCTTATCAGAGATCTCGATTAGATAATCCACCCAGATAAGTTTTCAATAAAATGCAGATTTATATGAGCTCGAGTCGTAAATTAGTCAGATATGCATCTCCAGTCATGAAATTAACCGAGTCAGATATGCTCCTGCGAATGAGTTGTCGAGGATGTCTAGTTGTAGATACCTCTCATAAGTCAAGAAGTATATTTACATAGTCAGGTTAGCGTCGTTAAGGAGTCATTGAAGTTTTATAGTCATATATACGAATGAGTCGTGAAGGATTTATAGTTGTAAATACCATTTGATTTAGTCATGATGGGCGTCGAGTTAGATATGCCTTTGCTCATGAGTCATAAAATCTACTTAGTTTTATCTATTTCTTTCTAAAGTCGCGTGAAACTCATAATGAAAAGAGTTTTTGTGTTCGAGTTCGGCTTGTTTCTTTCACCCGAACTGCGGGTGAAGTTTTTGCCCAAATGTTTTCATTCGTCCAGAACATTCTCTGCTCAACAGAATTAATGATCAAGACATTCACAATTTTTATGGCAAACTCTTGGTCTCAATCCAAATTCTGCCGTTCCTCATGATTGGTATTTTTGATCTACTTGCTTGTTTTGCGGGTGGTATAAAAAAGAGAGCTGTGTTCAGATTCACATGCAGGCGCATCACTGGCAAGTGCACATGTACGCGTGTCACTTCTGTGGAGAAGTCTATGAGACACTCGAGCATCTGACGACGCAGCATCCCGGCGAGTGTCAGAAGTGGGCTGCCTACATGGGCACGCATCTCATCAGCCAGATGTCGCTAGGAGATCAGAGGGTCAGAAAGTCTCTCTCTCTCTCTCTCTCTAAAACCCGATGATGGTTTGTACGGTGCAATCAGAAGCTGTACAAATTAATTCACGAAATTGTTCAACTCTATTGATACATGGAAGCATCAAGAGCTTAGTTAGACAAGCAACCACTTTTCTGCCTGACATCATAAGACTTGAATCCGAAACGTGACAGCAGGCAAACTCGCAGTCTAGTGCTCTACCGTTTGAGCTGGCCTTGGGATCAGGGATATTATATTATATGTCGTTCCAAATGGGTACGTATCCGCCACTCAACCCGAAAAAATTTAACTCGGCATTAAACTAAAACCCGATCCCAGAAAAGAAGAAAATCTCACAGAACGGAAGGTCTAACATTTTTATCGACCTATCGAGAAATCAAGACATTTTACCTATGCATGTACGTATCCGCCGCAATGGAGTGGCAGGTCACTATATTTTACTTGCTGTGATGTCTTTTTAGTAAATGAAAGCTACCACCAGGGATTAAATATTCATGTCAGACCTTCTGTTGGCGGGCCTCTGGTTTTCCGAATCATAAGGGGGGACCATTATGTGAAACAAAATTTTTTTCGCGGTTCTTTGTTTTTTAAATCAGAAGTTGGGAACCCTTAAATGAAAAACCTTTTTCTCTGTACCTTTTTCTTGCACACTAAAAAAACCACTTGCTACCACATCTTCAAAAAGGTTTAAAATATTTGACAGCACAGCAATCATGAATTGTTCAAGCTGAGGATGAAGTTCTGTACGAACTATTTGTGCTGTTCCCAATGCTCCTTCCACATTCCTCTACGATCTACACAGGGCAGCAAAGCCGTGGACAAAGAAACTCTAACATGCTTCCGCAATTATTTGGTATGTCTAATTATCCTTTCAACAAACAAGGACCGCTTCTAAATTACCTAATTGTCCACAAAAACAGATTATCATGTTTTTTAGCACCCGCACAACTTTTTTCGAGCGCATAGATTTTTTGAATGTTCTGTATTCAACGTGAAATTTTGCTCCGATGATTTGGACTTTCCCTACGAAAAATCTGAGAAAAAATTTTTCCAAGCGCATATACTTCAATGTTTTCTGTAGATATTGAAGAGCGCATAGATTATTTTTACCCGCAGTGCGGGTCAGAGAAACACCCTGGTTGTTTGTGTACAAAAAATTCGTCAACGCTCCGCGATGAATAAACCTCGACAATTGGAAAACTCTGACTCAACATTTTTAGTTTCAAGAGTGTAAAGAAACGTTTCCAAGGAACGCATTTCAAACAGGGAATCTCGGTGTGTCATATTTGTAAGTTCTGCGTTAAGCTTAAATTCAGTTCTGTTTTTTGAGACATCTTTTCAAATGTTCTCTTGAAGGCGCACCATTCAAACGAGTACTTGTTGCTGTTGATTGTATACTTGGCGGAGGAGCCGGTTTCCTTTCTAAACTCATTCGTCTTCAAGTATAGCTCGCGATGCATAGGAAAGCCTACGGTACGTTTTTCTGCTTCTCACACGATCAGTTCTTTTATTAAACTGATGAAAAAGTATTTTTAAACGATTTGTGTAACCCTTAACAAACAACTTTTACCTATTGTTCAAAATTTCAACACTACTCTTGAACTAAAAAATTATTATAGAGAGTTGTTGGAGTGAGTGGAAAGATAATATTGGAGGTTTTCATAGGCAAGCCCCTTCCCTAGCCCCAATACCTCAAAGTCGGTGGGAAGGTGTAAACTCACTCAGCCCTACTACCGTGATTGCCGGAATCACGACGTTCTGAGTGAGGCTAAAATTGGGCCCCCTTTGGACGAGTCCACTTCCGGCAGTGGTTCTATCCGCCAGTTGGCCAGGCCGAGAGGGGTTAGTCCAGGCCACACGAGTCGAGGCGTCTTTTCGATTAATCTTCTGCTTTTCTACGGTCAAGGATTAGCAGGAACTCCCGACATACACGTTCCGCGATGCCAGGCTGGATTGACCATCCACTCAACAGGCCGATCGCATGAATACCCTTGTTGTAAACCATGGCTTCAAGTTCTTCAAGATATATCACCAAAGCTAGGGCGTCCCCCGGAAGCGACGCGGTCTTACCTTGTCCGCTAGGACCGTCAAATATGCGAGGACAGGCAGCTACCCATGGGCGGGGTATGTCTGCGCGGCGTACAGCCCAAATTCGCCTTGTCACATTGAATGTTGGAACACTGACGGGACGCAGTAGAGAGCTGGCCGCAATGCTAGAAGCAAGAAGGGTTGACATTGCTGCTGTACAGGAAACGAAATGGAGAGGAAGCAAGTCGAAGCCGATAGGAGACGGATACAAGCTGATATACCATGGCACGTCATCAACAAGAAATGGTGTTGGCATTATCCTCTCCTCGAAAATTGCTGATGATGTAACCGAAGTCATTCGCTCTACAGATCGAGTCATGGCCGTCCGAATTTCTTCGTCCAACAATCACTTCCTTGTCGTCTCAGCATATGCACCTCAACAAGGATGTAGCGACGCTGATAAGGAGGACTTCTACGACTCTCTAGAGGAAGTTATCAAACTCCGAGAGTCTCATGAAGACATCTTAATCGGCGGAGATTTTAACGCTCACATCGGTTCAGATCGACAAGGTCGGGAGAGAGAACATGGAGGACATGGAATCGGAACGATCAATGCTGAGGGTCAACGGCTACTTGACTTCTGTGCTCGATGCGATCTAGCAGTCGTGAACTCCTTTTTCAAAAAGAGACGATCTCACGGACTCACATACGAGAGCGGAAGAAATCAGAGTCAAATTGACTTTTGGTTAATCCTGAGAGCAAAGCTGCGGAACGCGAAAGATGCAAAGGTCATTCCATCAGACCATGTTGCATCTCAGCACCACCCTCTCTTTATGGACTACAGCGTATTGAAGTCGAAGAAACAGCCTTCTCGTAATCCTGAATGCACACGTGTCAAATGGTGGCGCTCGACTGGGAAAGCAGAACGTCTCTCTCTCATGCACATCATCCATCGCAATCTACTTCCTCCTGCTCTCTACAAGCAGTTTCCAGAGGACATAAATGAACATTGGAAGCTTCTTGAAGACAGCATCAGAGCACCCGCCGCAAGCATCCTCGGAAAGACGAAACCCGGAAAGCCAAGAATCGAGAAAGACACCTGGTTTTTCACCTCCGAAGTTCAGGATGCGATCAAGGCGAAAAAGAATGCCTACAAGAGATGGAGGACGTCAAATGAGGCTGACGACCGCGCTGCATACAGCTCAGCCAAGAAAGCCGCCAAAAGAGCTGTCGCAGTTTCAAAAGCCTCCTACTTCCGCGATCTCTATGAGAAGATGAACCAACCAGGAGGCGATAAAGCCATCTATCGGCTTGCCAAGGCTCGACACCGCAACACCTTGGACATCCAGAGAGCAGCCACGATAAGGGACAAACAAGGGAAGCTCGTATTTGACCCTTTAAAAGTCAGAAACAGGTGGCGCGAACATTTCGAAGAAATGAGCGGCCAAGAGTTTGAGCACCCTCCCATCCCTACTTCCCACGCCATACAAGGACCCGTGCCAACCATCACGGCCGAGGAAGTGAAGAAGGCACTCTCTAAGATGAAGACTGGGAAAGCGGCTGGACCGGACGACATAGCCACCGAAGCCTGGAAACTTGCGGGTGATGTTGGACTAGCACATCTCGTGCACCTGTTCAACACCATCGTAAAGCAAGGCCAAATTCCACATATCTGGCGCTACTCCACGACCGTTCCAGTCTTCAAAGGAAAAGGCGATGCCAGAGTGTGCAGCAACTACCGTCCAATACGCCTTCTCAACCACACTATGAAGATATTTGAGAGGATACTGGATTCACGCATACGAGATATCGTCGATATTCCAGCTCAGCAATGCGGGTTTGTGAACGGAAGAGGCACAACAGATGCAATATTTGCACTCCGTTTACTTGTCGAGAAGCACGCAGAGAAAAGATCACCTCTCCATCTGACCTACCTCGATTTGGAAAAGGCGTTCGACAGAGTCCCCCATGATCTTATTTCATATGCATTGCGCGATCATCAGGTTCCTGAAGAGTACATTCGATGGACAATGGCGATGTACGATGATTCAAAGAGTACTGTCAGAACTCCGGTCGGCATCACAGAGCCATTCGCAGTAAACGTTGGAGTGCACCAAGGGAGTGCTTTGTCTCCCCTTCTCTTCATTTTGGTTATGGATACCGTCACGCGTCCTCTACTGACTCCGGCTCCGTCAACCATCGCATACGCCGACGACATTCTCCTTGCTGCTCCTACACGTGCCGAAATCGAGAAACGCACCCAAGAATGGAATGACGCTCTTAGTAGGCATGGCTTACGCCTCAACATCAAGAAGACCGAGTACCAGGAAATCGGAGTGCAAACGACGGGAGCTGTTCACATCAGCGGTGAACCGCTCCCGAAGACCTCCGAATTCAAGTACCTTGGTTCTGTCATCTCCTCAGACACGTCAACAAATGCAGCGGCACGCCAAAGAGTAAATGCAGCTTGGATGAAATGGAGAGAAGCTGCAGGTGTCCTCTGTGATAGGAATATCACAGCTGGCATACGCGGAAAGATGTATAAAACAGCAATCCGTCCCGTGCTTCTCTATTCGACGGAGACCTGGCCTACAACGCGTATAACCGAGAACATTATCCACACGAATGAGATGAAAATGTTACGCTGGACACTAGGACTGACTCGCCTAGATTGTGTGCGTAACACGATTGTGAGAGGGAGACTCGGCGTTGCCCCAATACAAGACAAGATGCGAGAAGGGAGAGTTAGATGGTATGGACACGTGATGCGAAGAGACGCGACCAACATCGCAAGACACGCCCTTGACATGGAAGTACCAGGCAAACGCCCTCGAGGCAAACCGAAGACAAGATATATGGATACGCTCAACCAAGACCTGCGCCTTGCAAGACTCCACTCGGAAGACGCAACGGACAGATGTTTCTGGAGAGCTAGAAGCCGTACAGCGGACCCTACTCCGACCTCGGCCGGCGCGGGACAACGCTAAGAAGAAGAAGTTTTCATAGGCAAGCCATCGTTCAGAGAAAACTCGGGACATGGGTAACGCCGGGTATCAAATATTCTCTCACCCAGCCCATCCTCTCGTTCTTTGCTTGCTCATTCCCATTCCATCGTCTCACCCTCTCCCTATTTCCATATCTCTCCTCCCTTTCTAAAAAGTTCACCCTCTAGTCTGTTTTCTCATTTTTATTCGCCTTGCTCGTTTAAACTGCTGACTTTCCGTTTTTTGACATACATAAATATTCAAAGATGCCGCCTTTGTATGAATGTATTGTTTTTGATCGTAACATACTTGAAGATGTCATGCCAAACGTGCAAAATCGACTTCAAAGATATCAAAGAAGGAGAAAGTCACATAATGCTTGAACATCACGATCAGGTCAGTCCTTCAAAACTAAAAAGGAAGGTTTTTTTGTTTTCAAAAAAATTAGCCATCAAAAATTGACCCATTAGAATCAATTTTCAATTAAAAACAACTGATAAACAGATTATAATGTTGTTGTTGTTGCCGGCAAGCATCCCGCATCGAAGACTTGGTTATGAACACTCTCTTTAATGAGAGAAGTTCTCTCTTTAATGAGAGAAGTTCTCGTGTTCTTCGGACAAGATGCGTCCGGAGAAGGGTTTTGATGTCCCTTGCAGTCCCGAGACTGTCATGCTGCACCTTGTGAAGGCGGACATCGTTGTAGCAACCTGTTCATGCTATAGGCCTTGTGAGTGGGTGGTCAAGCCGGCCTAGCATCGTTTTGGGTGGGAGTAGAGACGTCTCGCCTGTCGTTGACCGGAGATAGGCAAGAGGCTATTTGACTGGCGCCTCGACTCGCCATTGAAAAGTATAGCGGAGTATCGGCTGATGTTTTGTCCGGTGGCATGCCCAGGCCGGTCCGGCATCACCCTCCTTTGACGAGCTATACTACCCAGTTTTGGTCCGCGGCGGGATTTCTCCCGCTACCTCCCAGCACGAATAATTCGTAGGGAGGCATCCCTCTATCCGCCACCTGAGGTCGCGCTCGATTCTGGACTGGATGATCCGGCTCCATCCGTGACAGGCTCTTAAGGCTGTAGAGTCACGAATGGCCACTGTTGCCAGTGTGTTTCGAGAACAGATTATAATAAATTTATATACTGACCATACTATTCTCTTTTTTTAAATTTATATACTGACCATACTATTCTCAACCTCAATTTCAATGGAGATTCTTACAGGCATTGCAATGCTACTGCGGCAAAGAATTCGGAACAGAGATGTTTCTGAAGCTTCATCAGATCTCGCACATCCACAATTATGCACTTCTAGCCGACTATCTTTCTTACTCGGCCAGGTTTGCAATTTGAATAGAGTTGAAATGTATCGAGTATCAACCACCCCAGCCTCGGGGCACAGGCAGACACCAAAATGATTCGATTGTGATTTACGTCTGACAATCCAGATACATGTCTTCTTACCACTGGTAAAAAAAGCCTAAGGCCAAATTGTAAGGGAACACTTATTGTGAGGGAACGACAGACCTCGAAGCAAAACGAGAGCGAAAAGCACTAGAGAATCTCATACGAACAAAGAATACGTAAATTATATCTCTTTTAAACATTGCGTTGAATTTTGCATGAATTTTACCCGCAGTTGCATGAATTTTTGCCTGGTTAAAGAAACTCACTATGAATTTTACCCAGATTGAAGAAACTCTCTAAATACGGATTATTGAAGAGTTCTGCCTCCTCCTTGGAACTTGTCCTCGGGCGCTCGACTCGGATGGTCGAAGAAAGAGGAGAGTCGAAAGGCGTTTGGAGGGATCCCTGGAGGACTCGCAAAACACTCCTACTTCGACTATGTATGTTTTCAATGTACCCAAAAATCTCAAAAACACATAGTATGCGTTGGTAGTTTTGTGGAAAAAGCCATGCTTGGTAAGCAAAAGCTGCAAGTTCGACACCTACAGAACTTCGGTTAGCTCTCGCATCGATGGCTTAAGTGCAATAATGATACCGTCCGCGTAAGCGTGTTGTTGTTGTTTTTTGCCCATAGTTCCTGTCAAGGGGAGTCCTTTGGGATAGGTTGGTGAGGATCCTTTTGAGTCCAGAGAAGTTTTCTCCGTCTACACTCGCACCGCAGTCGGCGATCCTCTTCGCGAGACCCATTGTTGTTGTTGTTGTCTTGCCCATAGGTTCTGTCGAGGGGAGTCCTTTTGGGATAGGTTGGTGGTGAGGATCCTTTTGAGTCCGGAGAGATTTTCTCCGTCTACACTCGCACCGCAGTCGGCGATCCTCTTGGCGAGACCCATTCGTTAACCGGAGAAGGGCAAGAGGTTATTTTACTGGCGCCTCGACTCGCCATTGAAAAGTATAGCGGAGTATTGGCTGATATTTTGTCCGGTGGCATGCCCAGGCCGGTCCGGCATCGCCCTCCTTTGACGAGCTATACTACCCAGTTTTGGTCCGCGGCGGGATTTCTCCCGCTACCTCCCAGCACGAATTCTTCGTAGGGTGGCGTCCCTCTATCCGCCACCTGAGGTAGCGCTCGATTCTGGACTGGATAATCCGGCTCCATCCGTGACAGGCTCTTGAGGCTGTAGAGTCACGAATGGCCACTGTTGCCAGTGTGTTTCGAGATTCGTTAACCGTTTCGAGATTAATCAAGACCTTTCGAGATTAATCAAGACCTTAAGATTTCGAGATTAATCAAGACCCATTCGTTAACCGGAGAAGGGCAAGAGGTTATTTTACTGGTGCCTCGACTCGCCATTACACAGTATAGGGGAGTATTGGCTGATGTTTTATCCGGTGGCATGCCCAGGCAAGTCCTTTGACGCCCTCATTTGACGAACTATACTATCCAATTTTGGTCCGCGACGGGCAAGCCCGCTATCTCAAATGCACTTGTGCAAACTGACATTCCTCTATCCGCCACCTGAGGACGCGCTCGATACCGGTGAGAATGAACCGGTCCCTTGCGATGGTGTGAACTTGTGGGCTGTAGCACCATCGAAGGCGAGTGTTATTAAAGATATTAAATCTGAAATATTATTAAAGACCTTAATTCTGAAATTAAAATACCTAAAACTATTACAACTTCTGAATCAAAAATTACAAATATACACATTATAAAAATTTTTTTTTGGATTTTACCTACACGGTGTAGGCTACACCTACACAGAGCAATGTTGGCTGTGCCTGCTCGGCGTAAGCGTGTAGCTTATTAATAGTCTGGTGCGCAAATGGTCCCATGTTACACTCTAATTCCGGACAAAACTACCCAAACCGAAAAGATGGAGCATTGTTGGCTGTGCCTGCTCGGCGTAAGCGTGTAGCTTATTAATAGTCTGGTGCGCAAAGGGTCCCATGTTACACTCTAATTCCGGACAAAACTACCCAAACCGAAAAGATGGAGCATTGTTGGCTGTGCCTGCTCGGCGTAAGCGTGTAGCATATTAACAGTCTGGTGCGCAAAGGGTTCCATGTTACACTCTAATTCCGGACAAAACTACTCAAACCGAAAATATGGAGCATTGTTGGCTGTGCCTGCTCGGCGTAAGCGTGTAGCATATTAATAGTCTGGTGCGCAAAGGGTCCTATGTTACACTCTAATTCCGGACAAAACTACGCAAACCGAAAATATGGAGCATTGTTGGCTGTGCCTGCTCGGCGTAAGCGTGTAGCATATTAATAGTCTGGTGCGCAAATGGTCCCATGTTACACTCTAATTCCGGAAAAAACTACTCAAACCGAAAATATGGAGCATTGTTGGCTGTGCCTGCTCGGCGTAAGCGTGTAGCATATTAATAGTCTGGTGCGCAAATGGTCCCATGTTACACTCTAATTCCAGACAAAACTACTCAAACCGAAAAAATGGAGCATTGTTGGCTGTGCCTGCTCGGCGTAAGCGTGTAGCATATTAATAGTCTGGTGCGCAAAGGGTCCCATGTTACACTCTAATTCCGGACAAAACTACTTAAACCGAAAATATGGAGCATTGTTGGCTGTGCCTGCTCGGCGTAAGCGTGTAGCATATTAATATTCTGGTGCGCAAAGGGTCCCATGTTACACTCTAATTCCGGACAAAACTACGCAAACCGAAAATATGGAGCATTGTTGGCTGTGCCTGCTCGGCGTAAGCGTGTAGCATATTAATAGTCTGGTGCGCAAAGGGTCCCATGTTACTTTCTAATTCCGGACAAAACTACCCAAACCGAAAAGATGGAGCATTGTTGGCTTTGCCTGCTCGGCGTAAGCGTGTAGCATATTAATAGTCTGGTGCGCAAAGGGTCCCATGTTACACTCTAATTCCGGACAAAACTACCCAAACCGAAAAGATGGAGCATTGTTGGCTGTGCCTGCTCGGCGTAAGCGTGTAGCATCATAATAGTCTGGTGCGCAAAGGGTCCCATGTTACACTCTAATTCCGGACAAAACTACTCAAACCGAAAAGATGGAGCATTGTTGGCTGTGCCTGCTCGGCATAAGCGTGTAGCATATTAATAGTCTGGTGCGCAAAGGGTCCCATTCTAATTCCGGACAAAACTACGCAAACCGAAAATATGGAGCATTGTAGGCTGTGCCTGCTCGGCGTAAGCGTGTAGCATGTTAATAGTCTGGTGCGCAAAGGGTCCCATGTTACACTCTAATTCCGGACAAAACTACGCAAACCGGAAATATGGAGCATTGTTGGCTGTGCCTGCTCGGCGTAAGCGTGTAGCATATTAATAGTCTGGTGCGCAAAGGGTCCCATTTCAATTCAATTCAATTCAAACGCTTTATCAAGATCAGCAAGCCACATCGTTAATATAACATCATCGATTATGGGATCTGTTGCGACATGTGACGACTCCAATCCTCAGCGTTCTCTGCCTTCCTAGGAATTGGGGACTAACGGCTTTGACAAAGTCGTCCCTCCATCTCATTCTTCTGTCGCTCATGGTCCCATGTTACACTCTAATTCCGGACAAAACTACCCAAACCGAAAAGATGGAGCATTGTTGGCTGTGCCTGCTCGGCGTAAGCGTGTATCATATTAATAGTCTGGTGCGCAAAGGGTTCCATGTTACACTCTAATTCCGGACAAAACTACCCAAACCGAAAAGATGGAGCATTGTTGGCTGTGCCTGCTCGGCGTAAGCGTGTAGCATATTAATAGTCTGGTGCGCAAAGGGTCCCATGTTACACTCTAATTCCGGACAAAACTACTCAAACCGAAAAGATGGAGCATTGTTGGCTGTGCCTGCTCGGCGTAAGCGTGTAGCATATTAATAGTCTGGTGCGCAAATAGTCCCATGTTACACTCTAATTCCGGACAAAACTACTCAAACCGAAAAGATGGAGCATTGTTGGCTGTGCCTGCTCGGCGTAAGCGTGTAGCTTATTAATAGTCTGGTGCGCAAATGGTCCCATGTTACACTCTAATTCCGGACAAAACTACCCAAACCGAAAAGAAGGAGCACTGTTGGCTGTGCCTGCTCGGCGTAAGCGTGTAGCATATTAATAGTCTGGTGCGCAAAGGGTCCCATGTTACACTCTAATTCTGGACAAAACTACTCAAACCGAAAAGATGGAGCAATGTTGGCTGTGCCTGCTCGGCGTAAGCGTGTAGCATATTAATAGTCTGGTGCGCAAAGGGTCCCATGTTACACTCTAATTCCGGACAAAACTACCCAAACCGAAAAGAAGGAGCATTGTTGGCTGTGCCTGCTCGGATCTGACTCAAACCACTGTTGGTATACACCATAGTTATCGAAAGGGCAGTAAACGGTTCTATCAGCAGTGACACAAAGGGCAGCCACTGGTTCTGCTAGGGTAGGATTAACCCCGGGAGAGAAGGAGAAATAAATGTGATTAGATAAATGATGTAAGTAAGGACATTGTTTTCTGAGCCATAACCAAGAAGACCTCGTCTACCCAACTGGAGATTTTCAACGGGCAAACCACAACAACAACTTCTACACAACGCACATGAGTTTTTGCAAGCGTGGTTATTTCCTAGCAGATTGTACGCTCACATTCAGGTGGACCCATTTGAAATTTGCACCGATGAGAAACTGAGAAACCTTCACCGAAAGAATCACGAAACGGAAAAGGAAGTGAAGCTTCGTGTTGGGGGCCGAGTCTCTGAGCTTGAAGGTGAACTGTTCATAATAAAAGTTTTTCATCTCTTATGTTGTGGTTAAGGTCCAGAATATAGATTTTTTTTTCTTCACATTTTGGATCATCAAATCCATTGGGAATGGAAAACTTGTTAAACGGTGTTTAAAACGCTCAACTTGAAAACTATTTTGACTGTACATATTTTTTCAAAAATCACTCGTAAGTTTTTTTAAACCTTAGTGTAATTATTAGAAATTTATTGGTACCCGCTTCAAGGCTCTGAACAGAACTTCATCATTATCATACAGAACTTGAGTAATGATTATAGTATTAGTTTTTGGGTAGGCAAAACTAAACTTACTTTTTTTTCCCAATGTTGATAGACTTTTTCATGTTCCAGGCTTCTGTACAGCGACAACCGTGTCTGAAACTTCGGAAGGCGCTAGAGTGCGGAAAAATCTATTGGGCGCATTGCCAGAAGAATGGCAGCAAACGCTCGCAGTCAGTAGTTTTGTTTATTGTATCGCCTCGTCTTGAAGCTTTTTTAATGATGAAACTCGCAGTAAATCATGAAATATGTTGTGAATCAGCACAATTGCGATTCATTGTTTTATGGAAAAACCTAAAAACTTGAAGGAAAAAGTCAATTCGATTGATGAAACGAGGAAATAAGTTGACAGAAAGTTCAGTAATTAAGTGTCTTCCCTTGCAAATGCATACTATCTGACATAATCAATTTTCTGATAATAAATGTTACTTAGCAATACTTTCTTGAGGCAAAACTTTCGGATTCCGAATTTTTCTACGGTGCAAGGAACAAGGCACATAATAAAAACAATTATAGTCGATTTAATTTTCTATTCAATGCGTTCAACTCGCGCAAACTCCACAATCGTGATTATAAAAACCCGGTCTTTCAGAGCGAAGGTGCATGGATAACCGATGCGGATGCGGAAAATATCGATGCTTTTCTGAAGGATTGGGAGGTCGAGAAGCAGAAAAGTGATCAAGGACAACTCCCATCTCTTTTCCCAGAGGTTTGAATTCATTTATTACTCAACACGTGATTAATGTAAATAATACTGGTAACTCAAAAAAGTTATTTGTTTCGAATTCAGTAAATGAATACATATGTATGTAAAACATAACTTTTCAATTTTTTTCAGATCATGAAATGCAATATTAAAGTTCATAACTTATTATAATATGATCTTCAAATTGAACTTTAGGAGAGTAGGCTGTTAAGAATTTTGGTTTTCAAAAGCACTCGGGCACGGATGTTGAGGCAATTAACAAAGAAAGGCATGCATGAGGCCGTTTTGAGTGAGGCCGTTTTTTGTTTGTACCAACAAGCAACACACTCATAACACACTTTTACTTTTTAACACTACGGACTACACTTTAAGTATAAATGACATATATTTTTACATGAAAAAACGCTTAGGCTTAGGAAAAGTGTACGCTAACGAGGCCGAACGGCTTAGCTAACGAGGCCGAACGGCTTAGCTAACGAGGCCAAACGGCTTAGCTAACAAGGCCGAACGGCTTAGCTAACGAGTCCGACGGCCGCGACGCAAACAACAAAAGTAAAAGTGTGTTATGAGTGTGTTGCTTGTTGGTACAAACAAAAAACGGCCTCACTCAAAACGGCCTCATGCATGCCTTACTTTGTTAATTGCCGGATGTTGATAAAGCGGTCTCTTGTTTGTTGAAGGTAAGAAAGACCGAGATACATCTTCCAACAGGCAGCATCTCTCTCTCATTCAAGAAGAGCGAAGTGGTCAACATGCTCTCCGGATATCTTCTATCTGACAAGTTTCTTTTTTCCCTTACAGTACTTTTCGATACTCTTAACACAGTACTACTCATCTTCATTTGTTTACTCGTAGAATGCTTCATATATGCTGGCAATAGGCTAGGTTTCCTCACAATGTTTTCCAATAAATGTAGTTTGTTTTAAAAAAAAGCGTTTTCTCAGTTTACCAAATAAACGCAAGTGTTATCTTGGAGTACAAAGAACATTTGGCGCTGCCTTACATATATTTTCAGTCGTTAGGAAGGGTAAGAACTATTAAGAAAATTATGGCTTTTAAAATGTCCGAAGTATGCTGTAGGTCGGGTACATTATTGCCAATGAAATGTTATCAGAGAATAAGTAGTGAACACTAAAGGCTTTGCTAACACAGAAGTTTACCAGAAAATTTAATATTCTGCAAAATTTCGAGTGATAATGAATGCCTAATCATTAATAAGTTCGATATATGAGCCATGACAGAAATACCGGCATTTTCGCGATATTGATGTTAAAATATTGTTGTTAACATATGTTGACATATTAACATACATATTATATTGTGAACGGGTTTCATGAGAATCAATACTATACTTTTTCAATGTCACTTTTTCTAAGCTATTCGCAACAGTATGTTTCGCTTCAACTTCAGACAGACTTTTGCGTTCTCTGGATTGGGCTTATAGTGAGTGCCCAAAGAGTAAGAGTATACTGTATTTAAACTTGAATGGAAAATGGGTTTAATCAGTAAAAAAACTAGAAAACTGACAAAAATTCTTATTAATGAATAAAAAATAAATAAAATATCGAAACTGTGTTGTAGTAATTCACAGATTTTTGCAACTCTTCAATATAAATGTTGAACTTTGAAAAGTCATTCTTTTGTGATAAAGCTATCAAATTTATTTGTAGTGTCTATTACTGTATGCACTGTCACACAATTTTGCGTGGCAACTCGGAAGCTTTACATCACTTGGTCAAGAGTACCAAAGGCTGCAAGATATACGGAGGCGAGGAACAGACGGATATTACTAAGAATCTTAATGTGAGTTAATTTCCTCTTGGAATTCTCAAAACGGACAACTCGAATACTGAGAAGGTTTTTTTTCAAAAGAAAGAGAAAATGAGCCACTCCTTTTGTATGCAGTTAGATATTGACCGCACTGTGTACACTCAATCAATCAATCTTTATTCCAAATTGCATATTAGTGTTACAAGGATGGTGTGCAAAGTGGATCACTGTCACATAAGTGATGATATCAGTTTAGGTAATACATACAAGCAAGCACTTGGAGTTTGAGCTTCGAGAAAGGTAGTAATAATAGTAATAAAAAGAAGGTGGCAAGTTCACACTGAGAAGAGTAGTAGGTAAAAATGAACCGTGGCATAATTATACAGGAGAATAAACAATGAAAAAAAAACTAAATCGTATTTCGGTTGTGGATTCGATTTTATTTGTATATTAATGCTGGGTCTCGCAAAGAGGATCGCCGACTGTGGTGTGAATGTGAAACAGGAAAGTTTTTCGGGCTTTGAAGACATCTCATCGAAACATTTTAAAGAAGCCTTTTATCTCGATGGAACAACAACCTATGAATACTCACGTATGTGAATTACAGCTGAATCGCCTGTTCATCAATCACCTGCGAGCCAAACGAGACTCTGCTCTTCCATGTCCTCACTGCGAGACCACAGTTTGCTCCATCAATGGATTACGGTACTTTTACGACTTTTGAATCGAGTTTTCGTAGATAACTAATAGCTAAACTTGAGAAAAACTTTCTGAAAGGTTTTTTGGGCTGCGAAATAGAAGTGCGATTGAAAAGTGGCGACATTTCTCTGAACACTTCCAAACAGCTCCCCATTTCGTTCCTAGTCTAAAGTTACCAGGTTGCATCGTGATGATATGAGTAATTTTCTTGGAATTATAGTTGTCTCAGGCTAATTTGAAGGCGTTTTGAAACCCCTGAGATGTGTTTCTTTTTACGACTGTAACAAATAACTTTGAGGCCATCTGTAAACAAGATAATTTAGAATGCATTGTCTGGGCGAGCACTCCATCTATGTCTCGTGCTTCCGAAAGAAGAATGATGGCTAGTTTTTCTCTCAATAATTTTCACTTCTTATGCTCTCTTCGAATTCTTTTTTCTTCATAACAACTTCGGCTTTTTCTGATATAGTTGTACGATTCTGTATATAAGCGTAATGGCTGTTGGTCACGTTAGTCCACTGCGGTAATGTAGCAAATGAAAATATCGAAGAGAAGAAGACTTGATAAAGCGAGGGAAGATATTTATCATATTAGTTTGACTTGCATGTCCGAAAAGAGAGAGAAAGAGCTACACAATACGATTCCTGAATTTTTAACCTTTTGTTTCAATCAATATTTCAGGTTATTGAAGAGTTAGTAGTATAGAGGATTCGATGAAATTATTCGGTGATAGTATGTGGATTTTTCTTGCAGCAGTGAAAGCCCGGGGGCCTCTCGATAATCGAACCACCGTAGCCGTAGCGACAGACACCGCATTGCTGATGCCACTTAACGGGAAACTGCGCCGCCTGGCGACTGCCGAATTCACCCAAGATCAAGCGATGGCGCTGGTCTGGGGAAAATCGACTACGGTTTTTCAGCAGCTTCAAACTACCAAGAAACCACCTTTCTCAACCAACGGGAAAAGACTGTCCAAGATCGAAGATATGAGGAGGCGCAAAGAGCTCGCCAAGGTACATTTCTGAGGAAGGGAGTGAGAACAAGAGCCGAACCCACGACTTAAGAGCAGGGGTTAAATGGTTACCGGACCATGTTCGCGCGTTCGCGCCGAGAATGATCTACATTCTCTTGTCCTTTCGTACTATTTTACTTTTCCTTTACTTCTCTTTTCATTATTTTCGCCTTTCACCATTACTTTTTCAACTCGCTCGGCGCGTACAAACATGCCTTAAACGGGCCTCATTTAGCGCCTGCCTAAGAGCTCTCAGACTGATACTGTGAAGCTCTGTTGAGTTATCACAAGCTTTCATATAAAATTGTAGAATATATGGATATAAAAGTATTGTCTTTCAGTCCCGATTAAACGTCGGTCCGGAATCCACAGAAAGCGTCCGTCTAGACCTTGGAGTCGATCACTCAACAATGTCAAACAGGAGATTACCGTATCCTTCTATCGCACCAAGACCCGCTGCGAACCAATCGGTCATTGAACCCCTGCATACACAACAAGGAACCTCTTCGACATCAAACACAAGGAACTATCTCGACATTCCGAAAAAGGTACTAATGTATTTATTTCTTCAACTCTTTAAAGTTTTTATGACTTGAAGGCTTTGTAGTTTGAAGATGCACAAAAGTTAACTAGATCGTTGAAACCCTTGGAAGAAAGAGAAGTGAAGTACAATACCGCATAACATAATTTCTCATATTATTAATTTTTTTCTCAGTTCAATGACTAAATTTGTTTTTTTTTAAAACGCTCCCCTCCCTTCAAGCAAAGTGCGGTCCCCCCCCCTAAGTAAAATTGTGCCGTTTTTCAAACCAAAAATCAAAGTTGAACACAACTTGGAAGGCTTAAAGAACTATAAACATCCCATATCGTTTTTTAAATGTTTTTTTTACATAACTGAGCGAAATCGGTACAATTCAAAAACTTGGTCATAACTTGCAGATTTTCCCGAAAGAGAAAACACTTCTGATCGATAAGCGCTTGTTGGAATATGACCTGGTAAAACTTTAGCTTTGGGTGATTAAAAGATATAAGTAAAGCGAAGTTGTAGTTTGAATTGTGACAAATGTAAAATGATCATTTCAATGAGGCAGAGAGAAAAACTCAGCTTTTGTACAGCTGATTAGCTGATTACAGCTGATTAATCAGCTTTTGTACAGCTGATGGTCAACTACGGAAGTCATTTCATGTGCACTGTCTGCCACAGCAAAAGGGAAAGTCTCCAGAAGATAATAGTCAGTGCCTTTCCAGTCATATCTGAACGAGTATGCAGAATTTCTAGTGTTTATAGTGATAGTAGAGATACTGATTACCGTTAAACCTGTTTCTAGTGCTAGTAGAGATACTGATTACCGTTGAACCTGTTTCTAGTGCTAGTAGAGATACTGATTACCGTTGAACCTGTTTCTAGTGCTATTAGAGATACTGATTACCGTTAAACCTGTTTCTAGTGATAGTAGAGATACTGATTACCGTTAAACCTGTTTCTAGTGATAGTAGAGATACTGATTACCGTTAAACCTGTTTCTAGTGCTAGTAGAGATACTGATTACCGTTGAACCTGTTTCTAGTGCTATTAGAGATACTGATTACCGTTAAACCTGTTTCTAGTGCTATTAGAGATACTGATTACCGTTAAACCTGTTTCTAGTGCTATTAGAGATACTGATTACCGTTAAACCTGTTTCTAGTGCTAGTAGAGGTACTGATTACCGTTAAACCTGTTTATAGTGCTAGTAGAGATACTGATTACCGTTAAACCTGTTTCTAGTGCTATTAGAGATACTGATTACCGTTAAACCTGTTTCTAGTGCTAGTAGAGATACTGATTACCGTTAAACCTGTTTCTAGTGCTAGTAGAGATACTGATTACCGTTAAACCTGTTTCTAGTTCTAGTAGAGATACTGATTACCGTTAAACCTGTTTCTAGTGCTAGTAGAGATACTGATTACCGTTAAACCTGTTTCTAGTGCTATTAGAGATACTGATTACCGTTAAACCTGTTTCTAGTGCTATTAGAGATACTGATTACCGTTAAACCTGTTTCTAGTGCTAGTAGAGATACTGATTACCGTTAAACCTGTTTCTAGTGCTATTAGAGATACTGATTACCGTTAAACCTGTTTCTAGTGCTAGTAGAGATACTGATTACCGTTAAACCTGTTTCTAGTGCTAGTAGAGATACTGATTACCGTTAAACCTGTTTCTAGTGCTAGTAGAGATACTGATTACCGTTAAACCTGTTTCTAGTGCTAGTAGAGATACTGATACCGTTAAACCTGTTTCTAGTGCTATTAGAGATACTGATTACCGTTAAACCTGTTTCTAGTGCTAGTAGAGATACTGATTACCGTTAAACCTGTTTCTAGTGCTATTAGAGATACTGATTACCGTTAAACCTGTTTCTAGTGCTAGTAGAGATACTGATTACCGTTAAACCTGTTTCTAGTGCTAGTAGAGATACTGATTACCGTTAAACCTGTTTCTAGTGCTATTAGAGATACTGATTACCGGTAAACCTGTTTCTAGTGCTAGTAGAGATACTGATACCGTTAAACCTGTTTCTAGTGCTATTAGAGATACTGATTACCGTTAAACCTGTTTCTAGTGCTAGTAGAGATACTGATTACCGTTAAACCTGTTTATAGTGCTATTAGAGATACTGATTACCGTTAAACCTGTTTCTAGTGCTAGTAGAGATACTGATTACCGTAAAACCTGTTTCTAGTGCTAGTAGAGATACTGATTACCGTTAAACCTGTTTCTAATGCTAGTAGAGATACTGATTACCGTTAAACCTGTTTCTAGTGCTAGTAGAGATACTGATTACCGTTAAACCTGTTTCTAGTGCTAGTAGAGATACTGATTACCGTTAAACCTGTTTCTAGTGCTATTAGAGATACTGATTACCGTTAAACCTGTTTCTAGTGCTAGTAGAGATACTGATTACCGTTAAACCTGTTTCTAGTGCTAGTAGAGATACTGATTACCGTTAAACCTGTTTCTAGTGCTAGTAGAGATACTGATTACCGTTAAACCTGTTTCTAGTGCTAGTAGAGATACTGATTACCGTTAAACCTGTTTCTAGTGCTAGTAGAGATACTGATTACCGTTAAACCTGTTTCTAGTGCTATTAGAGATACTGATTACCGTTAAACCTGTTTCTAGTGCTATTAGAGATACTGATTACCGTTAAACCTGTTTCTAGTGCTAGTAGAGATACTGATTACCGTTAAACCTGTTTCTAGTGCTAGTAGAGATACTGATTACCGTTAAACCTGTTTCTAGTGCTAGTAGAGATACTGATTACCGTTAAACCTGTTTCTAGTGATAGTAGAGATACTGATTACCGTTAAACCTGTTTCTAGTGCTAGTAGAGATACTGATTACCGTTAAACCTGTTTCTAGTGCTAGTAGAGATACTGATTACCGTTAAACCTGTTTCTAGTGCTAGTAGAGATACTGATTACCGTTAAACCTGTTTCTAATGCTAGTAGAGATACTGATTACCGTTAAACCTGTTTCTAGTGCTAGTAGAGATACTGATTACCGTTAAACCTGTTTCTAGTGCTAGTAGAGATACTGATTACCGTTAAACCTGTTTCTAGTGCTATTAGAGATACTGATTACCGTTAAACCTGTTTCTAGTGCTAGTAGAGATACTGATTACCGTTAAACCTGTTTCTAGTGCTAGTAGAGATACTGATTACCGTTAAACCTGTTTCTAGTGCTAGTAGAGATACTGATTACCGTTAAACCTGTTTCTAGTGCTAGTAGAGATACTGATTACCGTTAAACCTGTTTCTAGTGCTAGTAGAGATACTGATTACCGTTAAACCTGTTTCTAGTGCTATTAGAGATACTGATTACCGTTAAACCTGTTTCTAGTGCTATTAGAGATACTGATTACCGTTAAACCTGTTTCTAGTGCTAGTAGAGATACTGATTACCGTTAAACCTGTTTCTAGTGCTAGTAGAGATACTGATTACCGTTAAACCTGTTTCTAGTGCTAGTAGAGATACTGATTACCGTTAAACCTGTTTCTAGTGATAGTAGAGATACTGATTACCGTTAAACCTGTTTCTAGTGCTAGTAGAGATACTGATTACCGTTAAACCTGTTTCTAGTGCTAGTAGAGATACTGATTACCGTTAAACCTGTTTCTAGTGCTAGTAGAGATACTGATTACCGTTAAACCTGTTTCTAGTGCTATTAGAGATACTGATTACCGTTAAACCTGTTTCTAGTGCTAGTAGAGATACTGATTACCGTTAAACCTGTTTCTAGTGCTAGTAGAGATACTGATTACCGTTAAACCTGTTTCTAGTGCTAGTAGAGATACTGATTACCGTTAAACCTGTTTCTAGTGCTAGTAGAGATACTGATTACCGTTAAACCTGTTTCTAGTGCTAGTAGAGATACTGATTACCGTTAAACCTGTTTCTAGTGCTATTAGAGATACTGATTACCGTTAAACCTGTTTCTAGTGCTATTAGAGATACTGATTACCGTTAAACCTGTTTCTAGTGCTAGTAGAGATACTGATTACCGTTAAACCTGTTTCTAGTGCTAGTAGAGATACTGATTACCGTTAAACCTGTTTCTAGTGCTAGTAGAGATACTGATTACCGTTAAACCTGTTTCTAGTGATAGTAGAGATACTGATTACCGTTAAACCTGTTTCTAGTGCTAGTAGAGATACTGATTACCGTTAAACCTGTTTCTAGTGCTAGTAGAGATACTGATTACCGTTAAACCTGTTTCTAGTGCTAGTAGAGATACTGATTACCGTTAAACCTGTTTCTAGTGATAGTAGAGATACTGATTACCGTTAAACCTGTTTCTAGTGCTAGTAGAGATACTGATTACCGTTAAACCTGTTTCTAGTGCTAGTAGAGATACTGATTACCGTTAAACCTGTTTCTAGTGCTAGTAGAGATACTGATTACCGTTAAACCTGTTTCTAGTGCTAGTAGAGATACTGATTACCGTTAAACCTGTTTCTAGTGATAGTAGAGATACTGATTACCGTTAAACCTGTTTCTAGTGCTAGTAGAGATACTGATTACCGTTAAACCTGTTTCTAGTGCTAGTAGAGATACTGATTACCGTTAAACCTGTTTCTAGTGATAGTAGAGATACTGATTACCGTTAAACCTGTTTCTAGTGCTAGTAGAGATACTGATTACCGTTAAACCTGTTTCTAGTGCTAGTAGAGATACTGATTACCGTTAAACCTGTTTCTAGTGCTAGTAGAGATACTGATTACCGTTAAACCTGTTTCTAGTGCTAGTAGAGATACTGATTACCGTTAAACCTGTTTCTAGTGATAGTAGAGATACTGATTACCGTTAAACCTGTTTCTAGTGCTAGTAGAGATACTGATTACCGTTAAACCTGTTTCTAGTGCTAGTAGAGATACTGATTACCGTTAAACCTGTTTCTAGTGATAGTAGAGATACTGATTACCGTTAAACCTGTTTCTAGTGCTAGTAGAGATACTGATTACCGTTAAACCTGTTTCTAGTGCTAGTAGAGATACTGATTACCGTTAAACCTGTTTCTAGTGCTAGTAGAGATACTGATTACCGTTAAACCTGTTTCTAGTGATAGTAGAGATACTGATTACCGTTAAACCTGTTTCTAGTGCTAGTAGAGATACTGATTACCGTTAAACCTGTTTCTAGTGCTAGTAGAGATACTGATTACCGTTAAACCTGTTTCTAGTGCTAGTAGAGATACTGATTACCGTTAAACCTGTTTCTAGTGCTAGTAGAGATACTGATTACCGTTAAACCTGTTTCTAGTGATAGTAGAGATACTGATTACCGTTAAACCTGTTTCTAGTGCTAGTAGAGATACTGATTACCGTTAAACCTGTTTCTAGTGCTAGTAGAGATACTGATTACCGTTAAACCTGTTTCTAGTGCTAGTAGAGATACTGATTACCGTTAAACCTGTTTCTAGTGCTAGTAGAGATACTGATTACCGTTAAACCTGTTTCTAGTGCTAGTAGAGATACTGATTACCGTTAAACCTGTTTCTAGTGATAGTAGAGATACTGATTACCGTTAAACCTGTTTCTAGTGCTAGTAGAGATACTGATTACCGTTAAACCTGTTTCTAGTGCTAGTAGAGATACTGATTACCGTTAAACCTGTTTCTAGTGCTAGTAGAGATACTGATTACCGTTAAACCTGTTTCTAGTGATAGTAGAGATACTGATTACCGTTAAACCTGTTTCTAGTGCTAGTAGAGATACTGATTACCGTTAAACCTGTTTCTAGTGCTAGTAGAGATACTGATTACCGTTAAACCTGTTTCTAGTGCTAGTAGAGATACTGATTACCGTTAAACCTGTTTCTAGTGATAGTAGAGATACTGATTACCGTTAAACCTGTTTCTAGTGCTAGTAGAGATACTGATTACCGTTAAACCTGTTTCTAGTGCTAGTAGAGATACTGATTACCGTTAAACCTGTTTCTAGTGCTAGTAGAGATACTGATTACCGTTAAACCTGTTTCTAGTGATAGTAGAGATACTGATTACCGTTAAACCTGTTTCTAGTGCTAGTAGAGATACTGATTACCGTTAAACCTGCGTTGCAATTAAAGCCCCAGTGCCCAGATAATTTGAAAAGCTCAAAAAAGCTTTATCATGTTATCAAGCGTTCTTGTTGTATTGATTGAGTTTCCAAGCTACTAACACGTCGCGAAATTGCAAGTTCTTTTTCCAGTATTGAAGAAACGATAATCTTTAAAAATGACAAAATATTTTCTAGAAGCACACCTGGAGCCATTTGTATGCATGCGGAACCTGTCTAAAGTTCTTCGTAAGTCGTCCAATGCTGAACGGACATCAGATCTACCACAACGGTCCCTTTCGTTGCACTTCTTGCGTTGATAGGTTTTGTAAAAAGTCAATTTTAATTTATGAAGTTGTCTTTATTGATGTCAAGCTTGTGTATCTTCTTCTTCTTCTTCCTCGCGCTTGTTCCCGCCTCGCGGCAGGGTACGCGCTCCCCTGAGATGCAGGACAGACCTATCCTGGTAGAACCAGTGGCTGCCTGCTAGATCACTGCTAGTGTGATAAGCAGCAGTGGGGAGAGTCAGATTCGTGCATGAGCACTACCAACATTTCTTAACCCCCTTGGTTTGGGTGGATCTGTCCGGGATGGGAGTCGAACTCGGGACTCTTCGCACAATGGTCTATCACACTACCACTATGCCACGCCCGGACATGTCAGGCTTGTGTCAAGGTCATGTTGATGTCAAGCTTGTGTATAAACAAAGCAATTGCAGTAAATAGAAACGAGCACAACAAGATGCTCGACCCGCGAACTCAGCATCTCATCTTCAAGTGCTCGAGTTGTGAAACCTTGGTCGAGGGCTCCAAAGCAGTTAACCATTTGCTAAACTTCCATGGTGAAAAAGGAGATATCGTCATCAGCCCGTACGGAGAGGTGAGTGAGTTGTTGAAGGTGTTTCTCTAACCCTTTGTGTGAGCAAAAATCATCCGCGAATCTGTGCCTTCTCACCAAAAGATGGGTGATTTGTTTGTTTGGTACTGTATCTCTCTCCAGAGTAGGTCTATTTCTCAAGATTGGTATTTTTGATCTACACCTTTCTTCTGCGACCTCAAGTTTTCTTCCCGGTTGTATTTATTACTGGTATACTTAGTCCCTATTTAGCAGTCCTGCAGCCAGGAAAATCTGTTAGCACGGCTAAGGGTGGGAAGATTATGTCCGGAAATTTAGGGGGGGCCGGTCAATTAGGAGGCCCGAAGATTTAGCGGGGGGCCCCGGTCAATTAGAAGGCCCGAAAATTTAGGGGGGGCGGTCAATTAGGAGGCCCGAAGATCGGAATGGTTTTTGGACTGATTATTTACTGGTTTTCTGATCATTTTCATGGTTTATGAATGTTCTCTGGTTTCCTAGTTTATGCCGGTGTTCCACAAGATGAGCGCGGGAGGAGTTATGGACAAAGTTGTCTACGCACCTGCTCCTCACCTGTTGGACACGAAAAGGGTAAGAAGAAACATGAGTAAATTCGAAATAATTTTGTTTGAATTATCTCAGTAATTTCATCTTTTTGTTTTTTCCTCAACTTTTCACGGTTGGATATCAAACTCAACCGTCTTACTTTTGCAATTTTCGATATCCGTTATATTATGTGGTGATGGTGAAAAACTTGAAGTCTAAAGAGAAGAAATCGTCTTCTCTTTTAGAAGTATTAGAACTAGATTATGAAACGTTGAAGCAAGAGCTGCTTTTTTAAGGAGAGTGTTGTATGGGCGTTAGAATGTGTATTATCATGTGCGTGTGTGTAGCTCAGTGGGGAGAGCAGTCGCCCGGAATGCGAAAAGTCACGGGTTCGGTTCCCGTCACACCACACGATTTTTGCACAAGTTTCTACGAACAATCCGCTCCTCTGCTTGGTATAAAAATCCGTTGCTTGAGATTAACTAGGAGTAGGGACTACTCTTATTTACAAGGTTTGAAGAAGTTCCTCACGCTTGTTCCCGCCTCGCAGCAGGGTCAGTGCTCCTCTGAATCGAGGCACATACCCATTTCAGTGGAAAATTGGAATAATTTTCCCCCTGGGTCACTCAAATTCGTGCGAGCACAACCAACCTAATCCTCTTCTGTCCAAGTTGAGAGACGAACTTGGAACCACGTACAATGCCACGCCGACATTCGAAGGGGGGGGGGTGAAAAGTAGAACAAGAAAGGGGGGGGGGTGAAAAGTAGAACAAGAAAGGGGGGGGGTGAAAATTAGAACAAGGAGGGGGGGGTGAAAAGTAGAACAAGAAAGGGGGGGGTGAAAAGTAGAACAAGAAGGGGGGGGGGGGTGAAAAGTAGAACAAGAAAGGGGGGGGGGGTGAAAAGTAGAACAAAAAGGGGGGGTGAAAAGTAGAACAAGAAAGTGAGGAAGCTTGATGACAAATTTCAGCTATCAGTAAGATGTTACCTGTGTGAAATGCCATTCTCCTCTGCCATGGCACTCCATCGACACTCATCTCGACACACAGAGAACCGGAGCAAGTGCGTTTCGTGCACCGTAGAGAGAGTCTGTGATCCGAAGAACTTCCGCCGTCATCTCTACCGGGTTATGCTATTGGATTTTTACTGTAACAAGAATACCTTAGTTTTCAATTCAATTCACTTTATTCGCCAAAGGTATGCTTGTTGTCGCATACACTTATAAGGTAGACACTAAACAACAAAAACGAGAAAAAAAATTACAAGAATAAAATTTTTTAAAAAAGGGGACACAACAGGCACTGACTTCGGAATAGAAAGAAGAAAAAACACAATCTAGTGGGTAGTTTATAACTTTTTGCCTAACTGCTCAGTCAACATCCGACTCGCGTTTTCTGGAGTCCAGACGTGTTGTTCTGATCGTTGTAAAAAGATTCGTAGAAGTTTAACAAAGCTGATCGATTTGCTCGGAGTCGTTTAATAAACATGTTGACTTGCAGTCTCACGTGTTTACTTCGAAAACTCTAATGAATGGAAACCAAGAAGTCGTCAGAACGGTTCGTTCCACTGATGGATTATGAATTACTCTAACATTATTGTTATATGCGTTAGATCCGGGAAAGCATTTATCGTTCTAAACTCTACATTTCGAGTTGTTCTTAGTAGGTATGAGCTATCAATTCTTGATCACTTGGTATCTTGTTGTTGTTGTTGTCTTGCCCAGTGGGTATTCTTCCTCCGCGAGACACTGGAGAAAGTAGTCGAAGCTCTCGATCCTCCACTTGGTATCTTCGCTAACAGAACTTAGGTTTTATCAACAAAGAAAGATTCTTAGAGCAAGGGAAATGTAATCCTCGAGCTTATACAGCGTCTTAGGGGGCTACTCTTACAAAGTAAAATGTTTTAATGATAACGTGACATCTCTAAAAGGGTCTTCTGTATGATGTTAAACTCTGTACTCTTTCTCGCATGTTTTCCCGCGGTGTGTCCAGGTATGCGCTTTTGTGAGAAGATGCAGACTTGGAGTCGTAGAACTAGTGCAAAGAGAACACTTTTTTATCCCTAAACAACAGGAGTTTTAGTGGATCTCTCCATCATTTGATAATAATACTATTTTTTTCTAGGGTCAACTTCATGAGAGTGTTTGTAAACCTTTTTAGCCTATGGTTATATCCCAACCGGGTCGTTATGCATTGCAGAAGTGCTTGACCTGCTTGGCGATGATCACCACCGACATCGTCTCGCACTATTTGTACGGATGCCACAATCTGACGCAATGCTCTCTCTGTCCAGACATGCCCATCTTTGAATCGGCTATCCTTCTTGTATCACATAAGAAACATTGCCATCAAGCGGAAATTGGCAGGTGCCGACTATTCTGTTAAAAACAGTCTAATTTTTTTCTCCTTTTCAATTATAAAAGTTCTTTAGTCGTGTAAAGGGTAACCCGCTCGCACTCCTGGTTAGAAGAAATATCAGAATGATATGGGTTCGATTCCGCCCGGTGGAGTAGCTTTTGCCGTATCACTCCACAAGCCGCCACTGCTTTTAACTGTGTCAAAATGAGTAGTAATAAAGAGATTAAATGAGTGGCTTGTGAAAAGAGGTTGAATAGTTACCGAACCAGCTATGTGGGCGTGTTAAATGATTTACCATCTCATGTCCTTTCGAATTTTCTTTTGCTAACCTTCCCTTTCCATACTTTTTAGCCTACCCCATTCCTTTCCGAACTAGCTTGGCGCATTTTAACATTATTTTTACCGGTCTCATATAAGGCCTGCTTGTGAAACAGAATCACGAAACCGGACAATCGTGAACGCCCTGCACATACGTAAAAATGAAGTTTTGGGTGTGAGGGGAAGGGAAAGAGAACATAGTTTTCAATCCTAAGACATCTTTCGTATCATCTTCAAGCGAAAATAAGTGCTTCCGGTTGGTTTAAAGTAGTAGGGTAGCAGAATAGCATGGTCGTTAAATGCTATTGATTGATATGCTTCGAGTCATCTTTAAGCGAACGGATGCTGTTTAAGGTTCAAGTGCTCTGGATGTGGCATCATGTTCAGCGTGCTAACGCATTTCCAGAAGCACGACTGCCAGCGAACAAACCGTTTCTACTTGTGTGAGTGTGGAGTGGATTGCGCGGATAACTTGGAGTACTACAGGCATTTCCACCAGAGGCATTCCAGGGTGAGCTTTTGTGAGAATGGGGAGACGTAGTCATTACTCATGACTGTACTAGTCATGAGTAATGGAAATTTAAAAACATTCTCTCAAGTTGGAGGAGACTTGAAATGATGATCCTCTAGTTTTTTTCCGCGCTCAAGCACTTGCTTGCTTCTGATTGTGCTAGATTTCACGCCCGAATGAATGGTCGCTTTTCAAATTTATTTAAACGATTGCTCGTGAACTCATGAGGCTTCAGCATTTCGATCCTCATTCTTACACTTTTCTCCATCTCAAACAATATTTTTATCGTTATCTTTAAACGTCGTTTCCCCAAAACAAGCATATGGTGCCATATCCTTCAACTAACCAGGTTGATATATGCTCGGTAAATCTTCCTCGCGCTTGTTCCGCCTCGCGGCAGGGTACGCGCTCCTCCGAAATGCAGGACAGACCTGTCCTGGTAGAACCAGTGGCTGCCTGCTGGGTAACTGCTAGTGTGCGTAGCTGCAGTGGGGAGAGTAAGATTTGTGCATGAGCACTACCAACATTTCTTAACCCCCTTGGTTTGGGTGGACCTTTCCGGGGTAGGAGTCAAACTCGAGACCCTTCGCACAATAGTCGAACATCTTACCATTATACCATTATGTCACGCCTGGACTGATCTATGCTCGTTATATGTGAATAATATATATAATAACGTTCAAATCTTATCTTATTTGACAAAAAACCTAAATTGTTCTGATAATTACCGTATTGCTTGATATTACTAGTTGGAAGGAATAAAATTCGAACGTGCTATGGCTTCAAGTCAGTGTAAGAAAATCTTCAATGAAACGAGAATGCATCCTTAGTTTGTTGCTACGAGAATAGTGAGAATTCTGGAGATATTGTGAGAATTTGAACATTGCGCTTACCATTTCTGGAAATTTTTTACATTGTGCTTACCATTTCTGGTAATTTTTACATTGTGCTTACCATTTCTGGTAATTTTGACATTGTGCGCCCCATGCAACTCGATTTGTTCCCGGTATTTTCGGAGCCTTAGAAAGATGTAAATTCGAAAGGAAAGCGACCGTCTTGAAGGCATTGAGACAAAAATATTGATATTTTTGGTTGGGGTCTGTAAATCTTTTTCACGGCGTCCCGCATTCCGTTAAATCGATGAGCAAGCAATGAATAGACATTTTTCAGGGACTTGGATGCGGAATTTGCGAGATAAGTTTTGAGAGTCAAGAGTTCTACATGGCGCACAGAGCCAAGCACGCAAAAGTAAGCCAATTTATCTTCAGCTCAATCTTTCAGCAGTTCTTAGCACATGATACACGTATATTATTTTTTTATTTATATAATATATGTACATTTATCTTTTTTCTCAACTGTTGGATTTTCTCAATCATAAGACTTTGTATAGGAGCTTGAACGTATACATTCGCATTTTATATATACATATATATATATATATATATATATATATATATATATATAACATTTGCATAGCATAGAACGTATACACGGCACTTTCTTACTTGGAGGGGCCACACTTTATTTGGGGGGGGGGGCACTTCACTTTCGGGGTGCACTTTACTTGGGGGGCAGGTCGCTTTTCACTGATTTTCTCGTTTAGGCTTAGTCAAAGGTTACGCTAACGAGGCCGTACGGCTTAGGCTAACGAGACCACATAAGAAAAAAAATCTCATATTATTAATTTTTTTCTCAATTCAATGACTAAATTTGTCAATAAAAAAAAGCTCCCCCTCCCTTCAAGTAAAGTGCGGTCCCCCCCTAAGTAAAATCGTGCCGTTTTTCAAACCATAAATTAGAGTTGATCACAACTTGGAAGGCTTAAAGAACTATAAACAACCCATATCGTTATTTTTAAAAAAATGTTTTTTTTTACATAACTGAGCGAAATCGGTACAATTCAAAAACTTGGTCATAACTTGCAGATTTTCCCGAGAGAGAAAACACTTCTGATCGATAAGCGCTTGTTGGAGGACGACCAATGTGAAGAACTCGTTAGTAATTATTATGAATTTCATATGTAAGCGATTACTGTAAGTTTTTGAATGGCTTATATGCGTTTTTTTGGGTTTCGAAGAGCGAGTATTCTCACTTGAAATTTTCAAAACTTAAAAATCAGGGCTCTTTTGAGCAAGAAATTTTTCAAAATGATAGTTTTTAATAGTGCAAAGCCTCAAAGTTGTGAGCAGTTTTTTGGTTCATTTTCTTTTCTGAAGAAGAAAGAATTTTCTGAAAGAGGGGTGTAACTTTTTAGATGATGTTTGTTTTGTTTTACCAGAAAAGTTTAGGAATGTAGTTAAATTGAATTAGTTTCTGAAAAAATAATTTTCTTCTGTTTTCTTGAGGCACCTTCAACGTCCGGAAAAGTACCCTTGAATGTGTGCGCAGCGGAAGATGATAACCGGAGTTGGTTTTGAATGAACCATGTTTCCTAGTTGTTTCTAAAACACGCTATGCGGGTGAAAATGTGCCCAAATTGCTTAAAACACTTGAAATTAGCTTAGAGAGCTTAGCTCACGAAAAAGTCAGCTATATGTAATCCTTGTTTGTATTTTACTTATTATAACTCATGACGCGCACTCGGTATCTCTCAAAAATGGGACGTTTTGTAAAGATCAGTCTTGTTTGCACTCACCTCTTCTTGCGCGGTTGTCAAGAAACAGCCTGAATGTCTGTTTTGTAGCCGAAGACGAAATCATCTGCTCGTTGATGGGTGAAATGGTTGACTTCGTCGCAGAGTTCTTCGAAGTGAATGGTGACGTGGCGGTGGATGACAAAATCTGGTACACTCACCTTCTCAACTTTTTTTTAAAAATTCAAGTTTCTTCTAAAATATACGAAAAAGTTATCTGGCAAAACTTGCTTTCGGCAAATTGGGTGAATTTTTTACAGGTTAGGTTTTCAGCTTCACGCCAGCGTTCATAATTAGTGATTAATTGTGGGAACCGTAGAGTTTACTAACTTTTGGGGGCAGTTCTTAATAAATAATTTTTCAAAAACGGTCATATATTGCTCCCTTCTCATTATTCTATGAGCGGTCGTTAAGAATTGAGACTTTATGAATAAACAACTTCTTTCAACAGGGATGCGCTTCCTCATCTTGAAGGCAATCGAAACGTACTCGAAAAGGATGACGACATCTTCATTAGTCAGTTCCGTTTGAGACAACTCTTCGCTTATTATGCGTAAACCTTGAAGTAATTTAAAGAAGTGACTTACAGTAGAACAAACTGCTGCGCTTCAAAATCTTGCCGACCCCAGCACCTCGGTTCTGAATGCTCGAGTGCGCGAGGAGGAGGGAGACAGCAGAGTGGGCGGCGTGGGTATGCCCGGCTTCCCAGAAGAAGAAGAGGAGCAGAACCCTGACAGCCCCTCCATTGTGGTAAGAGTACCGCAAGATACTATGAAAGTACGGTAGCTTGAAACTCAGTCCACAGTAGTGTGTCAAGTTTAGAAAAAAACTCAGTCCACAGTAGTGAGTCAAGTTTAGAAAAAAAGATGACCTTGTACTACGATAGTTTAGAAGCACGTTTAATATGATTCCTCTTAGTTTGAAGTTTTATTACGCAAAGTATTTTGAAACATCGCGTGTAAAATGCATACAAGTCAGATGGATGATAAAGGGTTTCGGGGGCGTAGGGGGGAAGAGAATTTTAGAATTCAGAGTTGTTTTCCGATGGAAGTCACTCCAGAGGGTTCCGAGTTAGGAACTCAAGAATGGAAAGAATCATTGCATACCAGCCGCTCAGAAAGATGCAGAAGGGAAAATAACGGGAAGTGGGGAGAGTTGTTACATGACGGCCACTCAGGAGAATGACAAAAGGGAAGAATGAGTGCTGATTTAAGTGCTGTGCTGATAAGTGCTGATTTGAGTCTATTAAAGTTTCTAATCAGTAGAGTCAAGTTCTCCATTATATTTTTCGGGGAAATAATAAACTTACGTACGCATTAGCCACTGAGTCGTGTCCGTTCATTTTTATACTTATACTTATTTTATACTTGTTTTCCAAGTGAGTTAATTGAGTTTTAAGAATGCGGAGTTTCGAGTGTACGCCCCGGGTGAACAGGGCGACGAAGAATTGAGCATTGTAGCAGAAGCCGGAAAGTCAGTTAAGCGAACAAATCACGAAATAATACTGTTGTTGTTGTTGTTGGCCCATAGGTACCGTCGAGGGAAGTCCTTCGGAATACTTTGGTGAGAATCCTTTAGAGTCCGGAGAAATTTTCTCCGTCTACACTCGCACTGCAGTCGGCGATTCTCTTCGCGAGACCCATTCGTTAACCGGAGAAGAGCAAGATGCTATTTTACTGGCGTTTGTTAGGAATTTGTCGAATCTAAGGTGTACCCGAATTCTGCCGCGAAACACAAACAATTTTCAGGAAAGTTATTAGTGAGATGATGGATTTATGTGCATGAGCTGACTTGGATTCTATGATGTTTTTTTGTTACTTAACGTGATGTAGAGTGAATTTTCAGCCTGGTTTTAGTGAAGTGTCCAAAAGGTGCACACAAGCTCGCTTAGAGCTGAAGTATGCGTCAACGCAGACTCTCCACTAAAAACGATTAAACTTGCAAAACAGCAGTATTTATGTGAAACTCTGCCTTCAAACTTAAAATTTGATTCAAATACGCGCCAAATTTCCAGTTTGTTCACCGCCAACAAACGGTGAGACCTAACCTTTCCAACAAATCGATTGCAGCTCTTCGTATGCAGCCAAGTCTAGTACCTTAGCGAGGAAGAGGGATAAGAAGTACGCGTGCAGCAACTGCAGCGAGAGATTCATCACTGCCGCCTCACTCAAGCATCATGTCGTCAAGAGCCACGCCTTCAAAGATGCAGGCTCTACGACATGTCTCGAGGTGGGGACTAGAACAAAGGAGGCTATTCTTTTATGGAAACAAGGTCGCAAAGATTAATTCTGAACCTAATTCAAATTAAATAAGCACCACTCAATTTTTGAAACAATGATTAGAAGAAAGCGGGAGTGGAGTATGACTATTAAGCGGTAAAGACGTGCGAGAAAAAACAAGTTTTTGTGTTTTATTGTTTTTGTTTGTTCGCAAGAAGCAAACAGAAGAACTTTCAAATAACTTTATTCACTGTATGAAGAGTTGTTTAAGCTCATCTGCTAACATCGGGATCATAGCAAGATTTTGTTCAATTTTAATTAACACTGGTGGTTCGTCTAAATATGTTCAGTATATGTCAGAGATGGGTATGGATCGTCCGGGGGAGCTGCATGGCGCAAAGCTTTATTATTATATCTTGTTTTTGTTGCCGGTATGCAGCTTGAATCGAAGATAGCTTTTTCTGAGCAGGATGCTTCCGGAGAAGGTTGTTGATGTCCTTTGCAGTCTTGAGACTTTCATGCTGCATCTCGTGAAGGCGGACACAGTTGTAGCAACGTGTTCATGCAATAGGCTTTTGTATGGGTTCAGCCTAGCATCGTTTTGTTTAGGAGTCGAGGGCTCTAGCATTTTATGACCTAAGAAAGGCAAGAAGTTATTTTATTAGAAAGTATAGCGGAGTATTGATGATGTTTAATCCTGTGGCTTGCCCAGGCCAATTAGGGATCATCATGTTGTTGTTGTTGTTTCGCCCATAGGTCCTGTCGAGGGGAGTCCTTTTGGGATAGGTTGGTGAGGATCCTTTTGAGTCCGGAGAGATTTTCTCAGTCTACACTCGCACCGCAGTCGGCGATCCTCTTGGCGAGACCCATTCGTTAACCGGAGAAGGGCAAGAGGTTATTTTACTGGCGCCTCGACTCGCCATTGAAAAGTATAGCGGAGTATCGGCTGATGTTTTGTCCGGTGGCATGCCCAGGCCGGTCCGGCATCGCCCTCCTTTGAAGAGCTATACTACCCAGTTTTGGTCCGCGGCGGGATTTCTTCCGCTACCTCCCAGCACGAATTCTTCGTAGGGAGGCGTCCCTCTATCCGCCACCTGAGGTCGCGCTCGATTCTGGACTAAATGATCCGGCTCCATCCGTGACAGGCTCTTAAGGCTGTAAAGTCACGAATGGCCACTGTTGCCAGTGTGTTTCGAGAGGCATCATCATCCTCTGACGAGCTATTTATTATTTTATCGGAACTCACGTTCAAAAAAGATTTCAGCATCTTGAGAGTGTAAAGAGGAAAAATCATTTCAGGAGTTCGGAATACCCCTAGGCAGAAAAATATGGATCTGTCGGAATTGTTCGATCGCATTCGCAGCGCAGCAAACCTACTTGACCCATCGGTTGGTTTCTATCCAGTTTTCTGACGTTATCATGGCTCAGGGTTTATCATATCGTTGAGGAAGGAAATTTCTATGTTCGTTTCTTAAAAATTATGAAGAACTATTTTTTCAAAAGAAAAAACACAGGTTTTTGTAAATTATCATAACAGTGATAACGGGTGCTCAAAATTTTCATATTCTTATACACTCTCTAGGTCGTCGCATGTTCAAGGAGATACGTCGAGTTGTCCTCACTGCTCCGGTATTGCTTACAATAACCAGGTTCTATTTCTTAACCATTCCGCTAAATATATCATACTAATTATAATAGGTCATCCGCAGTGTTAAGAAAAGCACACAAAGTTTTTGCTATGGGGGAAGAACTTCATATTGTGAGCATGCGTATCTCAGTCGGTGAGAGCATCGCTTGGAAAACAAAGGTCATTGGTTCGGTTCCCGCCGAACTCAAGATTTTTGCACATGTTTCTGCGAACAGTCCGTTCTTTTGTTGGGTATAGGTATAGTTGGGTATAGATATTTTGTTGGGTATAGGTATAGAAAATTAGTGTCCTTCGTGATCATTTGGTGCCAGAAGAATACATCAGATGGATACAAATGATGTATGCCAACCCCAGGAGCGTCGTTAGGTCACCAGCAGGAAATTCTGAGCCATTCCAAATTTCTGTCGGAGTTCATCAAGGATCCACACTCTCGCCTTTACTGTTCATCTTGGTCATGGACACAATAACCAGAGACCTCCAGCGAGACCCACCGGAGACACTCCCGTACGCCGACGACATCGTCTTATGCTCGGAGACAAGAGAAGATCTCGAACGTCAAGTGGTAAAATGGAATGATCGCTTTGTGGAGTACGGACTACGACTCAATGCATTGAAGACCGAGTATCTTGAAGCTGGAACATCGAGTACAATCCAAGACCCAAGCTCCATAAAAGTACACAACACTGAGCTAAGGAAAGTCTAGCACTTGTTGTTGTAGATTGCCCGCCGTAGGTCTCCGGCTGGGTAGACGAGGTCTTCTTTGACATGGCTCAGAAAACAATAACCTTACTTACATCATTTATCTAATCACATTATTTCTCTTTCTCTCTCGGGGTTTATTTTTTTTTTATTTATTTATTTATTTTTTTTTATTTTTTTTTTTATTTATTTTTTTTATTTTTATTTTTAATTTTTTTTTTTATTTATTTATTTTTTTTCCCCTTTTTTTTTTTGAGAGAGAAAGGAATCACTGGTATAAGAACTTAACAACAGACGTCGGGCTATTCCACAAATCTATACTTCTTAAAAGTGTGTGGTCACAGCGACACGAGAATAAATGACTAGTTGTATGTGGCTCTTCTAAACATTTTGGGCAAAGAGGTGATAGGGCAGCTCCTATTCTGTGTAGGTAGCTGTTAAGGGAACTTGCATAGCCACTACGTAGTTGCGATAATGTTATTTGTTGTTCCCTGGGAAGTTGATTTATGGATTCTGGGAGGTTTCTTACCTAGAACTGGGTTAGGGGAGCAAGATCTAATGAAATTTCTAACAGTTTCAGTATGTATTCTTTTAAGTGCGGCTTTCTGATCACTGTCTACTAGCATAATTTCTAAGTCCTTGGCATGTTTACGAATAGTTCTAGGTGGTTTGGGTTCCATGCATCGACGATGGGAGGGGTGGTTTGGGAGGAGTCTTGCTCTTGCAACGAATTGCTTGGTAAGCATCGTGTTGTGCTCCTTTATGGGTAACATTTCGCTTTCTAGAGCTAAGTGCTCTGTGCCGGCCATTGCTAGGTTTCCTGTTGCTATCCGAATTGCTCTATTTTGGTTTGCCTGTAGTTTTTTCCAGTTCGTCTCGGCCAATTGAGGGGAGTAAATTGGTGCGGCGTAGTTGAGAACGGATCTGGTCATTGTTTTGTAGGTTGCAAGAAGGGTGTTTTTCTGTTGGCCCCATGTTCTTCCTCCGAGGGCACGTAGTATATTCAGTCTTTTGGCCGTTCTCTGTTTAAGGTATTCTGCATGTTGTCGGAAGGTGCCGAGTTGGTCTAAGACGACACCGAGTATTTTGGGTGTTTTAGTTGTCGGCAAAAGGGTTCCGTGGATTTCTACCTTGGGTTCTTTTTTACATTCGCCTGTATGGGTTGTGAAAAGAGTGACCGTAGTCTTTTCCTTGGATATGATCATTTTACGTTGTTCCAATTCTTCTACGAGTTTCGGTAGGAAGTGGTTGATCTGATCTTCACAGGTTTCAATACAGGGGCTTGAGGAGAGAATTGATATGTCGTCGGCGTAGGCTGTCATCTGCGTGTTTCCTGTGGGTTGCGGGAGGTTGTTTATGTAGAGATTGAATAAGAGGGGGCTGAGCACTGCTCCTTGTGGAACACCAGATCTGCATGTGAGACGTCGACTGCTTTTTCCTTGGAAATCTACCTTGATTGTACGGCCTCTTAGGTAGCTGGACATCCATCGGACGATGGCTCTTGGCATATTCGTTTCAGTGAGTTTCTTGCAGAGAAGGGATATGTTCACTAAGTCATATGCTGCAGTGAGGTCAAGGGCGACCATGAGAGTGCGGTCCGGGGGTGGTTTCCGATTGAAGCCGTTTGTTATTTTCCCGGTTATTTCCAGGAGTGCGGTAGTAGTCGAGTGCTCTTTGCGGAATCCATGTCTAGCACTTCAAGTATTTGGGTTCTCAAATATCCACAGACGGGGACCCAACAGCCGCTTTCAGTGCCAGAATCAACGCAGCATGGCTCAAATGGAGGGAATCGACTGGTATCCTATGCGACAGACGCATGTCTGATCGACTGAAAAGTAAGATCTATAAATCAGTCGTACGACCAGTTGCTCTATACGGACTCGAATGCACTCCTTCGACAGCAAAGACCCAGCAGATGCTCCATGTAATGGAAATGAAGATGTTGAGATGGAGCCTCGGAGTCACCCGGAAAGACATGATTCGCAACGAAACGATAAGAGCTCGTTTAGGAGTTGCCCCATTACCCGAAAAACTCAGAGAGTCAAGGCTTAGGTGGTACGGACACATGCTGAGATCCAATCCTGACTCCGTTCCCAAGTCTGCTTGGAACATAGAAATCCAGGGTAGAAGACCAAGAGGTAGACCGAAGCTTAGATTGAGAGACACCATAGAACAAGACATGGCGGCTATCGGGCTAATAGCCGAAGACGCCTCGAATCGTATGATGTGGCGAAGTGCTATCTACACTGCGGACCCCGCTCTTGAGCGGGAATAACGCTAGGAAGAAGAAGAAGAAGGTCAATGAGGATTTGTTGAATGACAGCGGGATTCTCAATGGGAAAGTAATGCTTTTTGAATTTATTAAAACAAAATATGAAAGCAACAAAAGGATGCTAGGAAGAAGAAGAAGAAGAAAATTAGTGTCCTCAAAAAGTGGGGAGGGGATGCTATAATTTATATAGAGGCCGAACCGGGCGGGATAGAAGGAAGAAACTAAAGACGAAAACATGAACATGAGTAAAATCGCAGGAACAAAGGTGCCTAGACCACTGACCGTAGACCTCGAGAGACCTTGGTGTTGGGAACAGGGCATTCATTATTTTGTATGTGTGTAGCTCAGTCGGTAAGAGCATCGGTCACAAGTTCGGTTGCTGACCAGCACACATTTTTTCGCACATGTTTTTTTTCTCGAATATATCCGTTTCTGTGTTCGTTGTTTAAAAAAACGTGTTTGATAAAAAAGCGAAGATTAGTGAATAATTCAAGTTGCATACTATGAAAAATAATCGGTGACAAGAGTTGAAGCAATATCGATCTTTGCGATTATTTACGTTCACTAGAGGAGGAAGCTTCTCTAGTGAACGGGCGTGGCATAATGGTGGCATAATGGTTAGTGTGTTATACCATTGTGCAAAGAGTCCCGAGTTCGACTCCCACCCCGGACAGATCCACCCAAACCAAGGGGGTTAAGAAATGTTGGTAGTGCTCATGCACGAATCTGACTCTCCCCACTGCAGCTACGCACACTAGCAGTTACCCAGCAGGCAGCCACTGGTTCTACCAGGATAGGTCTGTCCTGCATTTCGGAGGAGCGCGTACCCTGCCGCGAGGCGGAACAAGCGCGAGGAAGAAGAAGACTAGAGGAGGAAGCTATGACAAAACCTCAAACTTTGAGCACAACCTCAGAAGTTCTGTAAATTTTCTCTTGCGAATTAATTTTTTAAAAAAAGCCTTGTTAGTCAAAATCTTATACGAAAGTTAGTTTTGTTCGGTTAGGTTTGTCTTTCCGAAGTATAAACTTTTTAATGTCAAGGATAGGCTAAGTAAATCCGAAAACAAAGGCCTGTTAAAAGTTTATTTCATTCGTTACAAAACTAGCCATTGTTGAGATAAATAAGTTTGAACTTTTAAAAAAAAGATTTTGATGAAAGTTTGAAGATGTAGGCGGTGCTTCGACGAATAGACTAGTTCACCCCTTATAGATAGAAGAGAAAGGAGTTGTTGCTTTCCAGGTGATGGACCTGCATCGAAGTCGGCTGGAGGCAGACTGTCTGGGCTACGTCTGTGGAGTGAATGAGTGTCACCAAGAGTTCAAGACGGACGTCACTCTCTACGAGCACATGAAGGAGCACCATGGCACCGTCCTGTTCGTCTTCTGCAAAGTGTACGTGAAAGTCAAGACTTTCTGTCCATCCCTAGCATTTGTCCATCTGAAGTGCAGAACAAGCTTTGTAGATGAAGAATGACTTGACCTTCGAGTTCAATTTACTCGAGTTGTAGATTACTAGGAGGAGATTAGGATTTTTCTCAAACCCCTGCTTCCATTTTCTGGTTGCTTGCCCCCCTTTTCATGTCCTCTCAATCTTGCTTGCCCCCCTTTTCATGTCCTCTCAATCTTGCTTGCCCCCCTTTTCATGTCCTCTCAATCTTTCTCAGTCCGTTTTTCTGGTGCTTACCTATTCATTATTTTAAACCCGCAACCGCATCGACGTTTTTTCTCCTTTTTGTATGATGACGAGAGCATTACATATATCCCTGCGATGAAAAGGCCTTCTCTCCAATGTCCACAAACAAAACTCAAAAATGGTTCGCGAAAAATATACTCTCAATACCAGAATTGTTGTTTCAGATGTGAGTTCGGCTCCACAGACGCCGATTTCATGTACGAGCATTACAAGAAGGCGCTATGTGTACGCAAAAGGCTGCTTGAAGAGGTTTGGATGCTTTTTAGATATTTTTTCTTGCAAGCTTTCAATCTCTCATTTGAGTCTGCCGCTCCTTCAAAACTAGTATTTTTGATTCTTTTTTTGTGAGATGGGGGAGTTTTGATTATGAACAGTTTGTATTTAACTCGTGGAAAGAATGATATAATGCATAAACAAAATCGTTTTAGGTGCAAAGACCAGAAGCTCTTCTAGGAGTGTGTCCAGCTCAGCAACTCCACTACCAGCCAGTTGACATCGAAGGTTTCAAGAAGAAACTCGAGCGTACGGCCGATTCGAGCGTTCGTTCATTATGAGTCTTTTTTTTGTCTTGTTTACTCCCACTTACTTGTATGTGACTCAAAATGTGCATTATATTATGTGCGTATATGGTTCAGTGGGTGAGAGCATCGCCCGGAAAGCAAAGTCGCGGGTTCGGTTCCCGTCACCCCACACGTTTTTTGCACATGTTTCAGCGAACGGTCTGCTCCTCTTGCTTGAGATCAACGAGGAGTTGGGAATACTATTATTTACAACTCTTTCTCTCTATCAACATTCATTTGAGGAGCTATGGAACCGCTGTTAATAGGTCTCCTCCCCTCCCCTCTTTATTTCAGAGGGTCGGTCAGAGTCGAAAATGACTGACCTTCAGCCCCTGAACAACTTCATTTTCTATTGATCAGAAAGTTATCTTCAATATCCGACCAATGGCCTTCTGTTTCTGCACTGGCTATGGCAAAAGTAATTGGTTGAGCCATAATTATTGAACTCTATAAAAACTAGGAAGATACGGGTTCGATTATCATCTCCAGGCATGATAATTGAACGAAACTAGGAAGATACGGGTTCGATTATCATCTCCAGGCATGATAATTGAACGAGACATCCTATTCCAACTTTGTTTACCCCTCACATTCTTTTTGCAATACCTGATTGACGATGATTCTATATAGAAAATAAGTATGACACTGATGAATTAGTTTAGTGCTTAGCCGAATTTTTCTCTCCTTACACTTTCCTTTCCGCAATGGAACCTAATAGTTCGTTATCTGATGTGTTTCCGAAAAACATCGACAAAATGAACGTAATCTGCAGTTTGCACACATGGAACCGTCGACATGTGCCCATCGAGCGATGCTGGTAGCGACAGAGAAAGTTGTGTCTTGTCCGGACTGTCATTCCTTGGTGAGCTTTACTAATCTGTGAAGTTCAAACAAGTTTCCGAGGGACTATAGGTGAAAAAGGTTGTCTTCTTCTCATTGTTCACGTTGCTCCAGAGAGGCCGCTGTATAGAATAGATTTGCCATTTCACACTTTCAGAATCTACAGAATTGTGTACTAATTGTTGCTTAAAAAGCGATTAGAACTAACAGCACTAATTACTGTTTAGTTAATATCCTTATCATAGTTTTTTTTGTGTTTCCGAATTGAATTTATAGACCGCCAGAAAGTGGACTACTCTGTTATCGAAAACCCGCGCCTATGGGACAGATATCAGGCAAAGACGTTGGTTTTACAGGGATATGCAGATTTAAAGCAAGAAACTTTTGACTTATTAAGCGCGAAAGTTGCACTCAAGAAACGATTGGAGTGGTAAATAATTTTTGAAGATCAGTCTTTTTTAACATTTCCTGGAAGTTTGGTGGGATTCTTTTGACTCTGAAAGATATGGTAGCAGCCAATAACAGCGTGCGTCGGTTCTCGCTATGCACATTCATTGCTACAAGCAGTCCGTGATCGCCAGAACACTCTGTTTGCCGTGTGCTCTATGCTCATTCGTTGCTCATTCACCGTCTGCCGTGCCATGCTCATGCTCATTCTGCTCATTCACCGTCTGCCGTGCCACTTCACTCACTTTCAATATGCTCATTCACCGTCTGCCGTGCCATAAAACAAGTACGCAAGGTCAGGCAAATAGTTGCGTACAGTCCAAGGACTACAGATCTACAGTCCAAGGACCTACAGACCAACCTATCCCATAGGACTCCGCTCGACAGGACCTATGGGCAAACAACAACAGTACAAGGATAATCAAGAACATGGCCGAGTCGCTAAAAATTTCTCCTCGCTCGATCGGAAGGATTGTACACGAACATCTAGGACTCACTTTCTATGTGAGCAAAAAGTGTGCCGTACTCACGGATCGAAATAAGAACGCGAGGGTCGGAAAAGCACGCAGGCTCTTAACTCGGATAAAATAAGACCATCTTCAGTGACAAGAAGATCTTCACCGTATAAGAAGAGCACAACAGAACGGAACGGGAGATTGGTACACAGAGTCCAACACCGAGCTAGAGTCATTGTGTTTGGGCTGTGTACTCGACTTGCAAGTCAACGCTCTACTTCGTCGAAAAGAACGTCCAAAATTACTTGGAAAACATACTGGAGGATGTAGTGAAGCCTTGGGCAGGTGCTCACTTTAAGGAGCCCGTTATGTGTATCAGCAAGAAGGAGCCCTCACCCATACAGCAAGAAGTGTGCAAACATGGTGCGCAAAGTTTTCCGGGCTTTGATCCGAAGGAAGACTGGCTGACCTGCTCTGCCGACCCGAACCCCCTCGACTACGCCATTTGGGAGTACATACAGGCCAAGTCCTGCGCTAAAGCACACCACGTCATCGATGCCCTGAAATCGTATCTGAAGAAAGCTTGGGCCACTGCTTTTCCCCAGAGTACCTTTCTGTCGTGATAACCAAATACCCAAAACGTCTGAAGACCGTTATTCGTCAACGAGGAGCACGCTTTCAATGAATTTTTGACCGAATGTACTTGTTAATTTGATGAACAAAAATTATTTTTAATGAATGGAAAATACTCTTCCGTTCGAGAAATCGGTTAATAATCAAATTGCAATAAATCTGCTTACTTCTCTAGAATTCACTTTTTTCGATGAAAATATAGTGACCCGCATACGGTAAAAACACGGTTACAGTTAAAAACAACAATTCAATTCCTAATCGGTACGTGATGGTGTTTTAGTCATTCTCTATTGCTTTTGGGTTTTATGGCAGAGAAAGAAGTGTTTTGCTGTTGCCAGATCCAAATGCTTTCCTACAAAGCGAGGCTCAAACCGAAAGATGATACTGGGGAGGAGGCTCAAGTTCATGTAAGTACACGCAGTTCCTATCTTATGACTCTGAACGCGTTTACCTCTCTCTAGCTCTCTCTTCTTTCTTTTTCTCTATCTCTTTTCCCTCTCTCTTTCTTTCTTTCATTCTGTCTATTTTTCTCTTTTTCAATCTATCTAGAAATCATCTTCGTTTGCAGACGATCCTGGTAACTGCAACGGCTCCTTTCAAAGAGCAGTGCAGCAGCTATTTACTCCTAGAAGCGCAAAAGAAGGCGACGCTGACGAAGGCTACAGCGTCTCTACAGCAGAAGAAGGCGACCATAGCAGCGATCCAGCAGCAGCTGAATATTGATGGCAGCCAACCGAGGCAACGAGTTAGTATTCATGAGGTTAACTGACCTTCCGATAGGTCTCCTGATCTCTCGATGTGTTACCTTGATATCTTGATAAGTCCACGTGGTCTTTGTGAACTGTGAACTTTTTTTTATCCATTTTTACATGAATAGTACAGTTAAATTAACAGTAAAACGAAAACACAATCATGTTCAAATACATAAAACGGACCATGAGAGATTACAACATGTTTATCAATTCTTTGGAACTAACAACAGCCAATAATTTTGATCAGGCTTCTAAAGTACTGGAATAGAAACTTCTTAGCTGACAATGCATTCATATTTAAAAACAATGAGAAGGAAGAGTGTTCCATTCATTTACAACTGTTTGTAAAGATTTTCTTGTATCTGTTCGTGTGGCACAAAGGCAACAAAAACTTCCAATGATGTCCTTTAGTCCTGGTACAATGAGACATTAGTAAGAATTAGTGGCAAGTTATTTCTAATCTTTTAAACACTATTCTATGCAAAGTGAACACATCTTAATATTATATGTCTGCGTCTTTGAAGACTTTCACAGTCAAGCCAATCTAATCTTCCTTCGTAAGATAAACTCATTTCTGATTTTATAAAACACGCCTAGTAAATCTTCTTTGAACAGAATCTACTTTCTAACTTGGTGTTAAGTCAATAGAATTTCAGACTTCATTGAAATACTCCAGAATAGGACTAACGTAATTACAAAATAGCTTCATGAGAATTGCAAAAAAATTTCGTACGAAAAGAACTCAGAATGAGATAAGAAATAGAAGCCTTATTACAGATGTGATTCACATGTTTCTTAAAATTGAGATCGTTGGAGATAGTTACTCCTAAATCACGAAATGAGGAAGTGAACGAAATCGGTGAGGAATTGAGATTGAAGTTGACATCTGGATGATCCCTTCCTATTTGCATAGCAATTGTCTTACTACTCGATATAGTAAGTCCCAATTCATCAGACCACTGAGATACTGAATCCAGAGCTGTCTGCAGTAGACCGGAATTGTTAAGTGTGAAAAGCTTTGCATCGTCAGCATACAACGCGCAATAAACATCTTTCGGTTGCGAATAGCATAACGCAACTTGATTGAGTGTTTGAAATATGAACGATATCCTATTTTGGAAGCACGCTTGGGAAGCTTACGGCATTTACGCAACAATGCAACTATCTCTTGAGAATAACAAGTCTTCTTAGATGGAACACAACGTATAGGCACTGTTTGACCTATAATGTCAAGCATTATTGAAAGGAAGGTATCAGAAAGAATGTTAGGGTCGGTGGAAAAGGAGAAAAGTTGGGTTCAATCATAAGATGAAATCAGATAAACAGCAAGCTCAAAGTTTTTTCTTATAGTCTAAATAGTACAACTTTTTCTTATGAACTGGAGCATATGAAATCGAAAAACGAACAAAACAGTGATCTATTGTAGGGAGAGGAGGTTCAACAAAACATGAAGAAATGATGAAAGAGTCACTACTGAATACCAGGTCAAGCAGACTCGAACCTGTTGTTGGTGAAACAACTTTCTGGAAAAGATGTGCTGATAAAGCAAAAGAAAGAAGAATCTAAGCAGGATGGGATACTGAAACGGGAATATGCAACTTGTTATTCGACCAGTCTATCTCTTTGCAATTGAAATCACCACATAGGATAAATGGGGAAGACGAGGTAGCGAATGAATCACTAAGAACTAAAAGACATTCGGAAAACGATTCTAAATCACACGAAGGTCTTCTATACACTACCGATAACAAGAAAGGAACTGGCTTACACTTGATTTCGCATGTTATCATTTAAAAACACGCCGATAAATATTGTGAGGAGATGAGCGTGATAGTAATACGGGAGGAAATCAATACTAAAGCACCTCCTCTAGGTAAATTACTGACCCTATCACAACGTTAACCTTTATAAAGACCTCCATTAGTTAATATGGAGTCAAGAAATCTATCTGAAGAGCCCCAGCTCTCAGTTATACATAAAAGGTCAACATTATGAGACTCTAAGAAAAAAGTGAGCATGTTTAACTTGAATGGCAACGAGCGGAAATTGACTAAATTTCAAGAAAGAGAATTCTTTTCACAGCAACTCAAATCAACACAATTCAAACTAGAAATAGAAATTGACCGTTGTGAGCGACCTGCCTGCGAGAAAGCGAGAAATTGAGTGAGCGAGCTGCCTGAGAGCTGCTTCGATGAGATCGTTTTCGTCATCTTCGCGTTCTTTTGAGAAGGCGCAGGCGGAGGAGCAGACACGACTGCCGGGATGCTAAGCTGCATTACACTGGAGGTCCGATTACTGCGAGATCGGCGGAGTGCTTCAACTTCACGAAGAGGGATTAAGCGGCCATCGTAGATCACAACATCTTGTCCAGCTGTCACTAGCTTTCTTATCTCCTGGCGAAGTAGAGATTCCTGCTCGCGTAGTTCTTTCGTCAAACTGGGACGACTGAAGATGTTCTGCTTTTGAAGAGCTGAAGATTTGGCCAAGAGTTGCCATTGATGCATCTTAGTATGGAACGAGAGCTTGAGCAGGCAAGAATTTGGTTTTCCATTCTTCTCCGGAAACCGCTCAATGACGAGTGAACCAAGTCTCTTATCCTCGTCGAATTCGCTACTGAAAGTTCAGCGTTATTGCAATTGTACGACTTGAGTTGTTTTAACACCAAAGAACATGTTTTGAGTAGAAGAAGAATTTGAGCCAGGATTGTAGGTTTTCTCACCTGATCTCTGGATGGGTTCATCTGATTTTCACAACTTGCTCTAAAGCGCGTATTCATGTCTTGAACTCTAGGTATTGACATTTGGGAACTATTGCAGTGACAAAGTTGTTTTAAAACCTATAGAAGGACATGAGCACAGTAGAAACGACTTAGATCAACGAACCAAGAACCGACTTAGATCAACGAACCAAGAACCGACTTAGATCAACGAACCAAGAACCCTAACCAGCATTCTTGACCAAAATAATGTTATTACCTTGACTGAACAATCTGATATAATTGAAATACTCGAGTGACCAAGTCTATTCATTCAATTTACCTAAGCAGAATAGGAACCTAACAATTCACGAGGGTTTAGTAATCCTGGTAGTGATTGCACAAATCTGGATCTCTCCGCTGCTGCTTATCACACCAGCAGTGACTCATGGCTACTGGTTCTACCAGGATAGGTCTGTATCTCATCTCTTGGAAGCGCGAACCCTGTCGTGAGGAACGAACAAATCCAAGAATCTTATAAACATAATCTGCCGCAGTTGTCCTCATCAAAGAGCTGCCACTCAGAGGTTAAATAGTGACCGGATCGGTCCCGTTGGCGGATACATGTACACACACTATTGACAAAAATCTCCCTCTTTTCTTACCCTATTCCTTCATCTTCTCTTCTTTTTTCCTCCAAACTTTGAGTGGCGGATACATGTAAACCCAAATTTGGCGGCTCCATTTAACCCCTGCTGCCACTGAATGAGTTTTTTTAAAACTCTAATGTTTTAAAACTGGGGCCGTATGCAGTCACAAACAGAAAATATTCAGCTGAAACAGTTTACGAGGGAAAAACAGTTTCCCGCCAAATTCAGGAAGAAAATAGTTTTTCAGGTGAAAAAAGTTGAGTTGAGAAAGATAAACGGAAAAATGGTACTTTCATACCGAAATTAAGTCTTTTCGAAGAAAACACAATTTTCTCTATACTTTTTTCTTGAAGAAACTAGCTCAAATAAGGATTTGATTTTTTATGGCTCGTCCGATTGTAAATAAATCAATTTCAGCTGGCCACATATACACAACTCCTGCCGATCAATGGTCACAACCAGGCTGACCAGCGTCAAGCTTCGCCTCTCTCCTATGCCTCTGCGTCTCTAGCTAATGCCCCTTCCGCTCCTATTCCCGTTTCAACTGTTCGTGAATGGAATCGAATCATGCCGCGACCGGTCTATTCAACTGTGCTCGCTTCCAATATGACTTCTTCCGCTCAAAACCATTGGTAACCTATTCGAAATGTTTCACTGAATACAAGTGAAAGTCCCGCTTTTATAGTTTGCGTGTGATCGTGAATGAAGAAACAGAAAACTAGTATCTTTTCTGAAGAACGCATATTTTTCTCGCCATTTGGGTTGAAGAAACGTTTGAAATCAACCTTGAATATTTTGTTTAAGAATGTCGATAACTAGACAAAAATTGAAGGGTAGAAGGGAACGGAATAATAAGATGGTTGGCGTTAGGATAATTATGTGAAGATCACTGAGATAGAAAACACGTGATGAAGACGGCTAAAAAGAGGTAGAAAGAGGAAGAGATAGAGACACCGAGATAAAGAAGATTTTCACAGAGAGAGTGAGAATAGGGTGGAAGATTCGTCGAAAGTGACCCGTAACTGTATTTCAAGACACTTGAAAAAGCTTTCTTGGAACATTCGAGCATTACTAGCTGCCAGTGCTACCACAAAAGAATAATTTTTAGGCCGGAAGTCGGTGTGCATCGCCCTGCACAAAACTACATTCCGCTTCCGCCGCGCGTGACCGACTCAACTGTACCGGAAGCTTTCCCAGACCCCAGTACTGCGCTCGCCGCGGCTCTCGGCATCCGCCCCATGCAGCAGAACAGAGTCACCCAGCGTCCATATCAGGTTGCTCTATCGCTTTCATTCTTTCTCTTTCTCACTCTCATCCTTTCACTTGCCCTCTCTGTCTCTCGCTCTTTCTCTTTTTTCTCGCTCTTTTATCTCTTTCTTAGTCTCTCTCTCTTTCATCCTTTCCCTATTTCTTTCATTCTTTTCCTCTCTCTGTCTCTTTCTCTGTTTCTTTCTTTATGTCACTTGTCTTCATGTCTCTTTCACTCTCTTCCTCTCCATATATCTTGCTCTTTCTGTCTCATGCTCTTTCTCTCTCCTCTCTCTCTCCTATTCTCTCTCTCTCTCTCTCTCTCTCTCTCTCTCTCTCTCTCTCTCTCTCTCTCTCTCTCCCTCTTTAAAAGCTCGTTAGAAAATTAAAGTTGAGAGTTATCGGTTTTTCATCGCCATTACGAGAAAAAAGGGGAAAGTACTTTAAATATGGGAAAGTTCGATCATCGAGTTTTATGATAAATGAACTAAAATTCTCAATCATTCAATTTATAATGAGCCCGAGAAGACCGCAGAAGTCTACCGAAAGCTGTAAAACGTCAGAAAAAAAAACTTGCTGGGGGCGAAGTGGATTAGTCTTGAAAAGAGATTAGGGGTGAAAAACTCTCTTGATAATAGGAACAGATTCTGGGCAGAAGTTCTGGGCAGAAGTCCTAGAAGATACAGCAGAACTTGACCATTCGAACCCCCTTCTTAATAGGAGCCGATGATGCAAAATCACCAGCAGACGCGAAACGCGCTATCTTCGCCGCTGCCGATCGCTGCCTCCATCACGGATCAATTGCTGGCGAGTACAGCAACTCTCGTCAATCCTGATGAAGATATGTAAGCAGAAGGGTTAAAGTTTTTCCAGAAAAGAGACAGTAATCCGCAAAAAGCGTTAGTTTTGCTGAATGTAAAACAAACTTCTAATTTTATCGAGAAACTGAGAAGAAGCGAGGTTATAATGTAAAAGTCCGCCCTTGTGGTGGAAACAGGTACTCACTTCAAACTAGAAACAGAGGGCCGCCATTAGACGGTAGGGCTTCACTCCCATTCTCTCTCTTTAGAGGGTGGTGAAGAGGATTAGAAAAAGCGAACGTTTTTTGTAAGGCAATATTATGCTTGATAGACGGGTTATGATTTGAATTATCGATTAAATAAATCGGTTTTTATCGATCGACCGGTTGAATTCGTTGCAGCGAGGTGATCGAATGCTTTTCCTCTCCGGCTGCATCGACAAAGAAGGCTCAGGAACTCTCATTGGCTTTTTCAAAACGAGCACCCACTGCCACTCAGCAAAAGTTTTTTTTTCTCAGTTGGAAATATTGACTTATTTAATTATTTTGGTTGAGCTCGATGAAGGGGTGTGGAATTGTTTGAAAGTTCTAACGCTTTTGTCATTTGTGTCAAACGTGGTCAAGCAAGAGAAAAAAATTTTCGCAGAAGTGTTGAAGCTATTTATATAGAGCTCTTTTTAAAACGTGACAAGAACTATAAGGTACAAAGCATCTGTTCTTTCGAATTTGATAAGGATGAGGTCGGAAGAGCCAAAAGATTGTTCAAGAGAAAGAGAGTTCGACATGATCAAAAATTATAAGAATGAAAAAGAAACTGGATTAAGTTTGAACAAGGGCAAAAACCAGGACAAAGGGGGAGAACTGAACCCCACACCCCCTTCCTATCCGTTCGTCAGAGCGAAAACCATCCAAATATAGTTAATTTGTAAGGAAATTGAGAGAGTTGAGAGAAAATAAGGAGAGCAGCGAGGATTCTGTTCTACCGGAAAAATAATAGATTTTTGGGAATGAGTTGTAGGCTTGGGACGCTACGCGACGTACTGGAACAGTTCCCAATGTCTTCTCTGACTCCTGCGAACTCTGAGGCAACTCCTCTACGAGTCCCGCCTCTGAGACCACCCCCCGTCAAGAACCTGCCCGCCGTCCCAAAATGCAAGGTCAATCCCTTGTAACGAATTTATCAAGTTTGCTTATAAAAAAAAAAACTCCGTTTGTGTTCAAATTATTCATTATCACCGAATCATAACTCGTTATGTCATCCTTTATATGAATCGTTTGATGAGGTTGCCAGTTGGCTGACAAACAAAGAACAATAAGTTGGGAACAATTTGGATAGAGTAATGGAGTCGACAACTGTGGCGCTGCTGTGAGCTGAACAGTTGGCTGACAAACAAAGAACAATAAGTTGGGAACAATTTGGATAGAGTAATGGAGTTGACAACTGTGGCGCTGCTGTGAGCTGAACAGTTGGCTGACAAACAGAGAACAATAAGTTGGGAACAATTTGGATGGAGTAATGGAGTTGACAACTGTGGCGCTGCTGTGAGCTGAACAGTTGGCTGACAAACAGAGAACAATAAGTTGGGAACAATTTGGATGGAGTAATGGAGTTGACAACTGTGGCGCTGCTGTGAGCTGAACAGTTGGCTGACAAACAGAGAACAATAAGTTGGGAACAATTTGGATGGAGTAATGGAGTTGACAACTGTGGCGCTGCTGTGAGCTGAACAGTTGGCTGACAAACAGAGAACAGTAAGTTGGGAACAATTTTGATAGAGTAATGGAGTGGACAACTGTGGCGCTGCTGTGAGCTGAGCAGTTGGCTGACAAACAGAGAACAATAAGTTGGGAACAATTTGGATAGAGTAATGGAGTTGACAACTGTGGCGCTGCTGTGAGCTGAAAAGTTGGCTGACAAACAAAGAACAGTAAGTTGGGAACAATTTGTATGGAGTAATGGAGTGGACAACTTTGCCGCTGCTATGAGCTGAGCAATTGGCTGACAAACAGAGAACAATAAGTTGGGAACAATTTGGATAGAGTAATGGAGTTGACAACTGTGGCGCTGCTGTGAGCTGAACAGTTGGCTGACAAACGAAGAACAATAAGTTGGGAACAATTTGGATAGAGTAATGGAGTTGACAACTGTGGCGCTGCTGTGAGCTGAACAGTTGGCTGACAAACAAAGAACAATAAGTTGGGAACAATTTGGATAGAGTAATGGAGTTGACAACTGTGGCGCTGCTGTGAGCTGAACAGTTGGCTGACAAACAAAGAACAATAAGTTGGGAACAATTTGGATAGAGTAATGGAGTTGACAACTGTGGCGCTGCTGTGAGCTGAACAGTTGGCTGACAAACAGAGAACAATAAGTTGGGAACAATTTGGATGGAGTAATGGAGTTGACAACTGTGGCGCTGCTGTGAGCTGAACAGTTGGCTGACAAACAGAGAACAATAAGTTGGGAACAATTTGGATGGAGTAATGGAGTTGACAACTGTGGCGCTGCTGTGAGCTGAACAGTTGGCTGACAAACAGAGAACAATAAGTTGGGAACAATTTGGATGGAGTAATGGAGTTGACAACTGTGGCGCTGCTGTGAGCTGAACAGTTGGCTGACAAACAGAGAACAGTAAGTTGGGAACAATTTTGATAGAGTAATGGAGTGGACAACTGTGGCGCTGCTGTGAGCTGAGCAGTTGGCTGACAAACAGAGAACAATAAGTTGGGAACAATTTGGATAGAGTAATGGAGTTGACAACTGTGGCGCTGCTGTGAGCTGAAAAGTTGGCTGACAAACAAAGAACAGTAAGTTGGGAACAATTTGTATGGAGTAATGGAGTGGACAACTTTGCCGCTGCTATGAGCTGAGCAATTGGCTGACAAACAGAGAACAATAAGTTGGGAACAATTTGGATAGAGTAATGGAGTTGACAACTGTGGCGCTGCTGTGAGCTGAACAGTTGGCTGACAAACAAAGAACAATAAGTTGGGAACAATTTGGATAGAGTAATAGAGTTGACAACTGTGGCGCTGCTGTGAGCTGAACAGTTGGCTGACAAACAGAGAACAATAAGTTGGGAACAATTTGGATAGAGTAATGGAGTTGACAACTGTGGCGCTGCTGTGAGCTGAACAGTTGGCTGACAAACAAAGAACAATAAGTTGGGAACAATTTGGATAGAGTAATGGAGTTGACAACTGTGGCGCTGCTGTGAGCTGAGCAGTTGGCTGACAAACAGAGAACAATAAGTTGGGAACAATTTAGATAGAGTAATGGAGTTGACAACTGTGGCGCTGCTGTGAGCTGAACAGTTGGCTGACAAACAAAGAACAATAAGTTGGGAACAATTTGGATAGAGTAATGGAGTTGACAACTGTGGCGCTGCTGTGAGCTGAACAGTTGGCTGACAAACAAAGAACAATAAGTTGGGAACAATTTGGATAGAGTAATGGAGTTGACAACTGTGGCGCTGCTGTGAGCTGAACAGTTGGCTGACAAACAGAGAACAATAAGTTGGGAACAATTTGGATGGAGTAATGGAGTTGACAACTGTGGCGCTGCTGTGAGCTGAACAGTTGGCTGACAAACAGAGAACAATAAGTTGGGAACAATTTGGATGGAGTAATGGAGTTGACAACTGTGGCGCTGCTGTGAGCTGAACAGTTGGCTGACAAACAGAGAACAATAAGTTGGGAACAATTTGGATGGAGTAATGGAGTTGACAACTGTGGCGCTGCTGTGAGCTGAACAGTTGGCTGACAAACAGAGAACAGTAAGTTGGGAACAATTTTGATAGAGTAATGGAGTGGACAACTGTGGCGCTGCTGTGAGCTGAGCAGTTGGCTGACAAACAGAGAACAATAAGTTGGGAACAATTTGGATAGAGTAATGGAGTTGACAACTGTGGCGCTGCTGTGAGCTGAAAAGTTGGCTGACAAACAAAGAACAGTAAGTTGGGAACAATTTGTATGGAGTAATGGAGTGGACAACTTTGCCGCTGCTATGAGCTGAGCAATTGGCTGACAAACAGAGAACAATAAGTTGGGAACAATTTGGATAGAGTAATGGAGTTGACAACTGTGGCGCTGCTGTGAGCTGAGCAGTTGGCTGACAAACAGAGAACAATAAGTTGGGAACAATTTGGATAGAGTAATGGAGTTGACAACTGTGGCGCTGCTGTGAGCTGAACAGTTGGCTGACAAACAAAGAACAATAAGTTGGGAACAATTTGGATAGAGTAATGGAGTTGACAACTGTGGCGCTGCTGTGAGCTGAACAGTTGGCTGACAAACAGAGAACAATAAGTTGGGAACAATTTGGATGGAGTAATGGAGTTGACAACTGTGGCGCTGCTGTGAGCTGAACGGTTGGCTGACAAACAGAGAACAATAAGTTGGGAACAATTTGGATGGAGTAATGGAGTTGACAACTGTGGCGCTGCTGTGAGCTGAACAGTTGGCTGACAAACAGAGAACAATAAGTTGGGAACAATTTGGATGGAGTAATGGAGTTGACAACTGTGGCGCTGCTGTGAGCTGAACAGTTGGCTGACAAACAGAGAACAGTAAGTTGGGAACAATTTTGATAGAGTAATGGAGTGGACAACTGTGGCGCTGCTGTGAGCTGAGCAGTTGGCTGACAAACAGAGAACAATAAGTTGGGAACAATTTGGATAGAGTAATGGAGTTGACAACTGTGGCGCTGCTGTGAGCTGAAAAGTTGGCTGACAAACAAAGAACAGTAAGTTGGGAACAATTTGTATGGAGTAATGGAGTGGACAACTTTGCCGCTGCTGTGAGCTGAACAGTTGGCTGACAAACAGAGAACAATAAGTTGGGAACAATTTGGATAGAGTAATGGAGTTGACAACTGTGGCGCTGCTGTGAGCTGAACAGTTGGCTGACAAACAAAGAACAATAAGTTGGGAACAATTTGGATAGAGTAATGGAGTTGACAACTGTGGCGCTGCTGTGAGCTGAGCAGTTGGCTGACAAACAGAGAACAATAAGTTGGGAACAATTTAGATAGAGTAATGGAGTTGACAACTGTGGCGCTGCTGTGAGCTGAACAGTTGGCTGACAAACAAAGAACAATAAGTTGGGAACAATTTGGATAGAGTAATGGAGTTGACAACTGTGGCGCTGCTGTGAGCTGAACAGTTGGCTGACAAACAAAGAACAATAAGTTGGGAACAATTTGGATAGAGTAATGGAGTTGACAACTGTGGCGCTGCTGTGAGCTGAACATTTGGCTGACAAACAAAGAACAATAAGTTGGGAACAATTTGGATAGAGTAATGGAGTTGACAACTGTGGCGCTGCTGTGAGCTGAACAGTTGGCTGACAAACAAAGAACAATAAGTTGGGAACAATTTGGATAGAGTAATGGAGTTGAAAACTGTGGCGCTGCTGTGAGCTGAACAGTTGGCTGACAAACAGAGAACAATAAGTTGGGAACAATTTGGATAGAGTAATGGAGTTGACAACTGTGGCGCTGCTGTGAGCTGAACAGTTGGCTGACAAACAAAGAACAATAAGTTGGGAACAATTTGGATAGAGTTATGGAGTTGACAACTGTGGCGCTGCTGTGAGCTGAACAGTTGGCTGACAAACAGAGAACAATAAGTTGGGAACAATTTGGATAGAGTAATGGAGTTGACAACTGTGGCGCTGCTGTGAGCTGAACAGTTGGCTGACAAACAAAGAACAATAAGTTGGGAACAATTTGGATAGAGTAATGGAGTTGACAACTGTGGCGCTGCTGTGAGCTGAACAGTTGGCTGACAAACAGAGAACAATAAGTTGGGAACAATTTGGATAGAGTAATGGAGTTGACAACTGTGGCGCTGCTGTGAGCTGAACAGTTGGCTGACAAACAAAGAAAAATAAGTTGGGAACAATTTGGATAGAGTAATGGAGTTGACAACTGTGGCGCTGCTGTGAGCTGAGCAGTTGGCTGACAAACAGAGAACAATAAGTTGGGAACAATTTAGATAGAGTAGTGGAGTTGACAACTGTGGCGCTGCTGTGAGCTGAACAGTTGGCTGACAAACAAAGAACAATAAGTTGGGAACAATTTGGATAGAGTAATGGAGTTGACAACTGTGGCGCTGCTGTGAGCTGAACAGTTGGCTGACAAACAAAGAACAATAAGTTGGGAACAATTTGGATAGAGTAATGGAGTTGACAACTGTGGCGCTGCTGTGAGCTGAACATTTGGCTGACAAACAAAGAACAATAAGTTGGGAACAATTTGGATAGAGTAATGGAGTTGACAACTGTGGCGCTGCTGTGAGCTGAACAGTTGGCTGACAAACAAAGAACAATAAGTTGGGAACAATTTGGATAGAGTAATGGAGTTGACAACTGTGGCGCTGCTGTGAGCTGAACAGTTGGCTGACAAACAAAGAACAATAAGTTGGGAACAATTTGGATAGAGTAATGGAGTTGACAACTGTGGCGCTGCTGTGAGCTGAACAGTTGGCTGACAAACAAAGAACAATAAGTTGGGAACAATTTGGATAGAGTAATGGAGTTGACAACTGTGGCGCTGCTGTGAGCTGAACAGTTGGCTGACAAACAAAGAACAATAAGTTGGGAACAATTTGGATAGAGTAATGGAGTTGACAACTGTGGCGCTGCTGTGAGCTGAACAGTTGGCTGACAAACAAAGAACAATAAGTTGGGAACAATTTGGATAGAGTAATGGAGTTGACAACTGTGGCGCTGCTGTGAGCTGAACAGTTGGCTGACAAACAGAGAACAATAAGTTGGGAACAATTTGGATAGATTAATGGAGTTGACAACTGTGGCGCTGCTGTGAGCTGAACAGTTGGCTGACAAACAAAGAACAATAAGTTGGGAACAATTTTGATAGAGTAATGGAGTTGACAACTGTGGCGCTGCTGTGAGCTGAACAGTTGGCTGACAAACAAAGAACAATAAGTTGGGAACAATTTGGATAGAGTAATGGAGTTGACAACTGTGGCGCTGCTGTGAGCTGAACAGTTGGCTGACAAACAGAGAACAATAAGTTGGGAACAATTTGGATAGAGGAATGGAGTTGACAACTGTGGCGCTGCTGTGAGCTGAACAGTTGGCTGACAAACAAAGAACAATAAGTTGGGAACAATTTGGATAGAGTAATGGAGTTGACAACTGTGGCGCTGCTGTGAGCTGAACAGTTGGCTGACAAACAAAGAACAATAAGTTGGGAACAATTTGGATAGAGTAATGGAGTTGACAACTGTGGCGCTGCTGTGAGCTGAACAGTTGGCTGACAAACAAAGAACAATAAGTTGGGAACAATTTGGATAGAGTAATGGAGTTGAAAACTGTGGCGCTGCTGTGAGCTGAACAGTTGGCTGACAAACAGAGAACAATAAGTTGGGAACAATTTGGATAGAGTAATGGAGTTGACAACTGTGGCGCTGCTGTGAGCTGAACAGTTGGCTGACAAACAAAGAACAATAAGTTGGGAACAATTTGGATAGAGTAATGGAGTTGACAACTGTGGCGCTGCTGTGAGCTGAACAGTTGGCTGACAAACAGAGAACAATAAGTTGGGAACAATTTGGATAGAGTAATGGAGTTGACAACTGTGGCGCTGCTGTGAGCTGAACAGTTGGCTGACAAACAAAGAACAATAAGTTGGGAACAATTTGGATAGAGTAATGGAGTTGACAACTGTGGCGCTGCTGTGAGCTGAACAGTTGGCTGACAAACAGAGAACAATAAGTTGGGAACAATTTGGATAGAGTAATGGAGTTGACAACTGTGGCGCTGCTGTGAGCTGAACAGTTGGCTGACAAACAAAGAAAAATAAGTTGGGAACAATTTGGATAGAGTAATGGAGTTGACAACTGTGGCGCTGCTGTGAGCTGAGCAGTTGGCTGACAAACAGAGAACAATAAGTTGGGAACAATTTAGATAGAGTAGTGGAGTTGACAACTGTGGCGCTGCTGTGAGCTGAACAGTTGGCTGACAAACAAAGAACAATAAGTTGGGAACAATTTGGATAGAGTAATGGAGTTGACAACTGTGGCGCTGCTGTGAGCTGAACAGTTGGCTGACAAACAAAGAACAATAAGTTGGGAACAATTTGGATAGAGTAATGGAGTTGACAACTGTGGCGCTGCTGTGAGCTGAACATTTGGCTGACAAACAAAGAACAATAAGTTGGGAACAATTTGGATAGAGTAATGGAGTTGACAACTGTGGCGCTGCTGTGAGCTGAACAGTTGGCTGACAAACAAAGAACAATAAGTTGGGAACAATTTGGATAGAGTAATGGAGTTGACAACTGTGGCGCTGCTGTGAGCTGAACAGTTGGCTGACAAACAAAGAACAATAAGTTGGGAACAATTTGGATAGAGTAATGGAGTTGACAACTGTGGCGCTGCTGTGAGCTGAACAGTTGGCTGACAAACAAAGAACAATAAGTTGGGAACAATTTGGATAGAGTAATGGAGTTGACAACTGTGGCGCTGCTGTGAGCTGAACAGTTGGCTGACAAACAAAGAACAATAAGTTGGGAACAATTTGGATAGAGTAATGGAGTTGACAACTGTGGCGCTGCTGTGAGCTGAACAGTTGGCTGACAAACAAAGAACAATAAGTTGGGAACAATTTGGATAGAGTAATGGAGTTGACAACTGTGGCGCTGCTGTGAGCTGAACAGTTGGCTGACAAACAGAGAACAATAAGTTGGGAACAATTTGGATAGAGTAATGGAGTTGACAACTGTGGCGCTGCTGTGAGCTGAACAGTTGGCTGACAAACAAAGAACAATAAGTTGGGAACAATTTGGATAGAGTAATGGAGTTGACAACTGTGGCGCTGCTGTGAGCTGAACATTTGGCTGACAAACAAAGAACAATAAGTTGGGAACAATTTGGATAGAGTAATGGAGTTGACAACTGTGGCGCTGCTGTGAGCTGAACAGTTGGCTGACAAACAAAGAACAATAAGTTGGGAACAATTTGGATAGAGTAATGGAGTTGACAACTGTGGCGCTGCTGTGAGCTGAACAGTTGGCTGACAAACAAATAACAATAAGTTGGGAACAATTTGGATAGAGTAATGGAGTTGACAACTGTGGCGCTGCTGTGAGCTGAACAGTTGGCTGACAAACAAAGAACAATAAGTTGGGAACAATTTGGATAGAGTAATGGAGTTGACAACTGTGGCGCTGCTGTGAGCTGAACAGTTGGCTGACAAACAAAGAACAATAAGTTGGGAACAATTTGGATAGAGTAATGGAGTTGACAACTGTGGCGCTGCTGTGAGCTGAACAGTTGGCTGACAAACAAAGAACAATAAGTTGGGAACAATTTGGATAGAGTAATGGAGTTGACAACTGTGGCGCTGCTGTGAGCTGAACAGTTGGCTGACAAACAGAGAACAATAAGTTGGGAACAATTTGGATAGAGTAATGGAGTTGACAACTGTGGCGCTGCTGTGAGCTGAACAGTTGGCTGACAAACAAAGAACAATAAGTTGGGAACAATTTTGATAGAGTAATGGAGTTGACAACTGTGGCGCTGCTGTGAGCTGAACAGTTGGCTGACAAACAAAGAACAATAAGTTGGGAACAATTTGGATAGAGTAATGGAGTTGACAACTGTGGCGCTGCTGTGAGCTGAACAGTTGGCTGACAAACAGAGAACAATAAGTTGGGAACAATTTGGATAGAGGAATGGAGTTGACAACTGTGGCGCTGCTGTGAGCTGAACAGTTGGCTGACAAACAAAGAACAATAAGTTGGGAACAATTTGGATAGAGTAATGGAGTTGACAACTGTGGCGCTGCTGTGAGCTGAACAGTTGGCTGACAAACAAAGAACAATAAGTTGGGAACAATTTGGATAGAGTAATGGAGTTGACAACTGTGGCGCTGCTGTGAGCTGAACAGTTGGCTGACAAACAAAGAACAATAAGTTGGGAACAATTTTGATAGAGTAATGGAGTTGACAACTGTGGCGCTGCTGTGAGCTGAACAGTTGGCTGACAAACAAAAAACAATAAGTTGGGAACAATTTGGATAGAGTAATGGAGTTGACAACTGTGGCGCTGCTGTGAGCTGAACAGTTGGCTGACAAACAAAGAACAATAAGTTGGGAACAATTTGGATAGAGTAATCGAGTTGACAACTGTGGCGCTGCTGTGAGCTGAACAGTTGGCTGACAAACAAAGAACAATAAGTTGGGAACAATTTGGATAGAGTAATGGAGTTGACAACTGTGGCGCTGCTGTGAGCTGAACAGTTGACTGACAAACAAAGAACAATAAGTTGGGAACAATTTGGATAGAGTAATGGAGTTGACAACTGTGACGCTGCTGTGAGCTGAACAGTTGGCTGGCAAACAAAGAACAATAAGTTGGGAACAATTTGGATAGAGTAATGGAGTTGACAACTGTGGCGCTGCTGTGAGCTGAACAGTTGGCTGACAAACAAAGAACAATAAGTTGGGAACAATTTGGATAGAGTAATGGAGTTGACAACTGTGGCGCTGCTGTTCAGTTGGCTGACAAACAGAGAACAATAAGTTGGGAACAATTTGGATAGAGTAATGGAGTTGACAACTGTGGCGCTGCTGTGAGCTGAACAGTTGGCTGACAAACAAAGAACAATAAGTTGGGAACAATTTGGATAGAGTAATGGAGTTGACAACTGTGGCGCTGCTGTGAGCTGAACAGTTGGCTGACAAACAAAGAACAATAAGTTGGGAACAATTTGGATAGAGTAATGGAGTTGACAACTGTGGCGCTGCTGTGAGCTGAACAGTTGGCTGACAAACAAAGAACAATAAGTTGGGAACAATTTGGATAGAGTAATCGAGTTGACAACTGTGGCGCTGCTGTGAGCTGAACAGTTGGCTGACAAACAAAGAACAATAAGTTGGGAACAATTTGGATAGAGTAATGGAGTTGACAACTGTGGCGCTGCTGTGAGCTGAACATTTGGCTGACAAACAAAGAACAATAAGTTGGGAACAATTTGGATAGAGTAATGGAGTTGACAACTGTGGCGCTGCTGTGAGCTGAACAGTTGGCTGACAAACAAAGAACAATAAGTTGGGAACAATTTGGATAGAGTAATGGAGTTGACAACTGTGGCGCTGCTGTGAGCTGAACAGTTGGCTGACAAACAAAGAACAATAAGTTGGGAACAATTTGGATAGAGTAATGGAGTTGACAACTGTGACGCTGCTGTGAGCTGAACAGTTGGCTGGCAAACAAAGAACAATAAGTTGGGAACAATTTGGATAGAGTAATGGAGTTGACAACTGTGGCGCTGCTGTGAGCTGAACAGTTGGCTGACAAACAAAGAACAATAAGTTGGGAACAATTTGGATAGAGTAATGGAGTTGACAACTGTGGCGCTGCTGTTCAGTTGGCTGACAAACAGAGAACAATAAGTTGGGAACAATTTGGATAGAGTAATGGAGTTGACAACTGTGGCGCTGCTGTGAGCTGAACAGTTGGCTGACAAACAAAGAACAATAAGTTGGGAACAATTTGGATAGAGTAATGGAGTTGACAACTGTGGCGCTGCTGTGAGCTGAACAGTTGGCTGACAAACAAAGAACAATAAGTTGGGAACAATTTGGATAGAGTAATGGAGTTGACAACTGTGGCGCTGCTGTGAGCTGAACAGTTGGCTGACAAACAAAGAACAATAAGTTGGGAACAATTTGGATAGAGTAATGGAGTTGACAACTGTAGCGCTGCTGTGAGCTGAACAGTTGGCTGACAAACAGAGAACAATAAGTTGGGAACAATTTGGATAGAGTAATGGAGTTGACAACTGTGGCGCTGCTGTGAGCTGAACAGTTGGCTGACAAACAAAGAACAATAAGTTGGGAACAATTTGGATAGAGTAATGGAGTTGACAACTGTGGCGCTGCTGTGAGCTGAACAGTTGGCTGACAAACAAAGAACAATAAGTTGGGAACAATTTGGATAGAGTAATGGAGTTGACAACTGTGGCGCTGCTGTGAGCTGAACAGTTGGCTGACAAACAGAGAACAATAAGTTGGGAACAATTTGGATAGAGTAATGGAGTTGACAACTGTGGAGCTGCTGTGAGCTGAACAGTTGGCTGACAAACAAAGAACAATAAGTTGGGAACAATTTGGATAGAGTAATGGAGTTGACAACTGTGGCGCTGCTGTGAGCTGAACAGTTGGCTGACAAACAAAGAACAATAAGTTGGGAACAATTTGGATAGAGTAATGGAGTTGACAACTGTGGCGCTGCTGTGAGCTGAACAGTTGGCTGACAAACAGAGAACAATAAGTTAGGAACAATTTGGATAGAGTAATGGAGTGGACAACTGTGGCGCTGCTGTGAGCTGAACAGTTGGCTGACAAACAGAGAACAATAAGTTGGGAACAATTTTGATAGAGTAATGGAGTGGACAACTGTGGCGCTGCTGTGAGCTGAGCAGTTGGCTGACAAACAGAGAACAATAAGTTGGGAACAATTTGGATAGAGTAATGGAGTTGACAACTGTGGCGCTGCTGTGAGCTGAAAAGTTGGCTGACAAACAAAGAACAGTAAGTTGGGAACAATTTGTATGGAGTAATGGAGTGGACAACTGTGGCGCTGCTGTGAGCTGAGCAATTGGCTGACAAACAGAGAACAATAAGTTGGGAACAATTTGGATAGAGTAATGGAGTTGACAACTGTGGCGCTTCTGTGAGCTGAACAGTTGGCTGACAAACGAAGAACAATAAGTTGGGAACAATTTGGATAGAGTAATGGAGTTGACAACTGTGGCGCTGCTGTGAGCTGAACAGTTGGCTGACAAACAGAGAACAATAAGTTGGGAACAATTTGGATAGAGTAATGGAGTTGACAACTGTGGCGCTGCTGTGAGCTGAACAGTTGGCTGACAAACAAAGAACAATAAGTTGGGAACAATTTGGATAGAGTAATGGAGTTGACAACTGTGGCGCTGCTGTGAGCTGAACAGTTGGCTGACAAACAAAGAACAATAAGTTGGGAACAATTTGGATAGAGTAATGGAGTTGACAACTGTGGCGCTGCTGTGAGCTGAACAATTGGCTGACAAACAAAGAACAATAAGTTGGGAACAATTTGGATAGAGTAATGGAGTTGACAACTGTGGCGCTGCTGTGAGCTGAACAGTTGGCTGACAAACAAAGAACAATAAGTTGGGAACAATTTGGATAGAGTAATGGAGTTGACAACTGTGGCGCTGCTGTGAGCTGAACAGTTGGCTGACAAACAAAGAACAATAAGTTGGGAACAATTTGGATAAAGTAATGGAGTTGACAACTGTGGCGCTGCTGTGAGCTGAACAGTTGGCTGACAAACAGAGAACAATAAGTTGGGAACAATTTGGATAGAGTAATTGAGTTGACAACTGTGGCGCTGCTGTGAGCTGAAAAGATATTTGGTATCCTTCTCCTATTTCCAAAGAGTCCTTGTAGTCCAATGAATAAAGAGGTCATCAAAAGAAAAAGAGTAGTAATCAATGTAACATAAACGTTTCGGAGTGGACCAACTCTGGCAAATGATAATTAACAGAATTTTAAAGTGTTACGCGTGTGACATAACGGTGGTTTGTCTGATGTGACAAATCTCAAGTTCGAACCCAGCCCCGAAAATTCTTGTGTCAAGTGTAGAAATCGTAGTAAGGTCTCAAGTTCGAACCCAACCCCCGCAAATACACGTATTGCGGGTATAAATTGTAGGGTTAAGAAAATTAGGCGGGGCTTGCGCGTTCTCTTCGCTCAGCACTAACAGTCACCCAGTGAGCAGCCACTGTTATACCAGGCTAGGCCTGTACCTCAACTCAAAGGAGCACGCGCCTTGCTTGGAGCGGGATTTGGCAAGAAAATATTCACATGAGAGGATGATGTTCTTCAGAAAGAGATCTTTATGATTGCGGGTAAAATTCATGCTTTGTATAAGAAACTAGTCATACGGATTCTCGGTTTTCTATCGGATGCACTAGTTTTCTTTTCGAAGCATAAAATGTTGTCCCCACTTAGATATTAGTCTGGATGATCTACTTGCTTTACTGCTGGGATCAGAAAAGTCTTTTCAGACATGCAGCGCGGAGCTCGGGTCGCAAGAGCTCATTGCATTGCATGCATTGCATACAAACAAGCATCTCTTCCACTGCGGCCATTGTGGAGTGACCAGTGAGGATGAGGTCGCGGCTGTCACTCACCACTACAACTCGCATCTGGGTACCTTTTGTCGTTCCATCACTTCACATTTATACTGTTTCAGTATACTTGTATGCTGGAAGGCATGCAGGGTAGTATTTATTTTCTATTCGTCTTACTCCGAATCGGGAACCAGGCGATTGATTATAAGAAAGTTTTCACCAGTGAGAAAATTTCAATAACGATGTTATTTGTTTTAAGAAGTCGGAAAATGTTAGTGGATAATATGGATAATATTTTAGTGGAATATGTAATCATTTTCTCGGACTTGAAAGAATGCTCTCTAAAAAATTTCAGTCGAATCCCCTCGACGTAACTTCTGAGCAAACAATCAATCAATCTTTTCCTAGTTCATACATGGATAGGAATACAAAGTGGATCTCTGTGACAAGATTGAGCTCAGCTTTGAACCAGAGTGTGAGCTCTAAGGAAAAGAACGACGAGAAGAGGAAATGATCAACAACATAATCTACTTCTCCAAGTTGAAAGTGTCCTCATTTTGAGGATCAGCAGTGATTTTGGTGGACATCGCTTGTCCTATCAGTCGGCTTTGCCAGTTCAGAGCGCGGCTTATCACTGAGTTCACCAACCATCTCTCTATGCATGAAAGCGCGCTCCCATACCAAGGAAGGTGGGGCCGCCTTTGCTATTTTTCGCATTTTGGGTTTCTCTTTCTCTCTCTCTCTCTCGTTGCTGTCTTTGTGTGTGCGTCTAGCTTTTTCTCTAATTCCATCTCTTTTTGTCTTTCTTTCTTTTTCTCTCTCCCTGTAACTCTTCCTCATTTTTTTGTGCACTATAATCAGCGCACAATACCAGTATGCCACAACCAGACGGAAAACAATGAAGTAATGAATGGGTAACTATTGTAGGTCATGTAAGATGTCCTTCTGTAGTGAAGAAACTCGGAAGAAGCACGACGCTTTGCATGAGGAGAGAGCTCAGTCAGTCATTGTTTTTGTTCTGAAAAATGTTAATTTCGATCTCTCTCTCAACATTAAGAATAAAGTTTTCTTTTTTGAAAGATCAAATATAAAACAAAAATGATTGAAATTATTTGAAGAATAATTATGGACTAACTCTTATGTCTTTCAGCAGTAATTTTTTGTACATTATAAAGTTGAGAACATTGATTTGTGGAATTCGGCGTTTTAATGACAAATTTTAGTTCGTCACAACCTTAGAGTCATCTAAAAATGTCATCATTTTGTTGTTTTTGCTACCTGAAATAGATATTTTAAGATAACCAAACTTAGTTTCTTTAACAGTTTAGAACTATATTTTATGGATTCAAAAAAAAAAACTGAATTTCACGAAATTTTGTTGAAAAAGAAGCTCATTCGGTACAATAAAGATATCGCTCAAAGCTGTCTGATACGGTCATCATACTATACATCTTTTCTTGGACTAGAAAATGAACACGGCCTACAAAATTAACTTAATTTGTTCTGTAAACTTGTTTTCTAAATAACATTAATTGTTGCATTTTAATAATTCAAGATCTAGAAAGTCTTGATATTAAATGAATTTTTATGAGCTCAAATATGGTTACTAAAGAGAACTTATTTTAGAATCTCTTCAAAATTTCAATGTTGTGTGATCCTCTGACGAATAAATTTTCAGAGTCTTGTAAATTTAAAATGAACTAAGTTCTGATCTACTTTAGGGAAATTGGATTCGACCAGCCATGCTGTGTTCTGTGCGGTACCCTGGATTTGTGGAGCAAGTCGGTTATACGCGATCATCCTCCTCGTTGTTGAAACCATTTTATATTATTCAACTATGATATAAACACATGCAACAGAGTAGTAGCTATTCTTTCCTGCTAATACGTTGATACAACGAGAGATTAAGCCATATAAAGGGGCAAGACTTTTAAGTTACGCTCGCTTTTCATTGTTCTAGCCTAGCCCCTTCCTCTTTTTTTCTTGGACAACCGGAATTCATGGAATGTGGGTAGTAGTTTTTTGTTCTAGAAAGGGAACGCTGAAAGATGGCCGACCCTGCACGATGTCGCACACAGCCGTGCATGGTCTCGAGAGGATCTCCATGTGCCGCGTCTGTCTGCAAGTCTTCCGGAAGGACGCCGCGGTTAGAACGTCTTCCAAGTGCTTCAACGTCAAAATGTTTCATTGAAAAAGTTTTTACTCTCCCTGTCTTGGTTGATATTGGGACGAATCGTCGTCTCTCTAGTAAGGAATAGTTCGAAATGAGTGGTCAGTTATCATCGAAGAAGATTTGGTCAGTGCATATACATATAATCTCGAAGGTGGATGGATAGTTTGGAAATTATACGAAGCGTAAAAAGTTCTATGACTGTAAAATGAGGTTTCATGATTGTGAATCAAAAATTACACCGCGCAATAGATTTTACGACTGCGAAAAATTAAAGAATTCGTCCTCTGGAGAATTGTCTAACACGCACTGGAGATTACAATCTATGCGTTAATTTAGGCGCTGGAGATTAAATCTATGCGTTAATTTAGGCGCTGGAGATTAAATCTATGCGTTAATTTAGGCGGAGATTAAATCTATGCGTTAATTTAGGCGGAAAGGCTAGTTAAACGTATTCCCTGCTTTTATGATATTCTCTCTTATTTATCGAAAGCACTTTATCGCTCTTCAAAGTGTATGGTTTCTTCATGATTAGTCTTTTTGGTATACAAGCTTTTTTTTGCTGATTTAAAAAGCAGTATGTTCAGGATACAGAACTGGCAGCTCATTTCAAGCGAGGTCATATGGAAGCCGGAGAGACTACCTGTTCTATATGCAAGGAACATGTTGAAGAGGCGGATCTTAGAGATCATGTGGTGGAGAAACATAAGGTGGACATTTGCTGTAGTTGTAATTTGCACTAGCTCAGAATCTGTTTTGTTCTACATGTACAGGAAGGATAAGGTTTCATCCTATATGTGAGAAGGAAAAAAAAACAAGAGCCTGGTAAAAACAAGTGAAACTGCTCTAAGCACTGGTAAATAGCGAATTCACTCTCGAAGTTCACTCGATGATGGCTGATTTTCTCCATCTGAACAACTTGTTGTTATCACCCCTCATTCTCGTATTTTTCGTTTGGCTCTCAAAGGAACTCGTCCTTCCTTTCGAGCCTCAAGATAGTACCTGGGTCTCTCGGCTCATTGGACAGGAATGAGCGAAAGCCAAAAATCGCCAGATCTGCGCTCGTTCATGAATCAATAATAGTCACTTTTTTAAGAGGAGTAGTTTAATTCTTGGAAAGTACGATTCCACAAATGCTCTGTTACACAATAATAAGGCATTGACAAATGATTCAGAGTAAAAGTTATATCGCACGGTCAAAAACTAGTGTACGGAGTGGAACGGAACCAAGCCGTCTCTCTACTTAGACCGAGATTAAAAAGTGTAACCACTACACCACCAAATGTGATATCTGGGGGATAGTCCGTTATATCAAAAACTCAATAGCATTGTTCACTTAGTCATACAAGTTATAGAAATGAATGAAAACTTTGTTATTTATGTGTGTTTGGGTCATTTGATTTGTCGCAATACTGTTTTGTTCCATGAAGAGTTTGTCCCTAAATTATTGCATCCATTGCTAAATTTTTAATTTCATAGCTATACAAAGATAACTTGAAATTAATGAAAAGTAAAATAGTGAAAAAACTACTGCTTTTCGAGTGGGGAAGTCTGGAATAATGAGAAGCGAAAAAATAGAAATCAGAGCTTCTCATCATTATAGGCTCTCACGCTTGAATGATGGTCGTTTTTAAACAAATTCTCAACAGTGCTAACCTCTGATTACTATTATGCTGTAATATCACATGAATTTCGATGTTAAATAAAAAAAATGAGTAGTCTACCCATACTCTTAAAGAATGAGTTTTTAGGTGACGAGCTTGAGATGTCGCTCCTCTCTGAACGACGAAGACACAGCGTCTTCTGATCGTTTGGTGATTCTCGGGTCGGCCCTCACTCGAGTCTTCTTGGGCTTCGAACGCCCTTACTCATATGAAGCGGAGAAAGAGGTGGAGTGAGACAAAGCTCCGCCCATTAAGAAGCTCCGTCTTTTGTGATGTTCTTCCCAGACAACGAAATAACTGATTTATTACTGGTAAATTAGAATCAGCCGACTCATTTGATGTTTGTTCCGAGAATTATAAGGTTGGGTGTCTCTCTCGATGTAGATTTCTCACTTGAAGCCCTCCGTGTAATCTCAGATCTCTTACTTATAAATATAGTTACGAAAAAATTTAAATTTTCGGCCAAAAATTGATGATAAGTGCTAGAATCATGATCTTACATGTCTGTGGGTTGTGTTATTGTTTGTTGTCCAGAAAACTTCTACTGAACTTGTTGTTCCGAAAAGGGTACCGGATTATTAAAAACTTGACTTTGTTTTTGTTGTGAAATTTCATCTAAAATGCAAATAAATTATCTTATAAGATTTCGTTGAACGCCCATGAATTCGGAAAGGGGTAAATTGAATTTTATTCCCTCGCCTGAGAGCAATTGCACTGTAAGAAAGCATGTTTTAGAACAGGTCCCATCATCTGCTATTTCTCTCTCTATTGCTGTCTGGCTGCTGTCTACTGGCTATCTGCTATTTCTCTCTCTACTGCTGTTTGGCTGTCTCTACTGGCTATCTGCTATTTCTCTCTCTATTGGTTGTCTGGCTACTGTCCGGTTGTCTCTACTGGCTGTCTACTGTTTCTCTCTCTACTGCCCCTTAATTGGCCATTACTAAAGCACGCCAATTCATTACTAATGCACGCCACTGCGCGGGAAAGAGAGAAAGAGTGTTTGACGCACTACTATGTTAATTTTTTGATGCGGTCTCATTAGCCTAATGAAGCGTTAGAATTTCACTTTGCTAAGTGATTTTTTTTCTTCTGCTAAGTGATTTTCTGCTAGGTACTTTTTTGAACGCTCCAATGTCTCACCACGAAAACATGGACTACGGTAAAAAAGAAAGAATACATGCATTCTAATGGAGCGTTAGAATTCGCGAAAACATAATGAAACATAACGATATCCCGTTTTTTTCGAATTGGGTGAACGTCTTGTTCTAACCTAAAATGTGTACAATTAGTGAGAGAAATATAACGTTCGAGACATGAGCAGCGATGTCTTTTTTTCTTGCAGCGAGAGAGTTCAAACGGGATATCGTTATGTTTCATTATGTTTTCGCGAATTCTAACGCTCCATTAGAATTCATGTGTTCTTTCTTTTTACCGTAGTCCATGTTTTCGTGGTGAGACATTGGAGCGTTCAAAAAAAGTACCTAGCAGAAAATCACTTAACAGAAAAAAAAATCACTTAGCAAAGTGAAAAGTGATATTCTAACGCTCCATAAGCCTTTAGCGTAAACTTTTGCCTAAGCAGAAAAAACTTGAAAAAAACTAAATAAAGTGCATGGGGCAAAGTTAAGTATTTTCCCGCGCCGTGGCATGCATTAGCAATGATTTGGCGTGCTTTAGTAATAGCCCCTTAATTGACTTGTTTTTGAGCGAGAACGCGTGTGAGAGAGAGAGAAAGAGAAATTCTTTTAAAAGAGTCTCTCTCTCTTCCTTGTTTTCAATTGTTTGTTGATTGGCAGGTTCGAGAATGGCTTTTTGGCGGGGAAGCTGCCTCGAAGCTTTCAAGTGAATTATGTTTTTTGTAATATGTTTTGTACGTTCTCTCTCTCTCTCTCTCTCTCTCTCTCTCTCTCTCTCTCTCTCTCTCTCTCTCTCTCTCTCTCTCTCTCTCTTTCTACCTATCTCTCTATCTTTCTCTCTCTCTCTCTCTCTTGTTGTTTTCTTTTGCAATTGTGAATGATCATATTTTCTATCATTCAGAAGTTTTTCAGACGTCGCTCAAAGAATGCAAGTCTCTGAAAGACCTCGATGAGCTGATGAAGGATGAGGAAACAGCAATCAAGCTGTTGATGAAGGAGGGTTATCTTATTGATAACCCTCCTTGTGAAAAATGCGGCCAGTTGATGAAACTCCGGCTGAAGAAAGCAGCACTAATGGTTAGGCTGCTTGCAGTTTAATTTTTAAGGCTTTTTTCACTTTGGTCGCTCCCCCTCTACCAGAGGTTCAATCGGGTCAGATGGGAGGGGCATTTTTTGATACGGCCTCGTTAGCGAAAACTTTTTCCTAAGCCTAAGCGTTTTTTAATGTAAAAATTTTTTAAGCAAAAATAACTTTCAATATAAAATAACTTTTGTGAATGTATATAAGTCAGAAGTATGACATATGGTTTGGGAGGGGTGACTAGAGTGGAAAAAATGCCATTTAAAAAATTTTTTTCGCTTCTATTTGAAAGTTATATTTCAAAAAGTTCTATTTGAAAAAAATTCGCTTGGGCCTAGGTTATGAGATCGTTACTGCCTAGGTGTTTGAGTTCTTCATTGTGAGTCCTTCAAAAATATTACTGTGCTTGCTCTCCTCAATTCAAGCAATTTCCCAGTGGCGGTGTCGATCAAATAAGAACGTCGACTGTTCGACAAGAAGCGTCAAAAAGAATTCATTTTTCTCGGGCTTTCATCTCTCTCTCACTGCAACAGTGAGACTTCTCCACATGTGGATCTACAAGTATGTTTGAATGTTTCTGTATCCTGATAGCAGACTTCTGCTTCTTTTTTGTAGGTACGGTAGAGCGCAGCAGCAACGTTAGTTCGCTAGGTCATAATTGTCCAGGGGAGAGAGATAATCATTGAACGAATCCCCCCTTTTTCTTAGGCCCTCCCCTCCCCCTTTAGGGCCCCCCTCTTCGCTCAGCTTGGTCCCTCTTTCTCCCCCCTTCCTCCTTTAGGCCTCCCCTTCCTTATGTAAACCCCTTCCCTTCCCCTTAAAAGAAAATGATCAGAAAATTGCTTTTCCCTTAAAATAGAACTAACGTTGCTGCTGCGCTCTACCGTACCTCAAATTGCTAATTCGGCGGGACCTTCATCTTCAGGTATTGCCGTTTTTTTCTTCATTTCTTTGAGGATTCAGATATGTTAATTTCAGACACTCGGGAGTACAGATGGAAAGAGAATTGGGAATCTCGGGAAAAACCGTTGTCGACTATAAAAACTTTTTTCGAGGAATATGTACCAAGTGAGTTTTAAACAAAAATATTGGCGATGCTTTATTAAATTACTACGTAATAAACTTTTTGAATTTTGCAGCCATGTAAGAACCTACGATAAGATCGGCGGACCTGGGAAAATAGTTCAAGTCGATGAATCTTGCGTTGACAGCCGAAAATATGGGCGTGGAGATCAAGAACGTACACTCACTTCGGTTCTCGGTGGTAGGTTAACCATTAATTTTTTTTAATATAAGAAGATACTAACTGTGTCAGTTATTAGAGTGAGCAAAAAAATATGTAGAATTTCCAATGCATGTTGCAGGAATCGAACTTGGCACTCGCAAGTGCTTTGCCATGATTCTACCCAACCGTACAGAAGAGTTTCTTATTCCTGTGCTCAAAAAGATGATTCATAAAGAATCCGAAATCTGGTCAGATATGTGGGAAGGCTCCTCTTCAATCAAGGAACATTTTGCTGCTCACCGCACGCTGAATCATAGCCAAGAATTCAAGAGGTTATCGTTCTGTAACGTAATATAATTATTTGCATCATGCTTGAGTTCCAATTGTACATATGTATGTGTTAAATTCTACAAAAAACTTTACCCTCCACCAGAGGAAAGGACCGAAACTCTTCTATTTGGAATTTGTTGTTTCAGAGCAGATACTGATGGAACGGAAGTCCACACCAACGAAATTGAATCGATGTGGAAGAGGATGAGAGAACCTCTCAAAGCTGGAAACAGCACATCCGAAGCCATGCTCGCCAGCTACATAGACGAATTCGTCATGCGCGAGAATGAAGGATCTCGGTTTGGGGATGTTGTTCATCAGGCCATCCAAGATCACATCAACAAAAAATGATGTTGCGTTGTTTAATTTTTCTCTGTTTGTTGTTTGAAGTGTAAATTTTTTTAAAAATAACGTGTAGTGTTCCTTTCCTCAGTCGGAGTTTCATCACGGGGCCGCATTTGCCACAAAGAAGGTAATCAATAAGATAACTATCCTTGATCAACAGCTCAACTGCTGCATCAGCTCTTCGAGGTCTTTCTTTGTTGTTTTTGGTGTCTCTCTCGATGTATATTTCTCAGTTGAAGCCCTCCGTGTAATATCAGATCTCTTACTTATAAATATAGCTACAAAAAAATCAATTTTTCGGCCAAAATTGTTGATAAGTGCTAGAATCATGATCTTACATATCTGTGGGTTGTGTTTTTGTTTGTTGTTCAGAAAACTTCTACTGAACTTGTTGTGCCAAAAAGGGTTCTTGATTAATTGAAACTTGATTTTCTTTTTGTTGTGAAATGTCACCTAAAATGCAAATAAATAATCTTGTAAAATTTCGCTGAACGCCATGAATTCGGAAGTTTAGTAACGCTCAAACTACATCATATCATGCTTAAAGACAGTAGTAGCATCTATAAGTAACCGGAACGCCGAATTATGTATTAAAGGGGGGGGGATAGTCGAGTGAAAATGCGAGCGAGAACAATTAATAGGACAGCAGTGAGAGTTTGGAAATGAAGAGGATGAGCGAGTGAACTGGGAAATAAGATCCAGGGGCCGGTGGGAAGTTGTGACCTCTCGTGGATCATTGGTAGCACAATGTTCCCCATAAGAGAAGTTTTAGAAAATATTGGTTCAATTCGAAGAGTAAAGATGTCTTCCGAACCTGAAAGCAGCGCGGAAGCTGAACTTTTCATTGATGATTCTTTTCTAGATCCAATCTCCAGCGAGGTCAGTAAAGCATATCTCTCTCGCTCAATCCCATTTTCTCTCTCACTGTTTTCAAATTTCTATGAATACTAACAAGAGAGCGTGAGCTCATTGTTTCGTTTACGAACTCACTCTAAAACTACAACGTAAACTACGAGCAGTGCGAGAGAACGAAATGAGCGCATAAAGTCAGAAAAGTAGAGATTTCATATGCCAGCGTATTTTCATTAAGAACAGAATGTAAGATGTTAACAGGTTGTAATTATTAGCAGTTTGTACACCAAAAAAACAACAACATTTGGTCAGCTTACATCAAATGCGCTGAAACAGAATGAAAACGTACGTATCCACAGTCAATCAAGCTTGATTTCTCATGAAAAACCTGCGATTGATTTATAAGGCAGTGAATTAGAACAAAAAAATTTTTAAAGATACTTTTAAACGATGGTTTTGCTTTTAACAATTTTTTCATCTGTTTTCGATTTGAAGATTGTTGAGAATAGAAGTCATAGTCATAGAAGTATCCATCACAATACTGTCTTGGAGTTCATTAAAGCAAATTTTTTTATGCATCTGGTGATCTAAGACTCATGTCATGATTGAACTTGAAAATTCAAGAAAATAAACTTCAAATGTTTATCAATTGTATTGTTTTTCATAACATTTTATAATGTTTTCTCTCATGCTTTTTAGATTTTTTCTACCATTTAAGTTTGTTTTTAATTGTTCCCCTCCAGGGGTTAAATGAAGCCGCCCAATTTGCGGTTACATGTATCCGCCGCTCACAGTTTGGAGGATAAAAGAAGAGGGGATGAAGGAAAAGAGTAAGAAAAGAGAGAGTTTTTTGTCGATAGTGTGTGTACATGTATCCGCCGACGGACCGATCCGGTCACTATTTAACCCCTGTTCCCCTGTACATGTATCCGCCGACGGACCGATCCGGTCACTATTTAACCCCTGTTCCCCTGTACATGTATCCGCCGACGGACCGATCCGGTCACTATTTAACCCCTCTTCCCCTCGACTTCTTTTCTTTGAGAAGAATTTTTGCTCAGGTTTTAATGAGAAAAAAAAATCATTCGGGTCGTTTGAGTAAATTTCCCGATAAAAGGTCGTGGCAATATTTGCTTTTAGTTGACGTAAAGGGGGACAAATTTAGTTCAAACCAATCCAGGAATTGACAAAACAAAATTAAAACTCAATGAACATTCCCTAATTGAACACTACTGAACGTAAACTGAATTTCAAAAATGGAAAATTCTGTTCAGGACTCCATGGTCGATGATTTTTGATATGAATTAATGATATTTTTCTCGAGGTGACATGTGAGGTCACTATAGAGAGATTAAACGTGCGGCAGAAGCTTTCCAACGAAGATTAAACGTGCGGCAGAAGCTTTCCAACGAACAATAACAAAATGATGAAAGTGAAGCTATCCTTGCTTCAACATATTGCCACTGTACTTCCTAAAACTTCTTCGAATCAAGTTTTGTTCCGTCTTCGAATCTTCCCTGTTTCGTCGAATCTTCGAATTCTGAAGTATGAAATTCCGTCTTCAATTGTTGTTATATAACACATTAACTTAAACTGGAATTTATGAATATGAAGAGTTAATGAAGAAAATACGTCAAATTTACAGAGAGAGAGAATTTCTTTAGTGGTTCCGCAGTTCAAATCTCAGTGAACAGAGCTTTTTTGCAGGAAGTCCCCCGAATGGTGGTTATAGATGTGGCAAACATTCTCTACGCAAGTTCAGCCGCGTACGAACCGGCTACCCAGTCAGTCCCGGAACCGGGGCCGATGATTAGTATAGAGTGGTTAAATATTGCGATTTAGATTAACTAATCATCCAGGGAGTGGTTATTGCGAAATTTATGCGGAAGTGTTAGAAATGCGCAAACATAGCCGACTTGAAGACCCTTCAAATTCTAAAAAAACCATGCAATCACAAGCGGCACTAAAAACGTTGATATGCAATCACAAGCGGCACTAAAAACGTTGATATGCAATCACAAGCGGCACTAAAAACGTTGATATAAGAGGGCGAGGTTGAAACCAAAAGCGAGGTAAAATAATAAATTATTAGAAAATATGAATATTTAGACAGGGGCTCTCACATTTTCTCCTTTTTCTTGTTTTTACTACCCGTACCTCCAGTTATTTTCTCTTCACCATCTCTAACTCTCTTTCTGTGTCTCTCACTGTCTATATCTCTCTCCCTCTTCATTATCTCGCTCTCTAAAACTCTCTCTATCTCGGGTGCCCTTACTAGTTTTATCAATTCTGAATGGTGAAAGCTCACCGAGGACTAATGCAGTTCTAACCAAATCGATGCCATTGGCCTGCTAGCTTTGGTGCGCTTCTTCACCAAGAAAGACTTTGAGTGCATCTGCGTTCTGCAGCGAAAATACATGCTGAATTCAGTGGTGGAACACGCCTATATTCTGGAGGTGAGGAGCTTTGATTGATCTCTAATGCATTGTTCAGTACTTGCTGAAGTATCACGCCATAATAAATTTTAGGAAGTTCATAAAAAAACGTTCATAGAAAGATTGAAAATAAAACATACAAGGAAAAATTCTGAAGAGTCAACTTAGAGCTCAAAGAGAACGAATTTTTTCCGTTTTTTTTATTTTTTTAAAAGTTTTAGTTTTTAAAAATTTTCGTTTTTTTAAAAAAAACGAATTTAAGAATTAATTTTTCGTATCAAAACCTTCGATTTCTTACTTTTGGGGTTCGGTTAGGAATGAGACCTTTGAGCCTTCCGTAGCGCAATGACGAGGGACTGCAACGCCTTTTCGACTCTGTTAAACAAATGGGTGCTGGGGAGGATTTTATATCGAAAGATTATCGATTTGAACCCTCAGACACTGCTTCAAATGAATTTGGCTGTCCTGCTGGAAAGTCACAATGACGATGATGTGATTGTGCTCGAGACGGCCAAGGAGTGGGACGGAGTGCCCATATCTCAGGACAGATACAAGTAGAAATGCTTGATATCTCTTTCCATCTATTTCTCTTTTTTGTTCCCTCTCTCTCCCCCCTCTCTTTCTCTTGCTCAGTCTATCTTATTCAATGTATGTATATCTGTCGGCCCTACATTCCTTCATATCTCCATTTTTCTTACGCTTTCTTCATCTCTCATTCTCTTTCTGTTTCTTCTCATATTTTTTTACAATCTCATCTCAAATTTTCAGCAATTGGTTTGATCTCCACCATTCGTATATTTTAGAGCCCATCTTCAAACCAATCACCCTCGGATCCAAAAAATCATTCAAAAGCGATGTGTGCAACCCGTTTTCTTCTTTCGCACTCCAGCTACTCCGGATGGATTTTTGCCGCGAGAAAAATGGGGAACATTCACGAAGTTATTCATTGTTCTTAGTTTATTCTTTGTTTTATCCTCCGAAAGTTTGACTTGTTATATGCTAACTTGGGACGTAGTTCACACGACTGCGAAAAAGTTCATGATATTGCTCGAACATATAAGGCACCAAAAAGAAATTTGGAACAAGTCTAAAACATAGGGTTGAAGGAGCTCTAGTTTTGAGGGTTTAGAAATTTAGGATCTAGATATAGCAAAATCAGCACTTTGTAACTTAGAGGATCGGTTTTGCTTTTGTTGGCTGATCCTGATAAATGAATACGTGTTTGATTTGTTTATTTGTTTTTTATTTACAGAAATGGTCATTGGGTATCTAACCACCTCTTCTCCTTCAAAATGTCACCTAAGCAACTTCACTGTCCGTTCCGCTTCGCAACTTTCAATGTAATTTCGAAAAAATTTTCTATGTTCTAAATTTTTCCCAAAGTAGCTTCAAACTCACCACTCATGATTCGTCGCCATAATGCTAATTTGATTTTTAATTTAAGTGAATTTAATCAAAAAAATTTGTCTACTAAAATACTTGTTTCATTAATGTTTAATAGGATTTTCGAACAATTTGAGTTGATTTGTTTGCTTTTGTTCAAAACATCTAAGTAGTTTACTCTTTTTTCTGCTGCGTTTTGTTTCAAACTGACCTCGCTTTCGTTGCAGCGATCTTTTTCTCAACGCCAGACTCGATGAACCACGAGCTCTCTGTGTACCAAAGGAAGATGTGGGCGGTTCACGGCGGGACCAAGGTGTGCTCTTTTCGATTTAGTAACTTACTTTTTCTGCTAAAAAATGAAAAGCTGTCTTCTGTGGTCATATATGAATTATCAAGTTATAATCGCACTTTTTTCATAGTTGCTTACATGATGATGGACAAAAAAAAGTTCAAGAGTACATAGTTTATTTTGACAGAAACAACCGTCCACCAGAGTGAATGAAGCTTTTAGTGGCATTCGTCCTATTTTCAAGAGAATTTGATTGAGGTTCTCGAAGGTTTGGATGAGTTGGTGAAGACAGTGATCAAAGACGTCGAGACAAGGGCCAAGACATGCGTCAAGTATGTTACAAGAAGTGATCACGAATCAGCCCTGAAGAAGACGTGAGTGGCTGAGTCGTTGAGAGACTGACCTGCTGAGCTCTTCGGTTCACCAATCATCTTTCTCGTGCTTGTTTCTGCCCAGTGGTAGGGTACACGCTGCCCTGAAATTGGATGCAGACCTGTCCTAGTAGAATCAGTGGCTTCTTACTTGTTCACTGCTTTTTCATTCACTATACTGTAAAAACACTTGTTATTGTTGTTTTCAAGTGTGTCTCTCAATAATCACGGCTATTTGTGCTCTTTCTCTCTTTGATAGACGGCATTCCTATGAACTTCCAAATCATTATGTTTCTTCTTTTCCGCATCATGTTGTATAAAGGTCTTCGGCAGTGTCGCAACACATTCAACCTATTGTTTCTATTGATCAAATCTACATGTGCGACTCATCGCATAGAAAAAAAAAAGACGTTTAAAAAACTCAGCTGGTTTACTCTAATCGCCAAGGGAATCTATTTTTTACGTTTTTATTCCTTTTGTTTTCATTCCATTTATTATATATATATGCTTTATACGTTATTGAAAACGCAGAACAATAAAAACAGAAAAATACAGAACCATGAAAACAGAAGATCATACACACGAGGAGAAACAATCAATTTAATTCATTCGAAGAACTTAACATTTAATATTCATTGTACTGGTACGATTAGAGGTGGCGAGTCCCTTGATCTCAGTATTCTTCACTATCTCAAGGGGTGGCAAGTCCCTTCATCGATAAATCATAGCAATTCTATGTTACTTTGGATTGCTTGGGAGAAAGGTTACGATGGATAAATGATTGAACTATCGCACTAACTTTGAAAATTACGAGAGATACTTCGAGAAAATGGACTGCTTTAATTTTTTTTCGGTGAGTGGCTCATGGTTTTTGGATGTAATTGTTAAACTCTCAATCGGGACTGAATTTCTCTCCATTCTCTTCAGTGATTTACACAAGTAATGGCTGTTTCTTGAAAACATGGTAATTGCTCAACAACATTCTTAATACACGTTCTCAATGTAAAGGATCAATGATCAGAAAAATTGGGGTTAGCTAGAGTTAGAGGCCATATGCACGTACACGCGGTAAACGTTTTACTAGGGAACTGTTTTCACGGAAAACATTTCCCGAGGGAAATGTGTTTTCGAGGAAAATGATAAATGGTATGCACGAACCGTGGAAAATATTTACCGAGAAAACTTCGGGCGGGAATTTGAAAATGTTTTTTGTGATCAGTGTGACTTCGAGATTTTATTTATATTTATTTATAATTTTCTTTTGTATTGCTTACTCCGTGAGAATTTCCGTAAGAGGATAAGACCCGATCTCGCTTTATTTTCGAGCAATGTCATACCCTTGAAAATGGAAGACGGATAGCTGAATTATGTGAATAGTTTAACGCATTTTCTATTGTTTTGTGCTGCTTTTAGGTTGATTTTTTTGAATTTTCTTTACTTTATGTTTGTCATCATCACTTCGTTGTTTATTACTGCGCTTGTACATTGAACGAATAATTTGTCTCGATACCAGTCAATTTGAATTAATTATAATGGTCTATTTGTTGTTTAAAAAAAAGATTTTTGGCACTTTTTCACTTCAGTTGCTCCCCTACCAGAGATTCAATTGGGTCATTTTCTTGATACGGCCTCGTTAGCTAAGCCGAACGGCCTCGTTAGCGTAAACTTTTTCCTAAGCTTAAGCGTTTTTCATGTAAAAATATTTTCTTTAATGTAAAAATCCTATTTTTAATGTAAAAATAATTTTTTTTGTAATTGTAAATAAGTCAGAAGTATGACCCAACATTGTTTTTCCACCGAAGAAACAATTCTCCATAAAAAAAAATTTGTCTTTCCTAAATTTTTCTGTATACAGAAACTGATTAGGTGAGAACTAATTTAGGAAAGAAAATAAAAAAATTTTTATGGAGAATTGTTTCTTCGGTGGAAAAACAATGTTTGGATCTTATTCCTTGATGTTCTAGCAGACATTAGAATACTAGACGAACAATTGGCTCTAAACTCTACGGTTTCGAAAACTTTCTTCATAGGTGATCACAGCATCAGGGACTCCGGTTATCGAAAAAAAATTACATAAAAAACTATTTTCACAATAAAAACGCACAGGCTTGGTGAAAGATTTCGCTAACGAGGTCGTACGGCTTAGGCTAACGAGACAGTATCAAAAAAATTGATTAAAAAAGCATAGTGCTAATGTCTGCAAGACAAGACGCAGGGTATGCCCATAAAGAAAAAGAGCCCAACGTTTATATAGTGATAGATCAGTCATGTCCAGGGTGTTTCTCTGACCCGCACCGCGGGTAAACAAAAATCTATGCGCTTCCCAAAAACATAGAAATCTATGCGCTTGGCAAAAAATTTTCTCGGATTTTCCGTAAAGAAAGTCCAAGTCATTCGAAAAATTTAATGTTGAACTCTGAAATCTTGAAAATCTATGCGCTCGAAAAAGTTGTGCGGGTGCTAAGAAACACCCTGGTCATGTCTAGATTGAAACACCAACCTAGAAAAAATCGCGAGCATGAAAGTAAAAAAACAGATGGTCAATGCACGAAAACAAAGTTTCGACAGATAGGCAGTGTACAAATACAAAGAAAACTTTACCTCAACAATTATAACCATTGAAAGGCTTAAAAATCTTTTTTTTTTTAAGTGATAAATATACCATTATAATGAATGCAAATTAACTGGTATAGAGACAAATTATTCGTTCACTGTACAAGCCCAGCAATATACGTAAGTAATGATAAAAAACATGAAGTAGAAAAAAATTAGCCATAAAATTAACATAAAAGTAGCACTAAACAAGAGAACATGCAAAAAACTATGTACATAATTCGACTATCCATCTTCCATTTTCAAGGAAAATAGCGTTTTCCACCTACTTGGGGAAGGTAAACTGTTTTGTCGAAGTAAACAGTTTTCCTCGAAAACGAAATGGTACGTGCATACGGATTTTAGACATTTTGTAGGAAAACGCTATTTACTTCAACATTTCCCACCAAAAATAGTACGTGCATACGGCCACAGATCTTCCTCAACTTTCAACTTTAATAGAAAAAAGAGCACTATTAGGATTGGATATAAGTTCTTCAGGTAGACAACTCCATATTGATATTGTGAGAGAGATGAAAGTAGGAATTTTACCGTCAGATTGATCCGTAATGAATTCGTGTGCCTCATGGACCTACCGAGGCGCCAGACGGTAAATATGAGCAATATTAGGTTTTACATTAGATTGAATACACATGTGCAAAGAAAGATCAAATCCTGTATTGTCCTTCGGTACTCAAGAGTATGGAGGTAAAAAAGTTTGAGCCTTATTCAAATAAGGGATTCCATCCATGTCTTTCATTTAAAAAAATCATACATGTAAGATACCTCAACGTTTTCTACAGGGTGTACAGAAAGTCCAGGTGCATAGTATTTTTTCGATAAAAACTTAACGGATTGAGCAAATCAAACAAAATTTTCATCAAAGTTTATTCAAATAGTTTGGGATATAAATTTCAAACAGCCCTCCTTTCTCCTTGACACAGGCGCGGAGTCGCTTGTGGAAGGCACCCACCGTGGTGGACAGGTAAGCGACGTCAAGATCATCCCACGCCTTCTGTAGGGCGCGCTTCAAGTTTTCCAAATTCTTGTGTGGGGAAGCACAGGCCTTGCTCTCAAGGACCGACCACACAGAGAAGTCCAGAGGATTCAAATCAGGTGAGTACGGAGGCCATTCGGCGGATGTGATCATGGAGGGGAAATTGGTCTCGCACCAGTCTTGCACCCCTTTAGCCTTGTGGGCGGGCGCAGAGTCCTGCTGGAACCTTCCATTTGTGTCCCGCGAAGTGAGCCTGGCTCCAGGGAAGTACTTGCTTTATGAGAATGTCGTTCAGGTAGTTATTGGCATTCATTTTGACTCCCTGCTCGACGAAAACGAGCGGATTCTTGCCAGTCGCGCAAATCCCGGCCCAGACCATGAAAGAAGCGGGATGGCCCTTTCTCGAGACGTAACGGTCACTCTTATTGGCATCGTTGACCATTTTCGACAAAATCCTATCTTTCTGGTGGTTGCTCAATATTGAACAACTTCTCATCGGTGAAGAGAATATTCAAACAGTCCACCGGCTTGAACCGCTTTGACAGTTCACGACATCTGCAAAGACGGGTCACCTTCATCTGGTCCGTCAATGTGTGAGTCTTCTGCAGCTTGATGGGGCGAAGTCCAATGCGGGATTTGACGATCGTCTGAACAGAACTAGCCGATATATTCAGCTCCTTCGCGAGTTTCCTGAGACTGCTTAAGGTTATATCGAATCTTGTCTCGGATGCTTCTCACGTTGAAGGAAGTGGTCGCGGTCACAGGTCTGCCGCTCCTGGGACGGTCATTCGTCGTACCAGTCTCACGAAAGCGACGTATTGTGTTTTGAATGGTGTTGCGGTCGAATCCAGTGGTTCTGGCGATGTGCTTTTGAGTGTGACCGGACTGGCTCAAGCGCAGAATATAGCCTCGGTCCATATCAGGGAGCATTACCAGAAAACGAAAAGAGTTATCATTTTGATTTTTTCAGGGCATGTTAGCAACACTATGAATAAGATACAAGCGAAAAATCACACGACCGCTATGCCAAACAAAAAAGATGCCAAGCGACAAAGTCGGGCACCTGGACTTTCTGTACACCCTGTACTTCTTTAATTTCCCCGATTAAAGTCGGAGACCAACGCTACGTAGAGTGCTCAATTATGGGCCGTATGTAAGTGGTGTAAGCTCGTCTTTTTTTATTAGATTCTAGTGATCTTAAATGGGTTAATCGCCAAATTTACATCAGCTAAAAACGTTAAAAACGCGGCCGTTTCTCAAGTCGTGAATTTGAACGTTTCCGCTTTTTGAAGAAATAATTTTGAAATTTTGAAGAAAAGTTTTTTGTGAAGAAATAAGCAAGCTTGCACGCAATAATTGACCTTCAATTTTTTCTTCTTCTAAAGATGAAGTTGAAAGGCAATCCCATGAGTTCTTTCTCACTTTGCTTTGCTAAATTTGAGTATTGAAAAACCGCTTCAGTCGCGGAAATTACAAAATTTCTTTTTGTCTTGACTTCGCTGACCAATGAAATGATCAGTCTCCTCATTTTTGATATTTTCCCAACTTTTTGTTCTCATCCGTCCAAGTTCTCCCACTTTTTATTAGAAAACATATTTATATAGCACAAATGAGTTTTCTCCAATCACAGAACACGAAACCACAAATTTGAATGAATTCATTGTTGCATTTAATAGTAAGAGAATGCATTTAATACACAAAGCAAAAATTCCGAGTACCATAAACCCATCGAATATCACTTGAAACCGTATCTTCTGCAAATTTCACCCCAAAAAACTATCGCACATCCCTCAAACTTTTTAAAGCTTTTAAAATTTGTTTTAAAAATCATGAACAAAAAAGGTCAACCAAGGCACAATCACAACAATGTTTTTTTGGTTTTTCTGACAAGAAATTCAATTCTAAGAGTATTCTGATGTTGAAATCATATTATTGATGTCTATAGCCTGCGCATTAAATCAAATAGTTAAACGATATTTACATTATTGAGTGAACCATCAAAGAAGAGCATTGGCGGTGACGAAGCCATTGTTGTACTTCGCATTCGGTTCCACGACATATCGCCCTCCTTCCTTTGTGACTTTCTTGATTTCCCCCACCTGAAAACACAAATATTAGTTGTGATTCTCTAACCGCATAGTCATTTTTGAATAGGGTGGAATGAGATGATCAGAGGTAAATCTATTATTTACCAATTATATATTTGAATTTTTTTCAATTTAAAAGCTCTATCAAGATCAACAAGCCACATCGGGGATATAACATCATCGATTATGGGATCTGTAGCGACATGTGACGACTGTAGCGACATATGACAACTGTAGCGACATGTGACAACTGTAGCGACATGTGACGACTGTAGCGACCTGTGACGACTGTAGCGACATGTGACAACTGTAGCGACATGTGACGACTGTAGCGACCTGTGACGACTGTAGCGACATGTGACAACTGTAGCGACATGTGACGACTGTAGCGACATGTGACAACTGTAGCGACATGTGACGACTGTAGCGACCTGTGACGACTGTAGCGACATGTGACGACTGTAGCGACATGTGACGACTGTAGCGACATGAGACGCCATTATGTGACATGTGACGAATTATATATTTATCTTTGATTATTTGACAATAGATCAGGGAAAACAAGAGAAAAAAGTAGTCTAAGGAGAAAATTTTATAAAAAATGGACTCGACTGAACACACTCATAGGAAATAAGGAACGAGTCAAATACTCATTGTGAGTAGGAAAACGTGAAAGAAACCTTTTCTGACGATTCCTCGCGGAACTTGTTCGACAATAACCGAGAGTTTAACAAATACAATCAACAATCACAAGCCACTTACCAAACTAAATCTATCAATGATCGTTCTCAAACAGATCATTCCTAACCTTTCAACCTTCAAAAGTTACATGGAAGTGAATTGAAAGAAGGACCAAGCCATTCCCCACTTTCGTTATGATTTTATGCGTGTAGGTCGTGGTCGTTTTGCTATTTGAATAGACTTCATTCTCGATGGCTGCTGCCGTTGAGACCGCGTCCATTTCTAAGAAGCCATTGCATTTCAGAGCCTCCGAAATCATCATCAACTTCTTGTCTCGATCCTGTCATTGGTTATCATCTTCATTTTATGAATTGTAAAGTTGAAAAAGAGAAGAAGAAAAAAAAGATAGGAGAGATAAAATGAGAGAATTGTTGTCTCTCTCTCTCTCTCGCCTGTTTCTCTCTCTCTCCATTTTTTCGGTTCTTTTTTACTTGGGGGAGGGGGGTGCGCTTCACTTGAGGGGGGGTCTCCGCTTCACTTGGGATGGGGGCTTTTTAAAAATACCTTTTAAAAGATTATTTTTACATTAAAAACGCCTAGGCTTAGGAAAAAGTTTACGCTAACGAGGCCGTACGACTTGGGTGAACGAGCCCGCATAAGAAAATGTACTTTTAAAAATTTTTTTTAATGCACCGTAAAGAGCCCCCTCCAAGTGAAGCGGAGCCCCCCCCCCAATTGAACTTGTGCCCATTTTTCTCTTTCTCCCCCTTCAGTTTATGGAATGTATTGCGGAATCATAGATCATCCCCTCAATTCTAGTGACTGCAGCCGCATGGTAAACCGTAATCAAAATAGGTGTTGACCAGTATGACTCGTCATTATAACCATTTTTCTACATAGGAAATTTTAAAAACTCCACTGAATAAATCATCCATAGTTCATCAGAGGTCTAGTGAAACTCTTTAAAAAATAGAAAGAACGACCGCTCTTTGAGCGGGGGAGTCTGGAATGATGAGAAGTGAACTAAAGGTGACGAGCAGAGAGAGAACAGCTAGTCATTATTCAAGAATCCATTGCTAAAAGTAAGGTGTTTTTTCCAAATTCTAAATATTGCTGGTGACATATAAACTTATCCAAAATTTCACTAACATTCAGTGGAAGCTTAGGAATCGACTTCGCGTTCGGCTGTAATGCGTATGAAACTGCAAAAAAAAAAAAACACTTCATAAAAACCGAAAATCGGTTCAATATACTTTCTTAATTAATTTTAAATCTTGAATTAGGCAAATATTGCTCTTAAACTTTTCCTCTTTATATAATACTCTTATTTTAACTTTTTATTGAAAAACTTAGGTCTCTTACCGTTCACACTCTCACTCGCCTTCTCAACTCTCACTCGCCTTCTCAACTCTCACTCGCCTTCTCAACTCTCACTCGCCTTCTCAACTCTCCCTCGCCTTCTCAACTCTCCCTCGCCTTCTCAACTCTCACTCGCCTTCTCAACTCTCACTCGCCTTCTCAACTCTCACTCGCCTTCTCAACTTTCAAGGTCTGTATTGTCGGTTGACTTATGCAGTGTTTTTATTTGCTAAAACATAATGAAACATAACGACACCCCGTTTTTTTTCGAATTGCGTAAACGTCTTGTTCTAACCTACAATTTGTACAAATAATGGTTTCAAATGGAATAGCGCTTAAAATGCGCATGGTGTACGGTATTTTGGGCAATTGCCAAAAAGCGTGTTGACGTCAGCGATGGGATTTTTTTGCTTTTTTTCTGTTACGCACACTAAAAAATATTTACTTGCCGTAACCGTCTGAATAGCGTGATTCTTTTTAATACTAAGCCTAAGCGAATTTTGATTTTAGATTCATTGAAATCCAAAAAACAGAAAGATATCTTTAAAAGGAATACGCCATCGAAGTAAAGTGCGGCCCCCTCTTTAAGTAGGAGATAGAATGTTTTCCTTAAGGTGCGGCCCCCTCTTTAAGTAGGAGATAGAATGTTTTCCTTAAAGTGCGGCCCCCTCTTTAAGTAGGAGATAGAATGTTTTCCTTAAATTTTTTTTTTGCCTTGAGTTGAACATGTCTTAGGTGGTTATACTAAATTCTGAAACCAAATACGTTCATTCCTATCAGACAAGGAAGAAAAAACTGTGTATCAAGTAATTTTTTGCCGGCGTTACAAATACAAAATAATGATTAAAAACAAGCGTCGAATGGGATTGATACAGTTTTCGAACAACAGTTTATTAACTGCAGAATTTCAAGTTTTAAACCAAAAACAATTGTATAAATTTGACTATAACTTCGAAAAAGAGAAAAAAAGTCGAAAGGCCAAATAAATCTCATCGCTGACTTCCAAATGCTTTTTGGCAATTGCCCAAAAAAGCTTAAAATACCTGACTTCATGCGCATTTGAATCGCTACTCCATTTGAGACCATTACTTGTATAAGTTTTAGGTTAGAACAAGACGTTCACACAATTCGAAAAAAACGGGAAATCGTTGTTTTATTATGTTTTCGCAAATAAAAACACTGCATTACTTTTTGTTCACAGCATGAATGATACTCACGTACAGGGGTTATTTAGTCATGACAGATCTTCTGTCGGCGGGCCCCTGTGTTCCAAATCTTTAGGGGGGGGACCCTTATGTCAAAAAAAGGTAAGGGGGACCCTTATGTGATAAAAAAAGCAAAAAAAATTTCATTCCTAAGGGGGGACCCTTATGGGAAAAAAATTTTTTCCGCCTCTGGCGGGCCTCTGTTTTTCCAAATCGTAAGGGGGGATCCTTATGTGAAAAAAATTTTTCGCCTTCGGCGGGTCTCGGTTTGAAAAATCATAAGGGGAACCCCCTGTCCTTCCTGCTCACGTAGCGAAACATTAACGAGAATTTAAAAAGATTAGAACTGCATGAAATTTTGAAAAAAAGTTTTAGTCTGATTATATTTATACCTCCATTAGACGATTCGAGACTGCTGGGAGTTCTGTCAGTTGTCGGCTTATTTGAGAACTGCAATGAATATTTACAATACTTGTCTTTCGCTCATGAAATATTCAAACAATTTCGATTTCTTTGCATAGGCTCAACACCAATTCCCGTTGCAGATAAATCCGTTTTTCAACTACCCAACTGATGTTGTTGTTTGCCCATAGGCCCTGTCGAGGGGAGTCCTTTGGGATAGGCTGGTGAGGATCTGAGGATCCTTTTAGATTCCGGAGAAATTTTATCCGTCTACACTCGCACCGCAGTCCGCGATCCTCTTCGCGAGAGCCATTCGTTAACCGGAGAAGGGCAAGAGGTTATTTTACTGGCGCCTCGACTAGCCATTACAAAGTATAGGGGATTATCGGCTGATGTTTTATCCGGTGGCAGATTGACATGAAGATAGTCCGTAACGCAAAGCGTCGTACACTATCGCTTGGTGAAGATTATGGTAAACGGGCTTACAGTATTATTGATTTCTTTTATTATATTGTATTATTATAGAAAAAATTTATTATAAGATTATTGTTTTATTGATAACGATGTTTTCAAGTGACTTCTAAAAGTGAGTTTAAGAATTTTATAGTTCAAAACAGCCATTCTTGAGAATAGAGAAAGAAGAATGAACCAGATGAGTCATTACAAGACGATCATTCTGAAAAGTGACAGAATGGCAAACGTAGCAGTACGGCTTGTTCCTACCCGCAGATATATGTATGTATGTCAAGACCTCTAATCATGAGGGAACGACAAGCCACGAGAGAGAAGAGAGCGTGTGATGTAAAGAGAGAATGCAGACGAACAGAACGTTTGTATCACTAGCGTTTTTTTCAATAGCGCATAGATTCATACATAATAGCGCATAGATTCATACATAATAGCGCATAGATTAATACATAGATTTCATATGCATTGCGGGTTCGAGAAACACACTGGTTGTTTCTCTAACCATCACTGCGTGTCAAATCTATGCACGCTATTAAAAGCAGCTAGTTGCACGTCTTCCCCATGTATAAAAACCTCTATTTGTAATCGCATATATATAATCTACAAGCTTCGATGCAAAAACACCCAAATTTATTTACAATTGAAAATGAGGAAAGAATAGATTAGCTTAACAATTGTCGAATAAGTGAATAAATTGGATTACAAAAGCGAATACAGCGATTTGACTATAATTGAACGGGAAAAAACTTTTATACAGCGATTTGAAGGTTTCAAAAAAGTTTATTTCTGAATTAATGAGAAGAGAAAAGTAGATAGAACACCACATTTTACCTTTGACTTAAAATAATTCAGGTTCATAACTTCAATCAAGTTCAGGGTGTTTCTTTTCACCTGCATACTTTTTCTCGAGCGAATAGTTTTCCAGAACTTTTTTTTTTGAAATTTTGCTCTCCAAAACCATCGAAAAAGAGTTTGGAATTTTTTTCTTCAAAGATTTGGAATTTTCCTATGTAGAAATCGGAACTTTCTTCTTTCGAGTGCATAGATTTGAATATTTTTCGGACTTTTTGAAAAGCGCATAGATTTTTTTCACCACAGTGCGGGTGAAAAGTATTAATATGCAGATTCTTACGATTGGTTTTTTTTGATCGATATGTTTGATTGAAGAGGAGAATGAACAGCCAATAGCAGACCTGTCTCCTCCTAGCGAACTCAGCCTGAACCAGCCCCTTGATCCGGTTTCGCTCCTCTCTTTCCACGCGCGCGCTTGCATCTTCCGCGTTCTCTTCCGCGCCTTCTCTTCCCTTCTTGCCTCCGCCGTACAAGTCTTCGTCTCCTCCGCTGCTCTTCGCATTGTTCCACGTCTTACCCGGCCGCAATTCTAGCGTAGCCTGAAAAGTCGGTACAGATACAGAATGTCGAGAAGTATCTATAAATTATCAAATTTATAAACTCAAAATCTGGTTTTGCTTACAATTTTATATCACCAATAAATTTCTGCCACCAAATTCGGCAAATTAATGAAGTAGCTCATTAATATAAGACGATGCTGGGAATAATTTTCGCCAAAATGCTCGAAATGTTGTTCCTCAGCCAAAAACTTTAGTTCGCCAAGATTTCGAGTATGCGAACTTGGGAGAAGGAAATTCCGTTATTTGTCTTTTTTCAGCTGCCGAAATAGGGACGAAGAATCGGCCACCATTTCGCAGTGCCAAATGATAAATGACTCTGTGGCCAAGTTTTGTTCCTGCCAAATCACGGACAATTTTGTTTTGTCCTTTGTGACATGTTTTGGCACTGCCAAACTCGGCTCTTTTTTTGAACACTTTTTGTCAATGCCAAATTACGGACAATTTTGTTTTTCTTTTGCGTCATGTTTTGGCACTGCCAAACTCGGCTCTTTTTTTGGAACACTTTTTGTACGTTGAACAAAGCTCCGCAACGACCACATATTAAACACTTCTAGCGACGTACCCCAACCGAGTTTAGTAAACAGTTGAGAAAAATGTATGTTGCTGCGCTAGTACGTAAAGATTTGTGTGGCGGTTGTAGTCGGTTTAATTACCCAAGTTTGAAGTAAAGATTCGATCCGGCTCGTTGAAAGACTTAGCCTGAACCACACATTTAAAGAGATCAAAGTCTAGTATTGGCACTCCCCAAAGAGTTCCTGAGAGCGATCCTCCATCATCCCAGAAATGAGGCTAAGGAGTTGCAGGGGCTACAAAAAAAGCCCGATTTTGCCAGTGACAAAACAAGGACGAAAATTCCGGTTCTGGCAGTGGCAAAACAAGGACAAAAAAAAACCCGATTTTGGCAGTGACAAAACAAGGACAAAAAAGGCCGGTTTTGACAGAGACAAAAGAAGGACAAAAAAGCCCGATTTTGGCAGAGACAAAACAAGGACATAAAAAGCCCGATTTTGGCAGGAAAAAAAGAAGTACACAAAAAAGCCCGTTTTTGGCAGTGACATAAGCAGTTACAAATTTTGTCCCTTCTTTAGCAGTGACAAAACTAGTACAAAGTAGAAAGCTTGTTTTTTGACGGTTTTTCTTGGCAGGCCCGTCAGAACGCATGTTATTTGCTGCCATTTATCATGGCGCTTTTTTCCGTTTCTTGCCATGGAAAAGCTTGGTTTTTCAAGGGAAATCTGCCCGAGGAACAACATTTTGAGCATTTTCGCGAAAATTATTCCCAGCATCGTCTTATATAATGAATATAACATTCTGTAACATATAACAATTAGGAAGTCTCGAATTAATCAATAACCAACATGGTATTGGGAAACGCTCTTCTTTACTTCTTCTGTACATCTGCAGTAGTCACAGCTCTGTCCACATGGTTGAAGAACGTCACCGAAGAAGCGACCGAGCATTTGATGGCGGCATCTGAAAATGAATGGAACTCTAACGGCACCAGTTATACATTTCTAGGTGTATGTTGAAAAGGGGAACGCAGGAACGTACAAAGTTGAAAACTATAAAGGTTAACTTGTCTATAAAACGGCGCCCATAACCTCTTCTTTAAAAAAAGCCCGATTAATTTGAGCTATGAATTCACCTAAATATAGCTTTTCAATATATATTATATATGATTAGTATGTGTAAAATTAAAAAGTAACTTAAAGTATAATTATCTCACTGAGCTTTCTCGCAGTAGTCAATCATGGCCTCGAACCCTTTCCTCAAAGCCTTGGACTGCTCTTCTTTGGACGCGTCGCTGACATTTTTCTTCTGTTAAAAATCTAATGAATCGGCAAAAATGAGAACAAATTTTATTGAAGCAAAACAATGAAAAATCCAATCTTTTTCTTTTAGCTTATCTGCTATTTTCTTTGTCAACTATCAACTTTTCACATAACAAGCTAAAGAAAATTACCGTTTGACTACACTGTACTGAATTAGGTAAGCAACATTCGAATTAGGTAAGCAACATTCGAATTAGGTAAGCAACATTCGAATTAGGTAAGCAACATTCGAATTAGGTAAGCAACATTCGAATTAGGTAAGCAACATTCGAATTAGCTAAGCAACATTCGATTGAAGAAATGTTGTAAGAAAGACCTGCTGATTTCTGAGCTATAATCAACAAAAAATTTTCGTTTCGCCCAGATCAAATCACAACAAACAGTGACTTCAGGAAGCAGCCAAAAGTTGTACTAGGTTACAGGGTGTTTCTCTCACCCGCACTGCGGGTGGAAAAAAATCTACGCGCTCTCCAAAACCATCGGGAACCCTTCAGATCTATGCGCTCGGAACTTTTTTCGATTCATTCCTCAGTGAATTTGATAACTCATTGCGAAAAACACTTCGAACTTTAAGAAATTTTGAAAATCTATGCGCTCGAAAAAAATTGTGCGGGTGGTAAGAAACGCCCTGCTAGGTTATGTTTGAGTCTCACATCATGATTCTTTACTCACTTCATCTAATCCAGACATTTATCATATCTATCGGCAGGTAACGCGCTCACTGAGAGAAATGGCTGGGTTCGATCCCACATGATGGACTAAATTTTTTCCGCATGATCTTCAAATGAATGGTCTTCTCAGCCCAGCTTCACTGCTGTTTGAATGTGCAACTGAGAACTTGAGTATCTGAACTGACTCCTTTCAACATATTGAGCTCCCTGGTGATCATGAAGTTGAGAGTCGTACGGTCGCTCTTGCTAAAGTATATCCTACAGTAACTCCGCTTGCCATCTCGACCCGCTCGGCCGGCTTCCTATAATCACAGTCATTCTTCTCTCTAGCTTACCTAGAAAAGGTCGGCTCTCATTTTTTCTATTTTTATCAAACGCTTTCGCTGTCTTTTCCTTCATCTTCTCTACTTTTGCTCTATTTGAATCCTTTTAATCTGATAAACAATAGATATCAGAAAATAGTTATAATGCAGCAGACATCTTGAATTCTGTTATCAGTGACAGTTTCAGTTCAACAAATCATACTCACAACTGTTAAGCTACCAAAAAACTACCGCCCTCCGAGCGTGAAAGTCTTGTATAATGAGTAGTGAGCTAGAGGTAATGGGCTGAAATGGAACAGCTTCTCATCACTCTAGACTCCCCAGCTTAAAGAACGGTTTTTTTTGAATTTTAAACAGTTCTCGTACCCATAGGTGACCACTTTGAAGAGAACTCGAAAAACACTGGCAACAGTGGCCATTCGTGACTCTACAGCCTTGATGATGATGATTGTTGCCCGTGCGGTTCCTTTGACGTTGAAAGGGGGTCCACGAGCTCTCACTCTACAGCCTTAAGAGCCTGTCACGGATGGAGCCGGATCATCCAGTCCAGAATCAAGAGCGACCTCAGGTGGCGGATAGAGGGACGCCTCCCTACGAAGTATTCGTGCTGGGAGGTAGCGGGAGAAATCCCGCCGCGGACCAAAACTGGGTAGTATAGCTCGTTAAAGGAGGGCGATGCCGGACCGGCCTGGGCATGCCACCGGACAAAACATCAGCCGATACTCCGCTATACTTTTCAATGGCGAGTCGAGGCGCCAGTAAAATAACCTCTTGCCCTTCTCAGGTTAACGAATGGGTCTCGCCAAGAGGATCGCCGACTGCGGTGCGAGTGTAGACGGAGAAAATCTCTCCGGACTCAAAAGGATCCTCACCACCAACCTATCCCAAAAGGACTCCCCTCGACAGGACCTATGGGCAAGACAACAACAACTTTGAAGAGACGCGGAGATCGCTGCTCGATAATTTTTACACTATCGGGAAATGTAATAGGTAGTACATCACTTCAAATGCCTATTGAGAGCAACAGTCTAACTTACGGCTCTTTCGAAACCTTGAAGCCATGATAGATAGAGAAAACCTGATAATACGCTGCGATGTTTTGTGGCGCCGTCCAATGCACGACGAATCTAAAACATTTTTATACTTATGATGAATCTCCGTAAAATTCATTCAACACTGTAACCCTAACCCATCCGACTTATGAACGTTTGGAAGGAAGGCTCTATCTATTTCATAGTAGATGTAATGACTTAAATTTTCATAATTTTAATTTCCATGTAGCACATTAGTCAATGAGATACCGGATTATCACTAAACATGGTCATTCAGTGTCTGTGGTTAAAAAACACCAAAATCTACTACTTAAAACAACATATTTAATCAATATAATTTTCTCGAGCTTTGAAGATCTCTTTCTTTTCAACTATATACTATCAAACATAAGCAAATAATCGGGAAATTTGTACAAAAGGACATGACTGATTCCCATTTTATAAGTGGATGAAATTTCGTTTCCAGGCCATGAGACCAGTCTAAGGCATGTTTGTACGCACCGAGCGAAAAAGACAAAAAAATAAGTAGAGCAAAAGTGAAACAGAACGGAAGGAGAAGAGAATGTAGATCATTCTCGGCGCGAACATGTATGCGCCATTAAGCTGTTCCGGTTACCATTTAACTCTTGACCGTTTCTAGAAAGCTTCCCCATCTCTGGTTGGTAGTTCTCCTACCTGACATCTGGTTTGTCAATTCCCATACCAAATGCAATGGTAGCAGCAATTACAGGCACTCGGTCCTGCATCCAATTCTCCTGCACTTCGTCGCGGATCTAAACAAAGGAGGTCAAGGTCAAGTAGCTCTCATAAGTCATTTCAAATTCTTCTTCTTCTTCCTCGCGCTTGTTCCCGCCTCGCGGCAGGGTACGCGCTCCCCTGAGATGCAGGACAGACCTATCCTGGTAGAACCAGTGGCTGCCTGCTAGATCACTGCTAGTGTGAATAGCAGTAGTGGGGAGAGTCAGATTCGTGCATGAGCACTACCAACATTTCTTAACCCCCTTGGTTTGGGTGGATCTGTCCGGGGTGGGAGTCGAACTCGGGACTCTTCGCACAATGGTCTATCACACTACCACTATGCCACGCCCGAAGTCATTTCAAATTCTAAGAACCTAAATTAAAAACGACCGCTGTTCTGAATCAATCAGAAGCAATCTTGAGACAAAAGACTGAGAACAGGGTGTTTGTCTCACCCGCACTGCGGGTGAAAAAAATCTATGGGTTCTTCAAAGAATCCGAAAAATCCTTCAAATCTATGCACTCGGGAACCTTTTTTAGATTCATACCGGGGGAATTTCAAGAGTCATTGTAAGAAATTTTTCCTAACTTTTGGAAATTTATAAAATCTATGCGCTCGAAAAAAAGTTGCTGGGGTAGTAAGAAACACCTTGGCTGAGAAGTGAGAGCTTCTCACTATTCTGAACTCTTCGGCTTAGATGATCATCGTTTTTCCAAATTTTCAACAGCGCGGCTGACATATGCTACCCAATCTTTCTGCACTCTATGCTTTACTTCTAACTCGATTTTCATCATCATAGACCTTCCTCCGCTCGGAGAGTTATAGTGTTTTTTGCCAATAAATTTATAACATGTTCAAGCTACCGTAACCCTCTGAGACAGAATCATCTTTGCAGTAACCCTGGAGACCTTGGCGGAGAGTCCTGCGTGATAAGCTTCTACCGCAATGCCAAGCACAGCCAGCGAGAAGACACACTTTTCACACTCTTCTCGCGTTCGGCAATAGATTATCCCACTGCCTTGCCACTGAAAACATTATTTTAATCCATATCAAGATGATGCCGTTACTGTACTTCTAAACTATAACATCAATTTATTCACCTTCTTCTTGTCCTCGCTCATGCGCAGAACCTTCATTACGAAACGTGCCATGTGATTCTCCGGCGTATCCGATAAAAAGTCCTGCAGCGAAAGCTTTCATACTATATTTTTGTCAATATTCAGTCAAAACCTAACATTAATGGCAATAAATTACCTTCATGACTACGTCATAACACAATGCGGGTCGGTAGGTTGAGGCTTTGATCTCCTTCAGATTCTTCAACTGAAGCTGTTTCAATATGTCTTCCTGAGCCTTGACGTTTGCAGTTGCTGTCAATGCAATCCAGGGCACCTCAACCATACTGTCATTACAAATGACATCGAGGATACAACTGCCATTTAAAATGACTTTTAACACACAACTGTCATAACTATTGACATTGATAACATAATTGTCATTACAAAGAACTTTAGGTCCACAAATGTCATAACAATCGAAATTCAACCGGAAGAAAGCATTGAAAAAGGTGTAAAAATTGAAGTAAAACGATTAAGACCGACATCTTGAGCAATATTTCGGATTGCCGACAACTTGAGATAGTCAGGCCTGGAAACAAATCACAGTCAAGAGACGGTGACAAAAATTTCTGAGAAAAAAAACTGGCTTTGTCTACAACTAATAATTCGGTCTCGTAAGTCCTACAGTACCTATAAGAATGTTTCTCGCCAAGAAGATCACCGAGCACGGTGCATGTGGAAGCGTAAAATTCTCAACGTCTTTCAAAGAATCTTCTCCAAAATATCTCAACGGACTCCTTTCTGACGGGATTTCCGGATCATTGACCACAACAAAAACAATTACAGTACTTCCAACAACTACATTACTTCCAACAACTACAGTACTTCCAATAATGAAACTAACCTGAAGTCATGTCCCCAATGCGTCACACAATGCGCTTCGTCCACAACAAAGTAAGAAAGGAGGCCTCTTTTGTTGAGAGAAGAGATGATTCTTGAAAATTGCTAACTTCATAGTTTTTGACTTGTTTTACGGAAAGACAACAGCGAAAGCTCAGAAAAAAAGCTACCTTTTCTCAAAAAGCTTACGGGATAAAAAGTTGTTTTTTGCAGAGACAAATTAATAGCTAACCCTCTGAGATAGTCAGTTGCAAGACCTTCTGGCGTCACATACAGTAATTTGTAAGTGGGCCGCCAACTTCGTAGATCCTGTTGTCAATCAACTTATTCATTCTTTAAGACATCAAGAAACCTCTCAAACTTCTATTTCGACATGTTCAGAATAAGAAGTTAGACGGCGAGCTTTTTGGATGAACGAAAATTCTATAACAAATACATGTCACATTGGAATCTCTGTCCTTACAAATAACATGAAAAAAGCTTCACTGTACGTGTATGTAGCTATAAGCAGAAAGAGCGCGTGAATCAAGATGAATGACGATGAGAGTACGGCAGGCCTTGAGAGAGCGCAAGAGCGTGTGATGTAAAAGAGAGGACGCAGACGATCAGAGCATTTTCATCATTAGCTGTCTTGGATAGCGCATAGGTTCGCGCGCAGATTTAATACGCACTGCGGGTTGGAGAAACACACTGTTCTAAACTTCGATTACTCTCTCTCTCTCATCCCCTATACTCTATAATGGCGAGTCGAGACACCAGGAAAATAGCCTTTTGCCCTTCTCCGGTTAACGAATGGGTCTCGCAAAGAGGATCGCCGACTGCGTTGCCAAGAATGACAGAAAAGGGAGCTAATTCGTTGTTTCCCGGAGATCTAAGCTGATATGTTATCGATCCGTAACCTATGACTACGAATCTTTGGAACAGGGGTTAAATGGTTACCGGACCAGCTATGTTGGCGCAAACATGTTCGCGCCGAGAGTGATCTACATTCTTTCTCCTTCCGTTCTGTTTCACTTTTTCCCTACTTCTCTTTCCACTCTTTTTGCCTTTCCCCATTCCTTTTTCCACTCGCTCGGCGCGTACAAACATGCCTTAGACGGGCTTCATTTAACGACTGCTTTGGAATTGGTATATAAAATCTTGCGGGACTTTGGCAAGTATGAGGATTAAACGCCAATCGGACTACCGCATATGTCTTGTTAAAATATGTCTTGATTTTTCAATAGGTCGATCCTCCTAGTAGGTCAAAAGTTTCTGTATTATTTTGACGGAACTTGTTCGGGCTGAGTTTTCGCAAAGAAAACTTGTCATTCAAAAGCATGAAAAAGTTTTTCTTTACATTAGACCTTGAAAACTTTGAGATTTTTTTTGATTCGAGAAGGGATGATGGGTGGCCCTATAAATAATTTACCAGTTGGTAGTTTGCCTTCGATCTACCGGGATTCTTCTGTGCAACGCCACAATTGCTTATTCTTCCGTTCAAGTTTCTTCATTCAAAATCCTCTCTAACCATTTTACCGAAACAAGAAGAGAAGGTAGATCATTTTCGGCGCGTACTTGTTTGCTTCAAAATAGATGGACCGGTTACTATTTAAAAGCTGCATGTTAGTGATAACTGTGGACAGGTTGATCAATAAAAGAGTCAGCTAACTGCTATGATTTCTTTCTTTTCGGAATCTGTCAGTTTGGAGTTGAGTGCAGCACATGGAATGCCCTTCTTCTTGCAGCTGAGAACCTTCAAATTGATGTTTTTTAAAACAAAAAAGATAAACCCACGAAAAATTTTTTTACATAAGGGTCCTCCCTTATGATTTAGATAAAGAGAGGTCCGCCGACAGAAGGTTTGACATGACTATTTAAGCACTGCTTTCAAACAAAGTTCGACAAAGGTCACGTGCAATAGTTGAAAAAAATTCAAAAAACTACCGCTCTACGAGCAAGGGAGTCTGGAATAATGAAATCGAACTTGAGGCTAAAACAGAGAAACGGTAGCTTCTCTTCATTCTTCACTTCTCCTCTCAAAGAACTGTCGTTTTTTTCAAAATACTCAACAGTGCTAGTGATTAAAATGATCAAAATGAATGACAGACCAAACACTATCCTTTAAAAAAGAAATTAATTTAGTTAACTGTCAATCTTTTGCATCTTAGCTGAAATTGGAGTGTAGGGGCTTATTCAATTGGAGTGTAGGGGGCTTTATGAGAGTGTAGGGGGCTTATTCAATTGGAGTGTAGGGGGCTTATTCATCTAAAATCATCTACATATCCCTACCACTTTATGTTTTTATACCAAATCGCACCACTCTTTGGGAGCCAAAAGATCATTGATCTTGACTTCTTATGCAAGAAAACTTAATGCAGCTGATACGAACCTTTAGTTCCTTTCTAAGACAATATTTGTACTTGAGTTCTTTTTTAAGAGAGTTAAAATAAGCAATACCGTACTTGATCTGTGATCAAGGCGATTAGAGGAGACACAACAATTGAGACGCCGCCGTACAGAAGCGCGGGCAACTGCAAAGCAACAGCCAGGCGTTAAATGAGACCGGTCTAAGGCATGTTTGTACGCCTCGAGCGAGTTGGAAAAGAAGTGGGGAAATTCTAATAGAATGGAAAGGAAAGTAGAGAAAAAAGTAAAATAGAATGTTAGCAAAAGAGAAAGTAGATTATTTGTATCTGCCAACCTGGTCCGGTTACTGGTCCAGTTACTATTCAACCTCTGGCATCTGCTCTAAACTAAGATTCAGTAAGGGAGAGAAAAATAAAGAGTGAGAGTGGGTGTTAAAGAGAGAGAAAGAGAAGAGGGAGAACGAGAGTTAGCTATGTATACAGAGAGAAAAAGAGAGAAAATGAGACAAAGAGACTATCCGGGAAAAAACCGCATAATTGAAACCTGATAGGCAAGAGACTTTCCTCCACCAGTGGGCAGAGAAACGAACACGTCTCCGGTACCTGAAAACCGCGTTCATTTCGAGTTCGTGTTGATAAAGTCTCAAAAGTATAGTTTACCTGCACTTGAAGTTAAATTGTAGAAAAAAGATCGCAGAATAGAGCGGAGGGCCTAGATATTCAGATGATGGGCTAGCGAGTCTTCAGTATTGACCAGGATGTTCCTCTGACCCACAATGCGGGTATAAAAAAATCTATGCTCTCTCCAAAAACCCCGAAAAACATTGAAATCTATGCGCTTGGGAGAAATTTTTTCTCGGTTTTTTCGTAGGGAAAGTCCACATCATTGGAAATATTGAATTTTGAACTGTGAAATTATAAAATTCTATGCGCTTGAAAAAAATGGGCGGGTGCTAAGAAACACCCTGGTATTGACCTTTAAGCTTGTGTGATCTCTCTCCTTTCTCAGTCTTCTTCTAGCTTGCTTCTATTTTCCCTAGGTATCATACTCAGATAAGCCAATTTTCTCTCTCTAAATTTTTGGAAGAAAACAAAGGGAAGGTGAACTATGCACAGCACCAGGTATAATATATATAGAAACGCAGCTGGCTCAGTAAATCATTAAATATGATATCTGATAGGAGGACGTTTTTTAGGACCGCATTGGCTTGGTAATTATAATTCCTAAAACGGAACTTTGTGCTATAAAGAAAACTTCTTACACGATTTCTTAAAGTTCATGAAAATTTCAAAGAGATGGAAAAGAAACGGTAAGCAACTGCCATCACAGCTTTCTTCTGGAGTTTTGTCTTGAAGTCTTGATGGCGGAAAATTCCCTTCAGAACCTTACTCACTCGCTCCCTGACTGTTACAGTATCTAGTGAGACCACTCCTGTATTCGGAACGATGGGAGAACCTGCAAGAACATTCTAGTTTTTGAATTGACTAGAAACGATATAAATTTCGCTTACAAAACGACGATTAATTTTTGAACGAACAACATGGTGTTTCTTTAAAAAGAAATGTTTAGACAGCGCATAGAATTTACCCGCACTGCGGGTCAATTCTATGCGCTATCTAAACATTACTGAAGATTCATCTATTCGTTTGCGTTCTCTTTTTCTCACCGGACGTTCTTGGCCTCTCTTCAAAACCTACCTTCATCACCATAAATCGTATTTTGATCTACTCACTCCTTGAACTTTGGTTTTTTTTGGAAATCTTTCGGAACTTTGGAAAAAAAATCTTTCGGAAAAAACACCCTGATTAATTGATGCATACTATTTTGCTTCAGACGTCAGTGATATGAATACATAATTTACATATCATTGATCAAACCAGTAAATGGGAAGAACCATAAATCAAGCAAAACTCATGTGTGTCGAATTTCTAGTTAGCCATTTGAATTTATAGTAAAAACTTACAATCTCATTTTTTCAGCCCACATTCTCGATATTTGTGAAACCGGCTGTTAACTCACTATAGATCTTTCCAATCTACATTATTTTCGCAAGCGGTGAGAAACACAGGTCAGTACTGTTGCTTATTTCTGCAAACGATCTTTTTTTGAGCAAAGGAGTCTAGAAGAAAGCAACAAAAAAGAGAGAGAGATAGAGAGAGAGAGAAAGAGAGAGAGAGAAGGAGAAGTGAGTGAGTGTGACTGTGTGCATGAGCTTTTACCGCGAACTCGTGGACCCCCTTTCAACGCCAAAGGAACCGCACGGGCAACAATCATCATCAAAAAGGGATTCTAGGATAATGGTGAGCTTACAGGCGTTAAATGAGGCATCCTTGTAAGCGCCGAGCGAGTGGAAAAGGGAATGGGGAAAGGCAAAAAGAGTGAAGAGAGAAGTAGAGAAAAAGTGAAACAGAATGGAAGGAGAAGAGAATGTAGATCATTCTCGGCGCGAACATGTATGCGTCGACTGAGAAATAATAGACCCAACCCAGTTCTGGGAACTAAACCTCCTAATACACAAGTCCACGTCCCAACTATCCAGAGAAAATCAGATAACTCTGTCTCAATTGCGAAGCGGCCACTCTAGTTTCCTTAACAGTTATCTCCACCGAATAGGGGCCAATGAATCTCCCCTCTGCCCACTGTGTAGGATAGAGCCGCATACTTCGAGACATATTTTTTCGTGTCGCTGTAACCCCACTTCACTTAGCCCTATCGACCTTTGGAATAGGCCGCACTCGGTTGTTGATTTCTTGTTCAATTAAATCTCTCCAAAAAAAAAAAGTGAAAAAGAAAAAAAAAATAAATAAATAAATGAAGGAGAGTAAAAAAAAAAAATAAGAGAGAGAGGAAAGAGAGTGTGGGCTTATAACGCTGGAGGGTCGAGAGCTTCGACGACTTCCTCCAGTGTCTCGCGAAGGAAGATCTACCCGTTGGGCAAGACAACAACAACATGTATGCGCCAACATAGCTGGTACGGTAACATGTATGCGCCAACATAGCTGGTCCGATAACCATTTAACCCCTGTGAGCTTACACTTCTTTTAGTACCTCTAGCTCTTTCTCTCCGTTACTTCAGATTTTCCCACTGAAAAAGCAATCGTTACAAAAAACTTTTTTTCAACAATTTCAAGTGAATTTAGTAGAATCATGGTAAGAAACAGCCTCTGACTCTCCCCACTGCTGCTACACACACTAGCAGTGATCTAGCAGGCAGTCACTGGTTCTACCAGGATAGGTCTGTCCTGCATCTCACGGGAGCGCGTACCCTGCCGCGAGGCGGGAACAAGCGCGAGGAAGAAGAAGAAGATGGTAAGAAACAGCCCAATCTATTTCAATTCGTGAATTGCGAATAAGAGAAAGGCAAACTGGAATGAGTATCGGCAGCGCCTGATGAACACGGCTGAGCATCGACTGTAGAGTTTTTCTCTTCGATCGTTTTATTGACCACTCGCGTTTCTTGGACAAGTCGAGAATCAGCTGGAGTACCGCTAGCACTTAAAATTCGATTAATCTTTATTCAACTTAATCAATAAACCAGTTATAATATGAATCAATAACTATGTCATCCAATAATAACATAGGTAATCAGAAAATAACTTATAAATAGCAGTTTCTGCGAATCATAGCTTGATTGCTTTCTTTCCATTAGTGGCTTTCTCTCATTTCAATTTTCTGTTCGTACGAACATTGTCGAGAGTTTGGCTTGACTATTGAATCCAACATCGTCAACTACGTGCAAGGGTTATTTAGTCATGTCCGGTCGCCTGTCGGGGGACATCTGTTTTAGACCTTCAGCGGGCGTCTGTCTTTTGACTCATAAGGGGGGACTCTTATGTGAAATTTTTTTATCTCATAAGAGTGAAAAATTTGTAAAAAACTGCTCATCTCATAAATTTGAAACTTGAAAAAAATTTCCAGATTTGAGGCAGAATTTTTTTTTGTATACAAAAAATTTCGTTTCCGGCGGGCGTCTGTAGGTTTTTCGGACCAACTAAAAAAGCCTGACTACGTGTAGTTGATGATGTTGGATTCATTGAGTAAATTATTGATTGAAAACCTAACCAATCTCCTTCCTCAATCGGTTTCGTTTTTTTAAAAAGCCTGGGCGAATGGGCGTCTCCTTTCCTCTTGCCTTCAGCTAATTTCGAATTCCACACTTCTTTGCTCTAAAATTAAATTGTTTTGCGAGTCTATGTATATATATATAGGGGCACTTTTGTACTTTACGCACACCCCCCTACCAGAGGTTCAATTGAACAGATGAGAGTGGAATTTTTTTATACGGCCTCGTTAGCCTAAGCCGGCCTCGTTGACTTAAACTTTTTCCTAACCCTAACCTTTTTTTTTTTAATGTAAAAATAATTCTTTAATGTAAAAATAACTTTTTGTAAATGTAAATAAGTCAGACGTATGATCCATGGAACCTCTGGTAGGGGGTGTGCTTATCCATGGAACCTCTGGTAGGGGGTGTGCTTATCCATGGAACCTCTGGTAGGGGGTGTGCTTAAAGTACAAAAGTGCCGCTGTCGAATTATTATGAATCTCGAAAACATGCTACAACGCTTGATTCATATCTTTCAGTGCACAAAAAAATGTGAAGAAAATTTCCGTATCATTAGATGAGCCGTGGTCTGAAAAATAAAAAATTTTCCGGAATGCGCGCAGAGATTATTGTGTTAACCTTCATGAGGAACGCCCACGGATTCGCTTCTTTGTTTGGACGTCCTGTTGCCTTTCCTGATGAACTCTCGCATTCATCATCACTCAATACTATAACGTCCTGCTCTTCGCTCATTGCTAGACGGAAGATTGTTCCATTCTCTCTTTTCCTCGTCTCTCTACCTTCTCCTCTTCGTTTTCACAACCGTACTTGAGTAATTCTCAAGTGCGCTCTTGAGATTCTCACGCTAAACGAGTACCTAAAAAGAGCAAAACCGTTACTTTTGTGGTCGCAGTGTCTCAGAGAAAAAAGATCATGAGGCTTAAGCACCAGGTTAGAAAATTCGAGACTGGCTTTAAAACAAGATTGAGATTTATGTAATTCATCTCTGTTTCAAAATCAGTCCGAAAACTTACTGTTCGACGTTGTGGTTCTTACCTGGTTGTTTCGGTTTTTTTAAACTAACGGACTCTTTTAATAGTTCATGTGCATCAAATACGTGACTCATCTATGGGTTTGAACTATACCTTTTTTTCTCCAAAGCTTTTTTCGTTTCGTTTTTTACTAATAGATCTAAAGTAGTCGCTTTTATTAGGAAACATTGTTACCTAAGTAGTTGCTCCTTTTAATTCAATGTAAATGAAAAAGTAAACATTTAACTTTCTGAAGAAATAAAGTAGTGATGAGCTAACTTTAACGAAAAAGTTTTTCTACATTTTTTACAAAGCATAGTATAGATGAGGTCATTATTTTCTGTATGTTCTTTGTATTTATATGCTTTTCATTTAAAATGAGATGTTAACACTTAGTACTGAGCCGTACGTAGGTTTTTAATCTTTTGTTTTGCGCGCACTAAAATAATTTTGTTTAAAAATAAGTGCCAGGGTTGAGATAGAAAAACTTTAATGACTTTTCCATCTCCATTGTTTTGTAAAGAGTCGTGGATTCAGATGGCGGGGTTTCTGGGACTGCCGCTGAAAAAAACTGCCGAAGTCAATTTGATTCCTCCGTTCACAAATTATATCAACACTGTCTACAACACTTCAGATGACAACAAGGCCGAGGTTATTCAGTCGCTTCATGTGTCGCTTTTCCCTCTCAAAATGAGCATGTAGTTCGATGAAAAACTAGTAATGAGGGAATAACAAAGTTTGGAGAAAGGCTAGATGATGAAAAAGGCTCGATGCGATGATAAAAGAGTACGCATACGAACAAAGCATCCTTATCAGTCGCCTTTTTTGACCTCATAAAACTATCCCACTGTGCGGGATAGAGTACCACCCTGTGATCTACAATCTATTGTAAATTGATGTTGATGGTAAATGTTAAGTTAAGATAACTGAAATGGGTCTGCGCAGGTGGCCGAAGCGGTGCAGGAGTTGAGCAAACTGCGAGCCAAAGCTTGTTGTCAGCCTTTGGACAAGCACCAGTCCGCGCTAGATATACTCACCAGGTTTGGCCGTTTCGGTTAACAGTTGTATTGTACGATATCGATCGCATGAAAAATATATAATAAAAAAGCGTTAAAATTCAGAAAAGTGAAAGATGAGCAGTGTGTTTCTCTAACCCGCACTGCGTATGAAATCTATGCGCGAATCTATGCGCCATCCAAAAAGGCTAGTGATACAAACGCTTTGTTCGTCTGCATCCTCTGCATCACACACTCTCTCTCGAGGTCTGTCGTACCCTTATGATTAGAGATCTTGACATACATACATATATCTGCGGGAAGGAAGAAATTGCCTGAAGATAAGTGGAGCACCGATTTCGTACCATCTTTAGTCTTACCACGAATTGCCGTTAAATGGCAATGGAATACGGTGTTTTTACGTTGCTAATTTTTGAACAGAGCAATCACTTTTAAACTAAAGAAAGCAATAAGAAAACACCGTAATCCAATGCCTTCACACGGGAATTCGTAGTGAGACTAAAGAAGTTATAAAATCGGTGCTCCACTTATCTTTAACTTTAATGAATTTTAACGCTCCATTAATCGTATGAAGAAGATATCGATCGCATATATGGAAGCTGGTTTTTTAAAACGCGATCGATGTCATAACTTCATGTCCGGCTTCACATATTTTTTCATCCGCAACGCGGATAGAGTCGATGCGTCTTCAAAAACGGCTGTTAATAAGAGCTTTCTGTTCTTATCGACAGCTTTCGTCTTTATCGGATACCCTCGCTATTATTCTTATGATCGTACTATTGCCTCGCCTTCGATCTTTGATCCACCCCCTTTCAGGGGTAAAATAGTGACCGAATCGGACCCGTCGGCGGATACATGTACAAACACTATTGACAAAAAACTCCCTATTTTTTCTTACCCTTTTCCTTCATCCCCTCTTCTTTTTCCTCCAAACTTTGAGCGGCGGATACATGTAAACCCAAATTGGGCGGCTCCATTTAACCCCTGCCCCCTTTCCACAGCTCAAAAATGGTCACGTGCACTTGCTGAAAAATTTTCTTAAAAAACTAGCGCTCTTCGAGCGAGGGAGTCTGTGATAATTAGAAACGAGTCTGGAATGAGAAACGAGTCTGGAATAATAAGAAACGAGTCTGGAATATTGAGAAACGAGTCTGGAATAATGAGAAACGAGTCTGGAATAATGAGAAACGAGTCTGGAATAATGAGAAACGAGTCTGAAATAATGAGAAACGAGTCTGGAATAATGAGAAACGAGTCTGGAATAATGAGAAACGAGTCTGGAATAGTGAGAAACGAGTCTGAAATAATGAGAAACGAGTCTGAAATAATGAGAAACGAGTCTGAAATAATGAGAAACTAGTCTGAAATAATGAGAAACGAGTCTGAAATAATGAGAAACGAGTCTGGAATAATGAGAAACGAGTCTGAAATAATGAGAAACCAGTCTGAAATAATGAGAAACGATCTTAAGACAAAGGGCAGAGAAAAGAGATCTTTTCACTCTCCTAAACTCATCCGCTAAAAACGATAGTTTTTTTTTAAAAAAATTTTATTTAAAAAATATTAACTATGCCCCTTATTAAGCGGTTTGTAAGAAATGAACTATTTTTATTTGTCTTGACATATCGTTGAAAGTGTGAGTAAGTAATGAATGATCAGAAGATTTTTCAGGTACTACGATCAACTCGTTGCTATCGAGAACAAGATCATCATTTCGGCGACTCAGAATCCGGTCGTCTTCAAATGGCAAGATGCCTTCGACAAGGGAGGACTCTTTTTTAATAAGGTTATCGACTGCGAATGTTATCAGCATTTGTCAATTTCTCAACTAGAAGAAGAGGTTAACTCTCTCAACTAGAAGAAGAGGTTAAGCCAGGGTGTTTTTCAAGCATACCCAGCAGATAGAATCTATGCGCAAAACTATATACTCTCCAAAAAGTGCCGTTACACAGGGGTTAAATAGTCATGTCAGACCTTCGGACCTCTGTTTTTCCAAATCATAACGGGGACCCTCTTGTAAAAGAAACAAAAATAATTCGCGGGCCTCTGTTTTTTATCATAAGGGGGAGAGGACCCTTATGTGAATAATTTTTTCCACCTTCAGCGGCCGTCTGTACCCTTTTCTTGCATAAAACCCCTGCCGTTACCCCAAACTTGCATAAAACCCCTGCCGTTACCCCAAAAGTTTAGGCATACACCTTTTCGAGGAGTTGTAAATAACGGTCTGGAACCAACTGATTATGAATATCACATGGAGCGAAGCAACTCCACGGGAAAGAGTATAATTTACCAGTTTTCTCTACCTAGCAGGCTTTATGAAAGTTAGAGAGCATCGCTACCAGGGGTTAAATGCCCATGTGCCTCTTCATCTCGGCGGCCCTCTGTATTCCCTATCGTTCTCAATATGGCGGGTCTATGGTTATAATAAACACACAAGTTATACTTTGTAGAACGATGGTTGTACCGCCTGAGGCAGGTCTCTGTCAGGGTGTTTCTTAGCACCCGCAGAACTTTGTTCGAGCGCATACATTTTAAAAATCTCAGTTCTACATTCAATTTTTCCAATGATTTGGACTTTCCTACGAAAAATCCGAGAAAAAATTTCTCCAAGCGCATAGATTTCAATGTTTTTCGGGGTTTTTGGCATGCGTATAGGTTTTTTTACCCACAATGCGGGTCAAAGAAACATCCTGGTTTCTGTACTATTATTAAAATCGGTATACATATAACCCCTGATCGCTACAGGGCTTGTAATGTATGCGCACCTTTTTAAATGGTTCTTGGAATCCTAGTAATTGACCTTGATACGCAAGTTGTGAAGTTCCTCTCACAGTTCAACACTAGCACCGTTTGGTTAGAAGGAAAGAGAAAGTTTTTCGACTGTTGAACAAATCGATGATTTGAGTGCCTATTGTGGTTATCTCAAACTATTCTCTATCAGCCCGGACGCGTTCGCTTTCTGTAGTCTCTCTCTCTCTCTCTCTCTCTCCCTCTCTTTCTCTCTCTGTCTCTCTCTTTCTTTATATCTTCAATCAAATTCATATTCTCTTCTATTTTTTCTCGCTGTCTCTATATTATAATATATTTACTCTCTGTTGTCTACTTGTACCAACGTAATTATTTTCTCTCTCTCTCTCTCTCTCTCTCTCTCTCTTTCTCTCTCTCTCTCTCTCTTTCATTCATATTTCCTCATCACTCTTTCATAATCTTTGTTTCTCGTTTAATCTACATGACTTTCTCTTTGGTACAGTTCATCAATATGTCCTCAACAGGACAAACATCCTAGACTTTTTAAAAAATGCAAGATAACCATTAGTTCGGACAAGGGGCTTCAAAGTAAAATAATAATGAATTAAATAAAAAATTAAGAAACAAAAGAGGGTCTTGACTCTAGAGCCGAAAGTTTGATGTGTCGAGGCGGTCAACCCATAGGGCAACCAACAACAACAATAATAACAACCACGCTGTTGATTCACATCTGCAGAAAGAAAGTGTATATCAAGAAGACTATTAATGAGGTAACGGCAGGCCTTTGAGAGAGCGCGAGAGCGTTTTATGTAGAAGAGAGGATGCAGACGGTCAGAGCATTTGTATCACTAGCTTACTCGACTAGCGCAGAGACTGACGCAGAAATTTTACACGCGCTGCGGGTAAGAAAAACACACTGGTAACAACCGTATGCTGCAGGCATCACTGTCCCTCTCTGACGGAGCCTTCGAGCGGGCGGCAGTCTTGTTCAACGTCGGCGCTCTAATGTCACAGATAGCAGTTGCGCAGCCACTGCTCACAGATGAGGAGCTGAAGACGACGGCCAGACTCTTCCAGCAATCCGCTGGTCAGTCGTCTCCAGGCTCCGTATTACCTAACGCGATTGTATGGGCCATAAAATGTGAATTATATTGTGTGCGTGAGTAGCTCAGTCGAAAAGAGCATTGGTCGCGGGTTCATTTACCGTCCACTACACGATTTTTGCACATGTTTCTGCAAACATTCCGCTCTTTTGTTCGTTTTAAAAGTTCGTTGTTTATAAACAGTAGGGTATACTCTCATTTACATAAGGGGTTAGGTTTAGAAAGGCGGGTGGCATGCCTGAAAGAAATAAGGGGATTGCACCCAAAGAGAAAGCAACAGGGTGATTCTTAGCACCCGCAGAACTTTTTTCAAGCGCATAGATTTTTCAAATTTCAGAGTTCAACATTCGAATTTTTCAATGATTTGGACTTTCCCCTACGAAAAAACCGAGAAAAATTTTTTAAAGCTTATAAATTTCATTGTTTTCCGAGGTTTTAGAAGAGCGCATAGATTTTTTTCACACGCAGTGCGGTCAGAGATACACCCTGGAAAGCAATAGGAACAGAAAATTGGTTCTCACCAGGGTTTTTTGTGAGCGATTCAAGAGAAGGGCTAAAAGGGTCGAGAACAGGAATTAAATAGTCATGTCAGACCTTCCTTCTGTCGGCGGGCCTCTGTTTTTCCAAATCATAAGGGGGCCCCTATATAAAACAAAAGAATTTTTTTCGCGGGCTTCTGTTTTTTTTAATCATGAGGGGGGATCCTTATGTGGAACCTTTTTTCGGGCGTCTTTACCTTTTACTTACACACTAAAAAAACCCCTGGTCGAGAAGTAAGTGAAGGAAAGGAGAGTAGGAATAGTGAAAAAGAAGTAAGAAAGAATGGCATGCAAAGGCAGAATTCTGGGTTGATTTGTTACCTACTTGTTACCTGGTTTAAAAATGGCAAAACACGTGATGAGAACCCAGAATGAATCCATATTTAACCTGCGCATTTTGAAGAATTTTAAAAACGACTGCTCCTCTGATTAATTCGCCAGGCATAAGTAAACTGCCAACTGGCAAAAAAAAATTCTTGTGCGAAAGACCGACCCTCTCCTTCACTCGAAATGAATGTATCACTGTTTTCACAGCTAAAATTGAAAGAAAAAAGTTCTTCGATCTGCATAAATAAAATGTTTCATTAGCCATAACTCAGCCTCAACCCGTTTCATGTAGTTGAAAGTGAAACTTTTAACTAACTTTAGCGATCGACATATTTTATCCAGGCGTTAAATGAGACCATTCAAAAGCATATTTGTACGCGCCGAGCCAGTTGGGAAAGGGATGGTCAAGGCTGAAGAGAAGGGAAGGGATGTAGAGGTGAATTGAAATATAACGGAAGGAGAAGAGAATGTAGATCATTTCCGGCGCGAACATGTATGCGCCAACTTAGCTGGTCTGGTTCCTATTTAACCCCTGATTTTACCAATGGATGGCCTAAAATCATGAGAAGCAAACAATTCTCTAATGTTGCCAGACAATCTTCAGAACACTTTTCATTGCTTCTCATTTTCTGACAAGAACATGTGACGTATGTACGATTTGACTCGATGATTCAGGTGTATTCGCGCGTTTACGGGATACGGTACACTCGATGGTACCGCATGATCCGACTCCCGATCTGTGCCCGGAAACTCTGGCAGCGTGCACTTGTATAATGCTAGCGCAAGCACAAGAAGCTATCTACATCAAGGCTTCCAAAGGTTGTTCTTTTGAGTTATTGTAATAAATCTCTTATAATAATAAATTGAATTATGAAAAGTTGAAATTATTTTTCAGAATTATTTTATAGAATTTCCTTTCTCTGAAAGTTTCATTACGGATTTGTGCCATGTAAGAAAAAACGCTTCATCTCAAATTCCATGACTTGAAGCGCTATGTTTCAAAGATTTTAAGGTTTTCTTAGTAAGGGGTTGGGGTCTGGAAATGTAAAAGGGCAAGGATTAGTGGTATGTTTCATATAATATTTGATTGAGAGGTTGTAATTTTTGTTTTTTTTAGTTCTATTATTTCAAAAAGTCAATAATAACATGTTGAGAAAAAACTGAACATATTCAAAAAATTGTTTTGCTATTGCAGATAAGATGAAGCCATCCGCTCTGGTAAAAATCTCCGCCCAAGTTGGCGATTTCTACACAGAAGCCCAAAAAGCAATGAACAAGGATACTGTAAAAGCTCTATTCGACAAGGTACTGTAGATAGGCGGTATCAATGTATTGAGAATAGTATTACGAGCGGTAGTCAATGTTGTATATTTTTTCATAGCGGCTATCCTGAATGATCAAGCAATAGTTTGCCAGAATGATCAAAATCGGTGTGTTCTTCTTACGGACGCTGCGGACAAAATCTGTGCGCTTACAAAAAACAGGGATGCATATATGTAGAGTTTCCTACGCTACTCATTTTTATGGTTTGTTGTCGGTCTCTTCAGTCTGATTAACTTATGAGCCGTCTTCAAGATATACTCATTCATTAGCCATTTTGAACAACTTCGTACTAACAAATAGCCTGGTCAAAGTTTAAAGGTTGTGTTTTAAGTTTTTTCTAGAAATCTTAGTTCAAGTAGAAGGAAGTGATATAAAAACACTCCATGAAAGGAAACTCTTGAAGGAATGGCAGTATACGGTGGTTGGGAAGGCTTTTGGGTATGGTGCCCTTGCCCAAATGCACGCAGCGGAAGAGCATGCGGATAATCGGCAGATTGGAATGCAGTTGGCAAGACTCACCGAGGCGCTCAAGCTCACTGAACAGGTCCGTATCATAGGCCATCAGAACTTGGTAGAGGCGACCGCTGCTCAAACGGTGGCGTAGAATACTGAGAAGTGAACAAACAATGAAAATCAAAAAGAAACACCAAGCAGAGTTGTCAAGAAAGAGATTGTATCACCTTCTTAGGCCGTATGCATGGAGCAATCCAAAAGGATTATGAGCTTGGATTAGCAGTTATCCAAATACATTTCACTAATCCGGTATGCATGGAAGCTATAATACTTTTGGATTAGAGATAATCCGACAAAATTTTTTAAAAAACTTTTTGGATTTTGTAATCCTTGGATTTGAATAATCCAGATTGTTATAATCTGTTTTCCATGCATACTTCTTCTTCTTCTTAGCGTTGTCCCGCGCCGGCCGAGGTCGGAGTAGGGTCCGCTGTACGGCTTCTAGCTCTCCAGAAACATCTGTCCGTTGCGTCTTCCGAGTGGAGTCTTGCAAGGCGCAGGTCTTGGTTGAGCGTATCCATATATCTTGTCTTCGGTTTGCCTCGAGGGCGTTTGCCTGGTACTTCCATGTCAAGGGCGTGTCTTGCGATGTTGGTCGCGTCTCTTCGCATCACGTGTCCATACCATCTAACTCTCCCTTCTCGCATCTTGTCTTGTATTGGGGCAACGCCGAGTCTCCCTCTCACAATCGTGTTACGCACACAATCTAGGCGAGTCAGTCCTAGTGTCCAGCGTAACATTTTCATCTCATTCGTGTGGATAATGTTCTCGGTTATACGCGTTGTAGGCCAGGTCTCCGTCGAATAGAGAAGCACGGGACGGATTGCTGTTTTATACATCTTTCCGCGTATGCCAGTTGTGATATTCCTATCACAGAGGACACCTGCAGCTTCTCTCCATTTCATCCAAGCTGCATTTACTCTTTGGCGTGCCGCTGCATTTGTTGACGTGTCTGAGGAGATGACAGAACCAAGGTACTTGAATTCGGAGGTCTTCGGGAGCGGTTCACCGCTGATGTGAACAGTTCCCGTCGTTTGCACTCCGATTTCCTGGTACTCGGTCTTCTTGATGTTGAGGCGTAAGCCATGCCTACTAAGAGCGTCATTCCATTCTTGGGTGCGTTTCTCGATTTCGGCACGTGTAGGAGCAGCAAGGAGAATGTCGTCGGCGTATGCGATGGTTGACGGAGCCGGAGTCAGTAGAGGACGCGTGACGGTATCCATAACCAAAATGAAGAGAAGGGGAGACAAAGCACTCCCTTGGTGCACTCCAACGTTTACTGCGAATGGCTCTGTGATGCCGACCGGAGTTCTGACAGTACTCTTTGAATCATCGTACATCGCCATTGTCCATCGAATGTACTCTTCAGGAACCTGATGATCGCGCAATGCATATGAAATAAGATCATGGGGGACTCTGTCGAACGCCTTTTCCAAATCGAGGTAGGTCAGATGGAGAGGTGATCTTTTCTCTGCGTGCTTCTCGACGAGTAAACGGAGTGCAAATATTGCATCTGTTGTGCCTCTTCCGTTCACAAACCCGCATTGCTGAGCTGGAATATCGACGATATCTCGTATGCGTGAATCCAGTATCCTCTCAAATATCTTCATAGTGTGGTTGAGAAGGCGTATTGGACGGTAGTTGCTGCACACTCTGGCATCGCCTTTTCCTTTGAAGACTGGAACGGTCGTGGAGTAGCGCCAGATATGTGGAATTTGGCCTTGCTTTACGATGGTGTTGAACAGGTGCACGAGATGTGCTAGTCCAACATCACCCGCAAGTTTCCAGGCTTCGGTGGCTATGTCGTCCGGTCCAGCCGCTTTCCCAGTCTTCATCTTAGAGAGTGCCTTCTTCACTTCCTCGGCCGTGATGGTTGGCACGGGTCCTTGTATGGCGTGGGAAGTAGGGATGGGAGGGTGGTCAAACTCTTGGCCGCTCATTTCTTCGAAATGTTCGCGCCACCTGTTTCTGACTTTTAAAGGGTCAGTGACGAGCTTCCCTTGTTTGTCCCTTATCGTGGCTGCTCTCTGGATGTCCAAGGTGTTGCGGTGTCGAGCCTTGGCAAGCCGATAGATGGCTTTATCGCCTCCTGGTTGGTTCATCTTCTCATAGAGATCGCGGAAGTAGGAGGCTTTTGAAACTGCGACAGCTCTTTTGGCGGCTTTCTTGGCTGAGCTGTATGCAGCGCGGTCGTCAGCCTCATTTGACGTCCTCCATCTCTTGTAGGCATTCTTTTTCGCCTTGATCGCATCCTGAACTTCGGAGGTGAAAAACCAGGTGTCTTTCTCGATTCTTGGCTTTCCGGGTTTCGTCTTTCCGAGGATGCTTGCGGCGGGTGCTCTGATGCTGTCTTCAAGAAGCTTCCAATGTTCATTTATGTCCTCTGGAAACTGCTTGTAGAGTGCAGGAGGGAGTAGATTGCGATGGATGATGTGCATGAGAGAGAGACGTTCTGCTTTCCCAGTCGAGCGCCACCATTTGACACGTGTGCATTCAGGATTACGAGAAGGCTGTTTCTTCGACTTCAATACGCTGTAGTCCATAAAGAGAGGGTGGTGCTGAGATGCAACATGGTCTGATGGAATGACCTTTGCATCTTTCGCGTTCCGCAGCTTTGCTCTCAGGATTAACCAAAAGTCAATTTGACTCTGATTTCTTCCGCTCTCGTATGTGAGTCCGTGAGATCGTCTCTTTTTGAAAAAGGAGTTCACGACTGCTAGATCGCATCGAGCACAGAAGTCAAGTAGCCGTTGACCCTCAGCATTGATCGTTCCGATTCCATGTCCTCCATGTTCTCTCTCACGACCTTGTCGATCTGAACCGATGTGAGCGTTAAAATCTCCGCCGATTAAGATGTCTTCATGAGACTCTCGGAGTTTGATAACTTCCTCTAGAGAGTCGTAGAAGTCCTCCTTATCAGCGTCGCTACATCCTTGTTGAGGTGCATATGCTGAGACGACAAGGAAGTGATTGTTGGACGAAGAAATTCGGACGGTCATGACTCGATCTCAATCCAGCCTGGCATCGCGGAACGTGTTTGTCGGGAGTTCCTGCTAATCCTTGACCGTAGAAAAGCAGAAGATTAATCGAAAAGACGCCTCGACTCGTGTGGCCTGGACTAACCCCTCTCCGCCTGGCCAACTGGCGGATAGAACCACTGCCGGAAGTGGACTCGTCCAAAGGGGGCCCAATTTTAGCCTCACTCAGAACGTCGTGATTCCGGCAATCACGGTAGTAGGGCTGGGTGAGTTTACACCTTCCCACCGACTTTGAGGTATTGGGGCTAGGGAAGGCTGTTTTCCATGCATACGGCCTCTTATAAAGTGCTTAAAAGGTTTTAAAGTGGTCGAGGAGAAGGGGGCTAATTCAAATAAAGGAAAGCAGCGCTGGACAACATTCAGTACTGTATACAGGCTCTGCTAACACAAATATCAATGCATTCCTTACTTGTGTGGTATGTAAATCAAAAAAATCTAAATCGATAACTATCTTCTGTAAGAAGACTATTCTTGTACAATAGCAAGTAGTATTTAGTTGGAAAAGACTGATCTTGTTGAAGAGCAAAAAGTACCTGCCTGAAGGAGTGCTGACTGAACAACTTGCTCTCGTTCCCAAGGCACATGCCGCTGCAAAGAAGGACAACGATTTTATTGTGCGTTTACATGAACATCAGAATATTCTCGTGTATACTGTACATTTTCGTGGTGAAATCCTATGTATATTGTAACTCGCAAATGGAAGTGATGAAGGACATGTTGAAGTACCACGAAAGAGTCGCTGACATCTCCACTCTGCCCGCTCTGCAGAGGGCCGTACTCGCAAAAGCTCTTCCCGTACAGTATCCTCTCACTCTTCGATTCAAAGGTACAGTAAGATATGTTCAATCAATATTCAGAAAACGATTGACCGTTCATGTAGATTCTGCTTGTAATTTTCAAAGGGAGGCTTCGGGCCTAAAAGATAGAATTTATGTATTTTGCTTAACTGATGAATGTGGCGGTCTATGCGTAGAAAAATACCAAATTGTTCCAAGGGAATTTATTTATGACGCCTCACATGATTAAACTAGTAACACTTTTGAAGAAACTTAACTGCTTCTTTCTCTTTCTGTCTCTATTACTCTCCCTCTCACTCGATTTCTCTCTCCCTCTCCATATTTATCTCTATTTATTTTCTCTCACTTTCTATCATCTCTCCCCTCTCTCTTTCTATCTCTCCTTCTCTATATACCTCTCTATTCTTCTCTTACTATTCCTCTCTCTCTCTCCGTTTCTTTTCCTATCTTCTTCCTTCTCTCTCTCTCTGTATCCCTCTAATTCTCCTTCCCTTCCTAACTCTATCCCTCTTCTCTTAATCTTAAATGAAGTGATGGGAATCAGGGCCGTTCATTTTTCGTTTTTGGTTTTTTGGTTTTTTCGACAATTTTCGAAAAAAAAACCTTTTTTCCAAAATTCGAAAAACCAAAATTTCGAAAGAACTTTTTTTCGGAATTTCGAAAAAAAGTTCCAGCAAATGTTTTTTCGAGGTGTCGAAAAAAACAACGAAAAAGGGCCAAAAATAAAGTTTTGCGGTAGTTTTGGTGTTGCCTGCCTAGCACATGTTTCAGTGCTTTTTACAAACAGAGTTTCAGCGATTGCGTGCTAATAATTAATTGACCCGATCGAACCGAATTCCGGTATTCTCGGAGTTTATATTTTTTCAATGTGACTGCTATTGTTAAAAATCACGAAATTTTTGTCAGCGGGTTTTGATCCAATTTATCCATGCGGCATTTATAGATATTACTATGATAGTTTCGGATAGAATTTCAACTGTACAAGGGCCTGAAATACCTGGTTCTTCCGGTGAGCTCTACGGATTGTGAGCGATGTTTTAGTGCAACTGAAAGGATTCTGACGGATAATCGTAAAAGTCTATCTCCATCCAACTTTTATTAGCTGTTAATCTTGAATCAGAACCTCACCATCATCGGCCCTCATTAATGGGTATAAGGTCCGTGCTCAAAGTTGACTGAATATATATGTAGCTATGCTTGTGTACTTGGTATACTTTTAGTGTTCAGCCGCCCTGTACAACTTATAGTGTGAGGAATGAGTTCTGGTTGTGATTATAAACTTTTTTCAAGCACAGATACTTTTGAGAACGGCCTAAAAATGTCCAGGTTTTTCTTCGATGTGAACGTTTCATTTGAAGGAGGTTATTAGATAAACTTTTTCTTTCGCTCTTGTATCATAAATTAATCAATTGTTTGCTGTTGTTTTTGCTAAACGAGTCTTAAGTTTTCAACGGTGATTTTCATGATGTATGATTGTTTTAAACTGTTAATTAGAGACAATGATCATCTGAGATGAATAAATATATTACAACTTTGAGAAGCATCATAAAATAACACTTTAAAATGAGAAAAAAGTTTCACTCAGATAAAACAATTTTTTCGTTTTTTTTTTTTTGTTGGTTTTTGAAATCGAAAAAAAATTCAAACATTTTTTGGTTTTTAAATTCGAAAAAAAATTCTTGGTTTTTGAAATCAAAAAAAATTTTTTGGTTTTTTTTCGCCCACCCCTGATGGGAATAAGGCCGAATGCTTGCAGACATGTTCTCTTCGGTGGTGCCAGTGCAAGTGCACAACGCAATGCAGGCTTACGAGTGCAGAAAGGGCGAGCTGGTTAATGCGCACACAGCAAGAATGAGAGAGTACACGCAGCTAATGAATGGGTTACTCTCATTCATTTATTTTTTATTCATTTATAATTCATTTTTATTCATATAAGAGGAAAAAAAGGTTTTTAAAAAATGAGCATAATTCTTTGCTTATTAGCGGTGTATGAGAGTGAAGAAAAAGAGTGTAAGACAATATTGAAAAAATGGAGTGACATTGAAATATAGTGAAAAATTGGCGGTCGAGTACTGTAAAAGAGCAACTTTTGGATAGAAAGTGATTGTTCAAAAGAAGATTTCGGTGTAATTTTGAGAGAAATATGATTTAGGAATTCTAAAAACATTTTCACTTTTTTTAGTCTCTCTATCTATCTCTCTCTCTCTCTCTTTACTCTTTCTATCTCTCACTGCACGAAGTTTAGTGGAGTATGAGATTATGCATTCTACAGAATCCTGGCCTCTCTGAACCTTCCGGCTGCCTTGGATGACGTGACATCATCAGAAACTCTGCCGGAATCTATCAAGACAAAGTCTGCAAAGGTTGAAATTCGCTTCTATACGTGACATTAGCATAAGCGAGAAGGACATGTGAGTTATGTGAGTTATGGAATCGTATTCCATATGTGAGTTATGGAATACGCTAGTGAGTTATGGAATCCCTCATCCCCCGGCTTAGTAAAATCTATTGAAAAAGTTCAGCGGTCGTTTACGAGAAGAATCCTAGCAAGATCTGGCCATTCCAGACTTCCCTATTCACAAAGAATCTCCATGTTAGGCCTAGAAACTCTTGAATATCGTCGTGCTATATCTGACCTTTTATTTATTCATAAATGTGTCCACAAAAAATGTGAACTTGAAACTATGAACTTGTTTCAGTTGTCTGCAGTACAGAGATTTTCTCGCCATTCTCATGAGCTCAGGCTAAAAACACCTCATAATATTAGCAAATGTTCTATTTCTACATGTGTTTCTCGCCAGCTATCAGTATGGAATTCATTACCTTTTGAGATCGTCAGTACACCTAATACTGCTAGTTTCAAAAAACAATTATTATCTCTGCCTACTGAAAAGATATTACCTAAACCTTTCGTTCATGACTAATATAATTATCGATTTTAAGTATATCACCCTCCCCCCCCTTTTTCATCTATACCGCAACCCCTAAACACCGCCAATTAGAAGAAAGTCCATGCATTTAACTTTGTTCTTGTTTGTGTTTTCATGATATCTCATGTGCTTGGAATAAAGAAATGAAATGAAATGTGGTGGACAAGACTGGTACAATCTTAGCCCAACAACGGTATTTACAAATGTAAAAAAATTCGAAAAACGACCGTTTTCTTAGCGGGGTGTCAAGAATAATGAGAAGCAAACGAAATTCAAAGAGCAGAGAAGGGATAATTTTTCGTTATTTTAGAATCTCCCCTGTTTAAAGAACGGTCGTTTTTTGAAGTTCTCAACAGGTCTATTGACCTATGCGTAAAATCATTGAGTTAGAATCAGTAGATCAAATTGTGCTACAACGATGTCCGCCTACTCGCGGTGCAGCACGTCAGTCTCAGGACTGCAAAGGACATCACCAATCTTCTCCGGAAGCAGACCAGCTCCGAAGACACGCTCCCTCCGGAGCACACAATCCTTCCGTTTTTTGCAATGTGAGGCAGACTGACCCGGCCAGTCTGTCTCAATCTCTACTTCTACAAGCCGGAGACATCGAACGCAACCCAGGACCTCCCACCACCTGGCTCTGCTCTACTTGCCGAAAGACAGCGAACACGAACTGCATCCAGTGCTCTCTCTGCTCCGAATGGACACACATCAAAGCGAAGTGCAGCGGTATTCCATCGCTCAAGGACTACGTCCCTGCAACCTACCGATGCCCTCCATGTCAGACCCGCCAAGACACACCCTCGCCATCTGCAGACGCAGCTCTCGCTCCAATCGCTCGAAACAGACGCAAAGGCAACAAGAACCTGAGACTGCTACAATACAATTGTAATGGGATAAACGGCAAGACAACAGAGATCCTCGACCTCCTAACTCGCCTGAAGATCGACATATTCCTAATACAAGAAACGAAGCTGACGGATCGCGCTAAAACTCCTTCATTCCCCGGATACTCCATTGCTAGAAAAGACCGCGGAACCGACACAGGTGGCGGCCTACTCACAGGCATCACCCATTCTTTAATCTACTCCGTCGTCCCGTCTACCACAGATCCTCACCTGGAATCACTGACTGTTCGCATCTCGGACAACAACGACCTCTCTCTGGACATCACTAATGTCTACATTCCTCCGATGACCTCCTGCAACACAGGCTACCTACCGGATCTATCCCCCCTTCTACGCAACCGCGAGAATTCCATCATACTAGGCGACCTTAACGCCCACGACTCCAGCTGGTACTCTCACTCGACAGACAACAGAGGAAACGTCATCTCCAGTGCTATTGACGACTCGGAACACGCCACTCTCAACCGCGACATGCCCACACGAGTTCCCTCAAACGGTCGCCCTTCCTCGCCAGACATTTCCATCTGCTCTCAGGATCTCCTTCAAAAAGCGTCATGGAAAACTATCACTGAAGGCAGCTCCGATCATCTTCCGATAATCATCGAACTAGAAGGCAGCAATTTCAACCACACTCACAGAGACGCAACCTTCACAAATTACCGGAAAGCGGACTGGGAAGCGTTCCAGCAACACGTCGAAGAAAGCCTGTCCAAAAATCCTCTTCCCAATCTACCAGCCGTTCAAGCAGAACCTCTCTTCCGAAGAATACTCGTATCAGCTGCAGCAAAAACAATCCCACGCGGCCGGATCAAGAAGAGAGAAGTCGCCCTAACGACAGAGATACGAGAATGGATGCATCATCGCGACACACTCAGAGAATCGAATCCGACAAGCGACCTTTTGAACGATCTCAACACGAACATAAGGAGAGCCACCGACAAAAACAAACGGGATATCTGGCGCGCACTGATGGAGTCCTTCGATCCAAAGAAAGATGTCAACAAGCTCTGGAAGACCATCAAAATCCTCAACAACAAAGGAAGACCACCGCCGAACTGCGCCATATCCTTCAGAAATGAGACGATCACGACCGCCTCCGATATCGCGAACCGCTTCAACAAAGCCTACACCTGTCCAGTCCAGTATACAACTTCAAAAGAAAACAGGAAGACTATGAGGAAAATACACCGCCTGTCCGCAGATGACTTCGAGGACTTCACTACCACAGACGTAGCAGCCGCCATCAGATCCACGAAGAAGTCCACCGCGCTTGGTCCAGATGGCATCGCTCCTATAATTCTCCATCATTTAGGTCCGAAAGGAATCAACGCCCTGACCTCCCTGATCAACAGCTCCCTACGCACAGGCAGGATCCCCATGATATGGAAATCGTCGATCATACTACCCCTCCTGAAAGCAGGCAAACCAGCATCCGAAGGCTCCAGCTACCGTCCGATATCTCTACTCTCGCCCGTCGCCAAAGTGATTGAACGGCTATTACTCGGCTCCCTACAGAGGCACATTCCCCCTGCAGACCACCAACATGGCTTCACGGCAAGACGCTCTACAACCTCGGCCCTCGTAACTCTCTCGAAGAGCATCGCAGACGGTTTTAACCAGAAACGTCCCGCTAGTCGAACGGTCCTCATGGCAATTGATATGTCCAAGGCATTCGAAAGTATCGACATCGTCAAGCTCATCGACCTCATTGAGACAACAACCGCGCCGAACTACATTAAAAAATGGCTCGCCTCTTACCTTAGAGGAAGAACAGGACGCACAAGCTTCCGCGACTCGGTATCAAGTTCCAGACTCTTCAGAAACGGAGTCCCACAAGGCAGCGCCCTCTCGCCCACGCTTTTCAACCTTTACCTCCGCGATCTTCCCACAGACGATGCCCACACGAACGTCATCTCGTATGCTGATGACATCACGATCTGGGCGTCAGATCCCGACATCAACGTCGCCTCCGAAAATCTACGCAGGGCCATCACGAAAATTGAAACCTTCCTCAAAGAACGGTCACTCATCATTTCCCCGACCAAGAGCCAGCTCATGCTTTTCACCCCGTTCAGTCGTGAATTCAAGTCTACTCTGGACATATCAATCTGCGGATCACCCGTCCCCACCGTCAACCAGGCCAAGCTACTCGGCTTCACGTACGACTCGATGTTCACATTCAGCCATCATGCCAAAGACATCGCGAGACGGATGTCGCAGCGCAATAACGTACTGAAAGCCTTAGCCGGAAGCACCTGGGGCAACCAAAAAGAAACCCTCCGCCTCACGTTCAAAGCCATCTCGCAAGCGATCTGCAACTACGCCGCACCCGCCTGGTCCACCTTCCTCTCGGACTCCGCTCACGCCAAAATCCAACGTTCTCAGAACTCCGGACTCCGCGTCGTGACAGGGAATCATCAAATGGCCGACACTGACCATATTCATCGCGAATCAAAGGTCATGCGCACCAAATCCCATCTGAACATGCTCGCCGCGCAGTACCTCGCGAGATCGTTGGACCCAGAACACATCCACCACGGCCTCCTCGACTGCCCAGCGCCCCCTCGCGCAATGAAGAACAACCTCGTGTTGAGCTGCAAGAAGACTGTCGAAGCCGCGAAACAGATGTCAAAGGATCCGAACAATGGGAAATCAGTCGCAAACACCGTACACTCGATGATGGTCTCGAACGAACTCCAATCGTTGAAGGGTGCCGTCATCCTGGGAGGCAGACCTCCGCCCCTTATCCAGGAAGAAGAGAAGGAGTTACCCCGCAAGACTAGATGCACGCTCAGCCAGCTCCGCTCGGGATTCAGCAGATTCATCAACAACTACCTCCACCGCATTGACGAATCCATCCCCGACGTGTGTCCCGATTGCTCTTCCGGACCTCACGACGTTGCGCATCTCTTCAACTGCCCATGCCACCCGACCGCGCTGTCTCCAATCGACCTCTGGACCAAGCCGCTGGATGTCGCAGCGTTCTTGAAGATATAAAAAAAAAATTTAAAAAAAGAACAAGAAACGAAGTACACAGACGTTCTTCGAAGCCGGCTACATCCGGCAACAACAACAACAACAGTAGATCAAATTTTTAGATAATCGAAATCTACTCCAAGCACTAAAAAGCTATAGAAGATTGAAGTTTCAAGAAAGTACTATTTATCAGAGTAGTTAGCAAACTTTTTGTTCCCTCAAAGGGAAGTGAATAGTTTTCTCGCAAAAAGAGGGGGCCTCGAAATACATTAGAATCGAAAGGCCCTATTTTATAGAGAAGCTACCGTAAATGGGTACGGAGAACCTAGAAGGGTTCTGAGTTTTGGGTCTTGAACTAACGGTGATCAGTTGATGAGGCACTGGAAGATGGGAAATTACCAGGCTGTTTTGAACTACCCGCAAAACAAGCCTGTAGATCAAGAATTGTTTGGTTCGGAGTAGGCTGTTTCTTCTTACCCACAGAAGGAGCGTATTTTGAAATAGCTAATCATTAGGGAACGGCAGGCATATGAAAGAGCTCGAGCGCGTGTTATGTAAAAGAGAGGATGCAGACTTTCAGAGCATTTGTATCACTAGCTTTGTTGGATAGCGCATATCTTCGCGCATAGAATTAACCTGCAGTGCGGGTTCGAGAATCAAACGGATTCGGAGAAAGTTAACAAACAACTTGCGATGAAAAGCATAGATTGCCATACAAAATGATAAGATTACTACATAGCATGTTCGTGTAGCGCATTCATTTGCGCATAGATTTTACTCGTAGTGCAGTGCGGGTTGAGAATATTTACCTGTTTAAGACTAATCATTGCCCTTAACAGATTTTTCAAAGGCAGGAAAAGTAGTTTAATAAGTTATGATGTGCAGGTGAAGCAAATGGGTGGCGTCGCGGAGCTGCACAGGATGTTCAACGACCTTCCCGGTCTCTACAAGAGGAATGAGGAGATTCTCGAAGAGGTGAGCAAAGGGCTTTTCAAATTTGCAAACTTCAGGTGCAGCGGCTTGTAAATTGCACCACGAATGAAGTGACTCGTAGCTAGGAACGTCTTCAGCAATTATATGATTTACTGGAGCAAGGTTATTGTGCATTTCACAAAGCACGATTGCGTGGAATAACAATTCTTACTAGGTGGACATGTAGTGGTAATGATCCCGCTCAAGGTGGATCTGAGGCGACTGGGTACGATACGCCCCTGCGGAAAATCATCATTTGTTGTTGGTGCACAATTGATCTAGCAATTGATCTACCTCGCGTGCTAGGAGATCATTTTATCTGATAGATTAATTATGCTCGGTATCAACAACTTAAATAACGTCAAAGCATCTGGTGATGAGACTATCTTTGACACAATTTTTTTAGCGATTATGGAGGCTGTTTTATGTCTTTTAACGAAGAATGCTTTTCCCGATGCTAACGAATTCTATTTTGAAGGCATCTCGGGTCATAAAGGAAGAGGAGGCATCCGATAACAATTTACGAGGCCAGTTCGGGCCAAAATGGACCAGAATGGCATCGAACCAATTGACCGGTCCACTCTTACAGGTGCAATCGAGAAGTGCTGGGGGGGAATTCTTTCAGTTGTTATTCAATAACACCAAAAAAACCGTTTTCACTGTTCAGGAACTGGGTAAATACCGAGGAATTCTGAACACGGCAGCCAATGCAGACAAAATGGTAAAGGAGAAGTTCGAGCAGAATCGTCATGGAATCGAGTTGCTTTCCCGGTCTGAGCCCGATCTGAAAGAGGTACTTCTGGATCTTGATTGATCGAACTTGGTGTTTTTTCGAAGTTTTTCTACAAAAATCGGCCTTTTTTTTGTTCAAAGTTTGGTTTATGGTAATCCTTGGTCAGACGGTAGACCCCTGAGTTCAATACCTCTTTGAGTGTAGACTTTTTGCATGCATTTGGTGAGCGTCAGGCTGTTTCTCGAACCAGCGCTGCGGGTCAAAAATCTTTGCGCTTTTCAAGAAAGCTAGTGACAAAAATGCTCTGATCGTTTGCATCCTTTCCTTTATATCACATGCTCTCGCTCTCTCTCAAAGGTCTGCCGTTCCCTCATGATTAGTCATCTTGATATACTCGCTGTTTCTGCGCGTGGGAAGAAACTGCGTGCTAAGAGATGTTATTTGAGGCTATTCCGAGCCAGAAGGCTCATGTTGTGAGCGGTGGAAGCGGGACTGTGAGCCAGCTGATGTCCCTCTGCTCACAGGTACCTTTATAGCGCCGTGTTTTTGAGACCCAGCAGTAGTGTTTTCGGAAATGTCCAAAAGGGGCTTACACCCAGAGAATGCCGAAATTTTTTGAACGGACCCTAGTTTTCGCTGAAATATGACAGAAAATGTTTTAATTTGGAAGTTTGTTCTCAAAACGAAAACTTCTACCAAGTAAAGTCTTGAAATGAGTTCCGAAAGTCTAAAACTAATCTACGTTGGGAATTAACATCGAGCTCTTGGTAAGGAGATAGGAAAGAGTAATTATAATTGAAGACAGAATAACTTTTAAAAAATAGGTTGTTGTTGTTGTTTTGCCCATAGGTCCTGTCGAGAGGAGTCCTTTTGGGATAGGTTGGTGAGGATCCTTTTGAGTCCGGAGAGATTTTCTCCGTCTACACTCGCACCGCAGTCGGTGATCCTCTTGGCGAGACCCATTCGTTAACCGGAGAAGGGCAAGAGGTTATTTCACTGGCGCCTCGACTCGCCATTGAAAGTATAGCGGAGTATCGGCTGATGTTTTGTCCGGTGGCATGCCCAGGCCGGTCCGGCATCGCCCTCCTTTGACGAGCTATACTACCCAGTTTTGGTCCGCGGCGGGATTTCTCCCGCTACCTCCCAGCACGAAATCTTCGTAGGGAGGCGTCCCTCTATCCGCAACCTGAGGTCGCGCTCGATTCTGGACTGGATGATCCGGCTCCATCCGTGACAGGCTCTTAAGGCTGTAGAGTCACGAATGGCCACTGTTGCCAGTGTGTTTCGAGTTTAAAAAAAAAGTTGCCAATTGTTCTTCTCGGGCGGTTGACCGGGCGACCGAAGGGGAAGAAGAGTCATCAACTTTTTTTGAATTTGGAGTCATGGCCCAAATTTTTAATAGGGGGGGTCCAAAATTTCGTTATATTACGAATTTTTAACTGGTTTAAGAAAGAAAAAAGAGACACTGGGCGGGGGACCGGGACAAATTTTACCAGTTCGGTGAGTTGTGTTTAAAAACCGGATGAAGAAAGGGGATCTGCTTGATATTGTTATTGTTTTATTTATTTTCATTCTTTTGGTGGTGCAGAAGACATTCGCGAAGTTCTTGTGGCAGGTTTGTTCTCGAAAGTCTCTGTCATCTCGGAGATGGTGACATCTCCTCTCTTCTCTCCTCTCTCTATATCATCTCTCTTTCTCTCTCTGATCTCCTCTTTACCTCTATCTCTCGCTCTTTGTTTTCTTATTGAAAATGTTCACTCTATTTCAGGTACAAGAGATCATTGTGGAAAGAGAGAGGCTTGAGAAGGAGCTCAAGTCCGTCCATTCGGATGTAGCGGCAGATTTCTTGAAAGCTCTCGGTGAATCACAGCTGCTGAATGAAGAAGCCATTTCTAAGGTTGTTCGTAATGTGCACCGAGCAAACTATTAAAGCCATTTCTAAGGTTGTTCGTAATGTGCACCGAGCAAACTATTAAAGCCATTTCTAAGGTTGTTCGTAATGTGCACCGAGCAAACTATTAAAGCCATTTCTAAGGTTGTTCGTAATGTGCACCGAGCAAACTATTAAAGCCATTTCTAAGGTTGTTCGTAATGTGCACCGAGCAAACTATTAAAAGAAAACTTTATTTTCTTCAATTCAGGAGAAGATTCAGCAAATCTACGGCCCATTGACGCAGAAGGTGAACGAAAGCATTGAGCGACAAGAATCTCTTATGGCAGAAATCCAGGTAGTTCATTCATTCATTCTTTATTCCTTGCACAGATTATATTTAACTTCGGTTCACAAATAACAATAACAATAGCGGATATGCATGGACTGTCTTTCTAGTGGCGGTGTGTGTAAGCAAAAGGTTATCCTAATTTTTGTGTTTTTAGTGTTATCTTACTCAGAAGCGGGCCTTAAAATATGTTCTTTTGTTTTTTGAACTGAAAAAACACGAAAGAAAGCTGGGTTTTAATAAAGAGTCATTTCGATATTCTAGGAACAATGAGTATTATGAAGAATGAAGGGAGCAATTATTCAAGCACTATCACTATCGCTCACTGTTATTATTCCGCTCAAAACAAGTAATCGAGTTCAACCGACAGTATAGATTTTTCGAATATAAAAGGTCGTGTGAACCAAAAATTAAGAAGTCATTCTGTTTTGAAACAGCGGCTTTTCTCTTTCATGTTTCGTTTTTTCGTTAAAGAAAACATTGTGTAGCTCAGAGTGGAACGAGGGAAGTTGAGGAGTGGAGATCATTCATTCATTCATTCATTGCTTCACTTGTGAGAAAGAAGGTTCGATTTTGTAGCGAACCAACACGAAGTTCGTTTCGGAGAAGAGAGAAACAGGAGGAGGCGCGGAAAGGGAAAAGATTCTCAAGGTAAAAAGAGCCAGCTTGTTGAATAGCGCATAGATTTCACCCGCGCTGTGGATAGAATCTATGCGCTTTTCAAAAAAGCTAGTGATCCGTGTGTCTTTCACTTTTTTTTGTAAAATGGCAGGGAATTTGTTGCCTAATAAATTTACTTTTTGTTTAGTAGACGGAAGAGACAGGAGAAGAGAGTGAGAGAGATTTAAATCGATTTTTTAATCAATATCTGATAAGTTTTTGTCTCCACTACATGTAGGTCGTTTTTTAGGCTCCATTTAAGAGGATCCATTTAAAAGGTTTTCAGGTACTCAACGGTAAAACAATTCGAACGTCATTTGATTAGAACCATTGCGAGACTTATTTAGAAGCCTTGAGATTCATCTGTAATACTCATCTATCAACACAGCGGTAAATTGTTTATGAGGCTTCAGCGCGGCTCTATTTAAAATAATGAAAAGGCAAAAATAAAATAATAAATAATAATAATAAATAAAACATAATAATCTGAGACTGGTCATGAAAAAATATTATCAAACTCTTCTTTCTTAATTCAAGAAGAAGAAGAAGAAAACAATCAGGGATACTTTGTATGCAGGTTTTGGCGAACGCACACGATGCTTTTATCGAGTTAAAAAGCAATTTGGAAGAAGGAACCAAGGTTTCGTTTATTCATTTGTTTAGTTATTCATTCAATGGTTTTTGTTATTTTTATAAGCGTTACTGGAACAAGAAACGCTGGTAGCGATCTTCGATGCAATGAGTTGCCGTCATCTGCACGGACTTAGAAGATATCATAGAGATAATTTTTTTCAAGAGTAAAAAAGATTACATTCGAGGTTATCTTCATTGTCACTTTTATTGTCAGTGTAATTGTTGTAAGTGTTACTTTCATTTTTACTATTATTGTCATAGTTATTGTTATCTTTCATTCCAGTTCTACAACGACCTGACGCCAGTGGTCGTGCGTCTGCAGCAGAAAATCTCTGATTTCGCCTTCGCGAGACAAACTGAAAAGGAGGATCTGATGCGGCAGTTGCAGCAGAATATTGTCTCGGGTTGGTGTCTTCAGATATATTCTTTTTTATAGTAATAGTTTTTATTATAGTTCTTATTATTATCATGTTTTCGCACCTATAGATATAGGTCTACGGAAAAAATGGATAAAAAGGAAGCGAGAGACTAAATGGAGACACGCCGAACATCCAGAAAAGGCAACTATCGGACTCAAAACTGAAGACGGCTATACTCGTGTCAAGTGGCGACGTGCTGTTCGCACAGCTGACCATGGTCTACAGCGGGACGTAAGCTACAAAGAAGAAGAGTCGATATAAGGAATATAGCACTTAGAATGCATGTATGGTTCAAAGTAGATCATTTTGCACTTGTCGATCGATAGAAAAGAGGTATAAGAAAGAAGACAGTTCTTTGTCTGCACAAAGTGTAAGAATGAATCTCTGAAGGTGGCGATCAGAGTGGCTCATCTTCAGCTCCTCCGCGACCGCCTCCTCCGAGGAGCACGTCGATAGAGCCTCCTATCGCGCCTCCTCGCAGCACTCAACCTCTCCAGGGTTAGTGCTCCTGGGATCTCGCGAGTGTGCCTCTACAGAGAGAGAGCTAATTTGAATAAGCTAGGTGTTTGAGATGAAACAGTATGCATGCTGCTTCTTTTGCTCATCAACAGGGGCGGTTGTTTTTGAGTGAAAAAATCGTTAGAGTGAACGACAGAAGACAGAGGCGATCACGGTTTTTTTGCGTTCTCTCTGTGGTTAGTTTTTGGTGTGCATGTTCGTGAAAATGGCATGAAAAATGAACAGAATTTGTACAGTGAACGCCTGAATTGTGTGTTTAGCTTTTATTCTCCCTTCGCTTGAATCATAAGTTCCAAACGAGTCACAACTAAAAAGTTTTTTATAAGTGGAAGTTTACTGTAAATGAGAAATGTCAGTGGTGTTTCACTTGTTGGTTATTGTATGCCACGCGATTAGGGGTTAAATGATTACCGGACCAGCTATGTTGACGCATACATGTTCGCGCCGAGAATGATCTACATTCTCTTCTCCTTCCGTTCTGTTTCACTTTTTCTCTACTTCTCTTTTTGCCATTTCCCATTGCTTTTTCCACTCGCTCGGCGCGTACAAACATGCGTTAGACCGGTCTCATTGAACGCCTGCATGCGATGCACAAATTGAAGTCCTGCCTAACTGAAGTTACCGGCGAAGCTGCACGCTCACGCTTTAATGACTATGGGATAAGTATGCAGAAATGGAGTCTCATGATAGGCATATCGTTTTTTTTTAGCTATTATGATACGAAGCCGAAACAGAAGTCCAGTGGAACATAGGAAAAAATTTTGTATTTACAACTGTTTTTACAACTGTACAACTCTTTTTGCTGAAACTGACTGCGCTCTCATAAAGATATTCAAGAAAACATGCGGGTGTCAATATGAAGGGACAGACTTATTAGAACGGGCTCGTTTCGAAGAATAGTTTTTGTGTTTGGTTGGTTGAAGGTTAAAAACACAAAGAAGGTTGTAGATCGCAAGGCCTAGGGGTTATGGTTTAGGCAACGGTACGCTTAGAGGGGAATCAGCGAGTAAGTGCGACGAAAAAGCAGTAAGCGTTAGGAAAAAAGAATATCATCACCAGTTATTTATAGGATAGGGCATAAAACTCTTCTAAACGCGGGTGAAGAAACACACTGACTGTCGTTTCAGTTGATTGTTGACATTTTGTTAGTGTGTTCTTCTCTTAGCTACTCCCGCACAGCAGCAACAACAACAGCAGTACATGTCGCCCGCACCACAAATGGGCCAACCGCAGCCTCCTCCCTACTATCAACAAGCGGTTCCCTTCGGTAGGTGGTTAAGGTTCCTCACGGACAGAAAGGCTGATGGGTTCGATCCCACCTGGTCGAATAGGTTTTGTTCGTGATACAGTTTAATCATTTTGGTCTTAACCAAGCTTCACTGCCTTTTAAACAGGTGACGGAGAATTGGTTGACTACGGTTAGTAATTTCGAGTTCACCAAGATAATTTGGTTCACCGCGGATGAGCTCGTTGAGAATCGATTAAGCTTGTTTTTTGTTGTGTGCAGAGTTTGTTTGTTGTTTCGATTCCGGAGCTGTCATGATATGAACACCTATACCCAGTTAAATGTTATAGTTACAAATAAAAAGTTATAGTTCACTAATGACATATGTTGTAACAACAAGAAATCAGTTCAAGAAGCAAAAAAGGTTGCTTAGAGCAGACTGTTTCCACTAGTGTGTTAAACTTGATGTTCTGTCCCTTGATGGCTCGTCATTCAAGATGTAAACAAAATCACGATTCTTTCATACTTCTATGCTCATGAATAGAATGCGACGTAAGTGGTCACGTGCTTAAACTCCCGTACAGAAATTTGAGAGATGGCTGGCTTCGATCCCGCCGGGTGGTATAGCTCTTTTTAAAGACGGCGGGGTTCGATCCCGCCCTGTGGAATAGCTCTTTTTAAAGATGGCGGGGTTCGATCCCGCCCGGTGGAATAGCTCTTTTTAAAGATGGCGGGGTTCGATCCCGCCCGATGGAATAGCTCTTTTTAAAGATGGCGGGGTTCGATCCCGCCCGGTGGAATAGCTCTTTCCTGTCTGGTAGTTCAATCGACTTTTTCTGACTAGGCGTCACTGCATCTGAACTAACTGTGTTACTGTAAATTTGTATGAAAAGTTGCTGTCAAGGTCTTTTTGATCTTGCACAAAGTGTTGTGTTTCAGGTCAGCCACAGCCTTTCTTCTATCAACCTCATTACCAGGCCACATTTGCCGCTCCGTACCCGACATTCCCGGGAGCTTTTCCCAACTACCAGCAGCAGCAGTTTTTCCCTCCGAGCCCTTCCGGCGTACAAACGCCCCAGGGTACAAACATGCAGCATCAGCCCCCATCCAACACCAATCCCTTTCAATAATTGGGTTACCCGACATCATCGGGAGCTTTCCCCGGAAATGTCTTCCAATAAATGGGTTACCAATGTTCAGCTTTGCTAAGTGTTTCCCTAAATTGCTGTATTAAAGTTGATGTATTTTTTTTATTAAAGTGTAAGTTATAATGTAATTGCTAAAGGCGTTATATGCACAGTAATAGGCCAACAACTTTTCCGCAAGGTGTCAACAAGTAGCAATTGATATCACGTCAGGATTTTGATTTGACATTCAAAACTAATTTCACATGAGCTGTTTGAAAGAAAGTCGATTCTGAGCGATAGATATTCGGAAGCGTGCTTAAAATTTCGATGTTGTTATTATTTAGTAATGCATCTTTGTAGGATGAATTGTGCTAAGCAGGCAAGCCTTGAGAATCAGAAAAAATCCAATTTTTGCTAGTACAGCGAGAGTTTCGATTTCAAAACAGTCCTAATTTTGTTGGTTTATATTAATAAATTTATCGATATGTGTAGGTCTAAAAATGGAAACAACTTTTTAAAAATTTGTTTCTTTGCCTTCCTTTTGCTACGAGTTTGTATGTTTGAAAGTCGTTTTCGCATACTTTGTTTCAGAGTAATTTATGCACTCAACACGCTAACCCTTCTAATGAATTTTAGAATATTCTCTTAAAATGAAAATTATTTTATTATGATCGAAAATCGGACAAATCGTTCTCTGTTGTACATCTCACTACACAGAGCAAGTATGAAAGTGTAAAAATGAGCTCAAGTCGATAAATTTGAATATTAACTCATACATACATATATGTATATGATACACTCACAAGCAGTAATAGTAATAATCATCTAGTATCTATAGATTGAAATGATCAAGTTATGACTACAGGGAGACCATAAATTACCTGGACAAATGTAAATGTCTATTTTCTTTCAAAACAAATTTTTATCTTGGTATCATAACATACTTTATACTTTTTAACAGTTATGCGCAATCATGTTCGATATGACCGCCTCTAGCGCGAACGCATGCGTTGAGACGACGCTCGTATCCACATGCCAGTGACCGCAGGTAGTCGTTGTCGAGTTCGTCCCATGCCTTCAGAAGGGCGGCACGCAGAGAATCGAGACTGTGGTGATGGATAGCTCCAACCTTTGCTTGCGTGACGCCCCAGACGCTGAAGTCGAGCGAATTCAGGTCGGGGGAATTCGATGGCGATTCGGAAGTGCTTATGAAGTTTGGGGTGTGTGTGCGCAATCACTCTTGTGCGATTTTGGACTTGTGGGTAGGTGCAGAGTCCTGTTGAAAGGTCCAATCAGCTCCATTAGTGTGTCCTACTCCAGGGCTCTACCACGTCTTCGAGGATCTTCTTTACGTAGAAGTTGGCATCTATCTTCACACCAGGGTCGACGAAAAGAAACGGCGTTTTGCCCGTTGCGCAAACACCTCCCCAAACCATGAGGTACTTGGGGTGGCTGCTTCTTCCGACTGTGATTCCATGCTCAGCTGCTCCATTACGATCGTGAGCAAGTATTCTGTCGTTTTGAGAATTCAACGACATCTCAATGGTGAATATTTTTTCATCAGTCCATAGCATACGGAAATGCTCGGCCCGCGCACATCGTTGCAACAGATCTTTGCACCGTTGATGTCGAAGAAGCTTCTGTCGAGCATTCAATCCATGTCGTTTCTGCATCCTGTAGAGGTACATCCCGAGACGGTGTTTGATTATCAGTCGCGTTGATTCACAAGAGATAACGACCGACGAAGCGAGCTTCCTCATGGATTGTCGAGGATTGCGTGCGATGCGTTTCCGGAGAATGCTCCAAATCTGGGGATGTCGGTGGAAGACCTCTTCCTGCACGGTCCTTGCCATCGGCTGTCTCTCGAAGACGATCGATGGTGGCGTAAACAGTTGATGGTGGAGCATTGAGTCGTCGCGCGATATCCGCTCTCGTGTGACCGGAGTTGTGCAGTGCAATGATCGCAGCACGAAGAGGACTTGATTTCACCATAACTGTATAAATAAAGCTAGAGTCATGAAACTTGAAACAAGAAACAACCAGTCTCAGAGAAAATGAAAACAAAGATAGGTCAACTGTGTCGCGCAATAGAGCGCGTTAAAAATTTGTCTATGGTCACTCTGTATACCTAATTGTGTGTTTCGTCGTGTTCAAATAGTGAAATCTATGTGTCCTATATTCAAGGAATGTTGTCATCATTGAGTAGCTAATAAACAAAATTAAGAATTCGCGTATGTAAGAGAGCGTTAAAATTCAAAAAAGTGAAAGATGAGTGAAGCGCCCTTTTTTAGTCTCACCACGAATTGCCGGGAAATGACATTAGATTAAAAGTGATTCTTGTGTTTAAATAGTAGCAACATGAAAAAACACCGTATTCAATCGCCATTTAACGGCTATTCGTAGTAAGACTAAAGAAGCTACAAAATCTGCGTGTGTCTGAAATTGATACTGACCTAATACGCCTTCTACACAGCTATGAGAATTCCATAATTTAAAAATTGCGTGGAATCCGTCAATATCATGATTGAAAAAGACATAAGAGTGTAATTATGTAATTTGGGTGATGAGTGGCAAAGCATGATCTGGAAAGAAGAGTATCTTGTCGATCGCGAAGTGAGAGACCATGGTAGCGAACGGCCAAGACGGTTTGAAGCTGAGGAGGCGTAAGAAAAACAGGGTTGGACCTCCACAGGAAGAGTTCAGTTTAATAGCCACCAGTACAGCATCGCAGTACATGTACAATATTTCCGTGAATCAATATTTTTTGAAAACTTCTAAAGTGTATCTTATTGGGATTACAAGAGTTTCCGTTTTCCGGAACGCTCTTCCGGAACGTAGGAATATTTTCAGTTTATTTCTGTGGAAAATTTGCGAAAACATTGTGTTTGTGCCAGACAGTAAAAAGAATGTTGTGTTTCCACTTTAAAATCTTACACATTTTCACGTTGAAAGAACTTTGCCGTGTGTATAGTTTGCAAATCGTAAGGCTTTTTTCTGAATCTATGTGTCAAAGATTTTTAGTCTGTTCAAGATCTTCAGAATATAAAAATTGAACGCAACAAATGCTTCGTAACACTCTAAAAGAGCTGGGGTTACCGAATTTAACACCTGTCACTGTCATGAGGGGTTCTATCTGCCAGATATAAGAGCTGGGGTTACCGAGTTTAACACCTGTCACTGTCTTGAGGGGTTCTTCAATTTAAATTTAAACGCTTTATCAAGTTCAACAAGCCACATCGGGAAATCATCGAATACGGGATCTGAGCGTTGAGCGGAGGTTGAGCGAGGCAAGCAGTAGCGATCGAAGTGCTATTCTTCCTCTTCTGTCGCTCATCATGGCGCTACGATCCCGGAGCGCCAAATCTTCTCGGGAAAGGACTCTCACAGACGAGGGAAGAGACGTTGCGGGGAGCAACCGCTTACGGAGGGAGACGAATGAAAGAATGAGGGGTTTTATCTGCCAGATATAAGAGCTGGGGTTACCGAGTTTAACACCTGTCACTGTCATGAGGGATTCTATCTGCCAGATATAAGAGCTGGGGTTACCGAGTTTAACACCTGTCACTGTCATGAGGGGTTCTATCTGCCAGATATAAGAGCTGGGGTTACCGAGTTTAACACCTGTCACTGTCATGAGGGGTTCTATCTGCCAGATATAAGAGCTGGGGTTACCGAGTTTAACACATCTCACTGTCATGAGGGGTTCTATCTGCCAGATATAAGAGAAGGTATCTTTAGCTTTCATGATAACATGAAGCTCAGGCGTGATTGGCAGTGAAATATTCCTATGTGAAACCAGCATGCTTTCAATAGCATCTCCCGCGAGCCGATCGGATAAAAACCGGGTTTAGGTTTAAGAGCTTCAATCTGACCTCATAATTGTTTTCTTTTTTCACATACCGTTGACGGTTCATATTATCACATGAATTTTTTTCAATGTTCCATTAATATTGTTAAGTATAAGTAATTTAAATGAACTTTTTTCATCTTCTGTTCAAATTCAAACAGAAATAATTTTAGTCAAATCTTCATCAAACAGTCAGAACAGTATTTTACATTTACATAGATAATCGAAACAAACAAAGGACACGTTTCAATACATTTACTCGTAACAAACGCTTCATTTATCGAGTGGTGGGATGAATTGAATTTCATTCTTTGAAATATCCCAACACAAAGATTTGTTCGTAATGACAGCAATACTGCAACAAATAAGAATAGCCTTTTACGATGGCGAAAAGAAAGCGTTTGAATTAGAACTCGTAACAAACGATGAGCTTATTGTTTGTAAGTTTTCGATTGAAAAATTGAACACACAAAAATAGGTGAAAATCGCATATGTATGTATATTTAAAAGTAAAGTATGACAGTATGAAAGTCATCTTACTTGTAAGATGACTTTCATACTGTCATACTTTACTTTTAAATATATATAAATATACATCAAGTATGAATATTCATACTTGTAAATGTATATATGCATTTTTTTTCTTACTTATTTTCGGTGTCGTTTAACAATATATACATCTGAAAGAAAAAAAATTTCTGAAAGAAAAACTTTGTAATCGAGACTGTTAACTATGCGAGGTTATTGTTATGTTATATGCATTAGAGTTTTATGAAAACTTTCATATCCTAATCGAGGTTTATGAATAAATCAAAATTTTTGTCAAATTAGAACACACTTCATCATAAATCTTCATCATACACATGAAAATTCTACTGACATTTTTCATAAGAAAATCTAAACCTACATGGTGTTTCCCTCATGTAATCTTTTTTCACCAGGAAATTCAAATTTACTTGACTTTCTCGTGCTGTACTTTTTTTTGCATCCGGAAAAGATTCACCGTGAGAGTACATCCATCATTCGCTGATATTGTTTGGAAGAAAAGAGTTAAAGTTCTGGAAAAGAATACCATAAACAAATTTATGAAACATATAAATGAAAAAAAACATGGTTTTTTGACTGATTTTCAAAAAGTGGGAGTTTTTAAATTGACCAAATTTTATCCCGCTTTACTTTTGCATTAAATATGGCGCATGGCGAAGCTGTAGAAATACTGATTTTAAAAAAAATTTAAACTAGACGTGATACTAAAATATTGAGAGAAAAAATTGCTCAACCTATGGTTGGTAGTAATTAGTGGGGTGCTCAACCTATGGTTGGTAGTAATTAGTGGGGTGCTGCTGGGGCATTTGATGCGCCGGAAACATGTATGGCTGTGGAGTGAAAAGACCTGAAATAGAATAGCTCCAAATAGAACTCACTTTCATTTCCATGACTATGACTATATCTGCTCTCTTATGAATATAGCTCAATAAATAATTTGTTCAATAATTTTACCTCAGGTCGCCAAAAGCTAGTGTCTCTACTCGAAATCGTTCAGAAATGCGAAATTAAGATATTATATGTACAAGACTCTCAAGTGCCCGAAAACCCTCATTACCGTTGTGCAGCATACTTTGCTGATGTAGAGTTGCATGTTGGACGCTCATTGCTTGATGTTGCTGCTGCTGGGAGCTCATAAGTGCCATTTGTTGCTGCTGGGAAGTCATTACTGCCATTTGATGCCGCTGGGAGCTCATAACTGCCATTTGTTGCTGTTGGGAGCTGATGACTGCCATTTGTTGCTGAGCGCTTATCGCAGCCGCTTGGGGTCGCTGCTGAGCATTAAGTGCAGCCATTTGTTGCTGCTGTGAGCTCGATACCGCTGTGAGTTGATCCTGCTGGGAGCTGAATGCTGCTGTATGTTGTCGCTGATGGGCGCTCATCGCCGTAGCTTGTTGCTGCTGGGAGTTCAAGGCTGCTGCATTTTTCTGCTGATGGGCACTAATCGTTGGAGTATGGTGTTGATGTTGCTGTGGAATCATAGCTGCAGCTGGATTATGCTGCTGAGGAACGTTCATTGCAGCAGCGTATTGCTGCTGCTGAGCCTTCGCTGCTGCTGCATGTTGCTGCTGTAGAAGCATCATCTGCAACAAAAAGATTTATCATGTGCTGATAAGTATACAATAATCATTTTTGCAGCTGAGTTATTCTACGTGACAGGACTGTACTGCTCTATCTTTCCGATAGGCAGCATTTTTTTACCAGAAAATTTTGCCAGTTATCAGACCGAGGTCGTCTGTCGCATGGATGCAAGTTCTGCTGAGAGTACCCATTAAAAACTTTACCGTTTTTGTACTAGCTCTAAAAAATAATTTTCAAATTTTTTTTACAAAAACAATGTATTAACATGTAAGGATTAAAAAATTATTACCTCGAATATTTCTCTCAAGTACACTCTCAAGGGCAAAGGTCTTCTGCTCTTGTTATAAAACAGAAAACGACAGCTCATTCAAGTCTTAAGAAAGAAAGAAGTGAATTATAGTGGGATAGTGGGCGATTATTCACTCCGCAGAATCAAATGGCCTTGTAATATCGAATACCTCTTTATAACTTATTCCAGCCGTCCAGCCAAATCAACTTTTTTTCTTCTCAGAAAGCGAGACTTCCCTGCAGTTATCAACACGAAGGTGATTCCATCAGTATGCTTTGCTTCTCAACACAAGATGGTAGTGACTGACATCCGAATCAGCGTGAAGAGAAGAGCTAGAGTGACTGGCCCAGAAACCATAAAGTTTTGGAAAATACACTAGCGAAAATCAGCCATTGTCAACAGAATAACCTTTCCGAAAATCGACCTGTAAGATGTAAATTCTGCATGGGCTACACTTCGCGACTCAGTTGTAACCACAGACGAAACAGCTCTTGGTATCGAAAAGTATGAACGTCCATGAATCGACAAACAGACGTGGCTATGGGCGAGTAAAGTACAGGATAATGTGTGCGCGAAAAAGTCAGCTTACAATGGTTTTATGACGATACACACAGGGATGAAAACGGGGAAGAATAATGGTAAGGAAAGAATTCAGCAAAGAGAAAGGTTGCCTCCACCCGAGCCATTCATCATCGGGATCTGTACGATCGACTAGACACAAAACATGAAAAGGTTATCTACTGATTGACTAAGATGAAGACGAAAGCGTCTTTGGACAATGAGCACTACAAGTGTATCAAGGACAAAAATGGAAAACGGCTAAAAGACACTGGAAAATTTATCTGACGCTGGCAACAGCACTTCGATGAGATCTCCAACGTCGAGTTCCTGCAACCAGCTATTCCCGAAGGCACAAGCTCCGAAGATTCAGTTACCCGGATCACGGTTTCAAAAGTGTCAAGAGCGATCATCGGAATGTGAAGCGCCTGGCCACGATGAGTTACCCGTGAATCTGTGGAAATAAGGAGATCAGAGAATAACTGCGATAATGTGGCTGACCGAGTTCTTCAACGCGTTTTTCGGAGCAGGGCGAGGCGAGGATTGGAAGACCAGTATTACTGTACCGATCTTCAAAAACAAAGGCGATTCAGCAAACTGCTCGTACTACCTAAACATTCGGCTTCCATGCCACACACTAAAGTTCCACGAACGATTTCTCAAACAGAGCCTTCGTGAAATCGTCAAACTCAAAATCAACCAATGTGAAATTGTGAAGGGCTCGGGCACATCAGATGCAATCTTTGCTGCACCTCAACTTATGGAAAAGCCCAGGAAAAGTCGCAACCTGTCCACCTTGTTTTTCTCGACCTTAAAAAGGCGTTCGACCTTTTCTGCACTTTCGCCTCTCCTTTTCAGTAATGAACACGATCACGCGAGATCTTCAGGACGCTGCCACATCGACTCAACTGTACGCTTACGATGTTCTTCTTGCAGCTAAAACCAAGAGCTAACTGTAAGAGTGTGCGCAAACGTGGAGCGACCGACTGAGCCAGTTCGGAGTCTACCTTAATGTTGCAAAGACTTAGTACATGGAGACAGTCCCTACCCAAAAGACCGTGAAAATCAACGGTGAAGACCTGAAGAAAGTCGAGATTTTTCGATACTTTATATCACAATTCCAAAGCAACGGCGACATCGAAGGTGACTTTAAGGCTCGTATGAACAATTCCTGAATGAGAAGTAACTTGTGTATTGTACACAGATGCCTTTGCGCCTCAAGTCGAATATCTAATGGACAGTCTTCAGGCCAGTAGCCTTGTACTGAATGCTGGCCGATAACCAAAGCTGCCGAGCGGCACCTCCGAACCATGGCAATGCGCATGATTCGTTGGATAATCGGCATCTCTTTAAGTGAACATTTGAAAAACGAGTCCATCAGGAGAAAATTAGGCACGACTCCCATCAATAACAAAATTCGTGGAAGTAGAATAAGATAATACGGACACGTCTCCAGAGCTGCACGATAAACCGTCGCCAGCATCGCCATTAGCTTGTAGACCGGAGGCAGAGAGGGAAGCCGAAAATGCCGTGGCAGGACACACTGAACGATGTTGTTCTTGTTGCTGTTTGTCGAGGATATTCCTTTATGAAATGTTGGTGAGGATCATTTTGAGTTCGGAGAAATTTTCTCCGTCTACACTAGCACCGCAGTCGGTGATCATCTTCGCAAAACTCAATCGTTAACCAGACAAAGACAAGAGGCTATTTTCCTGGCGCCTCGACTAGCCATTACAAAGTATAGGGGAGTAGCGGATGATGTTTTATCCGGTGACATGCCCATTCCAGTCCGGCATAGCCCTTCTTTGACGAACTATACCGTCCAATATTGGTCCGCGACCATTCCTCTATCCGTCACCTGAGGACGCGCTCGATACCGGTGAGGATGAACTGGTCCCTTGCGATAGTGTGAACTGGTGGGTTATAAGGGGTGGGCGAGTCGCTGAACACTGACATGAGTGTCAGCAATCTAAGACCGCCAGATGTCCTCAACTGGAATAAATGGAGAGCAATGATCCGAAAAGCGGACCCCGCCAACGCGGGAGAGCGCTAAGAAGAAGAAGAAGAGAGATAATCGGTGGTATAAAACAACAAGAATGTGAATACTAGTTCGTTTTTCATTATTCTAGGCCCGTTCGAATAAGCGGTAGTTTTTAAATTTTTTTTGAAGTGTGTGGCTTAGGTTATTGTTGTGCGATCCCTCGAACTAGGATCGGCGTTTCTTGATTTCTTAGCAGGAAATCGTGTGGCTTAGGTTATCGGCCTATAAGAGCCCTACTGTGTTCTCCATCATTTCTCGTGCTGTATCACAACCCTTCGAGATAAAAACACTTTTTAGTGTAAGTCAAAAATTGTAGTAATTGTGTACGTTTATTTGTTTCACCCGAATCGCCGTTGAATTTCAATGGATTAAGATGTGTTTTTTGTTGCTTCTTTTTTCTTGGGATTTCGCTACTTTTTTTCAAAAAGTAGCAATAAAAATACCATAATCCATTCGCATTTCATAGCGGTAAGGAATTGACTGACTTGTTGTTGATGTAGCTCCTGTTGCATAACAACTTGCGTTTGGTCCATTTTATGCTGCAAAAATGGATGCTTTTTGTTATAATTGGAAATTCAGAAAGTTCTCGAAAAGTCCCAAAAAATTGAAGAAAATGGAATTTGGCTCTATATGGAATCATTCATTCTCTCATTCGTCTCCCTCCGTGCACGATTGCTCCTCGCACCGTCTCTTCCCTCGTCTGTGAGAGTCCTTTCCCGAGAAGATTTGGAGATCCGGGATCGTAGCGCCATCATGAGCGACAGAAGAATGAGATGGAGGGACGACTTTGTCAAAGCCGTTAGTCCCCAATTTTTAAGGAAGGCAGAGAACGCTGAGAAGTGGAGTAGTCACATGTCGCAACAGATCCCATAATCGATGATGTTATATTACCGATGTGGCTTGCTGATCTTGACAAAGCGTTTAAATAGAAAATTGAAAATGGAATTTGGTTAGGTTTTGGTTTGAAGACAAAACAATGTCTTCAAAAATATGAATAGGTTTTTTGTTATAATATATGAATAGGTTTGTTAAATCTTCAAATGCTCAGTTACACAGTTTTAAGGCAGTGACGCCTGGTAGAGAAGACAAATTGATCAAACCACCGCACGGAAAAAAGCTAGTCACCGGGGGGACTCGAACCCATGCAACCATCTCTCCTCTATCCGGGAGCGAGCGTGTTAACCATTACACCACGGTGACACATTGCTATTCCGTGCTATAGTGCTTATTATAGGCTCAATTGCCTCGTTCTCTTAGTCACGCATGCTCATGAAGCGAAAGCGTCGTGAATGGAGCATAACTCCAGATTTCACCATTAAGAAGGAAGAGAGGTTGAAGATGGATGATAAATCTTCAAATGCTCAGTTACACAGTTTTAAGGCAGTGACGCCTGGTAGAGAAGACAAATTGATCAAACCACCGCACGGAAAAAAGCTAGTCCCCCCGGTGACTAGCTTTTTTCCGTGCGGTGGTTTGATCAATAGGTTTGTTCTTGAATTCTTTGTTCTAATACTTCAATCGAGATTTTTTCTTTGTTCTAATACTTCAATCGAGATTTCACTGGCGAATAAAGTCGCTCTACTTTCAAACTCTCATTAGTTAGAATTTTCATCATCTTCCTATGTATACCTTGCGCTGCAACTGATCACAAAGCCAAAAATTGAGAATACTAACTGGGAAGATCATTGGGTTGCCCGGTGATATCGCATGATTCGGCGGGTAGAGTGTGGGCTGCGCATGAATCCCGGGATAAAATTGACTCCCACAAGGAGCGATCATCCCATTTCTCATTTGCATTTCTCGTAGCATCGCCTCTTGATTCGCATGCCAACCTTAAACAAATCCTATGTGTTCCTGTAATAATAATTATATCGACTGAAATCGTTGACCTAACAACTCTTTGTTTGATCGTGAGCGTGATGTTTCTGTAAGAAATCTATGCCCCAGTCATTGCGTTATCAAAAAAAGCTGGTGGTATGGATTTTATGTTTGCTTGGTGTTGTCTAATCTTCATAGTGCTCTCAGTCTCTCCCACGCCTAACGTTCATAATTCTTCTTTTGTGCTACACGTTTCTTCTGCGGGTCGTGATGAACGGTGTAATCATTAAAGCCAAGGTCTCACTTCTTGCCGCATTTCCATCCATCGATTCTCTCGGAGCGAATTGGTTCGCCGCCACCGCTGAATTGAATGACGTGGGAACCATCATGAAAGGCGTGGGCGAAGGCTGCAGCTGTGCGATCGACGGATCCGATCGAGACGCAGACATGGAGGGTGGGCGGAGCGTCGGAGTCGGTGGCGCTGGAGGCGCTGAAGAAGCGTGCGGCGGCATGGCGGTTTCGACCTTAACAGTGCCCCCTTATTACCTCTTTCACACAGTCCATGTAGTATTGTGAAACTTTTTGAGTGATCTTAATTATTGGGCATGAAAATCAATAATGAGTCATTGAAGTGAAATGGCTTTTGATGTAACTCTTTTGCTTCTTAATACTGGTTTCCGAAGCAACGCCGAGAGCCAGCTTTTATATAGGAACGTGTTAATTGTAATTACTGCCTAATTAAAAAAACAAGGGAATTATGTCAGAGAGGGCAAACATATGTAAATGGTTGATAAGAGCTGGAAAGAAAGAGTTACCAATTCCGGTAAAAGTGGATAATCATATATCCGCCAGTCATGAAGTGTATCAATTTTGTTAAAGATCCTGTCAAAAACCTTTTATTCTGAATTTTAATGTGTTTATTTTATTTTTTTTGAATTAAAAAAATACTTTAGATAGAGCAATTTCTTAAGCGAATATTCAAACCGAATTGACGCTGACAGGATGCGGAAGCGAGTGCGGAGAGGCGATCTCGGTTGGAGGTGAACTCGTCGCCGTCCCTAAAAGCAACTCGTCATTGTCACTAGAAGCAACTCGCTTTATTGATACGACATACATAGATTTACAATCATGTTGAACGGGATACTAGCCATCTCAGAAGATATGCGGTTCAATAGAAAGAAATTTTTTAAAAGAATTATTTATAACAAGAAGACATCTTAAGGTTCTGACAGCGAGATGACTTGCGAGGTCAAAGTTCTTTTCCAACGAGGTATAGTCCGAGGTAGAATTTTTTTTACAACGATTCGACTGGCGAGGCAAAAAATTTCTTTCGACTGAAGGTCAGTCTCACGAAGTTGAAATGTGAAGGCATGGTGATTTTGGACAAGAGTGGCAAGCAAAGTCAAAAAGTCACAGATTTTTTTTAAATTTAGCAATAAAAAATTTTACAGTTCGTACCCGGGGCGTTTTTAGGTTCGGTAGACTTGGAGTCTTCTTCTTGAAAGACGGCAAGATACTCGTCGATGTCCAGTTCATGATTGAACTGAATTGTTATTGCTTCAAAATAAATCGAAAGAATAACAATTGGATAACTGGACGACTATTAATACAATTAAACATAAATTCTTGATGTTATTCATTCTTTTTTCCAGCTTGTATACAATTATGTTGATGAATCTTTCCTTTTCTTTTTTGTATACAATTATGAAAAATTTTCTTTTTTGTATACAAAAATTAAGTATACAATTTTCTAGCTTGTATACAATTATGAGAAAAAAAACAAAACTTTTCTTTTTTTAAAAATTCTTTCTGACAACACAACAAAATGATATCAGGTTGTTAGTTTACTTTATAACGATTGCCCAGCGATTTGCAGCGAAAAATCCATGAACTAACAATTACAAAAAAGTTTAAAACTCAAAATCTAACCCGGTTTCCGCAGCTTGCCACCATATCAACTCCGAATTCTGCAATATCCGCGAAACTGTCGTAAGTCTCCTCACTGCTCTTTGCAGTTTGTTTGGTGGATTGACTCTGATTAAGGGTATTAGCAAGATTCGGGAATGGCTCCAGAGTTTCCTGAGGCTTTGCTTGCTGAAACGGGCTCCTGGTCACCTCGAGAGGGCTGTGTCTCGAGTACTCCGCTTTTGGAGGATAGGCATAAGGGACGTGGAAAGAAGTGGAGGGGTATGGGGTGCAGGGAGGAGCTAAGAAGCTAGCCGACGACTTCGGGTTGTGTTGCTGCCCCATAGCTTGCTGCAATTTACCAGGTTACTGTACTTCACTTTGGTTTGGTGAGAACTCTCTATATAAAGCTTTAGCAAAGTGGTGAAAAACATACATCATTGTGCAAGTGAGAGAGAGATGAATATAGGTAGATGAATAGAGAGAAAGATGAATAGATAGTTAGAGAAATAGAGAGAAAGAGTGAAACGAACCCCTACATTGGCTGGAGCTTTCATGGGTGGCATATGCTGCATCATGGCGGGGTGGAGTGGTCCTTGCTGTACATAGCCGTAAGGTATCACACCGTACTGTGTAATTTCTGGACGATATGCCGAGGAACCAGGGGGAGCAAATGTTCCATACATCCCGCCGGGCCACATTCGTCCCATTTCACCAATTGGTCCTGGGATCATTTGCATCCCGGGCACTGCCATGTTTGGGTGAGGAGATCCTGAACAGATTTTACGTTAGGGACTCATTGAGCTCCCAGGCTTGCCACCTTCCTCTTCACTTTGCCGACGTTAAAACCTCAAGTTTCAACGACTGCAAAGTGCTGCCAAGCTCAGGTTCAATCGGGACGGCTTAATTTATTTATTTATTTATTGAAATACATTTTGCAATGTAAAACACGAGGAAGACTCTGCTGACAAAACTAAAGATAATTAAAAAAAACTGAAAAAATAGAAAAAATACAACGAGAACGAGAATGAACGACTATTATAAACTTAAATCGATTTTTAAGACCTCTGGAACATCCAGCAATGACAAAATTATCCGAAAACTTAGGATGGTTTGATTCCTGAGAAGACTGACCGGTAATTTCATAAAAAAATCGAGATGTCCGATAAGCGAAAGAGTGAAAAAGTGAGTTTCTGTTTGTGTGCCCTATATGGAAAGCATAAAAGGAGGTGCGACCGTTACACTGTTTGAAAGTGTAGTTAATTGAGCATGCGCGTGATCACAATTCTGGATGTTATAAGACGTGTAAATTTTCAAATCATCTGCAAATAGTTGAGCTGTAACCATCGGCTACACGGAAAGTTTAAGTGAGAGTTCGGAGATATAGAGAGTGAATAAAAGGGGAGCAAGTACTGATCCCTGTGGGACACCGGAAGTCGTAAGAAAATCATGCGAATGCATGTTATTTACTCTGACCTTAAATGATCTCCCAGTAAGAAAGGATTCAAACCATTTCCAGAGTTCACCTCTTATACCTATGTTATCGAGAACAAATAGCAACTTTCTGTGCGAGACGGTGTCAAACGCTTTTGCGAAGTCGTAATATAAAACATCAACAGAACTTCCCTTATCTAGATCCCTGTGCCAAGAATTGGTGGACTCCAACAAATTTGTTATTACAAAACGATGTCGCCGAAAACCATGCTGGTTTTCCGGAATTAGCGAGAATCTGCTGCACCAGCGGGTCAAGTGGCCACAAACAATTCTTTCAAAAACTTTGGACGGTGCTGGACAGATAGTTATTGGTCGGTAATGCTCAAGCATATTAGGAGCGGGTATTTTATTTATGGGGATCACAATACCTTGTTTCCATAACTCCGGAAAGGTGCCCAGTGACAATGAAATGTTAAATAAGTACGACAGTGGTTCACTTAATACCTGCGCACATTTGCGATAAATTATGGCGGGAACGTTATCATTTGGAACGAAACAGGAAGGCTTTAATTTTTTGAGATGAAAAAATACCTGTTGAGGCATAATCAAGCAGTTAGTTGTTGCGTGTTCAATTCTACGGGAAGATAGATTAGGTTGTACACCATTGTCACAAATGAAAACAGAGGAGAAGAAGTCAGCTAGGGCCTTTGCCTTAGATGTGTCGGAGACCAGGAAAGTTCCGGATTGAGCTATGCAACCAATCTTCGTAAACTTTTTAAACTTAGAATTTATGAACCTATACAGCTTTTTGTTCGAGCTCAGAAGTAATTTCTCTTTCGAAATATTAAACTTTTACAAATCTTCACATACTCATCGAAAACAGGTTTACAATGAAGTTTTTCGAATAGTTCGTTTTTGTGTTTGAGCATATGGCGGATATGAGATGGATAAATCTCGAACGGCAACTTACTTCTAACAATCGGAGTGTGAGCAATGATAAGAGGATGTACATATAGTAGCGAGGAAACGAGCACATAAATCGTCGATTCAATGAAATCATCAAAGAGAGATGTCCAAGAAATTTTAGACAAATCTTTTATTAGCGACGAGAAATCGCATTTCGAATAGTTGAGACGCGGCTCCTGTAAATCATTCACAAAAAACAGGTCGATCGAGAATGAGACTATAGCGTGATCACAAGTAGCAGTGAGTGGGGCCGATGTTCTACAATTAAGTATCGTTTCGGGTCTTCCAATTACTACGTCAAGTACATTATCATCATGCGTCGGAGTATTAACGAATTGATAGAAAGAAAAATCGTGAACGAGATCAACTAGAGCTTTTTCTTGACCTGTAGCAGAAGGAGGGAATTCCTCTTCAGCAAGTGACCACGAGTAGGGAGAAGGACTTTGAGAAGACGAGGACGATCACTAGGTTTTCCCATGCGGAAGATAGTTTGCGCGCGTACTTCGAGATTTAGTGCGGTCAGGACTGAAGCGACTTTTTTTCGTCATGTTCCATTCTCATAGATGGGTTTGGGTCCGAAGATTCAGGTAAGCCAACGATTACGATTGATCTGAGCCGATTGTGCTTTTCAATCTCTGATTCAGAGGGATGAAGAGCTTGAGAGTGGTCCGGGATGGGCTTGAGAGGGGAGCATTTGCAAGTTGAGTTAGCCGAACACAATTGTTCAATAGTAGTTGATAAGTTGATTAAGAGCCGAGAAATCGAGTCCCAAAACCCTTTGGGAACGCCTGGCGGTGGGTCACTGTTGGTGAAGGAGAGCGTCTCAGTGACAATAGTAGAGATGCCTCGCGTGTTTGGACTCGACGGGGAAGTATTAGGAGTTGGGTTTGCAGGAAGCAAACGTTTATGTGCTCTTGTGACTGGCATGGAAAGAGGAAATCGCTAGTTGACTGTTCAAGACGTGAAAAACACGCAGAGTTGAAAAACATGCAGAGTGAAAAACACGCAGAGTGAAAAACACGGTGTTCAGATTGAATCGGTGTCCCAATTGAATCTGAGCCTGGCAGCCCTAACATCGTGTGTTTGACACTCATGCTGACGGCAAAAAACAGTCGTCTATCAACCACCGTAGTTTAATTTCTAGGCTACTATTAATATATTCTTCTTATCGTCAGCGTAGGTTCCGACACCAAAATACAGTTTCAACCTCAGGCTGAACTTTAGATGCATAGATGCAATACCACAGACCACTTTAAAAATGACGATGTACCATCTAACAAATGACCAGCTGAGCATTATAAACATTCATTTTCTCAACTTTCATTATGAAAATAAGAGCCGAGGAAAAGACTCCGACCAATTGATGAAAGAGACCAGAAATGATAGAAACCGTTTTGAAGCGTCGCAGCTTTTTTTGCATTGTTTTTGGCATTCTCATTAGAAGGCCTTTTTCGAGAGTTGGTATGAGGAGGTCCTGCCTGGAAAATAAATAATCATGCTTAAGCTTTCCCTCTCAATTATACCGTTCAGCTATTTCAATCCGCAATTACTTGCTTATAGCTATTTCAATTTATCGTATACTTCAAAAATCGTGTATACAAAAACAAGAATCCTAACATGCAAACCAACGAAATATGTATGCTAAATACGAAGGATTTCATTGAGAGTGAGTTTTGAAATGAGTCTCGAAATAACCTGGGAGTTCACCGGGAGACTAGGTCCTGTTTGAAATGAATCTCGAAATAACCTGGGAGTTCACCGGGAGACTAGGTCCTGTTTGAAATGAGTCTCGAAATAACCTGGGAGTTCACCGGGAGACTAGGTCCTGTTTGAAATGAGTCTCAAAATAACCTGGGAGTTCACCGGGAGACTAGGTCCTGTTTGAAATGAGTCTCGAAATAACCTGGGAGTTCACCGGGAGACTAGGTCCTGGAACCGCTTGCATTTGGGCCAGATTCATGTGAGTCTGCAATTAAACCAATTTATGATATTAGACGAATTTAACAAGAAAACTCCAGTTTTTATTCTCTCATGTTGCAGCATTAGGATCTATAAAGTTCTGAGGCAGATGAGGATGTAGTATATCAATCAGCCTTGAACTGTTCTGATTATCTCAATCTCGTTCTCTTTCCTTTCCCTCTTCCTTTCCATTCATCTCTCCTCTCACTCTCCATTTCTTTCTATTTCTCCTCTCTCTCTCTCTCTCGCTCTCTCTCTCTCTCTCTTTCTTTTTTCTCTCTCTCCTTCTAATCGCTCTGTAACACCGTTACCCGTAAAACTCTCGTAATATTCTGTCCCACTCTCTCTCCCTTCCTCTGGATGCCTTTTTCTATCTCTATCTCTATCTCTTTCACTCTCTCTCTTTATATATATATATATATATATGTATATATATCTCTGTCGCTATCTTTGAGATTCGCTTAACCCTCACCTTAGCCCCTCTGACCTGTATATGCATATCTCTCTCCTTCTCCTTCTCCGCGGCCTTTTTTTGCTGCTCCATAACTGTCTGCCAATACCTTTGAAATTTGACACAATTATCTGAGCAGAACCCAAAACGACGAAATTTCATTAAATTCATATACATATAATACAACTGTAAAGGTCTTATGAGTCCACAAGATAATCTTCTTTTTTTAAATAAAGGTCAGATTGCAAGATTTTGGAAGAATGGCATCAAAGAATTACTTTGTAGAGAAAGAAAGAGAAAGAGCAAAAGTGAGATAGTTAGAGGAAAATAGAGAAAGAGAGCGATAAAGAGAGAGAGAGAGAGTTGTTTTCATTAATCATACAATCATATTCTCTTTGTATGCAGAAATACAATAAGTAATGCATTTTCGGGTTTAAAAACGGGTACATAATGGGCCAACGAAGAGAATTATGAAACAGATGACCGTCATTCGCCTTGGCGTTCAATGCAGTTTTCACAAAATAGCCTGGAAGACCCTCGAGTTGGCGTACAAGAAATACCACTCTAGGCTTACTTTATGATGACCACTCAAGACTAAATAGTTAGGTGATGACCCTTCTAGGCAAACCTGTTCATGAGCGGGATGTTGTTTTTCCTCTCCATCTCCTCCTTAATGAGTCGGTTGGCCTCGTCCCTCTCTACGAACCTCTCATGCATAATCACTGACATCTTCCAGAGCGAATCGCTTGTTCGACGTGCATCCGCTCCATATCTACAATCAGCCAAGTTCTTGGAGGATATGTTGTTCATGAAAACACAGAAAAAGAGAGAGATGGCAGGGTTCAATCCCGCTTCGAGGAATAGCTTTTGTCTGTGAAAGGAGTTTTCAGGACACGACCTCTGGGCAAACCACAGACAGATAGAAGCTGGCTGACCTAGCCTCTTCTTGAATGAGCTCCAAGTCACTCGGGATCGCTACTGGCGCTACAGCTGCCATTTAGGCTACAACTGCAACAATCAAAAAGATTTTAGAAAGAATTTTGGAACAGTAACCTTTTAGGTATGTGTGATTCCGCTCAAGACCAGTGCGAAAGAACAACAGGGAGCTTTAGACTTCACGGAAGTTTACAGAAGTTTCAGCCTTTATTCGCTAGCATTGAGCATTATGTTCAGTAAACGAGATAGAACATATACTAACATTGGAAAGAACCAGATTTGGCAACTATTAGCAGAAAGTTGGTAATTAAATTATTTTCGTTAAATAATTTAATTACCAATTTTATAGATAATAGTAAGATCTTAGTTGTTTTTTTTTCAAACAACAACATTATTCCGTCTAGTTGAAGGCAAGCAAGAAATTTTAAAAACAATTTGAAGAAGCAAAATGTATTTTTTTGAAAGTATGTCTTATTTCAGTTCTATGATAAGCAAAAAAGCAAACTTGCGCTACTGATATGAAAAGATGAAAAATAGAGGATAACTTGTTGCTTATAGCAGACTAGGATTATTCGTATAAACTTGCGACTTTTCCGAAAAATACGTAGATGTTACCGAACATGGAAGTTCGCTTGCAAAAAAAGTTATTTCTTTTTGATTCAATAAAATCTTCTTCATCATACTCCCGTGACAGAGTCGATGTTTAATCGAGAGAGAGAGAGAGAGAGAGAGAGAAAAAAAGAAAGAGAGAGAGATAGAATGCGAGAGCTTTAGAGAAAGAAAAAGGAAGAGAAAAAGAATGGGAGAGAGAATGAAAGAAAGAAAGCAAGAGAGGGGTAGAGAGAAACAGAAACAGTAAGAGAGAGGGAGAGAGAGGGAGAGAGAGCGAGAGAGAGCGAGAGAGAGACAGAAAGTAAAAGTAATTATGTAATCAAGACTCTGCGATCGGTTCCCCGACGTCGTTACGATCGATGAATTCATTAATAATGTTAAGAATTGTTCTTTAGTCCCGTTCATGACTTTACCTGGATATCTACTCTAGGATACTTTGATTTTCTTTGATACCCACTAGATTGTGTTTTTTTCTTCTTTCTATTCCGAATTCAGTGCCTGTTGTGTCCCTTTTTTAATTTTTTTTTTAAAATTTTTATTCTTGTAATTTTTTTTCTCGTTTTTGTTGTTTCATGTCTACCTTATAAGTAGTATGTGCGACAGCAAGCATAACTTTGGCGAATAAAGTTAATTGAATTGAAGACTTGTTTTCTTCATTCTTTCCTATTACGAATAACGCGCGAACTAACAGGGATTGAACTTGAATTGATAAAAAATTTTAACGAGTTTCAGACACATATTTTTCTTGATGTATAAGTGAACAATCTACAAAAAAGGTAAACGAACATTGCGGAATAATGTTGAAAGAGTAGGAAAGTGGCAAAATTATAACGGAACTTTTGCCAATAAAAAAGGTACATATTTCAAATAAATAATTTTTAGGTAATTAAATTTTTTTTAGTGAATTAAAAGGTAAATATTTCAAATAATTGGACATGAAGAAAAATTTATATTTTGAGTTGCAGGATTAAACGTAATTCGCGAACGTAATTTGTGATTCGTACTCTCTTCGAGTCAAGAATAAGGAAGTGTGCTGATTTTTCTCTCCTGTACTTCTGTATGTTATATGTACCTCTTTCTTCCTTCCCTCCTCCTTTGTCTCTAAATATCTCTTTTTCTTTTTATTTCCTTCCTCTCTTTCCTCTTTCTCTCTTCAACTCTATCACTCTCAAGCTCTCTCACTCCATCTCTCTGTTCTCCTCTCCCTTTATCCCTCTCTCTCTCTCTCTCTCTCGATCCTCCCTCTCTGTCTTCTTTCTATGTCCTTCTCTAGCTTTATCCATCTCTCCCTCCTCTTTTTAGAGAAAACTAAGTGTTTTTTGGGATCTCATCTCTTCTCACAAATGGGAACTTTTGCAGTTCGGAGATTGTTCTTCACGTCTCTGTGGTATAAATAGTGTGGGGACACTGGAGAATGCCAAAGTTTCTTCAATGTTGAATTCCAAAAAAGAAGTTTGAGGGAGGATGTGGCGTAAAGAGAGGGAGATAAAGAGTGGATGAGTGAGGGAAAGAGATAGAGGGAAAGAGAGAGAAAAAGAGAGATATCGAAAGAGACGAAGAGAGAGAGAACGAGAGAAAGAAAGAGAGAGAAAGAGAGACAAAGAGAGAGGAAGAGAAAGAGAGAGAAACACAGAGAGAAAGAGAGAGAGTTGTCATCGTTAAAGTTCCTCGTGATTAGGAAGAGAAGTGGAAAAGGTATTGGAAGAGAAGATTAACTGGGTAAAACATTGCTAAAAGGGGAGATCTAGTTATTCTTTAGTTATTCTTCTACGGTTGAATGAATCTAAATGAATCACTTCTTGCTAAAATAACGACGAAAGATTCAAGCAATGTATGATGACTATATTTGGAACGGTAGGAAATTAAATTATCCGCTCAAATGTTATATGAAAAGCACCGAAAAGACAATAAAAGTCCATTGCCAGTCCCATTGGTCACCTGCACTGGTCTAAATCAAGAAAGCGACTGTTCATTTGAGCGAGGTTAAAGACATTTGGCAAAAAATACGACGTCTAAATAACATTAAAGTTTAGGGTTGAATTTTTCATCCAATTCATTTACATGAATAATAAGAGGTCATGATTGTTAAGACTCACTCGGATTGTTAAGAATCACTCGTTTCTCATTAATCTTGGCGTCTTGTAGTGTCTGATCTGTCTCCATTCTCTGTCTTTAACCCTTCCCTCGCTACTCATTATTAAAAGCCCTTTTGGGTTAGCGGTTGTTTTCCGCAATCTTCGACAAGTTAAGATAACCAATACCAAGTTCACTAAATGGATCAGTTCCCAAGTTCACTAAATGGACCTAATTGCCAAGAAGAAATGGACCATAAGCGAAAGTCCATCTGGGGCCAAAATTTCGAAAGTTTCTAGTTATGGCGTCTTAGTCGTTGAATCAACCAAATTTCTTCGTTGTTCGTTTTATGATTAAATTGGGGCATGAATTATTTATTGGTCCACCATTTAAAAAGAAGTGTCACCAAATAAAATAGTAACGTACACCAAATAAAATGGTACCATCCACCAAATAAAATGCTTACCTCCACCAAATGAAATGCTTACCTCCACCAAATTTTGTGGGCACGTCCACCAAAATTTTTTCTTGTGAATTTCACTAAGGCATTTTTTCTCACCTGACACCAACCTGTATGGTTTTTTGTTCATCAAAAAAAATTTTAAGAATAAAGTTTTGTAATCTGGAGAGTGCAGCGACGCTTAAATTGGTGTAGCACAGTGTGAGGTGAGAAAAAAATGCCGTGGTGAATTTAACGAAAAATTTTGGTGGACTTTAAATTTGGTGGAAAAAAAACCATACAGGTTGGTGTCAGGTGAGAAAAAAATGCCGTGGTGAAGTTCACATGAAAAAAATATGGTGGACGTGCCCACAAAATTTGGTGGAGGTAAGCATTTTATTTGGTGGAGGTAAGCATTTTATTTGGTGGAGGTAAGAATCTTATTTGGTGGATGGTAGCTTTCTATTTGGTGGATGGTACCATTTTATTTGGTGTACGTTACTATTTTATTTGGTGACACTTCTTTTTAAATGGTGGACCAATAATTTTTCCCCATTAAATTGAAAGACATAAAGCTACATAATTTATTGTAGAAGAGCAGAAATGAATCATACATGTAGTTAGTTTAAGGTCTTGAGGAATATATTTTATTCTATCCCTTATTAAATTTCCAACATTTTAATCGGGAAGAAAATACGCCTTTGAGAGTGACCAGAGATTGATTCACCTTTACTTTTTAGTAGCTGCTCTTTTTGTAGAACTTTAATCGGATGAGTGATCTTTTTTATACTTTAGACAAGTTACACGTTTACTAAAAAAATTACTAAAACTAAAAGACCAGTCCTGATTTTTCAAAGTTGAGACAATTAAGACTTTCAGCAAATTAGGCCGCTTGAAAGACATAATATCCGAGCAAACGGTACTCTTGTGAGAGTAAAAAGGCCTCTGATGGCATTGGAAAGAGCTTTCGGCGAGGTTTTTCCCGAAAGGAGATGCCTTGAAAGAAAGGGAAAAAACTGTTTTGTTATGGCCGAAAAAAAAATCAAAATTGATCGTATCGATATATGGAACTAAGCGTGAAGCACTCTCATGGATGGAATCAGAGGGCAGAAAACTGCCGAGACGAGAGAGGGATGGAAATGTAGAGAGAGAGAGAGCGAGAGAGAAAGATTAGAGATAGAGTTATAAAGAGATACAGTTAGAGAGAGTGTAGCAAAGAGAGTGATAGAGACAGTGAAAAGATAGAGAGAGAGAGTGGTGAAGAGAAATGTTAGAAAAAGAGAGGCAAGCAAAGGAGCACAAAAAAGAAAGAGAGCGAAGATAAACAATAACAAAGAGGTAGGGGAGATAAAATAGGGAAAACATTGAAAAATATGAAAACTCAGAAAAAAGTGAAACAGAAAAATTTTCTTGAAGTAAAAGAAATGAGAGGCGGGGAATTGAAAACGAACAAGAGAGAAGGCGTATAACTGAAACATAAATAGTTAAGAACATGACGAGGAAAAGTCAAGAAGTTCCTTGTGATCAAAAAATTTTTGGCGCATAGAAAGAGGGAGGGGTTTGAATAGATAAAGGGGTTACAAATAGATAAAGGGGTTACAAATAGATAAAGGGGTTACAAATAGATAAAGGGGTTACAAATAGATAAAGGGGTTACAAAAAATGAAGAGGGGTAGGAGAAAAAATAGGAGTGTAGAGATGATTGAAAGAGGTGAAGAGAAAAAGAGAGAGAGAAGATGATAGAGAGCGAGAGAAAGATAATTAGAGAGAGAGAATGAGAGGGAAAACAGGGAGAAAAGAGAAAATAGTATGTATATTCATATGAGAGAGGGAGAGGATAATGAAGTGAGGTGCACAGCCTTCTTCTTCTTCTTTCTAGCGTTTATCCCGCCGCCGGGCAGGGTCCGCTTTGTAGACTGCACCACGCCATTTCACCCGATCAGCTTCGTCTTCAGTCTTCAGCCCGGTCGTCTTCATGTCTACTTCGATGCAGTCTCGCCACCTAGTTTTGGGTCTGCCTCTGGGTCTTTTGCCCTCTACTTCGAGGTTCCAGGACGATTGAGAAACGGAATGGAGATTTGATCTTATCAGGTGCCCGTACCATCTCAGCCTTGACTCTCGAAGCTTTTCAGATATAGGGGCGATGCCCAGACGATCTCGGATGGTTTCATTTCGCACCATGTCTAGACGAGTGAGTCCGAGGCTCCATCTCAGCATTTTCATCTCCATAACATGCAGCATCTGTATAGTCTTTGCTGTGCATGGAGCACATTCGAGGCCGTACAACGCGACTGGTCTGACAACTGATCGGTAAATTTTACTTTTCAGTCTGTCAGACATTCGCTTGTCGCATAGTACACCTTTTGATTCTCTCCATTTGAGCCAGGCAGCATTGACTCTCTCATCAACTGTAGCCTTGGGGTCTAGGTCTGCGGTGATGTAGGATCCGAGGTACTTGAAGCCATCCACTTTCCGGAGTTCGGTGTTCTTGACTTTGATGGTATTCGAGGTATTCGAAGTACTCTTTCCCATTTCCAAGTACTCGGTCTTTTGGTGGTTTAGTCGTAGACCATAGTCATTGAAGCGTTCGTTCCACTCTCCTAGCTGTCTCTCCAAGTCCTCTGATGTGTTGGAACATAACACAACGTCTTCAGCATACAGTAGAGTTTTCGGAGGGCTTGTTTGTAGATCTCTGGTGATCGTGTCCATTATCAGTATAAAGAGCAGGGGGAAAGCGCGGAACCTTGATGAACTCCTACAGCAACCTTGAATGACTCCGAAGTACCCGCTGGACTTCTCACGGTACTTCTATAGTCAGCAAACATCATTTGAATCCATCTTATGTACTCTTCTGGGACTAGGTGGTCTCGAAGAGAGAACCATATCAGCTCATGAGGCACACGGTCGAAAGCTTTCTCCAAGTCAAGGAAAGCGCAATGGACTGACTTCGCCTTTTCCCTGTGTTTCTCTAGATAAAGACGAATGGCGAAAATAGCATCCGTTGTTCCACTTACTTTGACGAAGCCACACTGATTGACGGTTGTGCTTACAATTTTGCGGAGCCGTGCTTCGATGATCTTTTCCAAGATCATTGTGGTATTAGGAATGATTCTTATCGGCCGGTAGTTGGAGCATATTGTGACATCTCCTTTACCTTTGTAGATGGGTATTGTAGATGATCTAATCTAGTCTTCGGAATACTCCAGGCGAGCAGTGGCTTTTTGAAAGAGGAGGGTCGTAAGATGGAAAAGTCCACAATCAGCTGCGAGTCTCCATGCAGAGGCGGTGAGATCATCTGGCCCACATGCCTTTCCATGCTTCATTTTCTGAAGGGCTTCTCTTACTTCAATTTCTGAGATGGTGAGAACTGGTCCTTCTACTGGTAGGGACAGCGGGATGGTAGGGTGGTCGAACTCGATGTTCGAGATTTCCTCGAAGTGTTCTCTCTATCGCTGACAAATTTCGACATTGGATCGGAGGAGTATGCCGTCCCGGTTCTTGATCGTCTGCACGTGAGAAAGGTCTTTTGCTGCTGTGGCTCGTGCTTTGCAAATCCGGAAAATTTCCTTCTCCCCTTGAGGCGTGTCGAGCTTACTGTAGATTTCTTGGATGGCTGCGGAGCGTGCCTTCGCTACGGCTCTCTTAGCTTCTCTCTTCATACATAGGTACAGAGCTCGGTCAGCTTCGGTTCCGGATCGTTTCCATTGCTTGAGAGCCACTTTCTTCTCCTTGACAGCAGTTTGAACGTCTTCGTTCCACCACCATGTCTCCTTGTCTACAATGCGTTTGCGACCTGGTTTTGTTAAGCCCAGAGTGACTTCTCCTACAGCCTTCATCTTGTCTCGAACGAACCTCCAGTGTTCCTCAATGGAGTCTGGGAACGTTTTTTGGAGAGTGTCCGGGGATAGGGCGAGAAGAAGCTGATGCATGAAGCGAACCTTGTTGTCACGTACCTTCCACCATTTTATCCGAGAAACTTCGTTCAGAGGCTTTACGTTGCATTGCTTCTGGGAAAATCGGAGATCGATTATAACTGGATGGTGCTGCGAGGAGACGTTATCGCTCGGAATCACCTTGCAATCAGTGATGAGGCCCAGATTGATTCTTTGCGTCATCCAGAATTCGATTTGGGTTTTCCTTCCACCACTGCAATACGTGGTGAGGTGAGACTCTCGTTTGCAGAAGAAGGTATTGCAGATGGAAAGATCGTGCTCTTTCAATTTCAATTTCAATTTCAATTTTATTACGTGAAAACATTACATGCAGCAACGCGTAAATTAATCACGTGGTACGAGAGATTAAACAATTGAATTGTTTGAATTACATAAACAGGTGAAACAATGCAGATTACATCCAGGCAAAAATATATCATTCATCAACTCTATTAATTTCGGTGAATATACGAGCTGATCGTATAGAGAAGGCATTTCTTCTGTAAATAGTTCTTGGAGCAGGGTGGATTATTTTGAAAAGTGCGCCTCTAGTGTTGGACGCTCTTATTTCAAAGTTGTGGTGCGTCCTGTCAGAGAGTACTTTTTTCCCCAAATATCAGTTTCAGAAGTAGTTTTAGGTCGTTAGATTCTCTAACAGAGAGAAGAGATACTAGGCCTAGTTGATTGTTTCTCGTCTGACTACTTGGCATATTATTAAACGAACATCCAAAGCACCGGCGAAAAACGCGACGCGTAAAATAATTTTGAACCTTCTCTAGTACAGTTATGTCCTTAGCGAAATGTCGGGAGTAAACAGTTGTACAGTGTTCTACAATAGATTTAATGTATATCTTGTAAGCGTTAACAAGTACATCCGGTTTACGACTCTTGAGAACTTTAAGAATAAGATGAAATTTACGCTTTGCTTTCTGAGCTATTGTTGAGCAATGAGCAGAAAAAGTCAACTTGTTATCTACAATAAATCCTAAATCACGAATCTCGTTGAGGTAGGGTAGGGAGTGACTATTTATAGAATATGGAAAATGAGGGGAACTCTGGGTACCAATTCTTAACACAGCACATTTTGGTAGAGATAAAGGCAATTGCCAAGCGTTGCACCACTCCACTATGGTATCAATCGAGTGTTGCAGTGTTGTATGAGAGTCTGTTTTAGAAAAAGACTTATAAACTTTCATGTCGTCTGCAAAAACTTTAATTTTACATGTAGAAGAAGTTATCATATTCACTATCTCAGATGTATAAATGATGAATAATAATGGGCCTAAGACTCTTCGGCAAAACTCAAGATTCGCTCTCCTTCTGCATTCGACAAACCATAACCGTTGCCTCCATGAGCTCTCTTATGGGCTTCGCATCTTCTTCCTACGTGCCCGTTCAAGTCTCCTCCGATCATGAGAGTTTCTTCCGGAGAGCATTTTCTGATGACGTCATCGAAGTCTTCCCAAAACCCGTCTTTCTCGGAGTCGCTGCATCCTGCCTGCGGTGCGTAAGCACTGACTATTTTGAAGAGTTTGCCATTGCATTCCAAGGAGATGGATATCAAACGATCTGAGATGCGACAAACTACCGTGACGGATGTGGTAAGGTAGGAGGCAGCGATAATTCCGACGCCATTGCGGGCCGCTGATGAAGTATTGCCCGAGTACCACAGCTTATTGCCATTATATATATATATATAGCTGCTTTGCTTTTCCTCCTTTCCACCTAGTTTCCTGGAGGCATGCCAGATGTACTCTTCTTTTTGCCAGCATGTCACAGACTTCCATGGACTTCCCAGAGAGACTTCCGACGTTCAAGGTAGCTAGTCGGAGACGTGCAGGCACTGCTATTTGATTAAATCGAGGACGCGGCCTATTATTCCTCGAAGACCCTCGCATATTTCTCACGTCGATCGGGATTCGACGCGCGTCGCTTGAAGGGGACGCCCTAGCATTCGGGTTACTCTGATGGTGCATCTTGGGGGGATGCGACGCTTTCTTCAAAGACCGGCTTGTCGCACGAACATCCAAGTCGATAGTCCAGCCTGACGTCCGTTTACGACCCTTTGGGCCACGTAACCCGGGATTTTGGGATATGTGGGCTAGAGGTAATTTTTTGGACACGCCTCTTGACCGTGTCCCTTAGGCCAGTGAGATAACAGTGAGCGAGCATTTTATAGGATGTGGGCTGCCCAGTTCCCACACCCACCCGCGACGCTCACTAGCCTAAGCCCCTCTTTGGTCAGCCATGGCAAAGCCACCAAGTCTCCCATCCGCCTGCGGGAGAGGCCCCACATACACCATCGGGGTAATCAGCGCGTGGTAAGGTGCACAGCCGAATAACCGAAAATAATGAAGACAAGGTTGACTGCAGGGATTACAAAGGAGGTTGGAAATAGGAGAGCGGGGATCCTATCTGTCTTACTTATAATGTTCGGGCAATTATCGCATTTCTAGAGTACGCATATGAACATGCTTAAAAGAATCTCTTTCCCTCCCTCTTCTTCTACTTCTTAAAGAAATGCTTCTTATGCTTCTCGTCTTTAGACAACAAAAAAACATTGTTCACTATTTTCTCTCTCTTTCATTTCAATACTTGGTGGTTCTACAATTCATATTCTTAATAAAACATTGTTCACTATTTTCTCTCTCTTTCATTTCAATACTTGGTGGTTCTACAATTCATATTCTTAATCGATCAATCAGATTCACCACCATTACGTACGAAGAGAGAAGAGACTGATCAAGTTGTTCTGAACGCACGCGAATAGCCATGAAAAGTTGACAGGACTATGGAACGGTCAGGAGAAGAAAAAGCTAGAGAGATATAGAGGTAAGAAAATAAAGTTAGAGAGAAAGAAAGAAATAGAAGGTAAAAAGGAGAAGAAGATAGAAAGATATATGAAGAGAGAAGAATAGAGAATGAGGAAGATAGGAAGAGTGAATAAGAGAGAGAGAGAGAGAGAGAGAGAGAGAGAGAGAGAGAGAGAGAGAGAGAGAGAGAGAGAGTGATACGAATAGAGAAGAAAAGAGAGAACAATAATAATGTTTGGTGACAAAGGAGCATAGAAAACAAGGTGTATATGTATAAAACATATGAAGAAAACTTTGAGAGAGAGAGAGAAAGAGAGAGAGAGAGAGCGAAAGAAAATAAGAAGAAGCGATTGAAGAAAAGAATTAGAAGTAATGTTGGTCTAGGAGCGCTAAAAAGCGGAAAAAGACAACCGAATGGTATCCATCTATCTCTTCATCACTTTATCTTGGGTTCTGGAAGAGAGGCGTGAGAGAGAGAGAGGAAAGAGAGGGAAGAGAGAGAAGAGAAAGAGAGAGGAATACAGAGAAGGATAGTGAAAGAAAAAAAGAGAAGAAAGAGAAAGAAAAAGAGAGTGAAAGAGAATAGAGAAAACACAAGGGAACGTGAGAGGCTCAGGCGAGTAGACGGTGTCACTCACTATAACGGACGCTATCTCGCGTCCTCACCATGAGGTAATAAATATCATGGAGAACGACTGCGACGATAGAAACGAGCAAAGTTGGAGAGAAGATTGAAACCGAGAAATAGCGTGTGAGATGAAAGGGAATAAAGAAATAAAGAAGAGAGATGGAGGAATATATGGAATAAAGAGATAAAGAAGAGAGATAGAGGAATATAAGAGGTATAGAGAGATGAAGAAAAGAGAGGTATAGCGAGATAAAAAAAGAGAGGGATAGAGGGATATAAGAGGTATAGAGAGTAGAGAAAAGAGAGGGTAGAGATATATGAGAGGTATAGAAAGATAAAGAAAAGAGAGGGATAGAGGGATATAAGAGATGTAGAGAGATAAAGAAAAGAGAGGGTTAGAGGGATATAAGAGGTATAGAGTTCAAGAAGAGATAAAGAAAGAATATGAAAAACGGGAAAGAGAAAAGTAAAACATATGACTGAATATAAATCAAGAAAGCGGCAAAGAAAAACATGAAAGTGAGAGTTTTTAAATAGGGTACTTTTTCCGTTAACCGGATACTCGCGTCGCGGTTCCCTTCGCGTCGCGGTTTCCTCGTTAGCTATGCCGTACGGCCTCGTTAGCTAAGCCGTACGGCCTCGTTATCGTAAACTTTTACTAAGCCTAAGCGTTTTTAATGTAAAAATAACTTTTTTGATGTAAAAATAAAACGCGAAGGGAACCGCGACGCGAGTATCCGGTTAACGGAAAAAGTGCCTTAATTAGAAGGAGAATTCTCAAAAAAACATGGATACCAAAAAATCGAAAGAAGGTAGAGAAATCGAGAAATAAAGCAAAAAATAAAGATAAATTAAAAATTTAGTAATAGCTAAAATTTCTGAAGGAAGTAAAGAGAAAAGCAAAGGATAGACATTTAAAAAAGATTTTATAAAAAAGGGAATTTGAAAAAAGAGTTTAAAAGTGAAAGAATGAGTCCGAAAACATTTTTTAAGAAGGAAATGAAAAGGAAATTAAAAAACTTCAAAAATTTCCGGAAATGAGATTATTATTTGTTCCGCAATGTGAGAAGGTTGTAAATTCAGTCTTCCTATGATTACAATACACCTTTCTGCTCTTCTTTAGCGACTTGTTATATGCTTGATACGACCGCTAACCTAATAAGTGAAATTTTGGTATTAACTCAGGCTATGTATAAAAAGCATTTGATATAATACATAACAAATTTCATCGATGAATTTAGGGAGAAAAGAATGAATAGTTACTTGTATGAGGATCAGATAGAAACAAACATTTGGAGAAGGGAGAAGATCAGCAATGAATAAGCAGCTCTGGGATGTCCCCGGCTAGTAGTGACCATGTTGAGCAGCTCTCTCACTCTCCCTCTCTCTCTCTCTCTCTCTCTCTCTCTCTCTCTCTCTCTCTCTCTCTCTCTCTCTCTCTCTCTCTCTCTCTCTCTCTCCCTTGGCTCTCTGTCTCGCTCTCTCTGGCTCTCTGTTTCGCTCTCCCTGGCTCTCTCTTTCTCCCTCACTCCTTCTATCTCCGTTTCTCCGCGCTTCCCTCCTTTGCTCTTTCTCTCTTTCTTTCTCTTTCTCTTTCTCTTTCTCTTTCTCTTTCTCTTTCTCTTTCTCTTTCTCTTTCTCTTTCTCTTTCTCTTTCTCTTTCTCTTTCTCTTTCCTCTTTCTCTTTCTCTTTCTCTTTCTCTTTCTCTTTCTCTTTCTCTTTCTCTTTCCTCTTTCTCTTTCTCTTTCTCTTTCTCTTTCTCTTTCTCTTTCTCTTTCTCTTTCTCTTTCTCCTTTCCTCTTTCTCTTTCTCTTTCTCTTTCTCTTTCTCTTTCTCTTTCTCTTTCTCTTTCTCTTTCTCTTTCCTCTTTCTCTTTCTCTTTCTCTTTTTCTTTCTCTTTCTCTTTCTCTTTCTCTCTCTCTTTCTCTTTCTCTTTCTCTCTCTCTCTCTCTCTCTCTTGTTTTTTGATTGCCAGAGAGGCACGCTTATAACACATTGATATGTAGAGAACTAAGCGGTCACAGAAGTAGTTACGAGAAGAGCGCGAAGAAGTTGGAAGACACAGAGAAGCAAAGGGCACCTGCAAGAAGGATACTCCTTGCAGAGAGATCCCTGCGTGAAGAGACGCAGACATGCGCGGGGAGAAACGGTTAGAAGCCAACCTACTTAGAACCAGAGAAAGAAAAAGACAAGGGCAGAGTTAGAGAATGAGCGAAGGACAGGAAGAGAATGACTGGAGAGCAAAAACAGATACAGTCTTCAATGTTATGGAGGACGTGTAGAGAGAGAGAGAGGGGAGAGAGAGAGAGAGAGAGAGAGCAAGAGGCAGAGAAAGTGAGGGAGGGAAAAGTGTGCCAGCCAGACTCCTTTGCTATTCACGGTGGGGCTATCGGTCAAGACAACACCAGAAGGTCATTCAACAACTGATTGAGGGTAAAACTTGACTGAATAATCTTCCGCACGTTCTTTTCAAATGAAAAAGCAATAAAATCTTTTTCGGAGAAACTAATCGGAAACCGAGTTCAACTATTGTGAATGGAACGGATGATTAAGGTAATTTTTATTTATGAAATTTGAATTAAGTTAATGAATGAATTTAGTTGATAGTTGATGAGTTGATGGAATGTTTAAACTTTGATGAAGTGTGCTACCTTTGAACATTTAAATTGCAATATGTTTCAGATACTTCTTTCATATCACACAATTATGAGCACTTTAACACATATATAACGCACAGATGATCTCGCTCCGAAGCATAGTCCACGCTCTTGTGAGATATACATATAACCAAGCAGAACTACCGCCTGCTCTCTTGGTCAACGCTAATGTGTAGGAAGGAAAAGTAAAAGAGTGTTTGTAAGCGCTACCTTCAAACATTACCCCTCGGATTTGGTGAATCAGCCCCCCCCCCCCGTAGCGTCCAACTTACCTCAATCAGTCACAATAGTCAGGGACAATAGTCATCATTATGCCACAACCAGAAACAGAGCGATTTGATGATCAACTGAGATTTTAGAACACAGTAAGCTTCAATCCAACTTATGAACTTTCACATTTGACGACGTGAAACTGGGAGGTTTATCAGGAAAACTTTTAAATAAGGGAAATGAGACTTAATGATCTCGGAATTTCTACATATATTTCTCCGTCTTTTTCCCTCTTTTTTCTCTATCACTCTCTCTGCCTCTCTATATTTCTCTCTCTCTCTATCTCTCTCTCTCTATCTCTTTCTATGTTTCACTTGTTCCTCCCTCTAGTAGCCTCCTCCTTATTTCCTCCTCCTTATTTCATTTCTTTTCTGCTCACGAGCAAGGTCACATGCAACGGCGTGCACTTATCATAGCGTGTATGTATATTGCTAGACTAGGGGGAAGAGAAAGAGAAACAGAGATGAGGTTCGCAATTATATAAAGACAGAGGTGGCACAGGAATGTTACAGAAAATGAAGTAGCAGAAGAGAGGATCTGATAGAAGGGAAGAAAGAGAGGAAGAAAGAGAGATGAAAAAGAGGGAGAGAGAGAGTAAGGGAATGATGTGAAGAGGGAGATAAAGAGAAAAAAGCTAGAAAAAAAGGAGGAGCAATAGGTCTTAGAAAGAAAGAAAAAGAGAGAGAAAGAAAGAGATAAAGAGAAAAAAGGAGAGTGAGACAGAGAAGAAAAGGTAGAGATAGAGAGTAAGAGAAAGAAAGGGAGAGAGAAAGAGAGAGATGAGGAGAAAAAGAAAAAAGGGAGAGTGAGATAGAGAGGAGGGAAAGAGAGAAGGTAACAAAAAGACGCGTTTATGAGAATTTGTGTCAAAAAGAGGCTACATAGTACCGCTCAGCTAGCGGCACCAGTATGCGTATTCAAATACATTGTTTTTCAGGTCAACACGGAAAATCAGACTGCGAAGCGAAATCGAAAATTCGAAAAAGTCAATAACTCTGATTAGGTAAATTCCAGCAAACATTTAAAAATTATGATCCGAACGATGACCCGAAAGTATCATCGGATTTTCATACTATTCTACATATACCATTAAAACTAGAAATGCCACCGGTTTCTAGTTGTATGACAATATTCAACTCAAGCACTAACCAACAATGAAGCTTCCCTCGGTGGTTCACCGATAGTAAAGATTTCTCTTTTGAGGTCGCATGATGTAAGCAAGACCTATCCTGACCGCTTTAAGGGTCACGAGACCAACCGAAAAACCCAGAAACCAAAGCTCAAAGGGTTTTTTCTTGTTCTCATTATCTAGTCTTATATATTTTGCTAAATGTGACAGCGTGTAGAATACGCTTTTTTTTTTAAAGTATACATACTTCACCAATTTTAACTAGAAACTGGTTTAGAACTTCGAACAAGTAAATTGTTCTTATTCGACTTGTTATTTTAGAACTGTTTAAGTAAATTGGAGAAATAAAAGTTTTTGAGTCAAAAACAAAACGTTCCGATGCTGTAATAATAATAATAGTTTATAATAATAATAATAATAACAATAATAATAATAATAATAATAATAATAATAATAATAATAATAATAATAATAATAATAATAATAATATAATAATGATAATTATTATAATAATAATAATAACAAAAATATTAATAATAATAACAATAATAATAATAATAATAATAATAATAATAACAATAATAATAACAATAATAATAATAATATACGAGATATTATTATAATAATAATAATATCTCGTATGCTGATGACATCACGATCTGGGCGTCAGATCCCAACATCAACGTCACCTCCGAAAATCTACGCAGGGCCATCACGAAAATTGAAACCTTCCTCAAAGAACGGTCACTCATCATTTCCCCGACCAAGAGCCAGCTCATGCTTTTCACCCCGTTCAGTCGTGAATTCAAGTCTACTCTGGACATATCAATCTGCGGATCACCCGTCCCCACCGTCAACCAGGCCAAGCTACTCGGCGTCACGTACGACTCGATGTTCACATTCAGCCATCATGCCAAAGACATCGCGAGACGGATGTCGCAGCGCAATAACGTACTGAAAGCCCTTGCCGGAAGCACCTGGGGCAACCAAAAAGAAACCCTCCGCCTCACGTTCAAAGCCATCTCGCAAGCGATCTGCAACTAAACCGCACCCGCCTGGTCCACCTTCCTCTCGGACTCCGCTCACGCCAAAATCCAACGTTCTCAGAATTCCGGACTCCGCGTCGTGACAGGGAATCATCAAATGGCCGACACTGACCATATTCATCGCGAATCAAAGGTCATGCGCACCAAATCCCATCTGAACATGCTCGCCGCGCAGTACCTCGCGAGATCGTTGGACCCAGAACACATCCACCAGGGCCTCCTCGACTGCCCGGCGCCCCCTCGCGCAATGAAGAACAACCTCGTGTTGAGCTGCAAGAAGACTGTAGAAGCCGCGAAACAGATGTCAAAGGATCCGAACAATGGGAAATCAGTCGCAAACACCGTACACTCGATGATGGTCTCGAACGAACTCCAATCGTTGAAGGGTGCCGTCATCCTGGGAGGCAGACCTCCGCCCCTTATCCAGGAAGAAGAGAAGGAGTTACCCCACAAGACTAGTTGCACGCTCAGCCAGCTCCACTCGGGATTCAGCAGATTCATCAACAACTACCTCCACCGCATTGACGAATCCATCCCCGACGTGTGTCCCGATTGCTCTTCCGGACCTCACGACGTTGCGCATCTCTTCAACTGCCCATGCCACCCGACCGCGCTGTCTCCAATCGACCTCTGGACCAAGCCGCTGGAGGTCGCAGCGTTCTTGAAGACATAAGAAAAAAAAGAACAAGAAACGAAGAAAACAGACGTTCTTCGAAGCCGGCTACATCCGGTAACAACAACAACCTTCCTCTTTTGAGGTCGCATGATGTAAGCAAGACCTATCCTGACCGCTTTAAGGGTCACGAGACCAACCGAAAAACCCAAAAACCAAAGCTCAAAGGGTTTTTTCTTCTTCTAATTATCTAATCTTATATATTTTGCTAAATGTGATAGCGTGTAGAATACGCATATTTTTTTAAAAAGTAGACATACTTCACCAATTTTAACTAGAAACTGGTTTAGAACTTCGAACAAGTAAATTGTTCTTATTCGACTTGTTATTATAGAACTGTTTAAGTAAATTGGAGAAATAAAAGTTTTTGAGTCAAAAACAAAACGTTCCGATGCTGTAATAATAATAACAGTTTATAAAAATAATAATAATAATAATAATAATAATAATAATAATAATAATAAAAACAATAATAATAATAATAATAATAATAATAATAATAATAATAATAATAATAATAATAATAATAGTAATAATATAATAACAATAAAAATAAAAATAATATAATAACAATAATAATAACAATAAAAATGATAATAATAATAATAATAATAATAACATTCTTTCATTCGTCTCCCTCCCTAAGCGGTTGCTCCCCGCACCGTCTTTTCCCTCGTCTGGAAGAGTCCTTTCCCGAGAAGATTTGGCGCTCCGGGATCGTAGCGCCATGATGAGCGACAGAAGAGGAAGAGTAGCACTTCGATCGCTACTGCTTGCCTCGCTCAACCTTCGCTCAACGCTCAGATCCCATAATCGATGATTTCCCGATGTGGCTTGTTGATCTTGATAAAGCGTTTAAATTGAAAAAAAAATTGAAATTGATAAGAATAATAATAATAAAAATAATATAATAACAATAATAATAACAATAATAATAATAATAATAATAATAATAATGATAATAATAATAATAATAATAATAATAACAAAAATATTAATAATAATAATAACAATAATAATAATAATAAACATAATAATAATAATAATAATTACAATAATAATAATAATAACAATAATAATAATAATAATAATAATAATAATAATAATAATAATAATAATAATAATAACAATAATAATAAGAATAATAATAATAATAATAATAATAATAATAATAATATTAACAAAAATAATAATGATAATAACAATAATAAGAATAATAATAATAATAATAATAATATTAATAATAATAACGATAATAAAAAAAATAAAAAAATAATAATGGTCGCGTTTTCCCACCCTGCGGCATGGTACGCGCTTAGCTTATATGAGATACCGAACTATCCTGGAAGAACCGTTGGCTAATGTCTTGATCGCCGCAGCTGCAGTGGGGAGGGTTGGATTCTTACAAGAGCTAAATACCCACAATGTTTAACCTCCTTGGTTTTGTTCGTCTGAGGTTCGGGTTGAACTCGCGACTCATCGCAAAGTAATCAGCGCAGACTACCATTATGCCAGATTTTCATGCCGGAGTGAGAGAGAACCTATGTTGAGGTATAATCTTTCGTCTTTCGAATCTTTCCAATTAAAGTCTGTTTTTTTTAAATCGGAACTACCATTCATAGTTTCATTCCAAGTTTTTGTTCTTGCATGGAAGAAATGAAAAATAATTAAAATGAAGAAAAAACCAATGAACCGTTGAAGATAATCTCATTCCCTTGAAAGATAATGGTTGATAACGAGTCGAGAACATTCAACGTCGAAGTTTATTGTTTTTGAACTAAGCGTGGGAGAACGGTAATTAACAGGAAGGCACTGCTATCAAGAACTCGAGAACTTCTTAACACCATGTTCCTTTTTATATACACCACAAACAACTTTTCATTCTCTCTCTCGCTCGCTCTCTCTTTCTCAAAGCTCAACCCTCTCTTTTCTCTCTCTCTCTCTCTCTCTCTCTCTCTCTCTCTCTCTCTCTCTCTCTCTCTCTCTCTGTCTATCTCTGTCTCTTTCTCTATCTCTCCTTAGTATTCTGTCTGAGTTCAGTCCTCGTCACTTTTTTATTATTGTATTTGCTTCTCCTTACTTTTTGAACGGTTTTTTTACTCATTCACTTTTTATCGTTTTTTCTTTCAACTTATTATTTTCTTAACAAAAATGATTTTTTTAGTATCATTTGACAGTCATCGATTGTCTGGTTGAAATGATTTTCTTTGTTTTTTCTAGATTCCCTCTACTTTTCTCTCTCTTTTTCTCTCTTTTTGTCTCGCCTTCCTCCCAATCTCTCTTCTTTTTTCTTTGTTCTCAAGATTCTAGCTGAGTCTACATCACTATGCCCGAATATACATACATATAACTTCACGCATCACATCATTAATTTGTACTCTCTCTATCTTTCTCTCTCTGTCTTTTTCTCTATATCTTTTTCTCTTCCCTTCTCTCTTTGTCAAAAAAAGAAACTCTCTCTTTGTCGTTCTGTCTACCGCTCTCTCTCTCTCTCTCAACATCTTATCATTTCTCTTTTACCTCACTTTCTTTTTATTCACTCCAGTCTACAGCATTCAAGCAAAAACTCTCATTATTCATGTCTCGCTGTACGATGAGATTCTCTCGATGTTCGTGGGAAGAAATCACAATTTTAAGCAAATAAAAACTGGAAAACATTAAAGTTCGTAACGCTGATTAATCGTTTTTGAGATATTGGAAAAAAGATTTAGGAAATGAAACAGAGAGAGAGAGATACAGAAAAAGAAAGAGAGAAGAAAAAAGAGCGAAAAAGAGAAAAGGGAGAAGAGAACGAGAAAACATAAAGAGAGAAAAGAGATATTAAGAAGTAAAGAGTAAGATTACAATAAAAACATGGGAAAATGATGAGAAAAAGGAAGAAAGAAAAAAGAACTTGAGCAAAAGAGAGAGATAATAGAGGTAGAGAAAGTGGAAAGACTGTGAGAGAACATGCGAAAGTAAAAGTGATGAAAAAAGAATCAAGAAAAAGTTGGAGTTACATAGAAATGATGCCTGAAAAAACAACCATGTGTTGATGCGTTGAAGAAGAAAAGTCGAAGTCGCGACTTCGTCTTTTCTTCTTCAACGCATCAAAAGGGCACAACACAGAACAAAAGTGTACTGTCTACTGGATATCTCCTCCAATGCGTTTAACTCATCATAAACTCTTTAAACAACCAGTGTATAAAAAAAAACCATGCAAAGCGTCAGGAGTCTCTCGAGTGGAATAGAACGGTCCGGAAATTGAGTGAGAAATCAGCCGAAGCAAATCTATTAGAGAATAATCGATAAATGCTTGATTGGTGATTAGTCAATTAGTGTAAAGAAGCCCTTTAATTTTTTGGTTTATTTTTTAAAATTAATTTTTCGGTTTAATATTTTTAACTGGCGGATTCGAAGCATAAGCAAATGTCTTCTATACGCATTTGCAATGAAAAGCTTATTTCTCCCTTTCTCTCTAGCTTTCATCTCTTTTTCCCTTTTTAACTCTTTCTATTTATCTCTTTCTCTCTTTTTTTCTCTCTGTCTCTCCCTTTTCTCTTCATATCCGCTCTCTTGCTCGTTCTCTATCTCCCTTAACCTCTCCTCTACCGCTTTCTCCCTATATCTCTCTTGATCTTCTATCTCTTCTCTTTTCCTCTCCTTCTCAGCTCGACGAATACTCGGCGGCAGATATCAAAGAGGACCAGAAGACAAACAATCTATGACTGAAGCCTTATCTGCGTACCGTTAATGTGCTTGCTTCTCTAGATCTTCCTTCCGGTTCACTTTTCATCCCCCCTCGCTTCTCAAACTTCCCGGGTCGAGTTTGATTTTTTAGGTTTCAGTTTTGATGTTTGAGGCTGCCATTTGCGATTTTGTTCATAAAATTTTGGTAAAAGACAATTCTGAATAATAAAAATGAAAATTGAATAAAACAAACAGCTGAGAGTGTTGGTAGTTGACGACGGTATTTGACATTTTCTAATTTCTGCGAAACTATTTCTAAGCGAGAGAGTTGTCTAGATATACAGTGAAGTCGATCCAGAAAAATTTCGGGTTGTTTTTTCACATACAGTGAAAAATCTAACAGCTATGAACGTAAGGAATTTCTCAAACGTTGATTGCACACGGAAAGTGTTGAGATGAGCTATTTCTAGAGAGAAAATTTCTCCCAATCCATTGAAAGCCTAGTTTCACGTTTTTACGCAGGACTTGTGTTCACGCAATTTATATTCCTCTTTATGTTCTCTTACACCAACTATTTCTCTGCTAACGTCCGCTCATTTGGCACACTGCTTTCCTTTCTCTCAGTATCCTCGGCTTGCTTATCGCCCTTGGCAGTGTTTTTGTAATCTACACAGATGTCGTTGACTTGATGGTTTTCCAGTCCCATCTCGTCTCCACACTCTTCTCTGCCACTAGAAGTGCTGTCTTCCGTTCTTTATCTTATGTAACCCGCTGCCTGGCTGGCACTAGATGATCGTTCTTTTTATGCGTTAATCGTGTTCTTTTCTCTCACTTCCAGCTTTCCCTTTTTCCTTCTCTTACCCTCTCTCCTCTGCAATCTCAACATCCGCTGGTTCAGCGTTATCTTCCATTCTACTTCCATCAGCTCCAAACCTCAAGCTTATTCTCTCCCTTTGATGTTTTTTTTCCAATAATTTCTTTTCAAAAATTTTCGAGAAACTTTATCAAACATTCATTCCTTAAAAAATCGCATCATCAAAGAGACCCGAGATCAAGAAAACAATTGAATTAAACGAATTTTCTTGAGCAACATCTATTCAATTATGAATGAAAGACATCCATCGCATGGGCAAAAATGGCAATCGGCCGGGACCGAACCTTCACTGCGCAACCGGGGCTTGTAGAGCGTTACAAATATACCAACCGAGACCACATTGTCCTATGCGATTTCTTGCTATGGTTTTTTCTAGTCACGCATGCTCATGAAGAAATTGCGTCATGAAAGGAGTGTAACTCCACAATCCGTGATAAAGACAGAAAGATGATGCAAGAGATCTATTCAATTAACATTGGATAGTTACATAGTTTAAAGGCAGTGACGCCTTGTTGAGACGAAGAATGATACATGTATTACACGCGCAAAAGCTAGTTCACCCGACAAAATTGAGCCCGGTTGGCTTTTTTGTTACCGCGTTACCACCACAACAATGAAGAGGACACAATTTGTTTAACCAATTTTTATGAAAGGCTCAAAGCCATGCGAAATTTTCATCACACATGTATCTATTCCATCATTCTAAAGGCCGTTTTCAGAGACTAAATATAAAATTCCTTCGCAAATCTTTAGTAATGAAACGCATTGAGCAAGGAAATGACACGCTGAAGAGTCTTATCATTCAGAGATTAATGGTATTAAGCTCACATATTCAAAATACATCATTTCATACATTTTCAACATTTCCAACAAAACGTTCGATACCAACAATGAACGAAAAAACAACGCCCAAGAAAAGGATGTTAACTGAGGTATCGCCAACATTAACTCGAAGTTTGAGTTGAAATTTTATTCATGTATCGAAGTTTGAGTTATATGTAGTTCGTTTTAGTTATAGTTCCTTCTCGGAGTTTGAGTCTTAGTTCAGTTTATTCACCGGAGTTTTAGTTCAGTTTATTCACCGAAGTTTTAGTCCTTGCGCTTCGCAGGATCCGCGTTCTCGAAAGACGAGAGCATGTCGCTGAACTCATCCGCGTAAGGCTCTTCTTCGAACTCAAATTTCATTCTTTCGATAAAATATTAAGAAGACATTACTCTTTCCAAGACTACAATTTGTATTTGTGAAAAAAATTTTTTCTCACATAAGGGTCCCCCTTACCTTTTTTTTCACATAAGGGTGTCCACCTAAAGATTTGGAACACAGAGGCCCGTCGATAGAAGATCTGTAGTATAGCTCGTCAAAGGAGGGCGATGCCGGACCGGCCTGGGCATGCCACCGGACAAAACATCAGCCGATACTCAGTCGAATAGCCTCTTGCCTATCTCCGGTCAACGACAGGCGAGACGTCTCTACTCCCACCCAAAACGATGCTAGGCCGGCTTGACCACCCACTCACAAGGCCTATAGCATGCACAGGTTGGTACAACGATGTCCGCCTTCACAAGGTGCAGCATGACAGTCTCAGGACTGCAAAGGACATCAAAACCCTTCTCCGGACGCATCTTGTCCGAAGAACACGAGCACTTCTCTCATTAAAGAGAGTGTTCATAACCAAGTCTTCGATGCGGGATGCTTGCCGGCAACAACAACAACAACATGAGATCTGTCATGACTATTTAACCCCTGACTACAAAGAACAAATCTCCTTTCTACTCACAAAATGATCTGGCGTCTTGCTTTTTCTGGAAGACTGTGGTAGAACAGAAAACAATTCCAGTCAGGGTAATGTGATCTACCGTGCCCTATCGAAGCCAGGGAGTCTGTTCTGCGGGACTCTGTTTTGAACTTCTACGAGGCTCTTTTCACATCGAAAGAGCAGAAGCCTTTGTGAAACCTAATTTCTTCTTAATGAGCGACCTTCTGTGGCCACTCTCGTGTCTTTGTTCACACTAATTTTTGCTTTCGGCGTGCATTTGTGTATTTTTCGGATGCATTATTAATTTTTTGATCGGAGCGTTCTGTAAAATTAAAAAAGAGAGCTCTATCAGCATTCTGTCTTCTTGAAGGGCGGAGAATTTTAGTTGTCTCTTTTCAAGAAAGAATAACCAGTCAATTACTTTTCCAATTTATTTCATTTCATCCAGATTCATCTGTTTAGAAAAATATACTTGAAGCCAGGTCCAAAACGTATCTAAAACATCTTTGAAAACCCAACCTCATTGCTGCAAATTTCAAGTGCGTCCATTACACCAGCTTCTTTCCGCTTTGGCGATAAATTCATATAACCAGTCTCTTTCGGGTGGGTTTGATTTTGCTGGTGGACATCTTTGAGATTCGGGAAAGGCTCTAGCGGCTTTGCCACCGGATACTGAAAGGAGTTTGCCGAAGCTGCATGGGGGCTCTGGGAACTCATTGTAGGTATGCCATTCGCTTTTTCAGCGTTGTGGAGGTGAAAGACATAAGGAGAGGGAGCAGAGGTAGAGGGGATCGGGTAACACGATGGAGCGAAGTGAGCGCCCTGAGAGATCATTGGATTGGGATGATGTCCCATCGGTCGCTGCAATTTAACGATCGAAAATAACCAACTCATTTGACAGTTGTGAGAGCAAGCAAGGGCTATGTAACAATTTAATTCATTTTTCGTTGTTATATCATTCGACCGTGTTAGGCATGGTTATTGTATAATTGGAAAAATTTTTATCAAGCTAATCAGGAATTTCAATTGTGATTAGTCATAAATTCAAGTTCCTTCAAAGTTTTACGCTTTGGTCGTTGAGTGCGAAGAGTAAAGGTCACGAGTTCGAATTAATCAACCCCCTCAACTTTTTTTGCCTACAAGGGAAAAAAAAGTTGAGGGGTTGATTTTTCTCTTTGTTTCTAACATTATTATTAACGCGAATCGATTTAAATTCCAATTTCTAAACAAAGATTTCAGTACAAAAACTCGGTGTTTTTTTAAGGCAAGGATAAGGAAAACACATAGTATTTGTGGAGTCAGTCATAAGGACTCCATCCGTTTTGCAAGCAGGTGTTGAATGAGACCGGTCTAGAGCATGTTTGTACGCGCCGAGCGAGTTGAAAAAGGAATGGGGAAAGGCAAAAAGAGTAAAATTGGAAGTAAAATAGGCGCGAACATTTATGCGCCAACATAGCTGGTCCGGTAAATATTTAACCTCTGTTTGCAAGAGAGAGAGAGAGAGAGAGAGAGAGAGAGAGAGAGAGAGAGAGAGAGAGAGAGAAAAGAGAAAATGAGAGAGAGAAAGAGAGAGGACAGTGAGAAAGAATAGAGAAAGATAGAGACAAAGAGAAAGAGAGAAATATAGATAGAGAAGCAGATGAAGAGAGACTCACAAGTCCATTGGCCGGTATTCTCATGGGTGGCATGTTCTGCAACATGGCGGGATGAAGGGGCAAGTCCTCTTCACAGCCATATATCTTCATAGCCTCTTCATAGCCGTTTGGGACCATTCCTGGACGATGAGCTAAGAAACACTGAGGCTTCATCGCTCCACAAATCCCACCGTGCCACATTCGGCCCATTGCACCTGGCATCAGGCGCATCCCGGGCGCACCGATGTGGGGATGTGGACCTCCTAAACAGACAATCAATACATGAGAACCGTAGCCTCGGTATTCTTCAATCAACTCATAGTTATTTGAGTCAGATCTAAAAAAAATTCATTTTGCTGTTTTAACCCTCTCAAGTTGGTAGTTTTCATCCCTGATCTGGAGACCTCTTTCAATGATGTCAACGTGCTCAAAACCCACCGGCTGATCCATTTCGCTGAACAAAACGTCTAAAAATCCGGGTTTTTCAATAAATTTTGAAAACAAGTTGACACTTTTCACACTTTTCATGTAAGCTGACAACTACGAACGGATAATTCGTCGGTGAAATTGAATAACTAAAACTTTTTATTGTGACAAACTTCCAGGTCGCTTATTCTTTAGCTCACAAGTAACCAGGACTGTTGAGGCTTTTGAAAACGACCGCTCTTTGAGCGATGGAGTCTACAATAATAATATACAGTAATTTCTACGCTTTCATCTCTAGCTCGCTTATCATTATTGCAGACTTCCTGCTCGGAGAGTGGTCCGTCGTTCTCTCTGAACTTCCAACAGTTAAACTAGACCTCTTGTAAAGTATATTTTAGCTACCAACTATCGAATATCGGACAAACTAATAAGAATGGCAACAAGACGAAAAAATTATATTAACCATTTTGGTGTGGGGCGATTTTGACCTGATTCGCAGCGGCCTCCTTGGGAGGCATATTTTGGGATTGAGTTGATCCTGCCTTGAATATTTCAGCACACATATACTATTTTTGAAAATCGAAAACACGAAAAATCGTTTATTTAGTATAATTTTTTCTGTTAGTACATATAATCTAATGAGTCGTTACTGAATTTCCAGCACATCGAAGAAGAGCGAGAAAACGCGTTTGAAAATTGATAGTAAATTTTACGCATCAAAAACTGTGTTACTGTATTTAAAAAAGTATTTGGGCTTTTATCCGGCGAAAACATTCGATTGTAATAGCATCTTCTTTTAACTAGTTTTGCTTTTTTCGAACTTTTCATTAAGTTGATAAAACAACTGCTTAAACATCCTTAATCTTCATTTCTCAAAGAACACAGCTTTCAGCGAGCCTCCGAGTATTTTTTCGGACGAATTAAACTAGTAAGTATGAAAGAGAAAGAAAGAAAGGAAGAGAAAGATAATGAAATTATTTTCTGCATCCACGTGCATACTTTGGCTCCAGAGCTTTATTAGGAAAAGTTAGAAAAAAATATAGAGAATGAAAGAGAGGAGAGAGAGAGGAAGAAAAAGAAAGAGAGAAAATTTTAGAGAGAGAGAACTAGAAGACAGAGAAAGATAGTGTGTGAGAGAGAGACAGAGAAAGATAGCAAGAGAGAGAGAGTCCGAAAGACTAACCCCTGCACTGGCGGGAACCTTTCCGTGTGGGATGCACTGCATCATGGCGGGATGGAGGGCTGCTTGCTGTTCACACCCAAATGGCATCATTCCGCCTGGAACCATTCCTGGTCGATGAGCTACAAAGCCGTGTGGAGTCATCACTCCATGCATTACTCCGGGCCACATTCGTCCCATTTCGCCGGGCATCATGCGCATCCCGGGAGCACCGATTTGAGGATGCGGACTTCCTCAACCAATATAAAAGCCGTGGTAGAAGTCTCATGTTCAGAGTTATGAAACTTTCTAAAAAAATTTCACGCTTGTTCCCGCCTTCCGGTACGGTACGCGCTACCCCGGGATACGGTACAGACCTATACTCAGGATATCAAAAAATACTCAGACCGTTTTCTTTTTCTACTCATGGTTTCAATAATGAGGACTCCGTAGAACTAATTTTCTCTAAACCTAGGAATAACGAGAGGAAAAACGATATGAGTAATACCATTTTGATGCATCGGCCTTTTCGTTCCGTCAACAGCTGGCTCATTGGAAGGCCTTTTGCGGGTGATGGTACAAGAAGTTGGTATAGCCTGAGAAACTCATTTTAACATAAACCTATTCTCTTCAACATATTCTCCTATATCGTTCCCTTTTAAGTAGATGATTGAAATGATTACTGTACTATAGGATGTTACTGTCATACTGCGTATTGAATTCATGCAGCGCTTGAGGAAAGCTCGTGAGAAGAATTTTGGGCTTCTATCGCTGTGCATTTATTTTTCATCTCGCTTCCCCCCCCCCCCTCTTCGACTCTCGTTTCCTCTTCCCCTCTCGTTTCCTCTCCCCCCTCTTCGTCTCTCGTTTCCTCTCCCCCTCTTCGTCTCTCTCCCCTCTCTTGTTCTCTCGCTCCCCCTCTTCGTCTCTCTCTTTCCCCTCTTCTTCTCTCTTGGTCTCTCGCTTCCCCCTTGTTCTCTCGCTCCCCCCTCTTCATCTCTCTCTTCCCCCTCTTCTTCTCTCTTCGTCTCTCGCTTCCCCCTCTTCTTCTCTCGCCCCCCCTCTTCGTCTCTCGCAAAAAAAGTTTCAACGAAAACCCCCTTTTCGTCTCTGTACATTAAGGTCTCGTTCCCTGAACATTCGTCGATTCTTCCCACAAACGTCTTCTGTAGAGTTTTGATGAACAATCTGATTTACTTTTTGATGAACTATTTTTACACAGTTTGATGAACACAACATTGATCCTGACCATAACCTGAGGATAGTTTCATTTCATTTCATTTATTGTTCCACGCAACATTATAAACAATATCACGAAGTCAATACGACAAATTAGAGCGTGGACTATGATATATAATCGAACAGAAAGGAAATTAATTTAAGCACTGATGCTGGTGACAATACGTTTAATTTTTTCTTTAAATAGAGCTGAGTTTTGCAAAGACTTGAATTCACTAGGAAGGCATTCCCATATAGAAATCGATCTAGATACAAAAGTAGACAATCTAGCAGGATAGAGAGCGGGAAGTCTAATGTTCAATTGGTGACCATGCCGTGTATTGTACTGATGAGGATTAAGTGTATACAGATGAGAGGTGTCTATGGATAAGTTGGAATGAAGGCTCTTATGGAGAAAACAAAGATCTCTTATAGTGCGACGGAGTTCAAGCGATTCAGTACCGAGAAATTTCAATCTTTCGGGATAGGAAGCATTGCCAAGGCCACATCTATAGAAAACCCTTCTAGTGTAATTACGCTGCACATATTCAATATCATTGACTAGTTGTTTGGAGACAGGAGACCAAATTTCCGTACCATACTCGAGTATCGGACGAACATAAACATTGAATGACTGCATGAGGAGAGAATGGGATTTAGATTTAAATGCTCTGAGGATCATATTAGCTAGAGAAGAAGCTTTTTTGCAGATAATCTCTATATGAAGCTTGTAACTCATATTACCATCAATCGTTATACCTAAATCTTTAACAGAAGAAGATTTGCTCAGGATAGAATTATTGATTTCATAATTGAGCTCAACAGGTTGTTTACCAAGGTGCAAAACAGTACATTTAGTAGGAGATAAGGTTAAGTTCCATTCAATACACCAGTCGCAAATGTTGTTAATGGCTAACTGCAAGTCACTGTGACGTGATGGAACTTCGGCATACAACTTTAGATCGTCGGCAAAAATGCTATATCGAATCGTCGTAGGAATAACTTTTTTAATATCGTCAATGAACAGCAGAAACAATAAAGGGCCAATAGAAGAGCCTTGTGGAACTCCACTGGATACTGCTGCGGGTTGAGAATATACGCCATTTAAAGATACAGATTGTTTACGATTGTCTAGAAAGCCAGTAATCAATTTAACAATGGACTCGCTGATACCTAAACATTTAAGCTTATATGTTAAAAATCTATGATCAACGCAATCGAAAGCCTTGGAAATGTCAAGAAATATAACGTCGACAGGAGATCGTTGAATTAGATGGTTTATCATGAAGGAATGTGATTCAGCGAGTGAGGTTATGGTTGAACTCTTAGATCGAAACCCGCATTGGAATTGGGACAGTAGATCATTATTCTCAATACACATGTATAAGAAATTCGCTATAATTTTTTCGAAAACTTTGGACAAAGAGCACGTTAGAGAAATGGGTCTATAGTTGGAAGGACTCGACGATCCTCTAACTTTAGGAATGGGTTTGACAATCGCGAACTTCCATGAATCAGGTATTTGTCCGGTTGTAATGCAGTTATTGAAAATAATTCTGAGAGGCGCTAAAATAGCAAATTTACATTTCTTGATAAAAATGTTTGGAATAAGATCGGGAGAAGTGTTAGCCTTATTCTCGAGTTGCGAAATAGCTTTCAGTATCATGGAGTCATCAATGGAATCGAGGTTCGATAAATTGCTTCGAACATAAGGAGCCGGTAATACATTTTGTGAAGGAATGGAATAAACGGAAGAAAAGTAAGAGGAGAACATCTCGGCTTTCACTGAAGTATCAGTTATTGCTACATTGTTATTATCAGAAACATTATACGATTCTTCGAAATTTTTGAATCGGCTCTTACAATACGAAAAGAATTTATTGCGATTTTCTCTTAACACAAGTGATGCTTCTTTAGATGTCTCAAAGGCATATAATTTATCGGAAAATTCTTTCGAAACCTTTCTACAATATTCAGAGTGAAGAGCTCTAGCAGAAACTTCTTGTTGTTTCTTGAACAGCTTCTGTAGTTGGTAAGGATAACGACTTATCAGGGGGGCAGGCAATGCGTTAGGAACGTATTGGTCAATCAAACTACAAAGATAATCGCACGTATATGCATATGCTTGATTAATGTCTAAACAAGATAGAGCGAGAGTCCAGTCATGTAGATATATCGACATTTCGATACTAGACCAATCAGCTTTAGAAAATATTCTAATTGGCTGACTTTCGGGATCAGGATTTGTAGAATGTGAAATACTAAACGATATGGCATTGTGGTCACAACTTGGAGTAAACGGGGCTATGACATTGCACGAAGAAATAACTGGGTAATCACATAGAAGTAGATCGAGGATATTGTTACCACGTGTCGGGTAGTGAACCGATTGAATAAAATGATTATCACAAGAAAAAGCGAGAAATTGAGAAGCTGATAAATCATTTGAAGACGTCAAGTTTTCCCAGTCGATACACGGCATGTTCATGTCCCCTACAACTATTAAAGGAACGTTCGAGCATTTATTAGACGCGATAAATTCCATCAATGGTGCTATAATTGAATCGCTAGCACTCGGAGATCGGTAAACGCACATTAGGCGTACTCGAGGGTAGAGAGAATTGACAGAAAGCTCAATAGTAACGGCTTCACATTCATAACAAGAGAAAGAAGATACGAGAAATGGACATAAAATGGACGCTGATAGAATAGCTACTCCACCGCCTCTATTACTGGCAGCACATTTCCGATCTGATCTAAATAAGGAATAAGGTTGACCTGAGAGTAATAGCAAATCGGAATCAGAATCAAGCATCCAAGTCTCTGATAAACAGACACTTTTGTACAGAGAAGAAGATAGAAGAAATTGTAGTTCGTACAATTTGTTACGAATAGAGCGACAATTGCAGTAATAAAATAGAAGAGGATCATTGACCAAATGTACTGATAAATCGAACTTTAAAGGCTCACTAACACCAGCATCATCGATATCCTATTTGTCTTCCCGTCCCAAAGAACTGTTCTCACGCATGTGAAAAGGACGTGGATGAGAAAAATGAACAATTCTAGTACCTTGGACTCCCCATTCGACTGCTCCAGCTTTGTCGTTTCTTTCTCGAACGGTCCTTTTGCAGTCTCTTTCAAGCTGAAGTCCTTCCCGAGTCAAATCTTCGCGAGCGTAGGCCCGAGGGTGTTGCCGGAGCGTGTTGGGACGAAGAGATCTGATTTTCCGAAGCATTTCTGTACGAAGAGATGGGACCGGTAGGTGCACTTTCAGAATTCTCCGTTTGCTGTCTGGATTTCCATATCGGCGATGAGTGATGGACTTGTCCTTGAGCGCAGCAGAGAGAGTTGGAAGTCCGAGTTCGGAGACGAGGGCGACAAGGAAGTTCCCATCAGAGGCATCCGTTTCCATGTCGTTTTCTTTTTCAGAAAGACCGACGAAGACGATGTTATGAGCTTTTTCTTCGAGTATGGGCCTGTCTTCTTGGAGCACTCTTCTCACAGCATCGTAGGCGATCAGATCAGGTTGAGAAACAGGAGCGAAAACTGGATTTGGAAAAGTCGACTGTGGTTGAGAGAGAAGAGGAACCATTGTGGCGAAGGAGTTCATCATTGAATTCACGGCAGTTAGAAGTTGAGTAATTTGGTCACTTTGGCGGTTAATTGTTTCAATCAACAATTTGATTTCGGCAGAATGTTGAGATAGTACAGCGCTTGTAGAGGGAGGAGGCATGATGAGAGTATTTTGGACAGGGTCAGATAATATAGACAGAGCTATATCGATTGCAACCACTCAGTGCGCACGTATGAGAGATATGAGATTTTCTCTTAACACAAGTGAGTAATTTGGTCACTTTGGCGGTTAATTGTTTCAATCAACAATTTGATTTCGGCAGAATGTTGAGATAGTACAGCGCTTGTAGAGGGAGGAGGCAGTTCATCATATACATTCAAAATTAGCTACAAAATAGGTCCTAGATATAACCTGAGGCATTGGATGGAGGGTAGACGGAGGAACGGCGCGCAATACAGCCTTGTCCACATGGTTCTGGAATGAATAATGGACGCCCTAGATATCTGGCAAATTCGATGATCCTTCACCGATTCGCTCAGCAAAATCAAATACAAGTTCTCAGTTGCATATATTTTAAGCATCCAGGGGAAAACTCTCGCACGGGCAAAAGCTTTTCCACCGAGCGGAATCGAACCCAGCTATCCCTTTTTCACCTGATCGGAAGTGGGGCATGTTACCAATTCAATACCGACGATACATTATTAATTCATTAAATAGTGCCCAGAATAAATACTATTCTCCTGACAATCTATCTACCTCTCTTTACTTTACTTCTCCGTGATCCACTCTCACTGTTTCTGCCTTTCTCTCCCGTTTTCTTTTTTCTTTCTTTTTCTCTGTACTCTAACCTGAATCTGCATTTCTTTCTCCCGCTCCATAGCCACGGCTTTCTTACGTCGCTCTATGTCACTTTTCATCCACCTCAAACAATTCAAATTGCCATCTCCAGCCATCCCGAAACACCGATAACACTTTACTTGCATAATTCGAGCCTTCCATGGTCCCGCACTGCGAGTGAAATTTATGCGCAATTCTATACGCTAACCAGAAAAGCTGAGGATATGAATTCTGTGCTTTTATGACACTCTCTTTTTCTTCACTCTCACTCTTTCTTCAACATCAACCGTTTCATGAATAGCCTTTCTGATCTACACGCTTGTTTGCGGTTAGGAATACTCAAGTCTGACTTTGTGATGACCCCTGTAGGCTAACTTGATGATTACCACCTCCAGTTAACTAGGTGATGACCACTCTATGCTAACTTGGGGATGACCATGATAGTTTAACTTGATGTCCTTTTCTAATGGAGCGTTAGAATATCACTTTTCCCTTTGCTAAGTGATTTTTTTTCTGCTAAGTGATTTTCCGCTAAGTGATTTTTTTGAACGCTCCAATGTCTCACCACGAAAACATGGACTACGGTAAAAAGAAAGAACACATTCATTCTAATGGAGCGTTAGAATTCGCGAAAACATAATGAAACATAACGATATCCCGTTTTTTTCGAATTGCGTGAACGTCTTGTTCTAACCTAAAATGTGTACAATTAGTGAGAGAAATATAACGTTCGAGACATGAGCAGCGATGTCTTTTTTTCTTGCAGCGAGAGAGTTCAAACGGGATATCGTTATGTTTCATTATGTTTTCACGAATTCTAACGCTCCATTAGAATGCATGTGTTCTTTCTTTTTACCGTAGTCCATGTTTTCGTGGTGAGACATTGGAGCGTTCAAAAAAATCACTTAGCAGAAAATCACTTTGCAGAAAAAAAATTACTTAGCAATTTTAAAAGTGATATTCTAACGCTCCATAAGCTAACATAGGGATGACCCTTCTAGGCTAACTTGGTGACGACCACTCTATGTTAACTTGGTTATGATCACTATAAGCTGACTTGATGATTACCAGACTAGGCTGATTGGTGAAGACCACTCTAGATGAACTGGGTGATGATTACTCTGAGCTTAATTGGTGATGACCACTCAACGCTAAATTGGTGGTAACAACTCTAGGCTAACTTGGTGATGACCACACTAGGCTTACTTAGTGATGACCACTCCAGAATAACTTGATGATAACTCCTCTAAGCTAACTTGGTGATGACCACATTGGGCTAACTTGATGTAATTTTCTATGCTGACTTGGTGATAACCACTCTGAGCTAACTTGATGATAATCACTCTAGGCTAACTTAATCATCACACTAGGCTAGCTTAGTGATGACCACTCTAGGTTAACTTGATGATAACCACTCTAGGCTAACTTGGTGATGACCCCACTAGGCTAACTTGGTGATAAGTGGCATGCTGTTCGTCCTCTCCAACTCCTCCTTGATGCCTCTGTTAAACTCCTCCCTCTCCCTCATCCTCTCATGCAATATCCCTGTCAGCTCCCAGTTCTCATCGGTTGTTTGGCGGGCTATGAACTGGTGCCTGCGAGTAGATCATTTGAGATGTGAAGAGAGAAAGAGAGGGAAAATGAGGACGAGAAAGGGAGAAAGAAGGTGAGAGAGGAAGAAAGAAGGCGAGAGATGGAAAAAAGAGAGAGTGGGAAAGTAATGGCGAGAAAGATATCAAGTAAGAGGGAGAGAGGAAGAGAGAAAGAGGAAGAGAGAGAGAGAGAGAGAGAGAGGGAATCAGAGGACATTGAAAGAAAGCGAGGGTAATAGAAGGCAAGAGAGGTTAGAGAATGGGAGAGAGTCATGAGAGAAATCGACGGTTTTCTCTCACGAGTATATTACACGATAGAGATATTATTACTATAACCACTATTGAGCTCAACAGCCGATCACTAAAGAATAATTGAAATATTGTTATTTCATGCCGCGTTGGTACAAAGTCTTGGTTAAAAGTGCGCGTTTCGTGATACGAGCACATGACGGTCCCAAATCGACCAAAAAGAACTATCAAGCCATACTCTTGCCTTCGAAGGTGCTACAGCCCACAAGTTCCCACAATCGCAAGGGACCGGTTCCATCTTCACCGGTATCGAGCGCGTCCTCAGGTGGCGGATAGAGGGATGTCTCTTTGCACAAGTGCATTGGAGATAGCTGGCTTGCCCGTCGCGGACCAAAATTGGATAGTATAGTTCGTCAAAGGAAGGCGATGCCGGACTGGCCTGGGCATGCCACCGGATAAAACATCAGCCTATACTTTGTAATGGCGAGTCGAGGCGCGAGTAAAATAACCTCTTGCCCTTCTCCGGTTAACGAATGGGTCTCGCGAAGAGGATCGCCGACTGCGGTGCGAGTGTAGAGGGATAAAATTTCTCCGGACTCAAAAGGATCCTCAGCAACCTATCCAAAAGGACTACCCTCGACAGGACCATAGGTTACCTAAATTTGTCAATAAAAATTTTGCAGGCGAGGGGCCGGGCGGAGAAAAAATTTATTTCCTCGGTTTCGTGTAAAATTCAATCCCTTATTGTATTTTGTAAAATTTACCTACAAGGTAAGTAATGAAACAGATTGCAGTTTGCAGCGTAGCGTTATTAGAAGCGAGTTCTTTAATGAGTTTCCGACTGTTATTTCTTTTATTAGCTAAGGCTAAATACAATGACAAATGGACTGCTACATACTTCATCAAACAACATACACACAATAATACTTGGAGGAAATTATTTGCATCGGATAAAAAGGTTGGAAACGTAAGAGAAAAAACACTTACAAGAAAAAAATAAACTTTTTTCGGCGGAGGGCCGGGGTTTTTTTCGTATCTTGTGGTAACCTATGGACAGGACCTATGGGCAAACAACAACATGAAGCCATACTTGCGACTAGAGGTCAATCATTACAAGAAATTTCATCTAAACGTTATCAAATCCACGCAAATTTTTCAAAGAGTATTTGGTTGGAGTTTCCAGGCTTTTAATGAACTTATTGTGATTCATAAAGCTCCAATAGAGAAGAGTTAGCATAGCTACAACGGTCCCTTGTAATTACTGAGAAATTGGGAAAGATCGACCGCTCTTCCAGCAGGGGAATCTGGGATAATGAGAAGCGAGCTAGAGGTAAAAGGCATGGAAGGGAGAGCTTCTGATTGATCTAGACTACCTCGCTCAAAGAAAGGTCACTTTCAAAATTTTCTGCAGTGCTGGGATGGTAAGAACAAAAAAAAGCTATTTATGACTTTTTCTTTTTATGACTTATCCGCTCTATTGATTGATTATACAAATAGTTCATCTGCATCAGGGGTTAAATGGTTACCGTACCAGCTATGTTGGCGCATAAATGTTACCGTACCAGCTATGTTGGCGCATACATGTTCGCGCCGAGAATGATCTACACTCTCTTCTCCTTCAGTTCTGTTCAACTTTTTTCTACTTCTATTTTTGCCTTTCCTAATCCCTCTTTCCCTTCGCTCGGCGCGTACAAACATGCCTTAGACCGGTCTCATTTAACGCCTGATCTGCACTCATCAAATAACTTGAAAAATATCGTCCATCGCTTAATTTAAACAATCTCCTCCTTTTCAACCCTTTTCTGAGAACGTAGAATTTAGTCTAAAGTATCGATTATGTTTGGACTTTACGGCCTCAAGGCGTCTAACTCCCGCTAGAGACCGGAATTCCTCCATTTTGGGCGATAGGAATTAAAAGCGAGAAGTGAGTTGACGGCTTTCAGCCACGACCAAATGAAGAAAGTCCGAGTGCTGTACTACCAGATATTGATCTATCTTTATTATGGTCTCTCAAAACTTGGCTCATAAGAGCGCTAGCGAAAGGCTTTTTAGAAGGTAGTTTATGCTGCTGTCCCGCTCTCGCCTCTATGTAACCTCGTTGGCATTCGCCGGAGAGCGTGGTTCCGTAAATTGTGATTTGTCAAATGCACTAATTGCACCATAAAGAAGACTTTCTGGTTAAATTTTTATTGACACACTTTCTCATCATGTTTCCAAATTTCAGCTATAAATTCACTGAAATTTCGGCTTAGGCGAAGTTCATGCTTAAGAGGCCGTGTCAAAATGTACAAGTAGTTAATTTCACGAACACGCTTTCCGGAATCAAACTTTTCGGCAATTGCCCGATCCTAAAAGATAGATGAAGCTGTTTAACCTATCGTCCTCTTGAATCAGCTCCGAGGTACTGGGAATCTGCGAAGCTGTCATCGAACTTCAAAAAAAGAACTGAAACAAAAAGTAAAGTTTTTAGAGGACAAAACTTTGCTTTGCGTACTTATAGTTTTGTGATTCCACAGACTGTCAGAAAACCCGAGAAACCTTTTTTTGAATTATAAAATGAGATCAACTGAAATCTACTTAGAGTTTGATCTACTTTCAGGATAATTTTTTGAATTATAAAATGAGATCAACTGAAATCTACTTAGAGTTTGATCTACTTTCAGGATAATTTTTCTCACAATTCATCTTTACAATTTTAACAAAAAAGGTTCAGAAAATTCTTAAAACACGGAAACGAAATACTAACAATTGACGAATAATCGCATAGAACATACGTACACCATAAATAACAAATTTGCGCCTCCTTTTTTAACTTAAAAATTTGTAGGGGTTGTGACTTATTCTTGAAATCTCATCATCTGACATGAAAGAATCCCGAATTTTTTTTCCATCTATGAATTTTGGACTTGAATTAGCACTGCAGAAAAACAAGCAGTCAGATGAAGATGGCTCAGTTTCTTGTGGTTGGTCAATATTCTTTTGTGGTGAAGTGTCTAATGAAATTTTTGGGGTGAAATCATGGTTTTCTAATGAATAAAGGGCACTTTTTGCGTTTAGTGCCTCACCTACCAGATTTTAAAATGGTTCATACGTCTGACGGAACTTTTTCACTTTAGCCCCCCCCCCTCTCAGAGGTTCAATTGGGTCTGTTTTGGGACAGTTATTGGGTCATTTTCTTGATACGGTCTCGTTCGCCTAATCCGAACGGCCTCGTTAGCGTGAACTTTTTCCTAAGCCTAAGCGTTCTCAATGTAAAATTATTTCTTTAATGTAAAAATAATTTTTTTGAGTAAAAATAACTTTTTGTAAATGTAAGTAAAATGTAAGTTTTCTACTCTCCGGCCTCCAGACCAGATAAGTAAAAAAGGACCAAAGTTTACGCTAACGGGCCATTACAAAAGCACACCGTGCGCACTGTGCACACTGTACACCGTACAAATGCACGCTGCACACTGTATAATTACCAATGCACGCCGAGGCGCGGGAAAGATAGAAAGAGTGTTTGACGCACTATTATGTTAATTTTTGATACGGTCTCGTTAGCCTAAGCCGTACGGCCTCATTAGCGTAAACCATTGCCCAAGCCTAAGCAGAAAAAAATGAAAAAAACAACTAAATAAAGCGCATGAGCGGAGTTAAGAATTTTCCCGCGCCTCGGCGTGCATTGGTAATTATACAGTGTGCAGCGTGCATTTGTACGGTGTACAGTGTGCACGGTGTGCTTTTGTAATGGCCCGCTAACGAGGCCGTACGGCTTAGGCTAACCAGACCGTATCAAAAAAAAATGCCACTCTCATCTGACCCATTTGAACCTCTGGTAGGGGGGGGGGCACTAAACGCAAAAAGTGCCGAATAAAGTGAAAACTTCACGATTTTTGGCTTTCAAGCATTTATTTCTTTCTCTCTCTAACTCCTTATCACTTCTCTTCTCTCTCCCTGCTTCTCTCTCTTTCTGACGGTCATAAAGAGTTTGGTAAACTACGAGAGAGGTGATACTCATGAAGACGAGAATCTGTAAAAAAATAAAAAGAAGGGTAGAATTAGTGAGAACTTGGCGAGCGTTCAGAAAAGGGGGAGAGGATGAGTAACGCGTCAACAGCGGTGATCTGTGTTATGCATCTTGTCATTCTCACTTCCAGAGAGAGAGAGAGAGAGAGAGAGAGAGAGAGAGAGATAGATAGATAGAGAGTACATCTATTCCACACATTGGTATATAGAAAACAAAGTTGTAGAGAAGTACTTCTAAAAAGATACAGTAAAAGGTGGAGGATACAGAGAAAAAAATTGTACAAGTAACAGTTCGTGAGGGCAGAAAGAAAGAGACAGACAAAGGCGGACAATCTGTCTTTCTCTGTCATAGAAGGAGAGGAATACGTTTGAGCTATAGGAGTAAAGAAAGAAGAGTGATAGAGCGAGAAAGAGAGATTATGTAAAAATAGGGAGAGATATGGAAAGAAAGAGAGGCAAAGAGTACGAGTGATCAGAAATAGATCAAAAATAAGCGTAAAGGTCATTAGCTGCCTGAGAGAAAACTAGAAGTCTAGAGTCATTATTGAAATTTTTTTTAGGAACACAATTAAAGTCGCAAACAACCGAAGATATTTTTTTAGGTACACAATTAAAGTCGCAAACAACCGAAGATATTTTTTTAGGTACACAATTAAAGTCGCAAACAACCGAAGATATTTTTTTAGGTACACAATTAAAGTCGCAAACAACCGAAGATATTTTTTTAGGTACACAATTAAAGTCGAAAACAACCGAAGATATTTTTTTAGGTACATAATTAAAGTCGCAAACAACCGAAGATATTTTTTTAGGTACAAAATTAAAGTCGCAAACAACCGAAGATATTTTTTTAGGTACACAATTAAAGTCGCAAACAACCGAAGATATTTTTTTTAGGTACACAATTAAAGTCGCAAACAACCGAAGTCGCGGTTATAATCAACAAAAATCAGTCATTTGAACGGTTATTTATCAACTTAATCGAATTAAGTTTATGCTGAAACGTCCGATCCGTCTTTTTATTTCCCTTAAGAACACCGCGAACAACGCATGATACCGATTACAAGTGTATCTTCAACTCGATTCTTCATCCAATGCGTTTCTCTCTATCAAAACACCATGAGCGAACTTTTGTCACCTCAATACAATGAGGATATGAGGACAAATTTTTCCACCACCCGTTTTTCCCCTTAAATTTATTTAATGTTTATTTATTATTTAATGACCTGGTTGGAAGATGAAAAAAAAAGATCAGGCCAACACAATTAGTATAAAGTAGAACTTCGCTCAGTCGGTTGCAGCTAAGATTTGAGCAGGGTTCTCGTCGAATAAGGCCTTCGTTGCAGAACCAAGCAACGGTAGAATCATCAATGAGGAAGTTTTGAGGGAAATCAAAGTTCATATTTCGAAAAATTTAAATTCGTGAGTTTCAGTAGATGTAAAAAGGAAGAGAAAAAAGTGAAAATGAAAAAAAAATTTTGATACAGTTAAAAAATTGTTCGCATTTTTTGTTCAAGCTTAAAACATCAGTGAAAAAAGAAATAAAATACCAATCAGAACAGAGTCAGTTATGGAGGGACCACAATAGTTTACCTTCGCCCGGAATTTTTATAAATCGAATCAAGCCTTAACATGAATTATACCAGCCCACATAATATCCCTGATACCAGGTTGAGACATCAGTTGTACAAAGTCGAAACTAGCATTTTATGTACATTGAACATGGTATTCAGGTTCGTCCAAGGTCCGGTTGTTCGCCATTAGAAGTCGAATGATCCTGCTTCAATGCATTTACTCTGAATGGGCAGCCTGGAGCTGTTTCCTCTCATCGCGCTTATGTATCGACTTGATAAGAGTGAGGCAGCTCGGTTTGATTCTGCCTCATGAATAAACTGTGGTTTAGTGGTTCCAATCGGATCTAATTGTGAAGATTTTCGCTCATTTGTAGAGAGTTCTCAACTTTAACAAATCTCTGCTATCTCGACCTTAATGAATTATAGACTTTAATAAGCTCGAGGGTCAATTATTTGGGGGAAAAACTACACTGTCGTTTCCCAGTCGATAATTTGTCCTCTGAACTACTAGAGCACACAATACATAGCACTTAAAAAGGTCGTGGCATCCCCTTTCCAAGGTCGTGGCATCCCCTTTCCAAGGTCATGGCATCCCCTTTCCGTTCGATGCTCTTCATTCACCATTCTGCGTGATTTAGACCATGAGGAATGATGAGACGGAAAGAGAAGGCTAAGAAGAGTATCGGACGGCCGGTCCCCGTGAGTGGTTTCGGCACCCACTGCCACTGGGCCTGACTAGCACACGCCGCCCTGGCTAGAGCGATATAGAACGTGCGAGAGGCTTGGTCCAAATTTCCCTCTAAATTGCGAAGTCGAGAGGATTCAAGTCAGGCGAGATAGCAGGCCATTATTCTTTGGAAATAGGAGAGTCGTTTCGCACCAATCCGTATGCGATGGGACGCCGTCTTGCTGGAAGATATAATGACATATTTCGAAGAGAGGAATGTTCCACGGTCTCAGAGCCTTTTGTAGCATTGTTTTGAGGTAGATCTGAAAATCCACCTTAACGTTCTCCTTCATGAAGACCAGCGGACACTTTCCACTCGTGCAGATCGCGCCTCAGAGCATAATACTGGTTGGATTATTTCATGAAGTCCGCCTCCATGGTCTGCCTTTGTTTCGCCAATACGCGTGTGCTTTGTGGGTTCTACTGTGAAAATCTGTTCACTACTCAGGATTGTGCAATGCAGCTCGCCTTTGCGGGCACGTGACAAAAGAGCTAGCTTTCTTCTTTCTCTATTTTTGTCCGTGAGCATCGCAAGCTTGCGACTCCGATGCAATTTTTTAGCTAATCTAATCTTTTTATAAATGATTCGACTATTGATCTTTCCGATACGCCGAGGTCCTTGCCCAATTTTCGTATGCTTCTCTACTGATTTTGTTTTATTGTCTTTTTAAACTTATTGACATTTGTTGATATTGAAGAGGACGGTCGTCCAGGACGAGAACGGTTCCAAAATCCGTTGGTATTTTTGAATCGTTTCATAGTTCGGTAAACAACTGATTGCGTCATTTCAAGCGTTCGCGCGATGTTCATTGGACGGCATTTTGGACCATGCATGGCGATGTATGCGCTGCGTCATTTACTGACAGCCACCATTCCAAAGACAGACAAGAGATAATAAAGAAAATGTTTATAGAAATAAAAAAATGCAGCAATTCTTTGACGCTCATAAAATCTGTTTTTAAGTGGCCGACTTTCGAGCTATTTGCAATATTCACCCCGCACCATGTATAGAGTTACTGGTTTATATTCATCCGTATGTTCGTCCTGGCTTATTCTACGTTGCCCTCCTATCGACTCGTGTTGCGTCTGAAATGATACATTAACTTGAATAAAAAAACCATATTATTTTTTTCCAAGTTTAGTTGAGTATTTTAACAATAAGCAGTATTCGAAAACTTTATTTAGGCCAAACATTCAATTTAACATTACATATCTGATTTAAACCCGAAGGCAAAACGGAACAACAAAGTATAGGAAACGTCTTAAAAAATTTCTTTTGTCATTCAAAGCGTCGTTTAAACAAGGCACTGTTTGCGTTTATGCCCCCCCCCCTACCAGAGGTTCCATGGGTCATACGTCTGACTTATTTACAAAAAATTACTTTTACATAAAAAACTAATTTTACATTTAAAAAAACGCTTAGGCAAAAGTTTACGCTAATGAGGCCTTACGACTTAGGCTAACTAGACCGTATCAAAAAATGCCACTCTCAACTGACCCATGGAACCTCTGCTGGGGGGGGGGCTTAAACGACCCATGGAACCTCTGCTGGGGGGGGGGGGGCATAAACGACCCATAGAACCTCTGCTGGGGGGGGGGGCATAAACGACCCATGGAACCTCTGCTGGGGGGGGGGGGCTTAAACGCAAACAGTGCCAAACAATGATTCGAGACAGTTGGTCTAGAATATATCTTTATTTTTTTAATAATAAAAAAATACAATTAAAAAAAATATTTTTTTACGGCTCAGCATTCGAAAAATAAAGCTTCCCACTTCCTACTAATTAATAGCACAACTGAGCACTGTACAACTCGCACAATTAAATTTATAAGTAAATAGTTTGGAGTCGAAACTAACATAAATTGAAAGTGTAAAAAATAGAACAACGAACCAAAATACGCTTTGGAAGATCTTATTGTGAACATTTTATATATATTTTTTTAAATTTCAGCAACGAACCAAAAACAATCGATAATTAATAACTTTGAAAGAATGCTATTCAACAACTCAGATACTGAAATCGTTAGTTATCCGCTTTCATTTATATATCATATATAATATATGTGTATATTTATATATCATTTATTTATATACTTTTCTTTCCTTTTTACAATATTAAAAGTACACATGTAATAAATAATCAATGAATGAATATGAATGAATGCTTATCGTAACTCGAGTAATTGATGGGTACATTTGCAAAACTGCCTTATTTCTTTGAAGAAGAAAAAACGTTAGTCTTTGATTGGCGAACCAAAAACAATCGATACGGCTATCTCATTCATAGATCATTTAGTGTGCACAACGTTTCATTATTATTGATCGATACTCAGCCTTTTACCAAACAAGACACAAATACTATGTTTTATTTTAAAATTTTCCTACTTGAAAAAATGAGGTTTTATTAAATAAAAAATTTCCTGCCGCAAGTATTTTAGTGGTACTTCGTCATCATAATTACGCTCTGAGAGTATATTCCGGAGGTTCTAATCGGTCGCTATTCGGACTATAATACTGACTCGGTATTTTGCTTAATAAAGCTTGCCCGTGAATTTTTAAAACAAAGTTTTATTTTTTTAAATGCCACATAGAACGAGTTTTCGCCTTTTTGTAGGCGGTTCGATAATTTCTGAAAACATATCGCGGAATACCTTTACTCCGATGACTAATAATGGCGGGGAATTCAAATTCTCGGAATTCCTCGATCTGATCGCTGCTGACTACGGCAGCAAATGAAGCCACAGCAGCAGCAGAATGCCACACAGGAGAGGAGCAGAAGTATGTACGTCAGCGTGATAAATACTGTAATGGCAATGTAACCCAACTAAAAAAATACGAAGAATCTGGCGAAAAAACCTAATTTTATGAGTTTATACTCATTATCAAAAATATATTGTTAGCACTTTAATCCAACCTTAATGTTGAAGTGAATATATCTCAATTACCGTGTTTAAGCTGAACTCTTAGGGTACCGTAACCCAAAATGCATAGGTCTCACCATTACATCTTCTTATCAAAACTCTCATCACAATCTTTAACCACCAAAACCCTCAAGTATAAACAGTGCCTCCCAAGTCTCTTTTTTGGAAGGGCCCATCAAGTCTCTTTTTTTCAAAAGCTAAACAGCTCTCAGCGCTTAAGAAAGCTAAACAGCTCTCAGCGCTTAAGAAAGCGGAAAAAAACTGACCAAACGAGAAGACGTAAGTGAACTCATCACAGTATTGGAGGGAGGACGCGCCTCGCTTCAAGTCTCCGTAGTTGCTGTACACCCAGATCGAGCCCAGAACGAACCTGTGGAATACACCACAAATGAGAGGATCAAACAGGAGCATAGGTAAACTGCCAACTAGCAGAAAAAATACTAGAGCGACCGACCTATTGAACCCCTCGCTAAATCTCTCACCTACCTCGAATTTAGAATAAACTCCTCAGAGATTGTCTGATTAACAGAAAAAAACTTTTTAATTTCAATGTATGAAACGTTTTATTTGTCATAACTCAGCCCAAAAAGGTTTCGTCAAAAATGGAAACTGTCAACCTACTCAAGCGATCGGCCTATCGAAAACTAAAGACAAATTTTACCTATGAACAGGAGGACTGTCTGTAGTCAATCAAAATGAAGAAGAGAGCAGAAAAGAAAAAGAAGAGAGAGAAAGAGAAAGAAAGAAAGAAAGAGAATATAGCAAAAGAAAACTTCAGAGCGTTTTGTGTGGAAAATAGCCAAAACATCCGAACTTTTTTGTGGAAAAAGACCAGCACTTGTCAAAAAACTTAGAAACCACCGTTCATAAGATAAAAAGTTTCAAAACAATAAACATCTCCTCTCGCTTTCTTCCCATTTTTCTCTAACCCACGCTCGAATGAACAGTAGCTTTAAAAAAATTTTTTTTCGGACAAATGCAGATGAGCTCTGCTTTAAAGTTTTTGTAGATTGCTCACAGAGCCGCAAAATAACATAATAATACATGAAGCAAAACACTAGAAATTGAAGTCACCAACAAAATTTACTCGAAAATAATGTGACCCGTAAACTATGCAACGTTTACAGACCATATCACTGCTTGTTGAGCAGAAGCCAAAGGCAATTACTCTTCTTTGATCTACAGAAAGCTTCGGAGAGAGGAAACCAACTTACCATATAGCGAGAAATGTGTTGAGTAGACCGGAGCACATCAATATCGGGCATGGAGTACTAACTTCCGGGCCATACTGCAGAACAGGATGCACTCATTCTCTTTCTCTTTTCCATCTATCACAAGCTCCATCCTTTTTTCAAACAACCTTCCTCTTTTGAATTCCCTCAACCTCGCAGCGAGGTACGTGCCTTTCTTATTTGAAATAGCGTCCTAACATGGTCAAACCAGGGGTTAAATGGAGCCGCCCAATTTGGGTTTACATGTATCCGCCGCTCAAAGTTTGAAGGAAAAAAAGAAGAGGGAATGAAAGGAAAGTGTAAGAAAAGAGAGGGAGTTTTTTGTCAATAGTGTGTGTACAAGTAAACGTCGACGGGACCGATCCGGTCACTATTTAACCCCTGGGTCAAACCAGCAGCTGGTTTTTGGTAGATGCTTGACTAAGTCAATCATGCAGATTAGCCTGATGGGAGACTCGGAACTTGTAATACAATAGTAAGGCTAACATATCACCATTGCCACATCTCGAATACCCCCTCTTCCTGAAGGTATCTTTTAATCAGGCTTTTCCTTGTCACCCGCAGAAATAACTTGTTAATCAAGATGACTATTGATGAGGGAACGGAAGGCATTTGAGAGAGCGCGAGAGCTTGTGATGTAAAAGAGAGGATGAAGACGATCACAGCACCTGTATCACTATATTTCATAGATAGCGCATATATTTCACCCGCAGTGCGGGTTCGAGTAACACACTGCTTGTAATCAGACGCTCTTCTCGAAATCTAACCTTCTTTTGCCTCAGCTTCCTCCAATAACCGGTTCCAGCTTGCATCAAATAGCAAACACCCGAGACCAAGAGCCATCTGAAAGGCAAAAGAAGCGTTGTGAGATCTACATATCGTATTACTGTAAGTGATATGTGCTTCGCTGACCTGGGAATCATGGGTTGCAGGGGACAGTTCTCCAAGTTGATTGAACCAATGACGATCATTCCGATGGGTACAACGTTGAGAAGTGCCAGGACAACCATTGCAGCGACTAAAAAGACTCATTTCACAGCTGTGAAATCATTACCTAGTTGGGAGCTGAAAAAGAGCAAAACTGACTGAGACAAAACTGGCAGCCACCGAACTAGACCAGGTGTTAAATGAGACCGGTCTAAAACATGTTTGTACGCGCCGAGCAGGGGTTTTTTAGTGTGAAAGATTAATGGACAGACGCCCGCCAAAGGCGGTAAATTTTTTTCACATAAGGGTCCCCCTTATGATTTTTCAAACAGAAACCCGCCGAAAAAAAATTCACATAAGGGTCCCCCTTAGGGGTAAAAAATTTTTTCTCACATAAAGGTCCCCCTTACCTTTTTTCACATAAGGGTCCCCCCTAAAGATTTGGAACACAGAGGCCCGCCGACAAAAAATCTGTCATGACTAAATAACCCCTGGCGCCGAGCGAGTTGAATAAGATATGGGGAAAGGCCAAAAGGGTGAAAAGAGAAGTAGAGAAAAAGTAAAAGAGAACGGAAATAGAAGAGGATGTAGATCATTTCCTGCGCGAACATGTATGAAAACATAAAGCTGGTCCGGTAACTATTTACCTCTGAACTAGACCCAACCGGCTGCATCTGAACTAGACCCAAATTAAAGAAGAATCAGCTGGCAGCCATTTCACTAGACTCAAAATGAGTAGGTACTCACCGGCAACCTTCCACTAGGACCCAAACCTAATGCGAACCAGCTGGCTACCATCGATTGAAATGCAAACCGAAAAGAATCTCCATCGAGGTGCGATGCTTTCTAAGACAACGACACAAGTGGATTTTTTTGGAAACAGTAAACGGAGAAAACGGACGAGTATTCGCTATCGCATTCCCGGCTCGGGTCACAAATACCGCGAGTCCACGAGGCGAGTTAACCTGAACGAACTCTTCCCAGAATATTGTTTAGAAAAACAAGAAAAAAAAACTTGAACAAAAATTTTTTTGCGCTTCCAAACTTTCTTGCATCTACAGATATCTTATGAATTATATTAACCAAACGCTCAATATTTTTACTTTTTCATACACCATTCATTATAGTGCTGGTTTTGAAGTATATATGAAATTTTAAATCGAATTGCTTACTTGACGAAATTCTCCATAGATGGATTCGTACGACGGTGGTTGTGCTGAAAGAAACAGAAAATTTTCAACTTTTATCCTTAACAATTACAGTCAACTTTCGTGGAATGTTTTCTCCCGATGTACCTTTTCTGAAAGCTGTTTTGTCTTTATCTGCAAAGAAAGCATACACACCTACCTAGTTTTTCAAATGATCATTTGTTTGTTATTCTAAGGCGGTTGGATTCCTGCTTTCCAGTAATTGTAGCGAAAAAAACTAGCAATTAAAAACATCTCTAACTACTCTTTCGGGAAAAGCTAAAACTAATCGAAAAAGCTCCTTTGTTATATCATAACCTTGTTTTCGATATAATTCTCTTGCTGCAAAAAATTATTCAATTAAAAAAAACCTTTCAAATGTAGGCCTATGACAACCAGAGCCCTAAAATGGGCCTCAAACCCATGCAAGTGACCGACCATTGGTATGGGTGGCGGATTCGTAGGTGGGCGGCTCTTCGGGCGGGGCCGAAGGACTCGGATAGGCTGCCATCTTCTGCTGGGGGCAGGAGATGACGCTCTCTCAACAACACCGCCTTAACACAGACACAACGACGCCCTTCTCTATGTAAGCAAGAGATAGCATTAAATCGAATTGCATAGGTGGAAATTGTTCATCAGTACAGAATCAACATGAAGCAGCGGGAATGAATCCAGATAAGGGAGCGCAAGAAAATGAGAGGTTGAGAAAGATAGTAATAGAGAGCAAAAAAGGCTCAGAGACAGCAAGACAAAGAGAAAATCAGAGAAATGGAAAACATGCAATAACATTTTGGCAGACATGACAAGAAAGTCAAATGAATGATTAGAGACGCAGGATCAAAAAAGGAATCATAGTTTTTTTCTCAAACATGCAGGTCAATAAAACATCGGAAGCTTGATTCAATACGTCGATATATCGAAGGCTTTTCATATAACACTATCGCAAGGAATAGCAATGTGTCCGCGTGGTGTAGTGGTAACGCGCGCTCCCGGTTTATGGTAACGGACTTTCTAGTAGCGTATAGAGGCTACACAACCCTGAAAAATTATTTTAAAAAAAACTGCTCGAGTAGATTGCCAGGTTATTATTCCATATGGAATTAGCCATACTAAATAAAGATCGTTAGTCGAAGAAAAATAAGCTTTAAAAAATAAGAAAAAACAATTTGAACCTTCGAGATGAATATTTCAATAAAAAAATAATTGGGCTGCTAACCACGAATTTTACCTTCGATTGAACCATTTTCAGCATTTATTCAAAAAGTTCAAAACAATTTCATCGAGATCTTCCAGTGACAAATCAAGTTCAAAAACACAAATCAAGTTCAAAAACACAAATTTTTTTATAAAAAGCAGAAGAAATTGATTACTTTTCAGAGATGATTAAGAAACACGAGACTGTATTCTGCATCACAATTTTCTGTAACCAGAGGACGCAATTGGAAAACGGGATTCATTTTACCTAACATTTTTTTAGCGGGGTATGTTCTCGCAGTATACGACGGTACCGCAAGAATGCAAAAAGTCTCTTCAGGACCATAAGAACCCGGTTCACGAATAGCCGGCGAGCACATTGAAGAAGTGGTATACTTCGTCCTTGTCAATAACCGCAATCTGCAAAGCTCACACTGGACATCTGTCAATCGACATAAAATATTATTTGCATTCAAAAGAAATCGGGGAGGAATAAGACGAACGAATTTCTCAAAAATTGAAGAAAATTCAATATAAGCGATTCTTTTAGTTACAATGAGATACTTTCAGCTCTTCAAAACTGTCACTTGGGGGATAAATTCAGAATGTTACTCGTATATGAAGCTGAGTACGGGCGTGGCATAATGGTAGTGTGTTCGACTATTGTACGAAGAGTCCCGAGTTCGACTCCCACCCCGGACAGATTCACCCAAACCAAAGGGGTTAAGAAATGTTGGTAGTGCTCATGCACGAATCTGACTCTCCCCACTGCTGCTAATCACACTAGCAGTGATCTAGCAGGCAGCCATTGGTTCTACCAGGATAGGTCTGTCCTGCATCTCAGGGGAGCGCGTACCCTGCCACGAGGCGGGAACAAGCGCGAGGAAGATTATTACTCGTATATGAAGCTGGAATTCTGGGTTATATTTAAAAGAAGTCGTCGAAATAAGCATCTTACACAGCCAAAAATCCATTGCTCTTCTACGCTCGGAAACCAGCCAAAGAGTGAAAGTCATAGGTAAAATGCCAACTGGCAAATTTTTTATGCGACCGACCTACCGACCCTCTTCCTCAGTCGAAATGAATGTATCACTGTTTTCAGTTGGAAGTAAAAAAATCTTCATTTCTCTACATAAATATAACGTTTTTCAACCGGTTTCGTCAAGTCGGAAGAGGATAACTTTAGCCTACTTCAGCGATCGATAACTTTAGCCTACTTCAGCGATCGATAACTTTAGCCTACTTCAGCGATCGATAACTTTAGCCTACTTCAGCGATCGATAACTTTAGCCTACTTCAGCGATCGATAACTTTAGCCTACTTCAGCGATCGATAACTTTAGCCTACTTCAGCGATCGATAACTTTAGCCTACTTCAGCGATCGATAACTTTAGCCTACTTCAGCGATCGATAACTTTAGCCTACTTCAGCGATCGATAACTTTAGCCTACTTCAGCGATCGATAACTTTAGCCTACTTCAGCGATCGATAACTTTAGCCTACTTCAGCGATCGATAACTTTAGCCTACTTCAGCGATCGATAACTTTAGCCTACTTCAGCGATCGATAACTTTAGCCTACTTCAGCGATCGATAACTTTAGCCTACTTCAGCGATCGATAACTTTAGCCTACTTCAGCGATCGATAACTTTAGCCTACTTCAGCGATCGATAACTTTAGCCTACTTCAGCGATCGATAACTTTAGCCTACTTCAGCGATCGATAACTTTAGCCTACTTCAGCGATCGATAACTTTAGCCTACTTCAGCGATCGATAACTTTAGCCTACTTCAGCGATCGATAACTTTAGCCTACTTCAGCGATCGATAACTTTAGCCTACTTCAGCGATCGATAACTTTAGCCTACTTCAGCGATCGATAACTTTAGCCTACTTCAGCGATCGATAACTTTAGCCTACTTCAGCGATCGATAACTTTAGCCTACTTCAGCGATCGATAACTTTAGCCTACTTCAGCGATCGATAACTTTAGCCTACTTCAGCGATCGATAACTTTAGCCTACTTCAGCGATCGAAAACTTTAGCCTACTTCAGCGATCGATAACTTTAGCCTACTTCAGCGATCGATAACTTTAGCCTACTTCAGCGATCGATAACTTTAGCCTACTTCAGCGATCGATAACTTTAGCCTACTTCAGCGATCGATAACTTTAGCCTACTTCAGCGATCGATAACTTTAGCCTACTTCAGCGATCGATAACTTTAGCCTACTTCAGCGATCGATAACTTTAGCCTACTTCAGCGATCGATAACTTTAGCCTACTTCAGCGATCGATAACTTTAGCCTACTTCAGCGATCGATAACTTTAGCCTACTTCAGCGATCGATAACTTTAGCCTACTTCAGCGATCGATAACTTTAGCCTACTTCAGCGATCGATAACTTTAGCCTACTTCAGCGATCGATAACTTTAGCCTACTTCAGCGATCGATAACTTTAGCCTACTTCAGCGATCGATAACTTTAGCCTACTTCAGCGATCGATAACTTTAGCCTACTTCAGCGATCGATAACTTTAGCCTACTTCAGCGATCGATAACTTTAGCCTACTTCAGCGATCGATAACTTTAGCCTACTTCAGCGATCGATAACTTTAGCCTACTTCAGCGATCGATAACTTTAGCCTACTTCAGCGATCGATAACTTTAGCCTACTTCAGCGATCGATAACTTTAGCCTACTTCAGCGATCGATAACTTTAGCCTACTTCAGCGATCGATAACTTTAGCCTACTTCAGCGATCGATAACTTTAGCCTACTTCAGCGATCGATAACTTTAGCCTACTTCAGCGATCGATAACTTTAGCCTACTTCAGCGATCGATAACTTTAGCCTACTTCAGCGATCGATAACTTTAGCCTACTTCAGCGATCGATAACTTTAGCCTACTTCAGCGATCGATAACTTTAGCCTACTTCAGCGATCGATAACTTTAGCCTACTTCAGCGATCGATAACTTTAGCCTACTTCAGCGATCGATAACTTTAGCCTACTTCAGCGATCGATAACTTTAGCCTACTTCAGCGATCGATAACTTTAGCCTACTTCAGCGATCGATAACTTTAGCCTACTTCAGCGATCGATAACTTTAGCCTACTTCAGCGATCGATAACTTTAGCCTACTTCAGCGATCGATAACTTTAGCCTACTTCAGCGATCGACCTCTCGAAAAATCAAGAGAGATTTTACCTATGACGAAAAGGAATGAAAAATTGTTCTCTTTTAGACCTTTATCAGAAGGGTGATTTCGGAAGGGGCGGGTAGGGGGTCAAATAGAGGAGGGAAGGGGCGGGTAGGGGGTCAAATAGAGGAGAGATAAGTATCAACACAAAGACGTGACACTTTTCAAAGTGAGAAGAGATAGTTCAACTTAAAATTCAAAAATTTTGTAGAAAATAAAGTGATCGGAGAAACGTGCACCTTTGTGGAACAAGTCGCGCATCGAACCGGCAGAAAGATATCGTCTTCGCTCTTTTTCAAGGAAGATGCTTCATGGGGACCCATGCGCTTTTCCTGAACATATTCAAATACTCGGGAGTACTGTAAACTTCAAAGCAAGTAAAAAACATCATTCGTAAGCTAAATTCACATAATTCCACACAGTGTAACGAAAATTTAGGATTCTGAAAAAGGACCCATGAAAGTTATAATATTAGCTGTAGCTTACCATATAAAAATTCTTCCCTTCTCCACCATAACATAAATTCTTCCCTTCTCCATGCACGGGAGTCGGTTGCGTCCACGACTTATTCTCAGAATCCTTTCGACTCTTCTATTCTAGTCTATTCACGGAGCTACTGCTCTTCTACTTCTTCTCTGCGTCAGAAGACTCCTCGAAAACATGAGGTTGAAAAGCTAAGCGGTCCTATCAGGAGTCTTCAGTTGCTTATTCCTCTTCGCAAGTTCCCTTAAAACACTCTCTGCCCACCATGTTAGCGATAACACTGAACATGTTGTTATCCTTTGGTGATAAAAATATAAAAAAAAATTAATGAACTCTACATAAAACTTGCAATTTCAAAACCTGCCAACTCGTAAAACTAACAATTTTTCTAATTTTTTGTCTCTCCTTCCTCTTGTCTTTACCGGTCTTCTCAATCATCAACTTTTCCTCGTGATCAGTTACACAATTCTCAACAAACATCGCTCTGAAACACACGCTCTGAAACACAGGATTTAATTTTCACAAAAAAACAGATTTTACATTCAAAACTAACTGTTTCGAAACCTCCCGGCTGATTCAAATGTTTACTTCATGATGAAATGCATAAGAAAACGAACATAAAAAACCTAGTTTTCTACGATAAGTAAAGCAATATGTGCAGAAAAAAGAGCTCAGAGGAGAACTTGAGCTCTTAAGTTTTGCAGGAATTAGTTTTCATCGTCATATCAAATGTTTTTCTTTGAAGACTGATGACTAATAACAAGTGACGTATTATGAACTTTCTCTTATCAGAACAATCGTGAGAAAAACGGGAAAAGACCCCATGACATCTTTTGACTTCTTAAGATAGAGTGTTGTTTTTTTTACTCTTCTAATCCCCCCTGTTATTCGAATGCTCCTTACATCAATGGTGAACAACATTGAGTTCCGAAAAAAAAAAACAATTAAAAATAAAACATTTACTTGAAAAATCGGACTTCAAGAAGCGCGGAAAAACTCGAGAAACGTAATTTAATATTTAAAATAAAAAACCTAGTTTTCTACGATAAAAAACCTAGTTTTCTACGATAAAGGTAAATAAAACGAAGAAAAAAACCGAATAGGAGAAGAAAAAAGAGATCGCTCCGTTATTACTCGGCCGAACATCTTTATGTCTACTAAGTCTTCCCAACATGAGCCCTCTCTCTTTCTTATCGTCTCAACTAATACCTCTCTCAGTCTATGCATACATTATCACAGAGTAATGCCTTCCTTTCCACATTGACAATAATAGCTGTGGAAGCTATAAGAACTCCGATTCCCTAATAAATAAAAAAAGACAAGTTTTTTGTTGTATTATTTTTGCTAATTCGAGCGCAGTACAGTGAGGCAACAAGTCTTTAAAAAATTGAACAGAGCACTTGTTCCTGATTTTAAATAACTGCTCGTTTAAACCCCCAATTCTCTGACAATTGTTTTTTTTTTAAATTATCAACTGAAACGTTTAAAACTTTTGCTTTTTTGAAGTCATGCATTTGCCAACTCTTTAATGCCACATGCTAACCTGTACTGCTCCTTATAAATGGCATGCCTCTGACAGTCTCTCGTAACAAGTGTCATACAACAAGGGCAAGAGAGTACTGCGTCCGAGCCATCTTCTAGTCGAGCACTTTTCATGTTTATCTGTAATAAATTTACACTTCATATTTAAATATCATTCCTAAATTTTTCCTGGCTGGAAGCGGTCGAATAATTCTCACTCTTTATTTATATCGCTCAGAATGAAGAATTCTGGAGCCTTATTCAGAGACAAAAATTTATACTAAATTTTAGGGTGAACTTTATACTAAGTTGTAGTTTCGCCAAAATGTAATTCAGAGAGTAGACTTTAGGGTAAACTTTATACTAAAGTTTAGTAGGAAAGCTGAGACGCTCTCACCCGTCTTGTCTCTGAATACAGAACTAAGTTGAACTTAGGTCTACAATATACTAGGGTAAAATTTACCTTTGAGTTCATCCTAAATCTCTGAATATGGCCCCTGGTCTCTAGCAGGGATCCCCCCCTGGTCCCCCCCTTGATGTAGTATCGCCCAAACCATAATCGACACCTCAGCCTACATTCTACACTCTTCTCATCCTCCCCATCAAGAAACAAAGAATGTGACGCAGTCGTTCGGATCATTGGCGTTTCATAACTGACGCCTTCTGTATAATCCGATTGTTTTTTTTGTTTTTAGAAATAAAATTTTCAAGCCAAACAAGAAAAACGCAAAAAAATTGCATCGGCCGGGAATCGAACCCGGGCCGCCCGCGTGGCAGGCGAGCATTCTACCACTGAACCACCGATGCGACACTTTCATTGAAGTCAACTCACACTAAATTCATTGCTCTTTCCTTGAGCAGCTTGCCGCGTATTTTGTACCCATCTTTCATTATCATCATCCTCTTCAGCATCGTAGAAGTCGGGGAAGGGCTGTTCTTCTAAGCTTCTCCTTTTCGAAAGTCCGCTCATTTCATTTGAAGCTTCCTTCGTTCTTTTAATATGCTTCTTTGCTGAGGAACGGATCGGATTTTCCTGAAAAGGGAACAAAATTCTAACACGAGGGAGAGGGAGAGGGAGAGAGAGAGAGCGCAGTACCAACCTCTTCTTCATCGTCATCACTCATCTCTTCCTCGCTTCCCATGCCGGCATCTGAGACTCTCTTCTCTTCCTTCTCTTCGAAAGTCACCTGAACAACTCGATTCATCTTCATCGTCATCACTCATCTCTTCCTCGCTTCCCATGCCGGGCATCTGAGACTCTCTTCTCTTCCTTCTCTTCGAAAGTCACCTGAACAACTCGATTCATGGTTATTGTGTTCTCTGTGTTGTATTATTTGCTGAGCGGAGTTTGAATGGTCAACTCAAACGAACTTTTATTGATCTTCCATCAAGTCTTCGTTCTCATCTTAGAGATCTATATTTTTCCTCTTAAAATTCTTTGTCTTCGCCTTAAAGGCGGACCTTGGCGTGAAAAACTCCATCAGACAGTTCAAGTTTTTCTTATTTTCTCCTCTAAAGTAAAGATGATTGATTTTGAGCCTCTCCCTCTGTGACCTCATAAGCTTTTTTCCATGCGACTCACCAAATGTTATTCTGTTAAATTGAAGGCATGAAAACTTCAAAGATTCGTTAATTAGATTCTTCAAATTCTCTATGCATTAGACAGTTAAAGTCTTTGTCGTGCCAGTGAAGAGATGCGGTGTGATTTCGTGCAAAGACTTTAACTGTCTAATTAACCTCCACGATGCGCGTCACTCAGTACTCAAAATTCATATCTCTATGCATTCTTTCACTTCCATGAAAAATTCATCACTAAGTTTCACCGGCCACTTGGAGAAGAAAATCTATCGGATTTCCTGTACAGCCTCCATCAAAAACTTTTTTAAATTATTTTTTTCCTTACTCTCAAATTTTTGTGTTGTTTTTCCGCGCTGCTTGGCATAAAAATTCGAGGGCGGAAAAAATGAGAGGAGAAAGATACATCTTGGCTATGAAGTCAAACTGCTCTCAACTCATAAAAAAACTCACACTTCAAACTTTAGCATTACACCTGAAATCTACGACTTCCATTCATACTTGTAATTGCTGAAAAATTTTCGTCTCGTCAGCGCGATTATAACCTTTTTCTTTCCTGTCTTATCCATAATTCAACCTTTTTTCTTTGCTGCATCACTAATATTTTAACCTTTTTCTTCGCTGCTTCACTCTTATTTCAAACCTTTTTCTTTGCTGCATCACTAATATTTTAACCTTTTTTCTTCGCTGCTTTCACTATTATTTCAACCTTTTTCTTTGCTGCATCACTAATATTTTAACCTTTTTTCTTCGCTGCTTCACTCTTATTTCAACCTTTTTCTTTGCTGCATCACTAATATTTTAACCTTTTTCTTCGCTGCTTCACTCTTATTTCAACCTTTTTCTTTGCTGCATCACTAATATTTTAACCTTTTTCTTCGCTGCATCACTCATAATTCAACCTTTTTCTTTGCTGCATCACTAATATTTTAACCCTTTTTCTTCGCTGCCTCACTCATATTTCAACCTTTTTCATTGCTGCATCACTAATATTTTAACCTTTTTCTCTTCGCTGCCTCACTCATATTTCAACCTTTTTCTTTGCTGCATCACTAATATTTTAACCTTTTTTCTTCGCTGCATCACTCATATTTCAACCTTTTTCTTTGCTGCATCACTAATATTTTAACCTTTTTCTTCGCTGCCTCACTCATATTTCAACCTTTTTCTTTGCTGCATCACTAATATTTTTAACCTTTTTTCTTCGCTGCCTCACTCATATTTCAACCTTTTTTCTTTGCTGCATCACTAATATTTTAACCTTTTTCTTCGCTGCCTCACTCATATTTCAACCTTTTTTCTTTGCTGCATCACTAACATTTTAACATTTTTTAACCTTTTTCTTCGCTGTTTCACTCATATTTCAACCTTTTTCTTTGCTGCATCACTTATATTTTAACCTTTTTCTTCGCTGCCTCACTCTTATTTCAACCTTTTTCTTTGCTGCATCACTAATATTTTACCCTTTTCCTTGCTGCCCTCACTCATATTTCAACCTTTTTTCTTCGCTGCTTCTTTCATATTTCAACCTTTTTCTTTGCTGCATCACTCATATTTCAACCTTTTTCTTAGCTGCATCATTAATATTTTAACCTTTTTCTTCGCTGCTTCTTTCATATTTCAACCTTTTTTCTTTGCTGCATCACTAATATTTTAACCTTTTTTATTCGCTGCCTCACTCATATTTCAACCTTTTCATCACTAATATTTTAACCTTTTTCTTCTCTGCTTTACTCATATTTCAACCTTTTTCTTTGCTGCATCAATAATATTTTAAGCTCTTTCTTTGCTGCATCACTAATATTTTAACCTTTTTCTTCTCTGCTTCACTCATATTTCAACCTTTTGCTTTGCTGCATCACTAATATTTTAACCTTTTTATTCGCTGCCTCACTCATAATTCAACCTTTTTCTTTGCTGCATCACTAATATTTTAAGCTCTTTCTTTGCTGCATCACTCATATTTCAACCTTTTTCCTTGCTGCATCACTAATATTTTAAGCTCTTTCTTTGCTGCATCACTCGAATTTCAACCTTTTTCTTTGCTACATCACTAATGTTTTAACCTTTTTCTTCGCTGCTTCACTCATATTTCAAAATTTTTCTTTGCTGCATCACTAATATTTTAAGCTCTTTCTTTGCTGCATCACTCTTGTCTTGTGTGCTCACTCTTGTCTTGTGTGCCCACTCTTGTCTTGTGTGCTCACTCTTGTCTTGTGTGCTCACTCTTGTCTTGTGTGCTCACTCTTGTCTTGTGTGCCACTCTTGTCTTGTGTGCTCACTCTTGTCTTGTGTGCACACTCTTGTCTTGTGTGCACTCTTGTCTTGTGTGCTCACTCTTGTCTTGTGTGCTCGTTGAGTGAGGTGACCTATCGATTCTTCTCTCTAATGGTTATCACAAGGGCCCATAAGCGACAAAGTCCAGTACAAGTCCTTCCTAAACCCACTCCAAATGGAAGTCTCAACGATAAGAACATACCAACTATCGTTGCTGAAACTCTTTCCTTCGCGAATAGTTCTCCTCCGCCTGGTGTACCTAAGGGAATCTGGGACACAATCTCTCGTCTTTTAATCACTCTATCTACCACAATCGAACAACTATCTTCCACTGCCTCATCTTGCAAATGCTCTTCGGATTTGGTGAGTAAAAACTTGGAGACCACGCTTCCATCTTCCGAGTCAGAATCACTGATTGAAAAGCATAACCGCATGAGGTCCTTAGTTATCTATGGCGTACCTGAAAGTTCCAACCCCAGTTCCGCCTACCGTATGCAGCATGACGAACAAAACGTTGCCCAAATTCTCGGCGCTCTCCAAATCGATGCTCGTGCCCAATCTGTTTATCGACTAGGCAAAGAAACAGATCGCCCTCGACTTCTTAAAGTGCTTCTTCCAACAAGAGGGCATCTTTTAAAAGCACTAAAGAACCGGACCAACTTTGAGAGAAAACGTCGTTTGGAGTAGAACTTATGTCCGCAAAAGTATGACGAACGAGGAAAGAGACGAATGGAGGAAATTGAGAGCTCAACTTGCCCTATTGAAGAAAACTCATTCGGCCGACGGCTGGGTGATTTACCGCGATCAATTATGGAAGAAATGTGAAATTTCCTCGAAGAATAGAACGTCTGTTCCACCTCCGATGGCCATGACTACACCTACGCGTTCCAGCCCGACTACACCGCTTCCGTCAAACTCCAGCTGCTAGGCTGCTCCACCGGTTTGAAATGTGTTTTGATCAATGCACGCTCCATTGTTAATAAGTTAAGTGAGCTGCACACCTTTCTTTGTGTTTATAGACCTGATATTCTTCTTGTTTGTGAGTCATGGCTTAATTCTAAGATCGTTGATTCTGAGCTCGTTGCTAGGTTACCATATGTTGTTTTTCGTTCTGATCGTTTGAGAAGAAAAGGGGGTGGTGTAGTTGCAATTTGCCGTGACTTTCTTTCCGTGTCCTTAATTAAAACTCTGCACGATGTTTCTAGTGAATTAATTGCACTAGATATTCATTCACCTTCTTCGATAAATACTCTTCGGATTATACTCGTTTATAGACCTCCTAATACGAATCCCGATCAAAATAACCAGTTATTCGAACTTGTTAGTGATTTACTTTGTGTGCCTCATACAGCTGTACTTTGTGGCGACTTAAATCTTGCACTTGACTGGTCTAATCCATCTTGCGCTACTGGCCAGCACAAAGTATTGAGTGACCTAGTGGCTGATCTTTCTTTCACGCAGTTTGTTAAGGAACCTACTCATTTGAGCAACACTCTTGATTTGGTTATTGGGCCTCCTGGATCGATATCGAATTGCTATGTAACATCGCCTTTCTCTCTATCATGTGACCACAATTCCGTTTGTTTCACTATCCTCCATGATAGCTCTGCTAACCTTTTTGAGCCTAGCCTTGATTATAGACATTGCGACTATGTTTCTCTGTCTGCTGCGTTATCTAGTACTTCATGGACCACTTTGTTCGATAATTTCATCGATATAAATGATCTATATTCTCGCTTCTTAAACACTCTACTTCCTCTTATCACTGATCACACTCCTTTTTACAGACGTAAACTACCTTTCGACTCTTACCCACCTCATATAAAGAAAATGATCATGTACAAGTCTAGTCTTTTTCGCAAACTGAACTGTGCTCCAGTTGTGACCGAATACAATAGAATATGTATGAAAATAAAATCTGAGATTGAGAAACTGAATAGAAATCGCGAACTCAGACTTTTAAATTCCACTAAGAACCTGTACAGTTTTGTGAATAGCAGATTAAAACAAACAACTCGTATTGGTTGTATAACTGTCGATGGATTATCCAAGTTGACTGAAAAGGCAAAGGCCAATGCATTAGCCTCTTACTTCTCCTCTGTCTTTACTCAAGATAATGGAAACTTGCCTATTCTCAGTTCTCGAAATAGTTATTCCAAGTCAGACTGTATTATAATGCCTCAACAAGTATTACGTCATTTGAAGAAACTGAAATCATCTTGTTTTGCGCCATCTGACTCTATTCCGTCTATTGTATATAAAAATTGTGCAGAAGTACTTGCCGAGCCCCTTTCGTTTCTGTTTAACTTTTCCTTAATACTGGGTAAGGTTCCTGACATCTGGAAACAAGGCATTGTCGTACCGATTAATAAAGTTGCTTCCCCAAGTTCTCCTGAACACTTTCGGCCAATTACAATATCTCCTGTTGCTTCTAAAGTTCTAGAACGTTGTCTTAAGCCTGAAATAATTCATTGGTGCAATGTCTTCAATCTCATTCCAAACTGTCAACACGGGTTTCGCTCTCGTAAATCGGTTGAAACAAATCTCCTAGAATGTACTCAATCATGGCAGCGTGCACTAGACTGTGATAATGTTGTAGACATACTATATTACGATTTAGCGAAAGCTTTTGATACAGTTTCACATGATAAGCTGTTACATATTCTTGAAAGTGTAGGTTTTCGAGGCAATTTGTTTTGCTGGTTCGAGTGTTTTCTGAAAGGCCGTACCTCGCGTGTTCGTGTTAACAATACCCTTTCTGATAGTTTTCCAATTAGTTCAGGTGTGCCCCAGGGCTCTGTCTTAGGCCCGATTCTATTCTCTCTATATATCGCTAGCCTGTCATATAGGCTCGAAAATTTCCATCTCGTTTCTGTCAACTTGTTCGCGGATGACATCAAAGTATTTGCCAATTTCTCTCCTAATGACTCTACCCTTGCCCACTTACAATTGAAATCCGCTGCTCTAGAAATACAGACTTTTTGTGATGAATGGCAGTTGACGATCGCGAATAACAAATGCAGTGTTTTACATTTGGGTAAATCTAATCCTGGTCTACCTTATTTTGTAAAAACCGATGATCATAGTGACATTCCATTCAAAGTTGCAGAATCACCAATAAGAGACTTGGGAGTTTTCATTGATGTCGATTTGTCTTACGAATATCATATTGAACATGTTACAAGACGAGCAATGAGATTAGTCTACGCTTTGTTTCGGTCATTATGCATCAAAAGTCCATTAGCATATATTCGTTGCTACAAATCTTTCATTGTTCCTTTACTAGACTTCGGCTCTGTCATTTGGTCTCCGTACAAAAAGAATCTCATCAGAAAAATTGAGCATGTCCAGCATATTTTCACACGATTACTATGCATTCGATGCTCTTACAATCGAGAATCTCTGCAAACCCGACCTTCCTACAAGTATAGACTTAAAAGCTTCCAATTAGATACTTTATTGTCGCGTAGAACTAAGACAGATATCATCTTCTCTTATAAAATACTGAATGGATTAATTGATATTCCAGTTAGTAAAATGTATAGGCTTAAGCCTTGTAATGGTCGTACTTCTAAGTATTCATTTCACATTTCCCGTACGCGTAGACTACCATTATTCAATTCTTTCGCCTTTCGTTCCGCTAGATATTATTGTAAGCTTGCCTACGATATAGTTTCTGCTCCCACTGTACTTGCTCTGAAAGCAAGATTGAGTTCTCTCGATGTATTAGAACTACTCAATCTGCAGTTACCTAACCTGTAGAGAATTTATCATGTGTTCACCATGTTCCGAGTGTTGTCGCATTTTTGTTTCAAAAATGTATCTAAATAAATAAATAAATAAATAAATAAAAATCACTCATATTTCAACCATTTTCCTTGCTGCATCACTAATATTTTAAGCTCTTTCTTTGCTGCATCACTCGAATTTCAACCTTTTTCTTTGCTACATCACTAATGTTTTAACCTTTTTCTTCGCTGCTTCACTCATATTTCAAAATTTTTCTTTGCTGCATCACTAATATTTTAAGCTCTTTCTTTGCTGCATCACTCTTGTCTTGTGTGCTCACTCTTGTCTTGTGTGCCCACTCTTGTCTTGTGTGCTCACTCTTGTCTTGTGTGCTCACTCTTGTCTTGTGTGCTCACTCTTGTCTTGTGTGCCACTCTTGTCTTGTGTGCTCACTCTTGTCTTGTGTGCACACTCTTGTCTTGTGTGCACTCTTGTCTTGTGTGCTCACTCTTGTCTTGTGTGCTCGTTGAGTGAGGTGACCTATCGATTCTTCTCTCTAATGGTTATCACAAGGGCCCATAAGCGACAAAGTCCAGTACAAGTCCTTCCTAAACCCACTCCAAATGGAAGTCTCAACGATAAGAACATACCAACTATCGTTGCTGAAACTCTTTCCTTCGCGAATAGTTCTCCTCCGCCTGGTGTACCTAAGGGAATCTGGGACACAATCTCTCGTCTTTTAATCACTCTATCTACCACAATCGAACAACTATCTTCCACTGCCTCATCTTGCAAATGCTCTTCGGATTTGGTGAGTAAAAACTTGGAGACCACGCTTCCATCTTCCGAGTCAGAATCACTGATTGAAAAGCATAACCGCATGAGGTCCTTAGTTATCTATGGCGTACCTGAAAGTTCCAACCCCAGTTCCGCCTACCGTATGCAGCATGACGAACAAAACGTTGCCCAAATTCTCGGCGCTCTCCAAATCGATGCTCGTGCCCAATCTGTTTATCGACTAGGCAAAGAAACAGATCGCCCTCGACTTCTTAAAGTGCTTCTTCCAACAAGAGGGCATCTTTTAAAAGCACTAAAGAACCGGACCAACTTTGAGAGAAAACGTCGTTTGGAGTAGAACTTATGTCCGCAAAAGTATGACGAACGAGGAAAGAGACGAATGGAGGAAATTGAGAGCTCAACTTGCCCTATTGAAGAAAACTCATCCGGCCGACGGCTGGGTGATTTACCGCGATCAATTATGGAAGAAATGTGAAATTTCCTCGAAGAATAGAACGTCTGTTCCACCTCCGATGGCCATGACTACACCTACGCGTTCCAGCCCGACTACACCGCTTCCGTCAAACTCCAGCTGCTAGGCTGCTCCACCGGTTTGAAATGTGTTTTGATCAATGCACGCTCCATTGTTAATAAGTTAAGTGAGCTGCACACCTTTCTTTGTGTTTATAGACCTGATATTCTTCTTGTTTGTGAGTCATGGCTTAATTCTAAGATCGTTGATTCTGAGCTCGTTGCTAGGTTACCATATGTTGTTTTTCGTTCTGATCGTTTGAGAAGAAAAGGGGGTGGTGTAGTTGCAATTTGCCGTGACTTTCTTTCCGTGTCCTTAATTAAAACTCTGCACGATGTTTCTAGTGAATTAATTGCACTAGATATTCATTCACCTTCTTCGATAAATACTCTTCGGATTATACTCGTTTATAGACCTCCTAATACGAATCCCGATCAAAATAACCAGTTATTCGAACTTGTTAGTGATTTACTTTGTGTGCCTCATACAGCTGTACTTTGTGGCGACTTAAATCTTGCACTTGACTGGTCTAATCCATCTTGCGCTACTGGCCAGCACAAAGTATTGAGTGACCTAGTGGCTGATCTTTCTTTCACGCAGTTTGTTAAGGAACCTACTCATTTGAGCAACACTCTTGATTTGGTTATTGGGCCTCCTGGATCGATATCGAATTGCTATGTAACATCGCCTTTCTCTCTATCATGTGACCACAATTCCGTTTGTTTCACTATCCTCCATGATAGCTCTGCTAACCTTTTTGAGCCTAGCCTTGATTATAGACATTGCGACTATGTTTCTCTGTCTGCTGCGTTATCTAGTACTTCATGGACCACTTTGTTCGATAATTTCATCGATATAAATGATCTATATTCTCGCTTCTTAAACACTCTACTTCCTCTTATCACTGATCACACTCCTTTTTACAGACGTAAACTACCTTTCGACTCTTACCCACCTCATATAAAGAAAATGATCATGTACAAGTCTAGTCTTTTTCGCAAACTGAACTGTGCTCCAGTTGTGACCGAATACAATAGAATATGTATGAAAATAAAATCTGAGATTGAGAAACTGAATAGAAATCGCGAACTCAGACTTTTAAATTCCACTAAGAACCTGTACAGTTTTGTGAATAGCAGATTAAAACAAACAACTCGTATTGGTTGTATAACTGTCGATGGATTATCCAAGTTGACTGAAAAGGCAAAGGCCAATGCATTAGCCTCTTACTTCTCCTCTGTCTTTACTCAAGATAATGGAAACTTGCCTATTCTCAGTTCTCGAAATAGTTATTCCAAGTCAGACTGTATTATAATGCCTCAACAAGTATTACGTCATTTGAAGAAACTGAAATCATCTTGTTTTGCGCCATCTGACTCTATTCCGTCTATTGTATATAAAAATTGTGCAGAAGTACTTGCCGAGCCCCTTTCGTTTCTGTTTAACTTTTCCTTAATACTGGGTAAGGTTCCTGACATCTGGAAACAAGGCATTGTCGTACCGATTAATAAAGTTGCTTCCCCAAGTTCTCCTGAACACTTTCGGCCAATTACAATATCTCCTGTTGCTTCTAAAGTTCTAGAACGTTGTCTTAAGCCTGAAATAATTCATTGGTGCAATGTCTTCAATCTCATTCCAAACTGTCAACACGGGTTTCGCTCTCGTAAATCGGTTGAAACAAATCTCCTAGAATGTACTCAATCATGGCAGCGTGCACTAGACTGTGATAATGTTGTAGACATACTATATTACGATTTAGCGAAAGCTTTTGATACAGTTTCACATGATAAGCTGTTACATATTCTTGAAAGTGTAGGTTTTCGAGGCAATTTGTTTTGCTGGTTCGAGTGTTTTCTGAAAGGCCGTACCTCGCGTGTTCGTGTTAACAATACCCTTTCTGATAGTTTTCCAATTAGTTCAGGTGTGCCCCAGGGCTCTGTCTTAGGCCCGATTCTATTCTCTCTATATATCGCTAGCCTGTCATATAGGCTCGAAAATTTCCATCTCGTTTCTGTCAACTTGTTCGCGGATGACATCAAAGTATTTGCCAATTTCTCTCCTAATGACTCTACCCTTGCCCACTTACAATTGAAATCCGCTGCTCTAGAAATACAGACTTTTTGTGATGAATGGCAGTTGACGATCGCGAATAACAAATGCAGTGTTTTACATTTGGGTAAATCTAATCCTGGTCTACCTTATTTTGTAAAAACCGATGATCATAGTGACATTCCATTCAAAGTTGCAGAATCACCAATAAGAGACTTGGGAGTTTTCATTGATGTCGATTTGTCTTACGAATATCATATTGAACATGTTACAAGACGAGCAATGAGATTAGTCTACGCTTTGTTTCGGTCATTATGCATCAAAAGTCCATTAGCATATATTCGTTGCTACAAATCTTTCATTGTTCCTTTACTAGACTTCGGCTCTGTCATTTGGTCTCCGTACAAAAAGAATCTCATCAGAAAAATTGAGCATGTCCAGCATATTTTCACACGATTACTATGCATTCGATGCTCTTACAATCGAGAATCTCTGCAAACCCGACCTTCCTACAAGTATAGACTTAAAAGCTTCCAATTAGATACTTTATTGTCGCGTAGAACTAAGACAGATATCATCTTCTCTTATAAAATACTGAATGGATTAATTGATATTCCAGTTAGTAAAATGTATAGGCTTAAGCCTTGTAATGGTCGTACTTCTAAGTATTCATTTCACATTTCCCGTACGCGTAGACTACCATTATTCAATTCTTTCGCCTTTCGTTCCGCTAGATATTATTGTAAGCTTGCCTACGATATAGTTTCTGCTCCCACTGTACTTGCTCTGAAAGCAAGATTGAGTTCTCTCGATGTATTAGAACTACTCAATCTGCAGTTACCTAACCTGTAGAGAATTTATCATGTGTTCACCATGTTCCGAGTGTTGTCGCATTTTTGTTTCAAAAATGTATCTAAATAAATAAATAAATAAATAAATAAAAATCACTCATATTTCAACCATTTTCCTTGCTGCATCACTAATATTTTAAGCTCTTTCTTTGCTGCATCACTCGAATTTCAACCTTTTTCTTTGCTACATCACTAATGTTTTAACCTTTTTCTTCGCTGCATCACTCATATTTCAACCTTTTTCTTTGCTGCATCACTAATATTTTAGCCTTTTTCTTACCTGCCTCACTCATATTTCAAACTTTTCTTTACTGCCTCCCTCATATTTCAACCTTTTTCTTCCCTGCCTCCCTCATATTCTCTTCTTCTGGGGCATCTTCCAACGCTGGCATATCTTCTGAAGGCTCTCTCCGGATGTCTGCGAAATACAACAAATGAATACCTTTTGGCTACTCAAAAAAAAGCTTCCTAAAATACAACTGATTTCTTTTTAAGCGAAAAATTCACCCTACACCTTTTTGATGCCTTTAGAACACTTATAACTATTTTTGTTGGATAGCGCATAGATTCACGCCGACATTTCTATCAAAAATCGAATTGGTGAAATACACCCAGGTTTGGATTTTCAAAAAAAAAAACACTTTACTTGCACGAGCGAGCACCACCGCGAGCATGTCTTTCGTGTGCTCCTCCAGAAGAACATCCAACTCCGCTTCCATGTTCTGCTCAAACTCCGACCTTTCTGGAAAATTTCCCTTATGGAATTTCATCCAATACTTGTATTGATTTTTCATAGTCATTTAGTACTGCAACCATTTACTGAGTTATTAGTCATTACTCACAACCAGTACTGTTGTTTTGCGACTTATCGGAGTGACTATCACCTCGTTTTAGCCTTTTTATTTCAGTTTAGTCAACAGTCCGGGCGTGGCAAAATGGCTGTGTGTTCGACTATTGTGCGAATAGTCCCGAGTTCAACTCCCACCCCGGAAAGAAGCACCCAAATCAAGTGGGTTAAGAAATGTTGGTAGTGCTCAGGCACGAATCCGACTCTCCCCACTTCTGCTATTCACACTATCTAACGGGCAGCCACTGGTTCTACCAAGATAGGTTTGTCCCGCATCCCAGGGGAGCGCGTACCCTGCCGCAAGGCAGGAACAAGCACGAGGAAGATTATCATTATTTCAGTTTATTTACCGTACGCATGTAAACAAGAAATTTTTCTCAATATTAGTGGCCTTATAAAGTTCGTACGCGAGTAGTCGTTGAATGAGACCGGTCTAAGGAATCGTTAAATGAGACCGGTCAAAGGGATCGTTAAATGAGACCGGTCTAAGGGATCGTTAAATGAGACCGGTCCAAGGGATCGTTAAATGAGACCGGTCCAAGGGATCGTTAAATGAGACCGGTCTAAGGGATCGTTAAATGAGACCGGTCTAAGGGATCGTTAAATGAGACCGGTCTAAGGGATCGTTAAATGAGACCGGTCCAAGGGATCGTTAAATGAGACCGGTCTAAGGGATCGTTAAATGAGACCGGTCTAAGGGATCGTTAAATGAGACCGGTCTAAGGGATCGTTAAATGAGACCGGTCTAAGGGATCGTTAAATAAGACCGGTCTAAGGGATCGTTAAATAAGACCGGTCTAAGGGATCGTTAAATGAGACCGGTCTAAGGGATGTTTGTACGCTCTGAGCGAGTTCCAGCATTTAGCATGGAATGATAAGATAAGATTCTGAAAGTAATGAAGATGGAAGTAGAGGTAAAGTTAAATATAACGGGAGAAGAGAATATAAATCATTTTCGGCAAGCACATGTTTGCGCCGACATAACTGGTCCGGTTATTAGTTGATTCATGGTAATAACTATACCTCAATCATAATCACATCTTAGTTATCCATAGTCACATCTCAGACCATCATAGTCACCTTTACGACGGGCCTTGCCGCGACTCGACTCTTTCCTCTCCATGCCGGCAATTTCTCGCAGCTGTTGCTGCAGTTCATCGTCACTGCTGCAAAGTTTGGATTCTAAGACATGAGTTTTTGTCCTCAACTTCTGGTTTACTTTTTTTTGACTCTAGAGGTTGTTGTTTTCTCTTTCCCGCTCTAAAGTCCTTTGACGGTGACGAGTCATGAGTTTTTTTGTGTGTCAAAGGTTCAAAAAAATAATTCATTCGAAAAGAAAAACTTTTAAGGTTTTTCCGGGGGCCTTTCAAGAATTCTCAGCTGTGCTCGGAAAGATCTATAGGATTGAGGCCGCCTCTCAGCAGGAATTCAGTAACCGCTTTCTTTGAAGTAACACTGTCCTATCCTCTTCAGATCCTCTACTCCCAAACTATCACCGGATAATTAATTAAATATCGAATCTTTTATTCAAAGAATAGAGGGTTCGAATAGTAACGAGAGAATCTTCTCATGTATTTATAGTGTGCCTGGTATGAAAATTATTTGACGGAATAGGGATTTGAAGTGTTCGTAGACCGCTTGGCGATTGAAATTTAAATGATATAACTATTTTATTAGAGTGCGCTAATTACCGTACCTTACGTCATCCTCTGAGTCCACTTGACAGACTCCATCATCGCGCATCGCCTCTCCGCAGTAGTAATCCTCGTCCAACGCTTCGAAAGGAACCAAGGAGTCCATATCGTCAGAATTACTGCGCTCTGACACAAAAATGCGCTTCAATTCCGATTTCGGTCCACACAATTCGTTCCGAGACCAAGTTTGGTCCTTTATGATCGGTTCAAACCGCCTTCAACTGAAATTTATATGAAAGTGAAACGGATTGGTCTCCAGTTAGGAAATCTGATACTCATTCAACTGTATACATATGTAGCTTTTTTTGGATAAAAATAGGTTTTACGGCCTCTTAAAACATACGATAAAAAATTATTCTCCTATTTCTGGTGTGGCTAATAGTGCTCTATTTTATCTTGTACTGCCTTTCTACAACCCTTATTTAATCATTGGGTACTCAGGTATTATGGAAATTCTTCGAAACTGAGAGGCTGAAACGCTATGGAGTCTACAGCGAATCTCTGATGCAGCGAAAAAGTCGCCCACTCCTTTTTTCAAACTTAATAAACCCATTTCTGACGAGTATTTAGGTGTTAAGTCTGGGTCACATTTGAAAATAAATTAAAAGAATTTCAGATTTAGCAAGTATTTTCTTTCTACTCGAGTTCTTTTCGCATAAACACGTAGATCTTCAACTACATCTTTACGTGTTCCCGCATAAACACGTAGATCTTCAACTACATCTTTACGTGTTCCCGCATAAACACGTAGATCTTCAACTACATCTTTACGTGTTCCCGCATAAACACGTAGATCTTCAACTACATCTTTACGTGTTCCCGCATAAACACGTAGATCTTCAACTACATCTTTACGTGTTCCCGCATAAACACGTAGATCTTCAACTACATCTTTACGTGTTCCCGCATAAACACGTAGATCTTCAACTACATCTTTACGTGTTCCCGCATAAACACGTAGATCTTCAACTACATCTTTACGTGTTCCCCTCCCCGCCTCAATAGATTTCCAAATTCAATATTTCATTTCCCATATTCTCACATGTCTTCCCAGAGATGAATTAGACTTTTTTTAAATCGTCTATATCAATATTAGAGTTTATAATAGATGAATGATTGATTGAATGTTTCTTTTTTCTCACAAAATCCGAAACTTTTTTCTTCAGAAAATCAAAATAGCCTTTCAAATTCTTCCGTACGAATGAAAAAAATTGTTTTTCAGATAATGAATCGCTCATAAACGCGTAGGCTCTTTCAACAAATATCAACAAGAAATAATTTATCACATGATCTGCAAATACCATCTTTCATCATAAATCAATACTCCTATCTCTCAATAACATTCTATTCTCTGATACATGACCTACTTGTAGTTCCTTACAAGTTCTTTTCGAGACCGAAGTCATGAAAGCTGAGTTCGGAAAAAAAAACAGTGACCAGAGAAAAAGGCGTACACCGGAAAATGAAAAGATAGTAAGAAGAATTGAAGAAAGTTTCAAAAGCTCTCCTTTTCATATATGACTACTCTTATAATCTTTACCAGATGAATAACTTTTAAGGAACTCTATAAGAAGTTTGCAAAATCTAGTAGATCTGTCCGAAGCTTGACTGAAGAATAAATAATTTCTCAATTAATGCATATTTTAACAAATAAACACCAAGTATCATCCATGTCATGTTACTATTGCATTCGGAAATGAGATAATAAAAGCGAGCTCTTCACCGTCTGAAAACATATGTATAAAATTATACGTATATATATATATATATATATATATATATATATATATATATATATATATATATATATATATATATAAATAAAGTGTCTAATGAATGAATAGATAAATAAATGCATATGTATGATCACATATCTGCGCAAAACTGCGATCCCGGATTTTCTTTCGCAATTCCTACAAATGCGACCCGAAGCAGCACAAATAACTTGACTCTTCCACTCTATGCTATCACGTAGTTTATACGTGTATAAAACACCTCCCGCACAAATATGAATGAAAACCACCTTAAACTCAAAAAAAAGCTGATTTTTTCTTCTGTAAAATTCTGAAAATCGAACAAATCACGTATATTCCTGTCAGATCAAACATTTCACATAATATCCTCAAAACCCTTTCAACATCTGCTTTCTTGGACACATAACTAGACATTTTTGACAAAAATCTACTAAAAACTGGTATTTTCAAACAAGCTAAAGACCAAGAGCATGTTAGAAATACTATGTTTGAGTCCAACTGATTCTAAAGAAGTAATTTGTATTCACTATTTAAACCGGATCCATGACACTTTGTTACAGGGGCTTTTGTTTTTAGTGTGTTTTAAATACTGTTTTTTTGACAAATTTAGTCATTGAATCGAAAAAGAGTCAAGAAATTGAGAAATTTTTCATGCGGCCTCTTTCCTAAGCCGTGCGGCCTCGTCAGCATACATTTCAACTGAGCCTCAGCAAAAAAATCTGTGAAGGGCGTGTAACAAAGTGTCTTGTAACAAACTGCCCCGATACCATTTAAACCCTTCGAAGATCTTAACATCTACAGTTATTTTGACTGAGTGTGAGCCGATGACTCGTAGAAGTCGTCGCCTGAGTGCACGCTCTACAGTAAGCTCTCATGACATATCAGGGTGCTTGTAATCGTAGGCCTGCTCTCTGGAGCGACCTTTGTCGCGCTCCCTCATATCAGTGAGTTCCTTCGCGATTAGCTGCTCGATCAACTAAAAAAACATTATTTACATAACACATGTAGAGAAATTTACGAGTGACTATGTGACGAATCACAAGTGACTGGGTTGAGAGCCAAGTTACTAGATTGAATACTACAAGTGCCCAAAAGAAGAACCAAAACTCACTGAGTAGATAACTAAGTCATTAAGTAAACTAGGTGCCGAAGAACAAGGAAGAAAGCTCCAAGTCACTAGACGAAGAACCCAAGTGACAAAGCGAACAAGGAACCGCCACGATTGCAAGCATCCACTCAAGCCCAGTCCAACACAAAAAACCCAAAAGATCCTCTTCCATATGTAGTCCAAAACCTTTTCAACGACGTTCTGTGGAAGCAATACCTTCTTCGGCTACATAAGCGGGATCACATGGGCCATGAAACAACCAAGATGCATCCTAACCCCGCACAACTGAAAAGGACGAGATACCTTTTTTTCGAGAATCAGAAAAGCATCGCTCCGCTCCATTCCTCTACTAAGATGATAAAGTGAAAGCCCATGAAACGTACCGCGAAGATATAAAAAAGACACTAAAGCGGTGAAGAGCAAATACTCGCTGCTTGTGGTGCTGGAATATACCCACCACCACATATCTCTAAGAAGAGATACTTCCGACTTCCACAAGCAGGATTTTTTTTTACTATTCGCAGAAAGAGTGAGTATATCACGATGAATAATGATAAAGAAACATCAGGCTTTTGAGAAAGCGCGAGAGCATGTGATGATAAAAGAGGATGCAGACGATCAGAGCATTTGCATCACTAGCTTTTTTGGGTAGCGCATAAATCTGCGCATAGAATCAACACTCAGTGCGGATGCAGATTCGAGAAACACACTGTCCACAAACTAAGACTAGCCCACAAACTAAGTTTAGATATAGCCCACTTCTGCTAAGATATATGTAGGTTTAGAATCAACTCCACCATCAAGGACAGATGCCCGGACTGCGACGAATCCGGTTTCCGGACACAGAGTTGCTCATCTCTTCCAGATAGGCCTACTTGTCAGACGGTTAGATCCCTCTGGACCGACCCAGCAGAATCTACAGATTTTCCAAAGTTCCCGATCAAAGACGACGATGCCGAATAATCGATCCGTTCGACTACAACAACGACAACACAAAAAACAACATTAAATTGGATGTATCTTCATCGGACAAGCGAGGTCATAATTCTTTCAATTAGAGGGCAAGTGAGATTCTCATTCTTCAAATTCAAGGTCGAGAGACGTCCAATTGATAGGTAAGTGTGAGGTCATCATTCATATCAAACGCGAGGTCAAGCGATTTTTCCAAACTCTATGTATGTTTGTTTCAAATTCCTTCTCGTAAACAAATTTACATGAATAAACACAACACTTTCCATAAAAACCATCACGACAGTTAAATTTTAAAACTATAACTCAACCACGACAGTTAAAGTTTCAAACTACAACTCAACCCGAGTTTCCGATGTGTAAACATTTTCACCTTCGACCCAAATCGTTTGTACATTCCATTCGTCTATTTCTTCCTTCTAAAATGCAGTATAATTCAAACGTCAAACGTTGTTTAAAAAAAAACTACAAACTACATGAGATGGTAAAACTACAAACTACATGAGAGGGTAAAACTACAAACTACATGAGAGGGTAAAACTACAAACTACATGAGGGTAAAACTACAAACTACATGAGAGGGTAAAACTACAAACTACATGAGAGGGTAAAAACTAGCTAGATTTCTAGCTTTAGTTTCACATCGATTCTTTAAAAAAAGTTTCACATTGGCTTACAAATTTGCACACACTCATCATAGTGCGCTCATTACAGTCAGGGGTTAAATTGTCATGACAGATCTTCTGTCGGCGGGCCTCTGTTTTCTAAATCATAAGGAGGGACCCTTATGTGAAAAAAGGTAAGGGGGGACCCTTACGTGAGAAAAAATTTTTACCCCTAAGGGGGGACCCTTATGTGAAAAAATTTTTCCGCCTTCGATGGGCCTCTCTTTTTCCAAATGGTAAGGAGGGACCCTTAGGTGAAAAAATTTACCGCCTTCGGCGGGCGTCTGTCCCTTTTTCTTTCACACTAAAAAACCCCTGATTACAGTACTTGAATCGACACACTCATTATAGTGTGCTTAATACAGTACTTGAATCCACACACTCATTATAGTGTGCTTAATACAGTACTTGATTCCACACACTCATTATAATGTGCTTAATATAGTATTTTATTACAGATAATTTCAATTAGAAACCTTGGTATCTGCCTCAGAAATCTTTTCCGAGTCCGGAAACTGCACCTTCAGTTTGATAGTATCTGCTGGAAAAAGACAATCGATAGTTTGGACCAAATATTTGACTTCAGAAAAAATCACCGCAACACCTTTTCAACCTTTTGTGAATTTTGAACAGTTCAAAACATAGATCACCTGCAATGTTGAATTTTTACGAAAACGACATTACTTTGAGCGGCGCAGTCTATAATAATGAAAGATCTCTCATCTCTGTCCTTTAACTCCTACTCGCTTACTACTTACTCGCTTGCCAATCTAAGAGTTCCGTTGTTTTCTTCTTCAAAAACTGAAAGTGATTCTTTTGAGCTATGTTCCAAACAACGAGCCGTTTTGTTGCGTTTCTCTTAGTATCTAGCGCCTGTACTTTTATATTACCTTTATACATATAACTGTATGTTCACGCAGAACACTTTTCACGATTTTCATCTCAGAGCACGACTGAGAACAATCGTTCCCTCAAACTGCCCAATATTATAATAATGATACTTGGAATTCTCTTTCATCTACTATTGTAAGAATATCATACCCAGCTTTGTTTAAAAAAGCTCTCCAACAGTTACCATCATCCACAATTGTGCCTTACTCAAAACTTAGACTATGATTTTTATGATGATACTATGTCTCTTTTTATGTCCGGACGTGGCATAGTGGTAGTGTGATAGACCATTGTGCGAAGAGTCCCGAGTTCGACTCCCACCCCGGACAGATACACCCAAACCAAGGGGGTTAAGAAATGTTGGTAGTGCTCATGCACGAATCTGACTCTCCCCACTGCTGCTAATCACACTAGCAGTGATCTAGCAGGCAGCCACTGGTTCTACCAGGATAGGTCTGTCCTGCATCTCAGGGGAGCGCGTACGCTGTCGCTAGGCGGGAACAAGCAGCGAAGAAGAAGAAGAAGACTATGTCTCTTTTTGCCAATTTGTAAATTAGCCTCGCTTTCTACTGAATTCGCACCCGCGACAGATCTCTACTGTATGTATTATCATATATGCAAAGAATAAAGAATGGAATACTTTCTCCCTTATGATTTCAAATTAGAGAAAAGAAAAACCTGGGATTCCCGAAAGGGAAAGCATGCGTAGAAGATAATTCGTGTCAACCATGTCTGAAAATTTTTGAATTAAATTAATTATAAAAAATGAAATTCGCAATGAAAAAATAATGTTTTTCCAAGTTGCACTTCGCTTAAATCTATGCACTACTCCTAAACGAAAATCATAAGAATTCTCTGTTCGTATAACGCTCTTTTTTTATTGCGTGCTCTCAGTTTTCATGCTAATGTAACCGTTCCTCATAAATAAATCAGCTTTTTGATCTACTTGAGTAGAAATGTATAGCTTGATACCGGAGATATTAAGTGCGCAAGAAAGTTCATAGCGTTTATCAGAAAAAAAAGTTCATTCAAACATCATTCATTCTCAGAGACCTTCTGTAATCTTATAGACAAATCATAGATGCCTCCAACAAGGGTTTTTCAGTGTGCAAGAAAAAGGTGCAGACGCCGACTGAAGGCGGAAAAAACTTCTCAAAATAGGGGTCATTCCTTTTGATTTGAAAAAAACAGAGGCCCGCCGACAGGTCTGACATGACTAATTAACCCCTACCTTCAACTCGGATGGGCGAGCATTGCATTATTGCTTGACCCAAGTTTTGACCTTCTCTTCAATCTCAGAAGTTTTTGCTGTCAGCTGACTTAGCATCGATCTGGATAGACTGTTATCCGATAGAGTCAAGTTGAATGAATATTCTGGGTGAGAATTGATTTCGTAGCTCAGCTCTGAAAATTTCTTCACAGTTTTATAAGCGATCTGTTGCGGGGGCCTTCTCCTGCAGGCAGCAAAGGAATCGTACTTCAGTTGCCTCACAACAGTTAAAAAATGGGAGGAGGAAAGGAAGAGAAAAAAAGAGCGAGAGAATTTGTGAGTGAGGGCTTATCATCTTCTGAGCCTGCAAATGGAAGCCTCGTTATCTCGTCCGGAGAACACCATCGGGCAAACAACAACAACAACAATAACATCAGTATGGTGGTGCTACAAGGCAAGAGCTCCGATCACACGATGCCACGTGAGTTCCGCTAAATTGGAAGCAATACCTTAATTCCTACATTAAGCGTCGGCTCTGGATGCTCCTTTTTGTCGAGCCAACGATGCTTCCACTCAACATCAGCAATGTGCGCCGCCTTTTCCTAAGTATTAAGCTCCGGATTTCTTTCACCGAGCTGCTGGAGATCAAATTAATTGAGCTCGACTGGCGTCGAGGAAGGTCATTGTCATCGAACGATCTTATTCTTTGAAACGTCTGAGCCCAACTCTGCTGTCGCTATGACAGATAATATCATCATCGAATGACTGACATAGTTTACCATGTCACGCAGCTGCTGTGTCACCGAGCTTGGAGCAGAAGAAAAGGGATACTGTAATGATGAACACTTCATACTGTAATGATGAATACTTCATACTGTAATGATGAACACTTCTTCATCGCAGCGTTTCTCCGCCATTCTGAAGACAGTGACAAGTTGGCGCAAATTGGGAGAAAACTTGAGGAAGCCGTCCTTCCGAAACTTTGTTGAGAATATTCCATAAAATTGTTGAAGAATGTTTTTGAATGTGGAAACGTTCGATGTAAACTTTTTTGCATACCTGATAATTCAACTTTGTGGATTCGCAACAAAAAATACAAGCGGTGGTCGTTTAAAAACGATTTTTGATAATAAAAAAACCTGACCATTAAATACAGCTGCTGCCACTCCTTTCACCAAATCCGGCTCTTTGTCACGCAACTTCAGCTTAAAAAACTCAAACTCATCTCATGGATCGCTGCTTCAATATTTATTACGTTGTTTCACTTGACATTTTCGGCATTTAATCGTGAAAGAGATACAATTTGCATATGAATGTTGTTGAATTCCGACACTTTATATCGAAACATGTGATTATGGAGAAAAACCTCTTGTAGTTTTAGACCAACACATTTCCGGTTTCATTGGTTTTCCTCTAACTGTTTCTCTTTATCTCTTCTTCCTCTTTCTAACTGTTGTCTCCTCTACCTCTCTCTCTCTCTGTACGTGTTGTCTCCTCTCTCTCTATCTGTTCTCTTCATCTCTCTCTACCAGTTGTCTCCTCTCCCTCTCTTTACGTTTTTTCTCCTCTCTCTCTTCCTACCTGTTGTCTCCTCTACCTCTCTCTCTCTATACGTGTTGTCTCCTCTCTCTCTCTACAAGTTGTCTCGTCTCCCTCTCTCTACGTTTTATCTCCCCTTTCTCTCACACGCTCTCTCTATCTGTTGTCCCTCTCTCTCTCTCGCTCTCTCTCTCTCTCTCTCTCTCTCTCTCTCTCTCTCTCTCTCTCTCTCGTATAGATACCTGTTGTCTCCTCCTTGTAACCAGGTCTTTTCTGAACTCTGCCCACAATGGCTCATACGCTTCTTTGATCGCGAGTTTTGCGAAGTCTTCAATCTCCTGAGTCCATTAATTAAGTCTTCAATCTCCTGAGTCCATTAATTAAGTCTTCAATCTCCTGAGTCCATTAATTAAGTCTTCAATCTCCTGAGTCCATTAATTAAGTCTTCAATCTCCTGAGTCCATTAATTAAGTCTTCAATCTCCTGAGTCCATTAATTAAGTCTTCAATCTCCTGAGTCCATTAATTAAGTCTTCAATCTCCTGAGTCCATTAATTATTGAATCTCACAACAAAAGTCATCCAAAAAATCAATATAAAACCAATTTTAATTTTTACAAACGGTTTTATGTGTTCATGTCAATTAACCTCTCCTAGAATCTAATTTATCCACTAGCACTTTGAATTTGTCGTGACTATTTCAAGACATCACATCAGAGGCCGTATGCATGGAGTAATCCAAAAGGATTATGAGCTTGGATTATCAGTAATGCATACGGCCTCAGAAATTTAGAAAGAGTAGGTTTACCCAGACTCACTTATAAAGAATAGCTTGCTTTTCAATCAAAACCAGCAATATCCTCGAAGTGTTTCTCCGACCTAATCTGCGGGTATGACCCATTCACCGAACTATGCACTCTTTAAAACAACTAGTGATACCGGAATTCTGTATCTATAGTTCCGTTTATCTAAAAAAGAATCTTCCGCAAGCACTCGATTTCTCTCCAAAGTGTGTTTTTCCCTCCCAACAAGTAATTTTTCCTCTACAAGCTTGTTTTGTGGGTAGTGAGAAAAAGCCCGCTGCCAACTTAGATGATCAGGTTACACTTTTGACGAATATAGGTTAACTAAGATACACATCATGTTTTTCAAAATTGAATGAGAAATTAAGGACTTAAACACCTGATAGTATTGCTTGAGGGTCTCGTGTCTTTCGGACGGACTACGATTTCTCTCTCGCAGTTCATAGTATCTGAAATTCAAAGCGCTTTTTCGTTTCTGAGCATGACTAATATGTTGTTTTTTTAAATGTTTTCTTAAGCTCTCAAGAATAAAATGACTATAGTTCGAGTAAATTGTATCAAAATGTATCAAAATTGAGAATGATATGTATTATCAAAGTGACAATGAAATTTACTTTAAGATGTCAAAACTAACGTTTCCACGTTTCCCGCAGCTGCTGCCGCCCACTTACCCACTTCCGTTAACTCTTCCACTTTCTCGTCCTTTTCTAGAATCGAACCCAACTTTTATTGACAATGACTGATAAAGTTTTCAAAAGTGATGTCTTTGGCCAGGCCATCATGAAGTGAATAACTAGTTTTCACCAGTCAGTTCTTGGCGAGTAATGATAAAAGCCCCCCCCCCCCCTTCACAGGAGGGCTTCACAGTTTTTAGATCCAGAACTGCAGCAAATTGGGATTGCGATAGCGTATTTCCAGAACTCAAGCGAATACTCTTGTTAATAGTTGGATATTAACCCTATCATCTGAAAAAGGCACCTTTAAAAGAGAAAGAACCCCTTTGAATGCCAATGTTCCTTAGGAAATTAGTTGTTGTCTTGCCCATAGGTCCTGTCGAGGGGAGTCCTTTTGGGATAGGTTGGTGGTGAGGATCCTTTTGAGTCCGGAGAGATTTTCTCCATCTACACTCGCACCGCAGTCGGCGATCCTCTTGGCGAGACCCATTCGTTAACCGGAGAAGGGCAAGAGGTTATTTTGCTGGCGCCTCGACTCGCCATTGAAAAGTATAGCGGAGTATCGGCTGATGTTTTGTCCTGTGGCATGCCCAAGCCGGTCCGGCATCGCTTTCCTTTGACGAGCTATACTACCCAGTTTTGGTCCACGGCGGGATTTCTCCCGCTACCTCCCAGCACGAATTCTTCGTAGGGAGGAGTCCCTCTATCCGCCACCTGAGGTCGCGCTCGATTCTGGACTGGATGATCCGGCTCCATCCGTGACAGGCTCTTAAGGCTGTAGAGTCACGAATGGCCACTGTTGCCAGTGTGTTTCGAGTTAGGAAATTAGCGCATACAAAGGTCATCACCACTGTTGAGAACTTTAAAAATGACCGTCATCTGAGCGGGATAGTCTCGAACAGGGTGTTTCTTACCAGCCGCATAATTTTATTCGAGCGCATAGATTTCCAGAATTCAAAAGAGTTTTAAATTATTTTCTTCAAAGACTTAGAATTTTCATAGGTAAAACTCGAAAGTTTCTTCTTTCGAGTGCATAGATTTGAATGTTTTTCGGACTTTTTGATGAGCGCATAGATTTTTCTCACCGGCAGTTGATGAGCGCATAGATTTTTCTCACCGGCAGTGCGGGTGAAAGAAACACCCTCGTCTCAAATAATTAGAAAGTCTTCTTCTTGCTCGAGCTCACTTTTCCTTATTACAGACTCTTCCAATCGAAGAGCGGTCGTGCTTTTGTTTTTTCAATAGTTGCAAGTAAATTTCGTTGAGCGAGCAGAGGCATAGGGACCGGATAGAAAGCAGTGGCCTCCTCATAGCGAACCTCTTTATTTTTTGTTTCTTCGTTTTTGGGAGCTCATCATCATAAATGATCAGAGAACATATTCATGGCATGGAGAGCTCTCATGAGTATTTTTAGGTAGGTCTTCCGTATTTTTAGGTAGGTCTTCCAAGAGTATTTTTAGGTAGGTCTTCCTTGAAAACCTTGAAGCTCTTAGATGGTAAATCTGCAAGACGGATATTGGGTGAACCTTACCTCATTTGTTGAAAATCTACAAAACATTGCCTTCAAAACTATGAGAACTCTTTTATCAAACAAAAAACCCTGTTTAAAAACCAGCTTTTAGAAAAAAAACCGAACCCTTGCCAAGCTCCGATCCGGACGGTTCCTTCTTGTCTTGGATTGATTTCTTCCTCGCTTTCTCCTGCTTACGCTTCCAATCAGCCTGATCAGGTAGGTTATCGAAAATTAGGTGCCCTTTTTGAAAAATCTAAATTAAATTCTGCTTGCCTTAGTCCCAAACCTTCCCCGCGCACGCTTCAGCCTTCTTGATTCCACTGATTTGGACCAAAATTAGGTGCCCTTTTTGAAAAATCTAAATTAAATTCTGCTTGCCTTAGTCCCAAACCTTCCCCGCGCACGCTTCAGCCTTCTTGATTCCACTGATTTGGACCAAAATTGAAGCTTTTGGTTTTCTATTGGATAGAAGGTTTTTTTTACAAAGCCGGAAATATCGCTGATAAAGCCCTGGCTTGATTTGGAAACCGGGATAATGATATTCAAGACCAAGAGTTGGAACAGCGAGACCCTCTGTTTTGCATTATGGCTGTAATATTTTCATTTTGAGGGTTGATTTTTTCATTTATATATATATATATATATATATTTTATCGACATTTTGCAATGCAAAGTTATGGTGAGAGACATTGTAAATAATATTCAAGTGTGGCGAGAAGTAAGGCAAATATCTAAAGTAAGGCAAATATCTAAAAGTAAGGCAAATATCTAAAGTAAGGCAAATATCTAAAGTAAGGCAAATATCTAAAAGTAAGGCAAATATCTAAAGTAAGGCAAATATCTAAAAGTAAGGCAAGTATCTAAAAGTAAGGCAAATATCTAAATGCTACTAGTTATTCTCCAGGTCACATATCACATTCTCGTTACGGAGACGATTTATAAACTGCTCTTCTGTTCTTGAATTCAGTATTTCACTCGGGATTACGTAAAACATTCTTGAAACACGTAAACCGAAACAATTGAATCTAGACGTCGAAGAAGTACATTCAATAGCAATACCATTCATATTAGTGCGGGTAGAGGAGGTGCTCTTGAAAATGCGTGATTTTTCAATAATAGACTTGTCATTGAAGATCTTCCAACCCATTTTAAGGTCAGCAATAATAATAATAAATAACTTTATCCACCAAAGGATGAGTTGTCAAGACTCATCTACTGACATGGGAAGTATCACAGCAAGATAATATTTAATTTGAAAAGAGAACACTGGGTAGCATTTTGTCGAGACTTGTTTAGTAGAGCATAGGGGATCATGAGACGAGTTTGGGTCATTCGGACGACAAGAATAATTATTTTATCGGAGCTGAACGTTTGGTAGAAAAGACGACCATCTTTGAAGAGTGAAAACGAGGATAATGAATCACCCTTCTTTCGGCTAAAGTACTTAGGCCGATTAGATTCAGACGATCTCTGTAACATGGAAGGCTGAGAGGATAATCAGGCTGTGGGAAACATCGATAAAAGAGTATTCTAGAGAAAGATCTCAAAACCTTTTCTAGGAGATCAGAATCCTTCCGGTATATTGGATTCCATAGACAAGAGGCAAAGTCTAGATGAGGTAGAACATACATATATTGAAACACTTAACAAGTACTTGGGAATCATTGATGCTTATAGAGCGGAGCATAGCATACATCGCTTTAGTAGCCTTCATAGTTCGTTCAAGAATCGCGTCATGTCTGCGAAGAGATGGTACTAGTTGGACTCCAAGGTCTCTCACTTGAGTAGATACTTTTAAAACACAGTTATTTAGGTGATAATTGAAAGGAGGAGAAGTTTTGCCTAAGCGTAGATGATAGGTCTTGTTCGAAGATAAAGAAAGATGGTTGGCTACGCACCAATTATACACATTATCTAGACAATTCTGCATTTCGATAGTTCGTTCAGTTATATTGTGAGCACTGTGAGATACATATAACTTAATGTCATCAGCGTATGCTTGATAGCGTATATTCGGATAAGGGCTAAGCACATAATTCAATTCGCTAATGTATAGAGAAAACAGAAGTGGTCCTAATACGGAACCCTGTGGCACGCCAGATGTCACAGGTTGAGGAGCAGATATTGTCTTGCCCATTCGTACAGAAAAAATTCGACCGTCAAGAAAAGATTTTAGCCAAGACATCAAAGATAGGGACAAACCGAAACGTGCAAGTTTTGTCAATAACTTAGGTATACTTATCGTATCGAAAGCTTTGGTAAAGTCTAGATAAATCACATCGATAGATAAGCCTTTACTGATATCTTGTGTCCAGTCGTCTTCACAGACTAAAAGATTAGTAACAACAGAAGCACGGGAGCGAAAACCATGTTGATTTTGAGGTAACAATTCGAATTTCGCTAAATGTTCATCGATGATAGCTCTTATCAAACGTTCCATGACTTTAGAAGCAGGGGAGAGAATTGATATTGGTCTATACGAGGACGGTAGGGAAGAGTCTTTTGCTGACTTAGGGATAGCAGTAATCAGAGAATGTTTCCATACGGAAGGTGTCTTACCAAGCCATAAAGAGAAATTGAAAATGTGAGTGAGCGGAAGAGCGAGTGATTTGGCACACTTTTTGAAAACTATTTGAGGAATTCCATCCGCACCGACGCTACCAGTAGGTTTGAGCTTGGAGAGAACTCGGTAAACATTACATGGCAAGAACAAATGATCATCTGGTTGGGGAGGAATAGAATCACCGTAGATTGGAGGAGGAAAGCCATCGTCTTTAGTGAAAGAAGATGCAAACTCGGAAGCTAATAAATCACATTTCGAGAGAGAATCAACAACAGTACAACCAGTAGCAGTTTTCAAACAGCGTGGGGGAGCTGATTTAGGTTTAGTGAGGGAAGCAATATGGCGATAGAGGTCAGCTGCTCTCTTCAGTTTTTTCCTCTCACAATACTTATTCCATTTCTTAACTTGTTTGATAAGGTCTGAACTAGCTTTCATATACATAAATAGTGCGAATGAAGGGTATTGTAATATCAAGAAAATGAGTCTATGTATATAGGAAGGATAAGAGGCAAATGGAGAACGAGGGAGTCGTCTCGGAACATGTAATTCTATCGCATCATGCACTATTTTACAGAAACGATTATACAAATCATCAATATCATGAAAATAGTCAAAACGATTCTCCCATTCTATACTTGAAAAATATTCATTCAGTGCTTCAAAATCAGCTCTAGCGAAATCAAGAATAACATCGCTTTCAGGAAGTGCAAAGGAAAATTGCAAGGTGAACTGAATTCCAGAATGATCACACGAATGAAACGGTGGAATGATGCAAGGGCTAGATACAATATTCTTCTCAGTTGTCAAAAGCCAGTCTATACATTTGGTATGGCGAGTCGGATCATTAAGCATAAGGATCATGCGGATCACCCGTCCCTACCGTCAACCAGGCCAAGCTACTCGGCGTCACGTACGACTCGATGTTCACATTCAGCCATCATGCCAAAGACATCGCGAGACGGATGTCGCAGCGCAATAACGTACTGAAAGCCTTAGCCGGAAGCACCTGGGGCAACCAAAAAGAAACCCTCCGCCTCACGTTCAAAGCCATCTCGCAAGCGATCTGCAACTACGCCGCACCCGCCTGGTCCACCTTCCTCTCGGACTCCGCTCACGCCAAAATCCAACGTTCTCAGAACTCCGGACTCCGCGTCGTGACAGGGAATCATCAAATGGCCGACACTGACCATATTCATCGCGAATCAAAGGTCATGCGCACCAAATCCCATCTGAACATGCTCGCCGCGCAGTACCTCGCGAGATCGTTGGACCCAGAACACATCCACCACGGCCTCCTCGACTGCCCGGCTCCCCCTCGCGCAATGAAGAACAACCTCGTGTTGAGCTGCAAGAAGACTGTCGAAGCCGCGAAACAGATGTCAAAGGACCCGAACAATGGGAAATCAGTCGCAAACACCGTACACTCGATGATGGTCTCGAACGAACTCCAATCGTTGAAGGGTGCCGTCATCCTGGGAGGCAGACCTCCGCCCCTTATCCAGGAAGAAGAGAAGGAGTTACCCCGCAAGACTAGATGCACGCTCAGCCAGCTCCGTTCGGGATTCAGCAGATTCACCAACAACTACCTCCACCGCATTGACGAATCCATCCCCGACGTGTGTCCCGATTGCTCTTCCGGACCTCACGACGTTGCGCATCTCTTCAACTGCCCATGCCACCCGACCGCGCTGTCTCCAATCGACCTCTGGACCAAGCCGCTGGATGTCGCAGCGTTCTTGAAGATATAAGAAAAAAAAAAAAAGAAGAACAAGAAACGAAGTACACAGACGTTCTTCGAAGCCGGCTACATCCGGCAACAACAACAACAACATTAAGCATAAGATTATAGCCAGCAGTGTCTACGAAAGACCGTAAAATCGTATCAGAAACAGTTGACGGATTAGTTAAAAAGTCGCTGTTGAAGTCTCCTACTACGATAGCTGGGAAGTTACAAGATGCTGTTAAGTCTACTAACAAATCGCATAATGTAGTAGTTAGTTCAGCATTGTAATTTGGAGGACGGTAGCAAACTATTATACGACAGAATGAGTTTGCTAAGAACAAATCAACCGCAACAACTTCACATGTATCACAAAATGATTGTCTAGCGAAAGTTAAATGATCCCGCATTATGAGAGCCACACCTCCTCCTCTAGAGTCTCTATCATTTCTAATAACATTGTAAGGAAGAAGACCGGTAGTTTCTGAATCAGCTACTCTAGAGTTAAGCCAAGTTTCACTAAGAGCTACTACATCTGGTTGTTCTATTTCAAGAAAGGAACGGAACAATGAAAGTTTATTTTTAATTGAACGAATATTGAAATAGAAAGCTTTCAGACCGGTACATGATCTCAGTTTGACGTCTTCGGCGTAGGATTCGTCTGGCTTCGAATGAGGGCGCTGCTTGTTCGTGTCGACTTCGGAGCTCGTACTGTTATGTTCTGACTGCTTCGAGCATTTGGAAAGGCGGAGTAGCGCGGCTGTGCTGGAGATCGTCGCTTTTGGTCTGCTTCATTCCGGGGCATCAATTCACCATCGAAGATGACGTAGTCTTTTCCTTCCGATAATAACTTACGTTTCTCTTGTCTTAGCAAGTACTCTCTCTCTCTTTGCTCTTTAGTAAGACTGGGTCGGACATTGATTCCTTGGAATTGATTATTCTTGCGTAGTAAGGCACTCTTTGAAAGAAACAGTCTTTGATGTCCTTTGGTGGGGAAGATTACTTTGAGAAGTCTAGACGAACTCGTTCCTGGCGTATTCGGCGGCTTTCCCATTCTGAAGTGAGAGATTCCACCGACGGCGATACCAGATGCGTCTAGAAGACTGGTAATGAGTTGAGAATCGTGCTGAGTCTGTGCGGAAGGACGAGCATCGGTGTTTTCAGGAGCCCTCTCGATGACGACGGAGCGAAGCCTTTTCTCCTCATCGATCTCCTTTCGGATGGTCTCTTGGCTGAGGGAGCTTGTGTAGAACTTGTCGAAAAGAGCGTTGCAGGTTCTCAGGAGAAGTACGACGTGGAGTGGAAGAGAAGGTGTCTTCTCTTCCGCGTCAAGAAAGTCTTTCAGAGATTTTTGTAGGAGAGCTGCGTCTTCATTTGTTGTCGAGGCCGACATAATTGCGAATAGGCAGTAGAAATGGAAATGAATTGGAGCAAGTAGAAAGGTCACCGCTCGATATTGAGAACAGAGTGGTGAGTGAGAACAGAGTGGTGAGTGAAAAACCCTCTTTAATAAAGCAGTTACATATTGTCACCGCTGTACCCCTGTCCGAAAATAATTGTGCTTCTTTTGGGTAAAAACCGTTAATACCACGGAATCAAAACGAATGAGCAAAAAACACCCGTGAGTGGCATTAAAAGGTCGCTCAATCCGATTATAGTGGGGTTCCATGTAAAGTTATGGATTCCGCAAAAGGGGAAAGTGTTGCGGAATGCTTGAAATAATTCTAAGGAAGCTTGAAACAGTCGCCCGCCATCAGAAAGGAGGACTCGAAATTTCAACCCCTGACTCCGAATTATAGATTTTATCGACATTTTACAATGCAAGGTTATGGTGAGACACATTGTAAATGATACATAAGTACATAAGTGTGGCGACAGGTAAGGCAAATTTCTAAATGCTACTCATTATTCTCCATTTCACTTCTCGTTACGGAGACGACTTATGAACTGCTCTACAGTACCTGAATTCAATACTTCACTCGAGATTCCGTAGAAGATTCTTGAAACCCTTAAACCGAAACAATTGAATCTAGTAGTGGAAGAAGTACATTCAATTGCAATACCATTTTTATTTGTACGAGTGGGGGGGGGGTGCGATTGAAAATTTGTGATTTTTCAATGATAGACTCATCATTGAAAATCTTCCAACCTATTTTAAGGTCTGCAATCACCCTTCTTTCAGCTAAAGTACTCAGGCCAACTAGATTCAGACGATCTCTATAACATGGAAGGCGAATGAATCTTCTTGCGAAAAGGCCCTTTTTGCTTACTTCCATTTGGTCGGATGCAGCGACGATTCGATCGACAATCTCCGCGAGTTCATAGCCGATGTTCATGCGACGACGGCGCAGAGGATTCGGCGGATCATTTGAATAAATCTAAGCGCGACTTTTATTGATTCGTCAATATTCTTCTCAATATCCTACCATTGCTCAAATTTTCAGCACAAATGCAGCCAAATTTCAATCTATAAACCATTTATTGATCAATCGTCATCGTGCCTCATTATTTAATCCAATTAATAATATATTTTTATTGTTTATCATAACGTGTAACTATGACTCGCTTCCTTTTTATATACGTTTTTTTAATCCTGTTAATATTTCATCTTTTGCCGTTTTTTTTCTCTTAAAGAGTAAACTGTCGACGTTTCCCTGTATTTCAAACTTAAGCTCACACATGTGACAGTGTTACTTTTTCTATACCTATTCATGCAATATACAAGCATGCAACCTGAAAGAAATATTAGTTGATTTGAATAAACGTGTATGTTTCGTGATCCTGATAAGTTACATTATTGACCGAAATCAATCAATTATGACTATTCAGTAATTAAACTAATCAATTTCTAGCTCCATCAACCTTGGCCACAGCATACGGCTGAGCGAGTGTAAATGTTGACGAATTCACCATTCGTTCGACATCTGCCAGCGTCTTCCCCATGTTGAGCATGATCAGACCGGTCTAAAATTGGATTTCCTGCTTCCAAATCTGATGGTTCTTTACCCTGACAAATCCCATAGGAAAGTTCAGTAATGCCTATACATCTTATTGACTTTTATCGAGAAAAACACATTTGAAACCAAAGACAGAGAGAGAGAGAGTGAGAGAGAGAGTGAGAGAGAAAGAGAGAGATGAAAAGAAACGAAGAGAAAGTGCCACGAGATGAACCACACGGAGAAAAGTCTTAGGAGCCCGAATGGTTTTTTTTATAGCATCTAACCCAGTTTGCTATTTTTCCACATCATAGGCAGTACATGGATATAATTTTGTAAACTACGAAAAGTAAAATGACCTGACACAATGAAAATGACGGCAGAAAACCGGAACTCTCTGTGAAGTTATCGCAATCAGGATACATATACATATGTATCATTCTCTCTAGTTGGCTCACCCTTGAGCGGTTGCTTCTTCATCATGGGTGGAAAACGTAACCCTCCGCCTCCTTCCCCTTGCAAGCAGTGCCCCGCGTATGAAAAGAAACTTGAGGAGATGATGGAAAAAATACTCCGCCTTGAGAGTATTGTCGAACAGCTCGTCAATCGTCTGAGCTCTCCCCCTCCTTCTCCTCCCACCCCAGCTGCGCCGGTGACCTCTGCCATACCCTCGCTTCTCTCCCTTTCCCCCCACATCATTGCTTACGACGCCGCCGTCAAAGCAATGACTATCGACAGAAAGATGATCGAAGAAAAGTCGGAAAACATCGTTTGTGTCGGCCTCCCTGAACAGGAAAAAGATGAAACGACTGACGCCGCAGATCAAGACTTCCTCAAGTCTCTCTCTCGGGACCTAAATCTTCCACAAGTCGCCTCCGCAAGATTTAAGAGGTTCGGTGACCCAGAGAAAAAGAAACGAATTCTCAAAGTATTCCTTGGATGTTCTACTCTGAGGAATCAAGTGCTCCAGCAAATTCGACGAAGACGCCCTGCCTGCCTTTATGGTCTTCCGCACACCTACATCAGGGAAGATTTAACAAGGGAGGGCCTCGAAATGGAAAGAGAAGTCAAGAGAGTCGCAAGGGAAAGAAATCAAGTTCCTGGCGGACCGAAATGGAAAGTAGTTGGTACAAATCTGATGCCGGTACGGTCGACGTCCTTTTCCTACCAACCACAGCCGACTGTGACTCCGATGAGCACTGGGTCGTCTTCGCCGATAGTCTCTCCTCCTGCAGCGATTGGTCGGTCTCAACGGAACAATACGAGGAATAATTAGGTCAGTGGCGGTGTCACCCCGTTTTCATTTCCCCTTAGCCCTCCTCACCATGCTGACCTTAAGTCAATTAATTGCATTTCTTTTAATGCTCGTTCTCTTCGAAATAAAGTATATAGCCTGTCATTTCTGCTAAATTCACACGTTTATGATGTATTAGGAATAACTGAGACTTGGTTGACAAGCCAAGAGAATGATTCGCTAATAACAAGTAATTCCGGATATCAGTTTTTCCGCTGTGATAGGAGCTGTTCAATGAAAGGAGGGGGCGCTGCCTTCCTTGTCTCTTCTCGTATTCCTTGTTCTCTTGTTTCTACTTGCTCAGATGACGGCTTTGAAGCTGTAACCATTGATGTATTCCAGGAATCATTATCATCTGCTTCAAATAAGCTAAGATGTGTTTGTGTGTATCGTTCCCCTTCCTGTTCCAGTTCTTCTCTCTCTAAACTATTAATGTATTTTTCTCAGCATTCTGATGCCCTTAATAGACGTCCTTTATTGATTGTTGGTGATTTCAATTTGCCATTCATTGACTGGTTGAATTTCAATGCGCATAGAGAAGGCCAGCACAAAGTTTTCCTTGAATTCATGACAGATAACTTTTTTACTCAGTACGTTGACTCTCCAACAAGAAACGATAACATTCTCGACCTTTTGCTGACCAATGTACCCCTTGTGACTGAATGTAATGTTATCGGTCGTTTTAGTGGTAGTGACCACAACATGGTCTCATTCAAATTATCACTCAATACCCTTTCATTATCATCTTCCCCTTCCTTCAAATGCTTCAATAAGGCGAATTGGAAGGCTATTTAATGTCAACTTGCTTTTCACGACTGGACCCAGGCTTTTGCTATGATGGACGTTGAATCAGCTAATAATTATCTTGTTTCCTTCATTCATTCTCTGATTGAGAAGTATGTACCAGTCGCCCATCCTAGAGATGAAACGTTTCGTTATCCCTATCTTCTCCGTAGAATGTATCGCAAGTTAAAACGTATCTCTGAAACCTCTCCATATTCCGATTACTGTATTAGAAAAACGGCTGAATTTGATAGGATGTTACATGAATTCGAACTTCGTCAGGAAGCGAAGTTGATATCACGAGGGAACCAGAATTCTTTCTTCACTGCTTGCAGAAATCGCTTAGTTAATAACATCAATCAGGGCATGCCCACGTTGATAGATGATCTAAAACGAGAAATAACTTTGCCATCCGAAAAAGCTAAAACCTTTTCTTGTTATTTTTCATCGGTTTTCTCGAAGCCCTTGCATAGTCCACTACTGCATCCTTTTTCTCCTGAAGTTAATGAACCATTCGATGTCGATTGTATCACAGAAGATATGGTTCTACGTGCTCTTTCGTCTCTCAAAGGTAAATGTAACACCTCACCTGATGGTATTCCTAACATTTTCTTGAAAAAATGTCGTTTTGCACTAGTCAAGCCTTTATGCATTATCTTTAATAACAGTCTTCTCTCGGGCAACGTGCCAACTTTATGGAGAAAATCTATTGTTAAACCAGTGCATAAGTCTGGTTCACAGAACTCCGTTAGTAATTATAGGCCAATATCTCTATGCTGCTCATTGTCCAAAGTTATGGAAAAAATCATTTTCACTGAAATCTATTCGTATCTTGAGAGAGAAAGGTTGTTGTCTCCTTCTCAAGCAGGCTTTAGATCAAAGAGATCCACAGTTACATCTCTTGTTGAATCTCATGCTTATATCGTTGATTCCTTAGCGCAAGGAATTCCAGTTGATGTTGTCCTGCTTGATATAAGCAAAGCCTTTGATTCAGTTGATCACAGGCTTCTTCTCCATAGAGTTTATTGTTATGGTTTTCCGTCTCATATTGTCAAATGGTTGAGTAGTTACTTAAGTCAACGTACTCAGTCAGTATGTATTAATGACGTTCTCTCTGACCCCGTTTTAGTTACATCTGGAGTACCCCAAGGCTCTTCATTAGGCCCTTTGTTGTTTTTAATGTACATTTATTCTGTTAAAGAAGTTTTTCCTCCTAATCTTCTCTTTTCAATATATGCTGATGACATTAAAATTGTATGTCGTGTTCCCTGTTCTAGAAATGACGTACAGTTTGCATTGAACTGTGTTGCTGATTGGTGCGCAGAGTGGAACTTGAGTTTGTCCACTTCTAAATGTACTGTTCTGTACCTTGGCTCTTCTAATTCTCGGAATGCTTACTATATCAATAATCAACTCATTGTATCAGGAAACTCGGCCAAAGACCTCGGAGTAATAGTTTCAGATGGATTTTCATATCGGGACCACATAAGTGAAAAGTGCCGTAAAGCGTCGTCTATTGTTAATATGATTTTGAAAGCTTTCAAGTCACCATCTCTCTCTCTTCTGACATCTGCTTTCAAAATTTATGTATTGCCTCTTTTGGAATACGCTAGCGAGCTCTGGAACCCGTCATCTGCGGGTCTAGTAAAACAGCTCGAGAAAGTCCAACGTTCTTTTACGAGAAGAATTCTAGTGAGAGCCGGCCATCCCGCCCTTCCGTATTCGGAGAGATTATCCCTTCTGAACCTTCAAACCCTCGAACATCGCCGAGCTCTTGCTGACCTCACTTTCATTCATAAATGTATACATCAGAAGTGTGAAATAGATACTAAAAATTTATATCAGATATCTGCCGTTGATCGCTTTTCCCAACATTCTCATCCTCTGCGTCTTGTTATGCCTAACAATATCAACCAGTCTTTCTTATCTACATGTGTTTCTCGTCAATTATCAGTATGGAATTCTTTGGATTACGAAATGGTAAAAGAACCTAATAGCAAGATATTCAAAAAGAATGTACTGAATTTGCCTATTCATGTTATTGTGCCTCTTTCTCATGTTTTTGATAGTTGAATAACTAATTCATATTTATCAATCATTCCTCCCCCCCCCCCCCTCCCTTTCCCATCCCCTCATACTTAAGCGACCGTTCGCTCATAAACACACCGCCACTAGAAAGATAGTCCATGCATATCCGCAATCATCATTGTTTTGATATCATGTGTGCACGGAATAAAGAATGAATGAATGAATGAAAAGAGGAAAAACAAGAGAGTATTGAATCAAACAAAACACAGAACAAATATGAACTTGGCCTCGTTTATAGCCTCGCTTACATCTCTGAAACTCGTCACAAGCTCCTCGACAAATTCTTCGTCTTTGACGAGATTGAAGAACCTAGCCGTCAGAGTGCGACTATCTTTGGGCAGCCAGTTACCGTAGTTCGGGAAAATCATACTGCGCAGCTGTAATAAAAGCTTCTTTTGAGTGCTTTGCATTCTACAGTTTAAAATAATCATTCAATGAATAAAGCTAAAATTAATAACTTCAGAAATTTTCATATAGTCTTCATAAAAGTCTCTCTCTGCCTAGCCATAGATAAGAAACTAGATCTCATCCATACAGCCTTGTTATACCAAAAATGAAAAGCGTAGCGCATTCTAATATTCTTTCAGTTAGAATTGTTAACAAATGGAACAGTTTACCACTATCGGTAATCTCAGCAAAATCAGTAAAATCTTTTAGAGTCATGTTTTCAGAACTATAGCTATTCTAAATATAAACTACCCGCTTCATGAATTGTTTTTTCTTCTTCCTCTGCTGTTTCAGTGACTTTTCTTCTTTCGAAAAATTATTTTCTCACTTTAATTGTTAAAGTGTCACGCTTGTGTACTCATTCCACATATGCCTTTATGTTGATGAATGAGCTCAATGCGATAAACTATTATTATTATAATCCACTGCATGAAAAAACTCTACGACCGACTCGAGAACTCAAAAAGCAGATGACCAATTAATCCAGTGCTCTATCGTTTCATGTTTCACGCTTTTGAATACTGCATCTGAGAAGGAAGACCGGGTAATAAATAACCAATGTGTTTCTCTAACCCGCATAGCGTTTCAAATCTATGCGTTTCAAATCTATGCGCAAACCTATGCGCTATCCTACAAAGCTAGTGATAAAAATGCTCTGATCGTCTGCATCCACTCTTTTACATCAGACGCTATCAGGCTCTCTCAAAGGCCTGTCGTTCACTCATCATTATTCATCCTGATATATACATTCTGATAACCAACTTCGGCTGCCTCTAGGAAGATGGTGATTGTCTCTATGTCTCCTGGGAGGGAAGAGATTGCAAGTTGCGTGTAAGCCTCACTCAGCTCCCGATCATAAGAGAGCAGCGCTGCGTCCATCAAGAAGTCGTAGTAGCCGTTCAAGAACTTAAAACACGAACAAAAACCATATGCCTCTTTGTTACCATTGAACTATTGCACGAAATAGCACAGTGTCCTGGGTATTTTTTTTTTGTTGGTGAGAACGATCCACTACCGGTTTATGAGAAATACGCCTGGGTTCGATTCTGCCCCATGAACTTACTTTTGTCAACTAATATTTCGTCTTAAAAAGGATTATTGTGGTTCTGAATATTATTTTTTAAGGAAATTAATCCTTCAAGTTGTGCTACTGAGCACTTATCCGAGTTGTTGTTGTTTGTCCATAGGTCTTGTCGAGGGGAGTCCTTTGGGATAGGTTGGTGAGGATCCTTTTGAGTCTTGTCGAGGGGAGTCCTTTGGGATAGGTTGGTGAGGATCCTTTTGAGTCTTGTCGAGGGGAGTCCTTTGGGATAGGTTGGTGAGGATCCTTTTGAGTCTTGTCGAGGGGAGTCCTTTGGGATAGGTTGGTGAGGATCCTTTTGAGTCTTGTCGAGGGGAGTCCTTTGGGATAGGTTGGTGAGGATCCTTTTGAGTCTTGTCGAGGGGAGTCCTTTGGGATAGGTTGGTGAGGATCCTTTTGAGTCTTGTCGAGGGGAGTCCTTTGGGATAGGTTGGTGAGGATCCTTTTGAGTCTTGTCGAGGGGAGTCCTTTGGGATAGGTTGGTGAGGATCCTTTTGAGTCTTGTCGAGGGGAGTCCTTTGGGATAGGTTGGTGAGGATCCTTTTGAGTCTTGTCGAGGGGAGTCCTTTGGGATAGGTTGGTGAGGATCCTTTTGAGTCTTGTCGAGGGGAGTCCTTTGGGATAGGTTGGTGAGGATCCTTTTGAGTCTTGTCGAGGGGAGTCCTTTGGGATAGGTTGGTGAGGATCCTTTTGAGTCTTGTCGAGGGGAGTCCTTTGGGATAGGTTGGTGAGGATCCTTTTGAGTCTTGTCGAGGGGAGTCCTTTGGGATAGGTTGGTGAGGATCCTTTTGAGTCTTGTCGAGGGGAGTCCTTTGGGATAGGTTGGTGAGGATCCTTTTGAGTCTTGTCGAGGGGAGTCCTTTGGGATAGGTTGGTGAGGATCCTTTTGAGTCTTGTCGAGGGGAGTCCTTTGGGATAGGTTGGTGAGGATCCTTTTGAGTCTTGTCGAGGGGAGTCCTTTGGGATAGGTTGGTGAGGATCCTTTCGAGTCCGGAGAAGGTTTCTCCGTCTACACTCGCACCGCAGTCGGCGATCCTCTTCGCGAGACCCATTGTTGTTGTTGTTTGTCCATAGGTCTTGTCGAGGGGAGTCCTTTGGGATAGGTTGGTGAGGATCCTTTTGAGTCTTGTCGAGGGGAGTCCTTTGGGATAGGTTGGTGAGGATCCTTTTGAGTCTTGTCGAGGGGAGTCCTTTGGGATAGGTTGGTGAGGATCCTTTTGAGTCTTGTCGAGGGGAGTCCTTTGGGATAGGTTGGTGAGGATCCTTTTGAGTCTTGTCGAGGGGAGTCCTTTGGGATAGGTTGGTGAGGATCCTTTTGAGTCTTGTCGAGGGGAGTCCTTTGGGATAGGTTGGTGAGGATCCTTTTGAGTCTTGTCGAGGGGAGTCCTTTGGGATAGGTTGGTGAGGATCCTTTTGAGTCTTGTCGAGGGGAGTCCTTTGGGATAGGTTGGTGAGGATCCTTTTGAGTCTTGTCGAGGGGAGTCCTTTGGGATAGGTTGGTGAGGATCCTTTTGAGTCTTGTCGAGGGGAGTCCTTTAGGATAGGTTGGTGAGGATCCTTTTGAGTCTTGTCGAGGGGAGTCCTTTGGGATAGGTTGGTGAGGATCCTTTTGAGTCTTGTCGAGGGGAGTCCTTTGGGATAGGTTGGTGAGGATCCTTTTGAGTCTTGTCGAGGGGAGTCCTTTGGGATAGGTTGGTGAGGATCCTTTTGAGTCTTGTCGAGGGGAGTCCTTTGGGATAGGTTGGTGAGGATCCTTTTGAGTCTTGTCGAGGGGAGCCCTTTGGGATAGGTTGGTGAGGATCCTTTTGAGTCTTGTCGAGGGGAGTCCTTTGGGATAGGTTGGTGAGGATCCTTTTGAGTCTTGTCGAGGGGAGTCCTTTGGGATAGGTTGGTGAGGATCCTTTTGAGTCTTGTCGAGGGGAGTCCTTTGGGATAGGTTGGTGAGGATCCTTTTGAGTCTTGTCGAGGGGAGTCCTTTGGGATAGGTTGGTGAGGATCCTTTTGAGTCTTGTCGAGGGGAGTCCTTTGGGATAGGTTGGTGAGGATCCTTTTGAGTCTTGTCGAGGGGAGTCCTTTGGGATAGGTTGGTGAGGATCCTTTTGAGTCTTGTCGAGGGGAGTCCTTTGGGATAGGTTGGTGAGGATCCTTTTGAGTCTTGTCGAGGGGAGTCCTTTGGGATAGGTTGGTGAGGATCCTTTTGAGTCTTGTCGAGGGGAGTCCTTTGGGATAGGTTGGTGAGGATCCTTTTGAGTCTTGTCGAGGGGAGTCCTTTGGGATAGGTTGGTGAGGATCCTTTTGAGTCTTGTCGAGGGGAGTCCTTTGGGATAGGTTGGTGAGGATCCTTTTGAGTCTTGTCGAGGGGAGTCCTTTGGGATAGGTTGGTGAGGATCCTTTTGAGTCTTGTCGAGGGGAGTCCTTTGGGATAGGTTGGTGAGGATCCTTTTGAGTCTTGTCGAGGGGAGTCCTTTGGGATAGGTTGGTGAGGATCCTTTCGAGTCCGGAGAAGGTTTCTCCGTCTACACTCGCACCGCAGTCGGCGATCCTCTTCGCGAGACCCATTGTTGTTGTTGTTTGTCCATAGGTCTTGTCGAGGGGAGTCCTTTGGGATAGGTTGGTGAGGATCCTTTTGAGTCTTGTCGAGGGGAGTCCTTTGGGATAGGTTGGTGAGGATCCTTTTGAGTCTTGTCGAGGGGAGTCCTTTGGGATAGGTTGGTGAGGATCCTTTTGAGTCTTGTCGAGGGGAGTCCTTTGGGATAGGTTGGTGAGGATCCTTTTGAGTCTTGTCGAGGGGAGTCCTTTGGGATAGGTTGGTGAGGATCCTTTTGAGTCTTGTCGAGGGGAGTCCTTTGGGATAGGTTGGTGAGGATCCTTTTGAGTCTTGTCGAGGGGAGTCCTTTGGGATAGGTTGGTGAGGATCCTTTTGAGTCTTGTCGAGGGGAGTCCTTTGGGATAGGTTGGTGAGGATCCTTTTGAGTCTTGTCGAGGGGAGTCCTTTGGGATAGGTTGGTGAGGATCCTTTTGAGTCTTGTCGAGGGGAGTCCTTTGGGATAGGTTGGTGAGGATCCTTTTGAGTCTTGTCGAGGGGAGTCCTTTAGGATAGGTTGGTGAGGATCCTTTTGAGTCTTGTCGAGGGGAGTCCTTTGGGATAGGTTGGTGAGGATCCTTTTGAGTCTTGTCGAGGGGAGTCCTTTGGGATAGGTTGGTGAGGATCCTTTTGAGTCTTGTCGAGGGGAGTCCTTTGGGATAGGTTGGTGAGGATCCTTTTGAGTCTTGTCGAGGGGAGTCCTTTGGGATAGGTTGGTGAGGATCCTTTCGAGTCCGGAGAAGGTTTCTCCGTCTACACTCGCACCGCAGTCGGCGATCCTCTTCGCGAGACCCATTGTTGTTGTTGTTTGTCCATAGGTCTTGTCGAGGGGAGTCCTTTGGGATAGGTTGGTGAGGATCCTTTTGAGTCTTGTCGAGGGGAGTCCTTTGGGATAGGTTGGTGAGGATCCTTTTGAGTCTTGTCGAGGGGAGTCCTTTGGGATAGGTTGGTGAGGATCCTTTTGAGTCTTGTCGAGGGGAGTCCTTTGGGATAGGTTGGTGAGGATCCTTTTGAGTCTTGTCGAGGGGAGTCCTTTGGGATAGGTTGGTGAGGATCCTTTTGAGTCTTGTCGAGGGGAGTCCTTTGGGATAGGTTGGTGAGGATCCTTTAGAGTCTTGTCGAGGGGAGTCCTTTGGGATAGGTTGGTGAGGATCCTTTTGAGTCTTGTCGAGGGGAGTCCTTTGGGATAGGTTGGTGAGGATCCTTTTGAGTCTTGTCGAGGGGAGTCCTTTGGGATAGGTTGGTGAGGATCCTTTTGAGTCTTGTCGAGGGGAGTCCTTTGGGATAGGTTGGTGAGGATCCTTTTGAGTCTTGTCGAGGGGAGTCCTTTGGGATAGGTTGGTGAGGATCCTTTTGAGTCTTGTCGAGGGGAGTCCTTTGGGATAGGTTGGTGAGGATCCTTTCGAGTCCGGAGAAGGTTTCTCCGTCTACACTCGCACCGCAGTCGGCGATCCTCTTCGCGAGACCCATTGTTGTTGTTGTTTGTCCATAGGTCTTGTCGAGGGGAGTCCTTTGGGATAGGTTGGTGAGGATCCTTTTGAGTCTTGTCGAGGGGAGTCCTTTGGGATAGGTTGGTGAGGATCCTTTTGAGTCTTGTCGAGGGGAGTCCTTTGGGATAGGTTGGTGAGGATCCTTTTGAGTCTTGTCGAGGGGAGTCCTTTGGGATAGGTTGGTGAGGATCCTTTTGAGTCTTGTCGAGGGGAGTCCTTTGGGATAGGTTGGTGAGGATCCTTTTGAGTCTTGTCGAGGGGAGTCCTTTGGGATAGGTTGGTGAGGATCCTTTTGAGTCTTGTCGAGGGGAGTCCTTTGGGATAGGTTGGTGAGGATCCTTTCGAGTCCGGAGAAGGTTTCTCCGTCTACACTCGCACCGCAGTCGGCGATCCTCTTCGCGAGACCCATTGTTGTTGTTGTTAGCCCATAGGTCTTGTCGAGGGGAGTCCTTTGGGATAGGTTGGTGAGGATCCTTTTGAGTCCGGAGAAGGTTTCTCCGTCTACACTCGCACCGCAGTCGGCGATCCTCTTCGCGAGACCCATTGTTGTTGTTGTTAGCCCATAGGTCTTGTCGAGGGGAGTCCTTTGGGATAGGTTGGTGAGGATCCTTTCGAGTCCGGAGAAGGTTTCTCCGTCTACACTCGCACCGCAGTCGGCGATCCTCTTCGCGAGACCCATTGTTGTTGTTGTTTTTTGCCCATAGGTCCGAGGCTATTTTACTGGCGCCTGGACTCGTCATTACAAAGTACATATAAGGGAGTATCGGCTGATGTTTTATTAGGTGGAATGCCCAGGCCAGTCCGACATCGCCCTCCTTTGACGAACTATACAAGAGCAGTAGAACACGAACTATACAAGAGCAGTAGAACACGAACTATACAAGAGCAGTAGAACACGAACTATACAAGAGCAGTAGAACACGAACTATACAAGAGCAGTAGAACACGAACTATACAAGAGCAGTAGAACACGAACTATACAAGAGCAGTAGAACACGAACTATACAAGAGCAGTAGAACACGAACTATACAAGAGCAGTAGAACACGAACTATACAAGAGCAGTAGAACACGAACTATACAAGAGCAGTAGAACACGAACTATACAAGAGCAGTAGAACATTATCGAGTTCAACTGCTCTTGTCGTAGCATTAAAAAACGACCACTAATTCAAATGGAGGCCAGAGAAGAATGAAAATCCGGCAAAGGTAAACTATTCTGGTGCCTCCACATCCCACTCACTTTGATTGAATAACTTTTTCGTGATGTTTTAGGTTCTAACAAAAATTCAAAGATAATTTTTGTTAACTTCAACTGACTGAGCTTTCTCTGAGCAACTGTCTCTGACGTTTCAACTATCAGTCAAGAACGTAAAAAATGAGTTCAGGCCAAGACTGTACGATTTTTCCGGTTTTTTTTCGTTTCTGAGCGTTATTATTATAATACTTGACATCAAAAATAAAAAGTTTTGAACTTTTGCCAAATTTTGAAAATTGAATCTTCCCCCAAAAATTTGAATTTTTTTCATCTTTTGAACTTATTTCCGATTTTTTTTGTTTGAGCCTAAAACATCACGAAAAAAAAAGTAAATGAAATGTTCAATCAAAACTGAGTCATTTAACCACAATAGTTTACCTTAAGGAGGGACCACAATAGTTTACCTTAAGGAGGGACCACAATAGTTTACCTTAAGGAGGGACCACAATAGTTTACCTTAAGGAGGGACCACAATAGTTTACCTTAAGGAGGGACCACAATAGTTTACCTTAAGGAGGGACCACAATAGTTTACCTTAAGGAGGGACCACAATAGTTTACCTTAAGGAGGGACCACAATAGTTTACCTTCGCCGAAGAACCTTCACAGTCTTTTTTTTAATTCATACATCAAGAAGATGTTACATCAATGTCACAGAGAAAAAACATCTTACTTTTTCCAATCTCTTTCTGTTTTTCCGCCCTTTATTTCTCGATCGCTCACCCCTAGGCCTCCCGCTTGAAACGGTCATACAAACTTACTTTTTGACCAAAGATGGTCACATGACCATATGTCATCCATCCATCCAAAGATGGTCACATGACCATATGTCATCCATCCATCCAAAGATGGTCACATGACCATATGTCATCCATCCATCCAAAGATGGTCACATGACCATATGTCATCCATCCATCCAAAGATGGTCACATGACCATATGTCATCCATCCATCCAAAGATGGTCACATGACCATATGTCATCCATCCATCCAAAGATGGTCACATGACCATATGTCATCCATCCATCCAAAGATGGTCACATGACCATATGTCATCCATCTGCTATGAACACTAAACGAGGTCTAGGGATTCCTTTAGAAACCCTGGAATGGATTACTTGAAGAATCTAAAGACCCCTTACAAGTCTACGGAACCTTCAAATGCTTTATCATCCATCTTCGACCTCTCTTCTGTCTTAATTGTGAAATCTGGAGTTATGCTCCATTCACGACGCTTTCGCTTCATGAGCATGCGTGACTAAGAGAACGAGGCAATTGAGCCTTTAATAAGCACTATCGCACGGAATAGCAATGTGTCACCGTGGTGTAATGGTTAACACGCTCGCTCCCGGATAGAGGAGAGATGGTTGCATGGGTTCGAGTCCCCCCGGTGACTAGCTTTTTTCCGTGCGGTGGTTTGATCAATTTGTCTAGTCTACGGAACCTTTCTCAAAAAAGGGTTTGAAATGTTTTCAACTCACATCAACTTCTTCTAGAGATCGCGGGAAAGCATCTTCTCTCCACTTCTTGTGGTGGAAGTAGTACCACAAGTTCGCTCTATCCTCATCTTCAGGCGTGTCATACTCCACTGCAACCAATCTTATGAAAAGAAGAGCACAAAATGCCAGCAAAATTGTGTGCCGGACCGGAAAATCGAAACCACGACTCTACGCGTTTCCCCACGTTCTTCTTACAGAACTAAAGGCACTTAATAACACCAAGTCATAATCTCTAAATGCTCTTCCAGACGTTTGTAGACACTGAGACGTTAATTCACTCTCCTCAATAATCTTCCTCGCACGTTTTTCCACCTCGAGGCAGGGTACTGTAATGAGACACAGACCAGACTTATCGTGGTAAAACCATAAGCTGCTTCCTCACTCACTAATATTGTGTACATTGAACATTTGAAAAGCTTTGTGTATCAGCAGTAAGATGAGTTTCTAACTAAATTTAGTGAATTCGAAGCGAATTCGGAATTTTCCTGACCTTCTGGAGTTTTAATTTCCGTCATCGAATCAACAATTGTCTCGATTGCTTCAAGAACTTCGCCTTCGGGTTCTTCTCCAAGTTTGGCTTCAAAAAACGTTTTTGATTACCCGAAAGTCGATACCTATTTACCAATTCAATTTGATTCTTCTGCGGGTCATACAAAGAACGCTAGACAAGAATAAGCTGTTCGGGGGAGGTTGCTACAATTTTAGAATAAATACTAGTCGAAATAAATAGTAATCAACCGATTTGTGAATTATGAAAATGTTTTTATCAAAGAATCAATATGACCAACCTAAAGAACTCATCTTCAAACTTTCTCTCGTAAGGTCAATAAACTCTTCGTCAAGCTCCTGAAAAATTTCATGAACTCTTGTTAAAATCTTTTTTCAAATAGAATTTAAAAAAATCTTCCTCGCGCTTCTTCCCGCCTCGCAGCAGGGTACGCGCTTCCCTGAGATGCGGGACAGACCTAGTTTGATAGAACCAGTGGCTGCCAACTAAATCGCTGCTAGCGTGAATAGCAGCAGTGGGGAAAGTCAGATACGTGCATCAGCACTACCAACATTTCTTGAACCCCTTGGTTTGAGTGGACCTGACCAGGGTAAGAGTCAAACTTGGGACTCTTCGTATAAGTTTCAAGTTTAAATTATCTCAAAAATTCAGATACCAGATATGCAACAGCGTCAGAGATACTCCGAAGATCGAGATTTTCCTGTTTTTGATATCACGCCTCACCTTTTTCAAACTCTCTTATCCTTCAAAACCCTCATTCTCTCACTTTTCCTATTATTCTAGCAATTTCACTTTTTGAGAAGGTTCCGATAAATAACTATGACCTATAATTAAAAAGAACATCTGCATTAGCCATCGCCATGTGAAGCAACGCAAAACTTGTATTCAAAAATGCCATTTCTTCATTTCGATGTTTCATAAAACACGAACCGCCATCTTATACGCGTATTTTTCACCTTCTCGCTCCAATTTCCTTCTTTCAATGGACCATCGACGAATCTATAACAAGCAAAATTCATTCAACTCTAATTCACGAACTCGGAAGATGCCAAAGTTTCACTTATAGGATTTTTTTACTTTATGGTGCTGAAAAAGCAGAAGAATAGAAATTAATAAAATAATCCGATGAAGTACCTGTGCAAGATCCAATTGCTCTCGTATTTCTTCCAGTTGACGCATGCCCCGTTTCTGCAAAACAAAAAGTTCGGAAAAAAACTCTCGTTTCTGAATTTCAATTATTTTAACGGTACAAACCGGAGCTATGTAAGAGACCAGACGCTCGCCTTTCGTTTGTCTACACTTCTTAAACGTTCAGACCAGACTGTTCCTTACCATTACAAAAATGCGTTTAGATCTATCCAAACAACTAATCATCAGAGAACGGCGAACCGAAAGCGTGCGATGAAAATTTAAGAACGCATACACACATATTATTCGTATGGACCGCCTTTTTTTGCAAAGCGCATAGACTTGCGCATGAGTTTTATTCGCAAACAAACATCCTGGTTAAGACTATTGCGTTATTCTATGCGCAAAAAAGGCGTTATTCTATGCGCTTAAAAACAACAATCTATGCGCAAAGTTGCTTATCATTTTTGAAATCCAGTTTTGAATAATTGATTGAGCGTGAACCTTGTTCTCCGCGATTCTTCGACTATTCGATTCCATCCGGTCAAAGGCTTCCTTCGAGATCAATGGCCTGCACTGAATCTCTTTCTGCAGTTCAGTGGGCACCGGCGGAACGAATTGTGAAAGTGTGCACAGGGAACCTTTAAAGGACTACACATCAGTGTGTTTAGACTAAACCCGAACTGCGGGTTGAATCTATGCGCTATCCAAGGAAGCTACTGATACAAATGCTCTGATCGTCTATCTTCAATCTCTTGAGCACAAACTTTACTAAGATTGAGCAAAAAAATCCAATTTTAGTACATGGCAATATGTCGATAGCGAAATTTCGTGAGCGAACTGTCGCGGTGGAAATGTTGTGAAATCGGGTGTAGACTCAAAGAACGCTGGAAGTTACTTTCATAGGCAATGGTTAATTAGCTACCTACTTACCTCATCTGTCATCCGTCAACACCCCTCCGTTAAGTTTCGACAACTTTGCGAGAGAAAAAAATCTCAATCTCCTACGGGATTCTGTTTTTAATTTTTATATATGCGATCTTTCTTCTATTGGAACCAATTTTTTGACATCTAAAACTTTCTTTCTCATATGATTCGTTTTCAGCGGCCCTCTTTGATTGTGGAATAATAAGAAGTGAACTAGGAGAAAAAGGCTAAAAAGGGAGACCTCCTCTTTTTTCTTGACTAGCCCGCTCAAAAAATATCGTTTTCTGAGTTCTCAACAGTGCAAGTGACCTATCGCTCATAGATAATGTACCTTTATTTTTTTCGCAGCATTTGATCTCTGAAATGAACATGCTTTGAGACTAACCAACTTTGACTTGTATGATGTACTGGCATGTGGCGGATTCATCAACACTTAGTATGTAAGCCTCGTTCGTTGCGAGGATCGGGTCACAGGTATACTGTAGAGGCTACTGTTAACAACATTCTCTAAACTACGAAAAATCACGAAAGACACACATTGAAACTCTATTTTCAAATTGGAGCAACTGTTAAGAAATAAGCGAATAAGTTAGCTATCTAACTTATCTACTGATAGCTATCTAACTTATCTACTGATAGCTATCTAACTTATCTAATGATTAAAATTAGAGTCTTCTCCTTATTGCATGTTTTCGTGATGTTTTCCAACGGGAACAAAACAACAACAACAAAAAAAAACCTTTTCGTCAAATAACCCAGAGAAGTGAAAATAATTATTATGGAGTAAAAAGTGAACACCTTATTAAAAGAAAAACACCTGGTTTGAAGAACTTTATCAAGAAATAAAATATCTCAAATATTAAACACAGAAACCCCAGTAAGAAGATACAGTAACCCGAACTCTCGCCGAACGTGGCCGCCTTTGACCCTCGATGCCAGGTATTTCACACATGGTTCCCATGTCGTATCTATATATTCGTATTAGAGGAGAAAGAAAGAGTTCTAGCCATACACTAGCCAGTAAACTTTAAAACTCAGTCGACTGGTTAAGTGCATAGCTCACCAGTATGTGCTGCAAAGACTTTGTTCATATGGGGGGAGGGGTCCGGGCGACCCTTGACGACCGGCGAAGGGTTGTGAACTTTTTTGGTCTTTTCTCAAAATCAATTGGTTCTTCTTGTACTTTTTCGAGGCGGAGTTTATCATTCTAAATTTAGAAAACTTACGAACTTTTAGTTTCTTCTAGATCAACCAACATGTGTTATATTCCATCCAGGGTGTTTCTCTTATATTCACTGCGGGTTAAAAAATCTATGCACCTTCCAAAAACCCCGTAAAACATTGAAATCTATGCGCTTGAGAAAAATACTTTTCGGATTTCTCGTAGGGAAATTCAAAATCATTGGGAAAATTGAATGTTGAACTCTGAAATTTTTAAAAACCTATGCGCTCGAAAAAAGTAGTGCGGGTGCTAAGAAACACCCTTATTCCATCTCCAGTATGAAAAGAATTTCTGGGGGACAAGGCGATCGACCGGGAGAAACTCAACAAGTTTGGTGAGCTATGGTTACGTGCGTGAACTGACCACTCTCTCTAACCAATTATAAATTATCACCACCCAATCAAACGGCTGGTCAAACACAACAATTTCTCATCTACGCGAAAAAGGAGTCATATTTCCTAACCGATCGCATTCTCCTCTTTCCTACTCAGTTTACATAAGCATAATTGCCCTGGTTCATCTCTTTCTCACTCTAAATGTTAATTGTGCCTTGATTTTTCAAAAAGTCGATTTTCCCAGAATTACCTAGAAGTTACCTCGAAAAACCCGTTTGAGTTTCATTAAGGCTTATCAAAATTTCATTTCAAAGAGTAAGGATGTATTTTTCAAAATCTTCACTTACAAACAGGGTGTTTCTGTGATCCGCTCTGCGGGTGAACAAAATCTATGCGCTCTTCAAAAACTCCGAAAAACATTGAAATATATGCGCTTGGAGAAAAATTTTCTCGGAAAAAAATTGAATATTGAACTCTGAAAATTTTAAAAATCTATGCGCTCGAAAAAAGTTATGCGGGTGCTAAGAAACACCCTGCTTACAAAAGCTCGAAGTTGTTTTGTTCAAATGTAGCTATTCAGTTGGTAGGTCAGTCACCCTAGACATTGTTTCTGCAAGTCTCTTTCTCTCTCTTTATTCTTATTATATGCCAAAGGAAAATATAACATTGTCTCGCGGCTTAAAACACTAAACAGTCTCGTTGAAATCGTCACTCATTTCGGTAAACATAACTGACCCTCTTCTCGAGTTACGTCTTCACAAACCCATACTGTTGACCGAGACACTATGAACAATATGTCTTCTGGACACGACACATACAGTATCCTCAATGAGCGCAAATTTTTATTTTAACTGATAAGGATAAGAATTAACTGACAGCTCCTCAAGGAAAAGCCGGTCTTCCTTGCTGGAACTGCTGATGTGCACGGGAAGAAATATCTTTCCAGTCGAGAACCCGAGGGCATTCGAGACGTGATCCGGGCTGCCTTCTGCAAACCGGGTACTGTATCATTTAACAATTACTGTAGCCGAGCTTTATTTGACATATATCTATCCCATGACCCCCGTTGGAATATTAATTAGAACTTCTTGATTCTTCTAGAAAAGCAATTGGAGTTAATAAGAATATTAGTGTCTCAAAATTGTAAAAAAACATAAGTTTTCTCGAGCAGAAAATGACGATTAGTGAATGAGGACTTGAAAAAAGTATTCCGAAAATAAATGTGTTACATAAGGATGGTTAGTGAGAAAAGTTTTACAATCAGGGGTTTTTTTAGTGTGTAATAAAACGGTACAGACGCCCGCCAGAGGGGGGAAAT
>OZ057403.1:36727943-37039404 GCA_964056735.1 Allodiplogaster pararmata
ATGAACACCTATGAAGAGAATTTTCGAAACCGTAGCTTTTTAAGGCAATTTTTCGTATAGTATGTCCAATGTCTACAAGACAAGACGTAGGGTATGCCCGTGAGGGTACTGTTTTGCGTTTAACCACCCCCGCCTACCAGAGGTTCAATTGGGTCATATAAAAAAGGCATTTTCTTGATATGGTCTCGTTAGCCTAAGGCCGTACGTTCTCGTTAGCGTAAACTTTTTCCTAAGCCTTAGCGTTTTTTTTTATGTAAAAATATTTTTAATGTAAAAATAATTTTTTGTAAATGTGAATAAGTCAGACGTATGACCCATGGGACCTCTGGTAGGTGGGGATGGTTAAACGCAAACAGTGCCGCCCGTGAGTATATAAGAGCCAAAATCAAATATTATGTTCGTATTGAAACAGTAGTTATGAAAAAAGAGCAAAAATCATTACTTGTTTTTAGTCACAAATTTCTTTCCAAATCAGAATGTTATGAGGTCTTGAAAAGAGTATGTTAATTAATCCAAAACAAATGAAAACTCGTATAATAAACGAGGGAAGTTTTCCAAAACAAGTCTTAAAAACCTCATCCAATATTTGCGGCATCTTAATAATCTGCAGGTCGTAAATGCCATTCTGCAGCTCGAAAACATCCAAACCAGACCAACATCCGTGTAAATTAAAAACTAGTAGAGAAGTGATTTCCAATAATTTCCATCGCATGCCTGTAAAAATGAATTTCTTCAAATGAATTGATAAGTTATGAAACAGAAGTTTTTTATGCCTCAAAAACACAGAAAAGCAAGCTTAGCAAAATGTTAAGTCATATTTAATCATTAAATTTTAATGCCATATCCAAGGCAATTGGCCTTTAACAAATCGCACTCAAGACACTCAAACACTCAAGACATTCACTAAAACACGGCCTCAACTTAAAAACGACCTAGCTCAATTAATTAGTATTCTTTTTCTTTCTCTTTTTTATATTTTCTCTTTCTTTTTAACTTACTTGTTCTCTTTCTTTCTTTGTAAAAAGTTGGCTTTAATCTACTTCAGCCGTCCAAAGATTTTTCTCAGAAAGAGATTTTATTCATTAAAACTCCCTTCCCCCTTTCTCCTTAGGGCCCCCCCTTCCACCCCCTTTCCCCCCCCCCCTCCCCACTTAGGGCCCAACCCCCCCCCCTTTGCTTAGGTAGGGCCCTCTTCCTCCCCCCTTCTCCCTTTTAGGGCCCCCCTCCCTTCCCTTCTTAGGTGAACCCCCCTCCCCCTCCCCCCCTTTCCCCAAAATTTATAAAGATAATTTTTTTTAAAAAGGAAAAGAAAAGAAAGAGTAAGAAAAAAAAAAGAGAAAAAAAGAGAACAAGAAAGAAAATATTGAGCCAGGCAGTTTTCAAGTTGAGGCCGTGTTTTTAGGTGAGTGTCTTGAGTGTCTTGAGTGTTTGAGTGTCTTGAGTGCGATTTGTTAAAGGCCAGGCAATAGACAAATGAAGGACAATCACCGAAAAGCGTGTTTTCCAAAAAGCGTGTTTGTTAAATGCACTACTCACACCTAATACAAAACTCAAAATGTTTTTATGACTACACTTTCGGCTCACAACTACTATGACTAATTTTCATTTTCAAAATTCTTCATGCCAAGATTATTTCACACAGCTCTCGATTTTGACTTGGAAAACAGGGAGAGGGGTGAGAAAAGATAGGAAAATGAGAGAAAGCAGGAGCAACATCGAGCATCAAAATGCAGGGAGGGGAGGAGCCTACGTCGAACTATACAAATGCCAACTTATTTCACCCTTCTGAGGGTTCCATGACATCTTGAAGAGCGACACCTTGCACCGCGCACTTTGCAGAGCAACACCTTGCAGGAGCGACTTTCTTGGCCTTTAATGTTATGTTTTGCAAGACAAACACAGTTTGTTGAAGTAAAACATTTATTATTACTCACTGCGAATATTCATCAAGATAGCTATGCACCCTGTGCGCACTAGCATGTTCTACACTTTTTTTATCGAAGTAGATCAACTTTTCGATTTTTATTCATGTGTTTCATGGTAAATAACCATTTATCATCATTCTTTCGAACTGAATCTAGAGAAAACTTTGCTATTTCGGAGACTCGGTTGGGGAACAAAGGGCTAAAAGCATAACCATTTTTTGAGTAAGTTGTTTTAGCGATAGTTTTTTGTTATCTCCCATTGACTTCAGGTAATCTAATACCTGTCTAACATTCCAAATTTGCGCATATTTGGGAACCGATGGTCTCTTTCTGAAGAAAATTTTAAAAGCTTTGTTTATGAGGTCTTCGTTAATAGCTTCTTTCTTGCTCTTTTGCACAATTTGCGCTAGTGTTAAAATTGCACTTTTGTGCGTTACTAAGCTTGAATAGCTTAGACCTTTTACATGCAAATGAGCGAGAAAGTTGACTATGTTCGGGGTAGTAGGGCATCTTTTATCGATCTGATTATCTTTACAGTAATTAGCCCACTTCCTTAGAGCAGAATTGTACTGGTTGCGAGTCGGCCGAGGTCGAAGTAGGGTCCGCTGTACGGCTTCTAGCTCTCCAGAAACATCTGTCCGTTGCGTCTTCCGAGTGGAGTCTTGCAAGGCGCAGGTCTTGGTTGAGCGTATCCATATATCTTGTCTTCGGTTTGCCTCGCGGGCGTTTGCCTGGTACTTCCATGTCAAGAGCGTGTCTTGCGATGTTGGTCGCGTCTCTTCGGATCACGTGTCCAGACCATCTAACTCTCCCTTCTCGCATCTTGTCTTGTATTGGGGCCACGCCGAGTTTCCCTCTCACAATCGTGCTACGCACACAATCTAGGCGAGTCAGTCCTAGTCTCCAGCGTAACATTTTCATTTCATTCGTGTGGATAATGTTCTCGGTTACACGCGTTGTAGGCCAGGTCTCCGTCGAATAGAGAAGCACGGGACGGATCGCTGTTTTATACATCTTTCCGCGTATGCCAGCTGTGATATTCCTATCACAGAGGACACTTTTAGCTTCTCTCCATTTCATCCAAGCTGCATTTACTCTTTGGCGTGCCGCTGCATTTGTTGACGTGTCTGAGGAGATGACAGAACCAAGGTACTTGAACTCGGAGGTCTTCGGGAGCGGTTCACCGCTGATGTGAATAGCTCCCGTCGTTTGCACTCCGATTTCCTGGTTCTCAGTCTTCGCGTACTAAGAGCGTCATTCCATTCTTGGGTGCGTTTCTCGATTTCGGCACGTGTAGGAGCAGCAAGGAGAATGTCGTCGGCGTATGCGATGGTTGACGGAGCTGGACGCGTGACGGTATCCATAACCAAAATGAAGAGAAGGGGAGACAAAGCACTCCCTTGGTGCACTCCAACGTTTACTGCGAATGGATCTGTGCTGCCGACCGGAGTTTTGACAGTACTCTTTGAATCATCGTACATCGCCATTGTCCAACGAATGTACTCTTCAGGAACCTGATGATCGCGCAATGCATATGAAATAAGATCATGGGGGACTCTGTCGAACGCCTTTTCCAAATCGAGGTAGGTCAGATGGAGAAGTTATCTTTTCTCTGCGTGCTTCTCGACGAGTAAACGGAGTGCAAATATTGCATCTGTTGTGCCTCTTCCGTTCACGAACCCGCATTGCTGAGCTGGAACATCGACGATATCTCGTATGCGTGAATCCAGTATCCTCTCAAATATCTTCATAGTGTGGTTGAGAAGACGTATTGGACGGTAGTTGCTGCACACTCTGGCATCGCCTTTTCCTTTGAAGACTGGAACGGTCGTGGAGTAGCGCCAGTTATGTGGGATTTGGCCTTGCTTTACGATGGTGTTGAACAGGTGCACGAGATTCCATCGACATCCTACAATGCAAGACAAATGCTTCGGTGGCTATGTCGCCCGGTGCAGCCGCTTTCCCAGTCTTCCTCTTAGAGAGTGCCTTTTTCACTTCCTCGGCCGTGATGGTTGGCACGGGTCCTTGTACGGCGTGGGAAATCGGGATGGGAGGGTGCTCAAACTCTTGGCCTCTTGAACTGCTGCTCAAACTGCTGCTCAAACTCTTGGCCAAACTCAAAAAAAGGAGAAGAAAAGTAAGAGAAAGAAAAAAGAAAGTAAGAGAACAAGTCTTTCCTTTCTGATCGATTCTTTTCCGTTCGAATAGGTAACATTATATCTGCTCCCAAACCCGTTACTTCTGGCGTGCCTCAAGGCTCCGTTCTCGGACCCATTTTATTTACTCTATTTATCCGTGAATTGAACTACGTCCTCAAGCCTTTTCCCAATGTCAAGTACTCACAAAACAATTTTACATGAAAATTCATACCAGCAAATCATGGGAAGCGTAACGATACGATTGAAAGTATTCCGAGGAATACTTTCTCAAAGTATTGTCTTTCATACCGCGAAAACATGGTTTTTCATGGAGTCAAAGTATTCTAGGCATACCACTGTTTGTCGGAATACTACACAAAAGTATTCTTTTTCATACCTCGAAAGTTTTTTTTCTCATGAAATCAAAGTATTGCAGGCCAGACTTTGAAGTATGCCGTTTCTTTTTTTCCTTGATTTTTGTGTCGAGATTCCTTTTTGTTTGTTTCTTTCTGGAGTCAATTTTTTATGATTGAATCAACAAATTTATATTTAATAACAGCAAACAATGTTATAATCACAATCAACCAGCAAAAAAATTTAATATATTACAATTTTGTTATTATAATAACAAAATTAGAGTCAGCACAACAAATACATTTTTACCTTCTACCAAGCATGAAATTTTTCGAAAATCTACTTCGTCATAAATTAACAAGGAACTGGTGAAATAATTTTGAGAGCGATCTTTTCTTTTTTGAGGGCGATCTTTTGAGGCCGATCCTTACAAACCAAACGTGTTTACATAAAAGAAAAGAAAACAAGATGAGCAAGGGATCAAGTTCTTAACTTAATTTCTTCAACTAATGGTCTCCTGAGTAAGATTAACAAAAGCAAGAACGAATTTAAACGGTTTGACATTTTTTATATACTAGTTCGCAGAACATTAATACTGTGACTAATTGTTTTATACGGTCTCGTTACTAAGCCGTACGGCCTCGTTAGCTTGAAATTTTACTAAAGAAAAGCAAACTGCACTGTTAAAATACTTTTTGATATTAAAAAAGCAAAATATTTCAAGTAAAATTGGCACTTTTGAACTTTAGGTCCCCCCTCCCAGAGGTTCCATGGGTCATACTTCTGACTCATTTACATTTTCAAAAAAGTTATTTTTACATTAAAAAACAATTTTTACATTAAAAAAATGCTTAGGCTTAGTAAAAGTTTACGCTAACGAGGCCGTCCGGCTTAGGCTAACGAGACCGTATCAAGAAACTTACCCAAAAACTGACTCATGGAACCTCTGGGAGGAGGGGGGCCCTAAAGTGCAAAAGTTCTGTAAAATTCCACCATAAAAGCATGAGTGTGACCCCATGCAAGAAACAGGTTAAAGTTCAACGGTCTCAACCTTGAAAAAGAAGAATTTTTTGATACATTACTTTAGTTTTAACGTTACTTCGGGTCACGCTTTTGATTTTTACGATGAGGCATACTTTCACAAGTATTGTATTAAAAAATTCAAAGTACGCCTCTTTAGAATACTTTGATATTGTTGAAGAGTTATCGCATTGTCGCTGCCAGGAATACTTTCGAAGTATTTTTATTCATGAAATGCCTTTATCCTTTTTAGCATACTTCCCAATAGTTATGCTCTTTTTTTTGTGAGTATCAAGCCTATGCTGACGACATCAAGTTGTATACCTCTCACAATTCCTCGAATGAAATGGAACGTGTTTCTGAAATGCAGAGTTGTCTTGATGCCGTTTCATCTTGGAGCAGAAACCATCAGCTCACTTTATCCACAAACAAAACGTACCATTTGCAACTAGGAAACTCGGAATGTTCATTTGATTATCGCTTAAATGATGTCACTTTATCTAAAGAGACTCAAGTCTAAAATCTCGGTGTTCTAGTTGTTCCCAGTCTCCGAAGACATGACGCCATTGTTGATCGAACTGTAAAGGCTACCAGAGCCATGTATGCTATGCTTCGCGCTGTTTCTATCAATGATTCAAAAGTGCTAGTTAAGTGTTTCATGACATACGTTCTACCTCATTTGGAGTTTGCCTCTTGCTTTTGGAACCCGATTTACAAGAAAGACTCTGAATTGTTAGAGAAAGTACATAAATCGTTTGCTAGAATTCTCTTTTATCGATGTTTCCCACAGCCGGATTACCCTCTTAGCCTTTCATGTTATAGAGATCGTCTGAATCTAGTTGGCCTGAGTACTTTAGCTGAAAGAAGGGTGATTGCAGACCTTAAAATGGGTTGGAAGATCTTCAATGATAATTCTATTATTGAAAAATCACGCATTTTCAAGCGCACCTCCCCACTCGTACAAATATTAATGGTATTGCAATTGAATGTACTTCTTCCACTCCTAGATTCAATTGTTTCGGTTTACGGGTTTCAAGAATGTTTTACGGAATCTCGAGTGAAATATTTAATTCAGGAACAGTAGAGCAGTTCATAAGTCGTCTCCGTAACGAGAATGTGGTCAGTGAATGGGCAAATAATCAGTAGCATTTAGAAATTTTCCTTACTTCTAGCCATACTTTGTTGTATCATTTTGTATGTATGTATGGTGTGTCTCACCATAATCTTGCATTGTAGGATGTCGATGGAATAATATAGGAGAGGTGTTTCGCTTACTTGAGTGCTGATGATCTCATATGTATTCTTATTCAATGTTTGTGCTCGAATTTTAGTTGTAATATGTGTTGATTTTGCATCATATGATGTAGATTAAATAAATAAAATAAATAAGTAAGAAAAAAGAAAGAGAAAAAAGTAAAAAGAGAAAGAAAAAAGAATACTAATTAATTGAGCCAGGCCGTAGGGTGTACACTTTGTGAAAGGCCAAGAAAGTCGCTCTGCAAGGTGTCGCTCTGCAAAGTGTCCGGTGCAAGGTGTCGTTCTGCAAGGTGTCGCTCTGCAAAGTGACCGGTGCAAGGTGTCGCTCTGAAAGGTGTCGCTCTGCAAGGTGTCGTGTTACCCTTCTGAGGCCTATTCTAATCTATTCACGAAGTTCTAAAAATTCATGAATTCACGAATTTCATAAATTTACTCCTCAACTATCGCAAATGTTTATCGATGTTCACGAAAAATTTTCCACTCTGAATCTCGTGAAAAAAATCAGTTCACTCCTAAATTTTTCACGAATTCAAAAATTCGTGAACAATTTAGGAGTGAACTGATTTTTACGCAAATTTCCTATTTTTACGCAAATTTCCTAAAGTTCACGAAATTCAATAATCTTCAAAAACGCAAATTTCCTATATCTGTTCACGAAATTCAATAATCTCTCTGGGTCAGTTGAATAATCTTTATAAAACTAAAAAATCAAGCCTAAGTCAATTTTTGTGTAATTTTTTTTACAAATGGTGTTTTAATTGTTTTTCTTCTCTTTTCAACTAACTCTCGCTTACGGCTTTTTCAGAATTTTCTTCATAATCAACCATGAGTCAATTTATTGCGTTTAAATTTTTTCGAATAAACTTTTATCGAATTTTGGTACGAATTTTCCCAATAGTCTGATTTAATCAGGTTTTGTTTCCAGAATTTGAGTAGAAACGGATTTCTTGAAGAAAAACTTAAGTAATCGACAGTAACCATCCTTGAATGATTTTCTTTTGCTTTATTGGTATTTGTATGTTTTGGTGTCAACAGAACTCTCTGTTGCTGAATAGTTGTCTAGGCAATGTAGACCCCGACGCCATTGGCCCAGATCCTGACCAGGCTTGCTCAGAAAAAAGTCGAAAAACGAGAAAAAAACGAGCAAAAAAGCAACGAAAAAAAAGTAGAAGGGGAAAAGTGGAAAAAACACAACAAAAAAATCTTTAAAAAATCGAGAAAAAAAACGGGGGAAATTTTTTTTAGCAAAAAAGTCGAAAAACTTTTTTCTTCGAAATTTGTCGAAAAAACCCAAAAAACCAAAAAAAACTAAAAACGAAAAATGTAAAACCCTGATCCTGACGAAACCTACAGGTTGATAAAGTTGTTAACATGTTTAGATGATTTTTCATTGTTTGTATGACCCGCTCAGTGAAGAAGTCATCAAGGTATGCTGAGTGATGCCAATTTTATTGACCCAGAATCATTAGGTATACAAAATGAAGCGAAAATAAATATGAGCAACTTTTTTTGAAAACTACGAATACCAAAATGAGCAGACGAGACAAAAAAGAACGGAGCACGAAGTCCAAATTCCGCCACCGTAAACAATATTCGTGAACATTTCTGAAAAAAGAAAAATAAAAAAAGTGGGCCTTTCGTGAAATTAAAAAAAAGCTCCTAGGGCCTATTCTAAACTATTCACGAAGGTCATTTTCATAAATGTCCATGAATGGTCTCCTAATCTTTTTCGTGAAAAAATTTCACGAAAGGCCCACTTTTTATATTTTTCTTCTTTCAGAAATGTTCACAAAAATTGTTTACGGTCGCGGAATTTGAACTTCGTGCTTCGTTCTTTTCTGTCTCGTCTGCTCATTTTGGTATTAGTAGTTTTCAAAAATAAGTTGCTCATATGCATTTTCGCTTCATTTCGTCTACCTAATGATTCTTCTTCTTCTTCTTAGCGTTGTCCCGCGCCGGCCGAGGTCGGAGTAGGGTCCGCTGTACGGCTTCTAGCTCTCCAGAAACATCTGTCCGTTGCGTCTTCCGAGTGGAGTCTTGCAAGGCGCAGGTCTTGGTTGAGCGTATCCATATATCTTGTCTTCGGTTTGCCTCGCGGGCGTTTGCCTGGTACTTCCATGTCAAGGGCGTGTCTTGCGATGTTGGTCGCGTCTCTTCGCATCACGTGTCCATACCATCTAACTCTCCCTTCTCGCATCTTGTCTTGTATTGGGGCAACGCCGAGTCTCCCTCTCACAATCGTGTTACGCACACGATCTAGGCGAGTCAGTCCTAGTGTCCAGCGTAACATTTTCATCTCATTCGTGTGGATAATGTTCTCGGTTACACGCGTTGTAGGCCAGGTCTCCGTCGAATCGAGAAGCACGGGACGGATCGCTGTTTTATACATCTTTCCGCGTATGCCAGCTGTGATATTCCTATCACAGAGGACACCTGTAGCTTCTCTCCATTTCATCCAAGCTGCATTTACTCTTTGGCGTGCCGCTGCATTTGTTGACGTGTCTGAGGAGATGAAAGAACCAAGGTACTTGAATTCGGAGGTCTTCGGGAGCGGTTCACCGCTGATGTGAACAGTTCCCGTCGTTTGCACTCCGATTTCCTGGTACTCGGTCTTCTTGATGTTGAGGCGTAAGCCATGCCTACTAAGAGCGTCATTCCATTCTTGGGTGCATTTCTCGATTTCGGCACGTGTAGGAGCAGCAAGGAGAATGTCGTCGGCGTATGCGATGGTTGACGGAGCTGGAGTCAGTAGAGGACGCGTGACGGTATCCATAACCAAAATGAAGAGAAGGGGAGACAAAGCACTCCCTTGGTGCAGTCTAACGTTTACTGCGAATGGATCTGTGCTGCCGACCGGAGTTTTGACAGTACTCTTTGAATCATCGTACACCGCCATTGTCCATCGAATGTACTCTTCAGGAACCTGATGATCGCGCAATGCATATGAAATAAGATCATGGGACACTCTGTCGAACGCCTTTTCCAAATCGAGGTAGGTCAGATGGAGAGGTGATCTTTTCTCTGCGTGCTTCTCGACGAGTAAACGGAGTGCAAATATTGCATCTGTTGTGCCTCTTCCGTTCACGAACCCGCATTGCTGAGCTGGAACATCGACGATATCTCGTATGCGTGAATCCAGTATCCTCTCAAATCTCTTCATAGTGTGGTTGAGAAGACGTATTGGACGGTAGTTGCTGCACACTCTGGCATCGCCTTTTCCTTTGAAGACTGGAACGGTCGTGGAGTAGCGCCAGTTATGTGGGATTTGGCCTTGCTTTACGATGGTGTTGAACAGGTGCACGAGATGTGCTAGTCCAACATCACCCGCAAGTTTCCAGGCTTCGGTGGCTATGTCGTCCGGTCCAGCCCATTTTCCCAGTCTTCATCTTAGAGAGTGCCTTCTTCACTTCCTCGGCCGTGATGGTTGGCACGGGTCCTTTTATGGCGTGGGAAGTCGGGATGGGAGGGTGCTCAAACTCTTGGCCGCTCATTTCTTCGAAATGTTCGCGCCACCTGTTTCTGACTTTTAAAGGGTCAGTGACGAGCTTTCCTTGTTTGTCCCTTATCGTGGCAGCTCTCTGGATGTCCAAGGTGTTGCGGTGTCGAGCCTTGGCAAGCCGATAGATGGCTTTATCGCCTCCTGGTTGGTTCATCTTCTCATAGAGATCGCGGAAGTAGGAGGCTTTTGAAACTGCGACAGCTCTTTTGGCGGCTTTCTTGGCTGAGCTGTATGCAGCGCGGTCGTCAGCCTCATTTGACGTCCTCCATCTCTTGTACGCATTCTTTTTCGCCTTGATCGCATCCTGAACTTCGGAGGTGAAAAACCAGGTGTCTTTCTCGATTCTTGGCTTTCCGGGTTTCGTCTTTCCGAGGATGCTTGCGGCGGGTGCTCTGATGCTGTCTTCAAGAAGCTTCCAGTGTTCATTTATGTCCTCTGGAAACTGCTTGTAGAGTGCAGGAGGGAGTAGATTGCGATGGATGATGTGCATGAGAGAGAGACGTTCTGCTTTCCCAGTCGAGCGCCACCATTTGACACGTGTGCATTCAGGATTACGAGAAGGCTGTTTCTTCGACTTCAATACGCTGTAGTCCATAAAGAGAGGGTGGTGCTGAGATGCAACATGGTCTGATGGAATGACCTTTGCATCTTTCGCGTTCCGCAGCTTTGCTCTCAGGATTAACCAAAAGTCAATTTGACTCTGATTTCTTCCGCTCTCGTATGTGAGTCCGTGAGATCGTCTCTTTTTGAAAAAGGAGTTCACGACTGCTAGATCGCATCGAGCACAGAAGTCAAGTAGCCGTTGACCCTCAGCATTGATCGTTCCGATTCCATGTCCTCCATGTTCTCTCTCACGACCTTGTCGATCTGAACCGACGTGAGTGTTAAAATCTCCGCCGATTAGGATGTCTTCATGAGACTCTCGGAGTTTGACAACTTCCTCTAGAGAGTCGTAGAAGTCCTCCTTATCAGCGTCGCTACATCCTTGTTGAGGTGCATATGCTGAGACGACAAGGAAGTGATTGTTGGACGAAGAAATTCGGACGGCCATGACTCGATCTGTAGAGCGAATGACTTCGGTTACATCATCAGCAATTTTCGAGGAGAGGATAATGCCAACACCATTTCTTGTTGATGACGTGCCATGGTATATCAACTTGTATCCGTCTCCTATCGGCTTCGACTTGCTTCCTCTCTATTTCGTTTCCTGTACAGCAGCAATGTCTTGAAGAACTTGAAGCCATGGTTTACAACAAGGGTATTCATGCGATCGGCCATTTGAGTGGATGGTCAATCCAGCCTGGCATCGTGGAACGTGTTTGTCGGGAGTTCCTGCTAATCCTTGACCGTAGAAAAGCAGAAGATGTCTATCTAATGATTCTGGGTCAATAAAATTGGCATCACTCAGCATACCTCGAATGACTTCTTCACTGAGAAGGTCATATAAACAATGAAGAATCATCTAAACATGCTGACAACTTTATCATCCTGATTGGTTTCGTCAGGATCAGGGTTGCACATTTTTCGTTTTCAGTTTTTTTTGGTTTTTCGGGTTTTTCGACAATTTGCGAGAAAAAAAAAAGTTTTTCGACTTTTTTGCTCAAAAAAATTTTTTCGTTTTTTTTTTCTCATTTTTTTTTGTTTTTTTTTGTTGTTTTTTTCCTTCTACTTTTTTGTTGCGTTTTTGCTTCTTTTTTTCGTTTTATGACTTTCAAGCCTGGTCAGGATCTGGGCCAATGGAGTCGGGGTCTACATTGCCTAGACAACTATCCAGCGACAGAGAATTCTTTTGACACCAAAACATACAATTACCAATAAAGCGAAAGAAATTCATTCATGGATGATACTGTCGATTACTTAAGCACGACCAAGTTTAATGGTTTTCTTCAAGAAATCCGTTTTGACTCAATTTTTGGAAACAAAACGTGATTAAATCAGAATATTGGGAAAATTCGTATCAAAATTCGATAGAAATTGATTCGAAAAAATTAAACGCTTTAAATTGACTGATTATGATAAAAATTCTGAAAAAGCCGTAAGCGAGAGTTAGTTGAAAAAAGAAGAAAAACAATTAAAACATCATTTGTAAAAAAATTACACAAAAATTGACTTGGGCTTGATTTTTTAGTTTTATAAAGATTATTCAACTGACCCAGAGAGATTATTGAATTTCGTGAACAGATATGGGAAATTTGCGTTTTTGAAATGAAATTCGTGAACAATTAAGGAGTGAACTGATTTTTTCACGAGATTCAGAGTGGAAAATTTTTCGTGAACATCGAAGAACATTTGCGATAGTTGAGGAGTAAATTTATGAAATTCGTGAATTTTCGAAATTTTTGAACTTCGTGAATAGATTAGAATAGGCCCCAGGTCCCATCATCTGCTATTTCTCTCTATTTCTGTCTGGCGGTTGTCAACTGGCTTTCTGCTATTACTCTCTCTACTGCTGTCTCGCTGTCTCTACTGGCTATCTGATATTTCTCTCTCTCTACTGGCTCCTCAATTGACTTGTTTTTGAGCGAGAACGCGTGTGAGAGAAAGAGAGAGAGAGAGAGAAAGAGAGAGAGAGAGAAGGAGATTAGCAGGTTCGAGAATGTCTTTCTGGCGGGGAAGCTGCCTCGAAGCGAATGATATTTTTGAATGATATTTTTTGTGAATGAAATTTTCATTTTGTGTTTTCGTTTTTGAATGATATTGTGAAACCAAGTGAATGCTTTTTTTACATGTTTTGTTTTTGTTTGTATTGTTTGTGAGGTTTTTTATGTTTTCTTTCTCTCTCTCTCTCTCTCTCTCTCTCTCTCTCTCTCACTCTTGTTTTGAGCCGATTCAGTCAAGAGAGACGATCCAGCCGGACTGCAAAATTTCACAACTTGTGTCTTTCTGAAGACTCAAATGTCGTCGCCGGAAAAATTGAATCTTTTTGAAGAATTTATTTTTATATTGAACATAAGAACTTTTTACAAGTCTTCTAGAACTTTTCACAATTTTTTTTTGTTTTAAAAAAAGAAAAATAATTTCGGATAAGTTTCTGGAAGCGGTGACCTTACAATCTATCCTATGATGATAAAGTAAATTGATATAAAAGTTCGCTACTCATAATTTACGACAACTTGTGCGGTTTCGAATTACGAATAGGAAAGAAGAGATAGCTTCAAGCACTCATCAGCATAGCTGTTTGTATTTAAAAATTTAGCAATCTTGACTTTTTAACTTCTAAAAGTTGACCTTCATAACACTTTACAACCTTTCACAACTGCCGCCGCCACAAGCATTGGCCCGAGACACTTTTTCACCAAAATCGAGTACTGAGCATGTCAGCTCCCGTGGCCGAGCCGAAGTAGAAGTGATCGTTTGGCAGATAATGATGGTAGGCTACCATCTGCTGGTCTTGTTTTTCGAGAATTAGACGAGCAGAAAAGCTTTGAAAAAAGAAACCTAATCTGACTACCTTGAAAAGAAGTAAATACTTTGTTAAGCTGCGCGTGTATTATAATTATTTTTCTAGAAAAGGAAATGCGAGAATTTCAGCATAAAAATACGAATTCACTGTTTCTACGCTATTCACAAAAGTCTTTTTCACCCCAGCTCAGACAGACTTTTGTGCTCTCTGGGTGGAAGTCATCAGTGATTGTCCAGAGAGTACATTTAGGCTGCGCCCTGTTTTGATCATCAACCGTTTTTAACCGTAAAAATTAAATGTATGTGAGCAAAAGCTGTAGTTTTACTTTTTCACGGTTAAAAACAGTTGGTGAGCAAAACAATACACAGCCTTACGTTGATTGTTTCAAGAGTAATGAGTTATAAACAAGACGGAAAAAAACATCATTACGCAAAGAAAAAATTGATCACCAATAATAAGGTTCCACGCATATTGATCACATTCTGAACATTTTTTGGTTACGCTGAGAGCGCAGGAACTGAACATTATATATTTATTAGTATGTTTCACCTAAGCCGTATTTTATTTTTTCAGTTGGACTGCTATGGTTGAGGTTGAGTATGTTACTTCACATATGTATATTTTAATTTCAATAAAGAAGATTTCGTATTTTTGCACCAAAAAAGTTTCTTTACTGGTTTTTAGCATTTTTGTGAAACCTTTGCAAACTTCTATGTATACATAAACGTTTGAAGTTTGAAATATGAAGTTGATAATATCTTCAACAATATGTTCAGAATTCACGAGTTGATTGAAGTATATTCCACTGACGTTGTTTTTCAGGGTGAGAGATTTTTGATTTTTATTTGATCTTTGATCCAGATTTGATCCAGATTCCACTTGTTTTTTTATTTGTTGAGATTATTGGAATCTTTTTTCTCGTTATTTCGACAATGATCGAATAATACTTGTTGATTTTTTAAAAATCAGTTACCCATTACAGAGAACCTTGAATTTTTAAATTCTGCTTTGATGCTTTTGTTTGTGTTCATCGATATTGTGATGGAATATTTTTTTGGTTATTCCGTAAGTGCTTGTTAAAAACGATTTTATCATGCTTGTTGGAAAAAAGTTTGTTGATTTGAAGTGTTCAGTACATTCCAAAGAAACACGCAATTTTTTGTTTTAATTTGGAAGAAAAAAGCCAAGAAAGGACGAAATAGAAAAACAAGAGCGAAATAGCTCGCAAGTTATGGGCGAGGTTCACTACTGCACACTATGAAAAACAAGAACGAAACAGCTCGCAAGTTATGGGCGAGGTTTATTACTGCACACTTTTTTGCAAGTGAACAATATTATTGACCACAAGTGAACAGTTTGCAGTTCGCGTATTAGGGCGAGTTTGGACGAGTTTTACTATAGACTGAACAATATAAAGGACATTAACCACATCGTCCCGTTTATATTGTTCAGAAAATGTGTCAAAACTGATAAATTTTTCTCAGTGTGTACAAAGTAAAGGAGAAAAGATACAACAAACCTGGAATAGCTATATCTACTCAAATGTAAGATGGAATATAAATAGCATCATAGTTTGTTTGCTCTTCTCTTCTTTCTCTCATACAATAATTTCTTACTAACAGGTCCGTTCGTGTTTTGGTTGATGATTGCTTATCTAAATCTGAGCCAACAACGGTTGGAGTTCCACAAGGGAGTTGCCTAGGTTCTCTTTTCTTTTCTTTGTTTATTAACGATCTAATAGACTGGTTGCCAAGTGCTGTTCATTGTTTTATGTATGCCGATGATGTTAAGTTGTTCTCCGAATCGCCTGCATTACTCCAAGCCGCTATTGACATCGTACATGACTTTGGCCTAACCTGGTCCTTAATCGCTGAGTTTTGGGTTCATTGATAATTTTTTTCTATTTCTATTCCTAAATGTTCAGTGGTGCACTGCGGGTCTAACAATCCATTTACTACTTACCGTATTGGCGCTGATCAGTTACCTTCTGTTACTTCTGTTAAAAACCTAGGAATATTCTTTGATCATGCTCATCTCTCATTTACTCACCACATTAACCAAACGGTTTCTAAAGCCACAAATGCTAGGAATGTAATTCTTCGCTCTTTCAAGACATCTTCTATTTTAGTACTTGTCCGTGCCTATAAGGCTTACATTCTTCCCCTTCTAGAATATGGCTGTGAATTGTGGTCTCCATTGGCCATTGGAAATATTAACGCACTTGAACGAGTTCAGCGATCATTTAGTAGACGCGTATTCGCGAGAGCCGGTCTTTCAACAACCAACTATCTGTCCCGGTTGCGGACTCTATCGCTTTCTACTTTAGAATACCGTCGTCGCATTCTTGATCTATGTTTTGTGCACAAGATTGTTCACGGTAACACTGCAATTGATCAACATCATTTATTCAAGATCTCACCAACTTCTCTTCAACATCGCTCTTCCCACTCCCTCCGTATTTTGCTTCCGTTTAAACTGCCCAATTCTTATAGCACCTGTTTTTTTTCGATGCATCAATGTATGGAACACTCTACCCGCTAAAATTGTGATTCTACCCTCTTCCTTATTATTTAAGAAGGTCATCCTGGCACTTCCTCAGGGGGTAATTCTTACTGAATCCAAGTTACATTGTGTTTAACCTACCGATTCCTGTGATTATATATGTTTGAGTTTACTTATTTTTTTCTTCTTCAAAAATCGCATCTGCGTAACCATTCATTGTACTATACTTTTGTATATAAAGGAATAAAGAATGAATAGAATAATTCTAGTAAATTGGCTATAATTAAAGTGATGAAGTCTGATTCATGAAACATTGATAAGTAAACTAAATTTTAATAACAACAAAAATGAATTAACTAAATTCTATGTTAGTAAATGATAAGATACAAGAGAAAAGTGAAGAAATACAACTTCCTAAACTACAGTAAAATTACATTAGAAAGTTAAACAAATCTTCTCCATTCTTCTTTCTCCAACGAAGTTCCTTCTTCTATTCTTCTCTTCTTCTTCAATTAGCTTAACGTTGTCCCGTGACAGCATTTTCAACGCGCCAGTGAGTGCGATTTTGTAATTATTATTTAGGAAAGGTTCATTTATGCAGTGTTTTTAATTGCGAAAACATAATAAAACATAACGACATCCCGTTTTTTTTCGAATTGCGTGAACGTCTTGAACGTCTTGTTCTAACCTAAAATTTGTATAATTTTTTGTACTCTCGCTTCAAGAAAATAGGAATCGCTGCTCATGTCTCTTAAGTTATATCTCTCTCACTAATTGTACACGTCTTAGGTTAGAACAAGACGTTCATGCGAAAAAAAACGGGATGTCGTTATGTTTCATTATGTTTTCGCAAATAAAAACACTACATTAGTAAATTTTTTAGCGTTGAAGGAGAGCTACCGGTTTGTAAAGAATGAGTGGTTGAGAAAGTATCTTGAGTTGTGTAATATGTGATTGATCTGTCATGCTCAAATGATCGACTCAGTGCTATAACATAAAACAAAAAATATTTACTGTTTGAACAGAAGTGAAAAAATGATTTCAAATGACTGAAGTATTTCATTGGTGATTTCCAAGTTTTTGATGCTGTACTTCAGTTGAATTTTATATTTTTTGCAAAAAGTTTTGATGATTCTATTGAGTATTTTAAAACCAGGATATTTGTTTTCATGGTATTTCGAGATGAGAGTAGACTATCGCACAGAACTATCGCACAGCGTCACCGCCTTTAAACTGTGTAACTTAGCATTTGAAGATAGGGTAATTATACTAATGGAAAGTGGTATGTTAGATGAGTAATGAGGGAATTTGATAATTTGAAGTTTTAGTTGTCCGTCTTATTAAATAGTTTTTATTTTTATTTAATACCCCATCGTTTTCTATACATAGTATTTAGTATATATTTATATGTATTTAGTTTTAAGTTCAAAAAGATTCCGATTCTCTGAATGTTTATCTGTCAAAATTTTTCTGCTGCAATGCGACAACAATTTTCTTAATTTCAATTCTCTTCTTCCTCTTCGTTTCAAGAACTGAGACGCTTGTGCAAATGTTTTTTTTGCAATACACAATGCGATAGTGTTTTTTATATGTGAAAGCCTACATACCACAAACTATGCGTCCATAAAAAAAACGAGTTTTTAGTTCTTTATTTTGTTTAACACATCAAAGTTTATTTTGAATAAAATGCCTTTCAAATATGAGAAAACCCCGAAAAGCCACGGAAAGAATGAAATGCCATTAAACAGTGTTTTCCAGAGTTCACATGCACATATTTTTATTCATTTATTTATTTCATTACATAATTATATGTGACATCAGGTTGGAGGATATTGCGTGAAGCTAAAACTGAGACAGGAAAAAGTATTTTTTTCATATAAAATTTTTTTCTCATATAAAGTACATTAGCTCTAGTAAGCCAACCACTCATTTAGGGGAAGCTGAGAATGATGAGAAATGAGCGAGTTTTCACAGTGTCGTGTTCTCTCATCGAACATCTCTCTCTCTATCACTTATAACCGTTCTCTCATCGAACATCTCTCTCTCTATCACTTATAACCGTTCTCTCATCGAACATCTCTCTCTCTATCACTTATAACCGTTCTCTCATCGAACATCTCTCTCTCTATCACTTATAACCGTTCTCTCATCGAACATCTCTCTCTCTCTATCACTTATAACCGTTCTCTCATCGAACATCTCTCTCTCTATCACTTATAACCGTTCTCTCATCGAACATCTCTCTCTCTATCACTTATAACCGTTCTCTCATCGAACATCTCTCTCTCTATCACTTATAACCGTTCTCTCATCGAACATCTCTCTCTCTATCACTTATAACCGTTCTCTCATCGAACATCTCTCTCTCTATCACTTATAACCGTTCTCTCATCGAACATCTCTCTCTCTATCACTTATAACCGTTCTCTCATCGAACATCTCTCTCTCTATCACTTATAACCGTTCTCTCATCGAACATCTCTCTCTATCACTTATAACCGTTCTCTCATCGAACATCTCTCTCTCTATCACTTATAACCGTTCTCTCATCGAACATCTCCCTCTCTATCACTTATAACCTCATCGAACATCTCCCTCTCTATCACTTATAACCGTTCTCTCATCGAACATCTCTCTCTCTATCACTTATAACCGTTCTCTCATCGAACATCTCCCTCTCTATCACTTATAACCTCATCGAACATCTCTCTCTCTATCACTTATAACCGTTCTCTCATCGAACATCTCCCTCTCTATCACTTATAACCGTTCTCTCATCGAACATCTCTCTCTCTATCACTTATAACCGTTCTCTCATCGAACATCTCCCTCTCTATCTCTTATAACCGTTCTCTCATCGAACATCTCTCTCTCTATCACTTATAACCGTTCTCTCATCGAACATCTCCCTCTCTATCACTTATAACCGTTCTCTCATCGAACATCTCTCTCTCTCTCTCTATCACTTATAACCGATCTCTCATCGAACATCTCTCTCTCTATCACTTATAACCGTTATCTCATCGAACATCTCTCTCTCTATCACTTATAACCGTTCTCTCATCGAACATCTCTCTCTCTATCACTTATAACCGTTCTCTCATCGAACATCTCTCTCTCTATCACTTATAACCGTTCTCTCATCGAGCATCTCTCTCTCTATCACTTATAACCGTTCTCTCATCGAACATCTCTCTCTATCACTTATAACCGTTCTCTCATCGAACATCTCTCTCTATCACTTATAACCGTTCTCTCATCGAACATCTCTCTCTCTATCACTTATAACCGTTCTCTCATCGAACATCTCTCTCTATCACTTATAACCGTTCTCTCATCGAACATCTCTCTCTATCACTTATAACCGTTCTCTCATCGAACATCTCTCTCTATCACTTATAACCGTTCTCTCATCGAACATCTCCCTCTCTATCACTTATAACCGTTCTCTCATCGAACATCTCTCTCTCTATCACTTATAACCGTTCTCTCATCGAACATCTCCCTCTCTATCACTTATAACCGTTCTCTCATCGAACATCTCTCTCTCTATCACTTATAACCGTTCTCTCATCGAACATCTCCCTCTCTATCACTTATAACCGTTCTCTCATCGAACATCTCTCTCTCTATCACTTATAACCGTTCTCTCATCGAACATCTCCCTCTCTATCACTTATAACCGTTCTCTCATCGAACATCTCTCTCTCTATCACTTATAACCGTTCTCTCATCGAACATCTCCCTCTCTATCACTTATAACCGTTCTCTCATCGAACATCTCTCTCTCTATCACTTATAACCGTTCTCTCATCGAACATCTCCCTCTCTATCACTTATAACCGTTCTCTCATCGAACATCTCTCTCTCTATCACTTATAACCGTTCTCTCATCGAACATCTCCCTCTCTATCACTTATAACCTCATCAAACATCTCCCTCTCTATCACTTATAACCGTTCTCTCATCGAACATCTCTCTCTCTATCACTTATAACCGTTCTCTCATCGAACATCTCCCTCTCTATCACTTATAACCTCATCGAACATCTCTCTCTCTCTATCACTTATAACCGTTCTCTCATCGAACATCTCCCTCTCTATCACTTATAACCGTTCTCTCATCGAACATCTCTCTCTATCACTTATAACCGTTCTCTCATCGAACATCTCCCTCTCTATCTCTTATAACCGTTCTCTCATCGAACATCTCTCTCTCTATCACTTATAACCGTTCTCTCATCGAACATCTCCCTCTCTATCACTTATAACCGTTCTCTCATCGAACATCTCTCTCTCTATCACTTATAACCGTTCTCTCATCGAACATCTCTCTCTCTATCACTTATAACCGTTCTCTCATCGAACATCTCCCTCTCTATCACTTATAACCTCATCGAACATCTCCCTCTCTATCACTTATAACCGTCCGCTCAACGGCGTTCGTTTTTAAAAAAAATTCTGGACAAGTGCATTTCATTTGCGATAGAAGAACTTCTATTATACTGTGTTAAACGTGAAAAATGTTGTTTTTTCGATTCTATTACCCCAACAAGAACATAGTCTGAAAGCGAAAATAATTATAAAAAAAACTAACTAAACAAATAAATCAATGCAACACTTCTGTTTCCCTGTCATCCCTATATAACAACCTACACATAAACAAAAGCATAAAAAGAACCACAAAATCCTGCTAACTGTTTTAGTAGAAATAAAGTAATAGTGTAACTTGTTTTGAAAGATACGTGAGATCAATGTACCCGCCTTGTCTTCATTGTTCTATGACGACAGTATCGTTAGTACGAAATAGTTCTTTTTGCATGACTGAAATGATGAAGGAGCAAACTCTTGATCGGCCTCTTCGGTCTGATAACTGAGAAGGTTTCACTGGATGCAGGCAGAGAAGGTCTGGACTGTAACGCAACGGCCATTTCCCTCGGTCACCCCACAGAAACAGGGTGTTAGGGTGCCTGGAGGAGAAGATTTTGTAGCAAGTAAAAAAGGGCGCAATGTATATAGGTAAAAAATGAGAGTGAGAGAGAAAAGGAGAAAAGTGAGAGAGAGAGAAAGTGAGAAAAGTGAGAGAGAGAGAGAGAGAGAGAGAGAGAGAGAGAAAGTGAGAAAAGTGAGAGAGAGAGAGAGAGAAAGTGAGAGAGAGAGATAGAGTTTGAAAAGAAGAAAAAGACAGAAATATACTTCTCTTCTATGTGTGCCAAAGATGGTTGTGTCAAGCCCTTTTCTTCTCGGATGACTTTCGATTACTCTCAATGGACGACACATCTTCATCGTCTTCGGTTTCTTAGCTAACGTTCTCGACAGTATGAGATGAAGTATGTAATCTTTATCAATGGCTCTTTTCAACTTGTTTCTATATTCATTCTCCTTCTCCTCTTTCCATTTTCGTAACGGTGAGAACAGACTTTCTTTTGGTGAATAAAGCATAAATTCAGATAGAGAGAAAAAGACAGAGAGAGAGAGAGGGAAATTGAGAGAAAGAGTGAGTGAGAGAATACAGCTAAATCCATAGCTCAAAAATTTTAAATAAAGTAAGAGCGTGTGAACTCGAGGATGGAACCACTCTCTTCATACGAAACGCTGAAAGTAAGCACTGATCATAAGAAGCGCAGAGTAGAACTAACCTTATATTGGGGATAGTGTAGTAAATTTTACTGAAGAAGAGTTCATGGAAGAATTGTGCCTCGTAACTCACCTAAATCAAGAAAAAGTAAGGCTGCTTCATTTAAAAAAAATGTTTGCACGCAAAACACTCCGAATTTTTTGGAGCAATTCAACTGATATGCTTTCTAATGAAAGTTTTACCAAAAAGCTTGCGCACTCTGAATAGTAGATACGGATAAAGATTCGTTAGTTTTTTTCCAATTTGATGATAAACTGGAAATGAGTTATGAAACTAAGTTTTTTCTTAAATTATTTTCTCATATATCGAATGAATGACTCAGCATTAATACTTCAGCGAGAGTGGCGAAGTATGTCAAGTTGCTCGCCGGTAGATAAGCCCAGTCGCTCACGATATGGCCGTCTGGTTTAACAAAATGCTCTGCTGCAGTAGAACTGATGTTGCTGTATCGCAGCTAAAATATTGGCCAGATTTATTGTTACTTTTTCTACCTTCGAGTTTCATTTTTCTTCAATGATATGGAATTTCGTTATGGATTTTTATTGCTTACACAAATGATATTTCTGCAAAACGCATGATTATCTTGATCTATGGTATTCCTGTCTCAGTTCTCTCTACAACGCTTGAAACACTCAGCAGCGTTCTGTATCTTTTTGGTATTGGGATGGAAATAAAATGTTACCCCTTCTGCGTAATCCTTCCAAGCCTTCTGTACAGCAGCGTCGTTCTTGTACTTGTTGTTGACTAGTTCGACGACTCTCATAGCCGCAGGCCTACCCACGCCCCTCGGCCACCTGACAGAAATAACACAGGTCTGATAGAAGAATTAGAGGCCTGCAGCGAACAAGCCGAACGAATGAAACTTGTTATAATGCGTCAAAAACATGTAAGCGGAAGAGTGGACCATTTTTCGCAAATGAATAACTCGGACAAAGGTTGTACATCAAGCAGGAGTCGAACCACGCTATTCGCTTCACCGGTGATACTCTTACCACTGAGACAACAAGAAACCCTGAAGAACACTGAAAAAATGAGGCAATAAGACACCCCTCATCATACACACTCGAGACCCTTCGACAGTCATAGTTGCTCACAACGGCTATACTCACCATGGCCCCCATCCGAGCGATCTTCCATGTTCATGACCAATAGTGAGATCTAACGGTTGCCAAATGTTGAAGACAGTATCATCTGCTACCATGAAGTAGCCTGCAAAATTCGTTTTGTCTTCATGAATGTCTTCGCTAAAAACTCCTAGGTTCATGAGTTACACTAATCAAACGGTGAATTTTGAAATTGAAAGAGCTCTGAAAAGCTTGAATAAGTTTTGATTAAAAGAAACACGTAGGATATCATTTGAGAATCAATAAATCAAAATCATCAATGTGTTATTAGTGGTGTAGGTAAGGTACTAGCCTCTTAAAACGTCTCGAATTACTCACGCCCTTAAGACTCGTTTAACTCGAATTTGTCTGAACCGTATTAAACGTCGAAAACAATTAACCAAAAGATAAGCATTCACACACTTTCTTTTTGCATGTATACGTATGTAGGTCTAACAGCAATATACATAGAGTTGCCAAACATTGTCAAACTTACTTTACCATTGTTGATATAGTTATAAAAAATGGTAGAGAACGGCTAACCAAAGAGGATTGAACCCAGTTATAACTTACTAAACATAAAAAATGGTAGAGAACGGCTAATCAAAGAGGATTGAACCCAGTTATAACTTACTAAACATAAAAAATGGTAGAGAACGGCTAACCAAAGAGGATTGAACCCAGTTATAACTTACTAAACATAAAAAATGGTAGAGAACGGCTAACCAAAGAGGATTGAACCCAGTTATAACTTACTAAACATAAAAAATGGTAGAGAACGGCTAACCAAAGAGGATTGAACCCAGTTATAACTTACTAAACATAAAAAATGGTAGAGAACGGCTAACCAAAGAGGATTGAACCCAGTTATAACTTACTAAACATAAAAAATGGTAGAGAACGGCTAACCAAAGAGGATTGAACCCAGTTATAACTTACTAAACATAAAAAATGGTAGAGAACGGCTAACCAAAGAGGATTGAACCCAGTTATAACTTACTAAACATAAAAAATGGTAGAGAACGGCTAACCAAAGAGGATTGAACCCAGTTATAACTTACTAAACATAAAAAATGGTAGAGAACGGCTAACCAAAGAGGATTGAACCCAGTTATAACTTACTAAACATAAAAAATGGTAGAGAACGGCTAACCAAAGAGGATTGAACCCAGTTATAACTTACTAAACATAAAAAATGGTAGAGAACGGCTAACCAAAGAGGATTGAACCCAGTTGTAACTTACTAAACATAAAAAATGGTAGAGAACGGCTAACCAAAGAGGATTGAACCCAGTTATAACTTACTAAACATAAAAAATGGTAGAGAACGGCTAACCAAAGAGGATTGAACCCAGTTATAACTTACTAAACAAAAAAAATGGTAGAGAACGGCTAACCAAAGAGGATTGAACCCAGTTATAACTTACTAAACATAAAAAATGGTAGAGAACGGCTAACCAAAGAGGATTGAACCCAGTTATAACTTACTAAACATAAAAAATGGTAGAGAACGGCTAACCAAAGAGGATTGAACCCAGTTATAACTTACTAAACATAAAAAATGGTAGAGAACGGCTAACCAAAGAGGATTGAACCCAGTTATAACTTACTAAACATAAAAAATGGTAGAGAACGGCTAACCAAAGAGGATTGAACCCAGTTATAACTTACTAAACATAAAAAATGGTAGAGAACGGCTAACCAAAGAGGATTGAACCCAGTTATAACTTACTAAACATAAAAAATGGTAGAGAACGGCTAACCAAAGAGGATTGAACCCAGTTATAACTTACTAAACATAAAAAATGGTAGAGAACGGCTAACCAAAGAGGATTGAACCCAGTTATAACTTACTAAACATAAAAAATGGTAGAGAACGGCTAACCAAAGAGGATTGAACCCAGTTATAACTTACTAAACATAAAAAATGGTAGAGAACGGCTAACCAAAGAGGATTGAACCCAGTTATAACTTACTAAACATAAAAAATGGTAGAGAACGGCTAACCAAAGAGGATTGAACCCAGTTATAACTTACTAAACATAAAAAATGGTAGAGAACGGCTAACCAAAGAGGATTGAACCCAATTATAACTTACTAAACATAAAAAATGGTAGAGAACGGCTAACCAAAGAGGATTGAACCCAGTTATAACTTACTAAACATAAAAATGGTAGAGAACGGCTAACCAAAGAGGATTGAACCCAGTTATAACTTACTAAACATAAAAAAATGGTAGAGAACGGCTAACCAAAGAGGATTGAACCCAGTTATAACTTACTAAACATAAAAAATGGTAGAGAACGGCTAACCAAAGAGGATTGAACCCAGTTATAACTTACTAAACATAAAAAATGGTAGAGAACGGCTAACCAAAGAGGATTGAACCCAGTTATAACTTACTAAACATAAAAAATGGTAGAGAACGGCTAACCAAAGAGGATTGAACCCAGTTATAACTTACTAAACATAAAAATGGTAGAGAACGGCTAACCAAAGAGGATTGAACCCAGTTATAACTTACTAAACATAAAAAATGGTAGAGAACGGCTAACCAAAGAGGATTGAACCCAGTTATAACTTACTAAACATAAAAAATGGTAGAGAACGGCTAACCAAAGAGGATTGAACCCAGTTATAACTTACTAAACATAAAAAATGGTAGAGAACGGCTAACCAAAGAGGATTGAACCCAGTTATAACTTACTAAACATAAAAAATGGTAGAGAACGGCTAACCAAAGAGGATTGAACCCAGTTATAACTTACTAAACATAAAAAATGGTAGAGAACGGCTAACCAAAGAGGATTGAACCCAGTTATAACTTACTAAACATAAAAAATGGTAGAGAACGGCTAACCAAAGAGGATTGAACCCAGTTATAACTTACTAAACATAAAAAATGGTAGAGAACGGCTAACCAAAGAGGATTGAACCCAGTTATAACTTACTAAACATAAAAAATGGTAGAGAACGGCTAACCAAAGAGGATTGAACCCAGTTATAACTTACTAAACATAAAAAATGGTAGAGAACGGCTAACCAAAGAGGATTGAACCCAGTTATAACTTACTAAACATAAAAAATGGTAGAGAACGGCTAACCAAAGAGGATTGAACCCAGTTATAACTTACTAAACATAAAAAATGGTAGAGAACGGCTAACCAAAGAGGATTGAACCCAGTTATAACTTACTAAACATAAAAAATGGTAGAGAACGGCTAACCAAAGAGGATTGAACCCAGTTATAACTTACTAAACATAAAAAATGGTAGAGAACGGCTAACCAAAGAGGATTGAACCCAGTTATAACTTACTAAACATAAAAAATGGTAGAGAACGGCTAACCAAAGAGGATTGAACCCAGTTATAACTTACTAAACATAAAAAATGGTAGAGAACGGCTAACCAAAGAGGATTGAACCCAGTTATAACTTACTAAACATAAAAAATGGTAGAGAACGGCTAACCAAAGAGGATTGAACCCAGTTATAACTTACTAAACATAAAAAATGGTAGAGAACGGCTAACCAAAGAGGATTGAACCCAGTTATAACTTACTAAACATAAAAAATGGTAGAGAACGGCTAACCAAAGAGGATTGAACCCAGTTATAACTTACTAAACATAAAAAATGGTAGAGAACGGCTAACCAAAGAGGATTGAACCCAGTTATAACTTACTAAACATAAAAAATGGTAGAGAACGGCTAACCAAAGAGGATTGAACCCAGTTATAACTTACTAAACATAAAAAATGGTAGAGAACGGCTAACCAAAGAGGATTGAACCCAGTTATAACTTACTAAACATAAAAAATGGTAGAGAACGGCTAACCAAAGAGGATTGAACCCAGTTATAACTTACTAAACATAAAAAATGGTAGAGAACGGCTAACCAAAGAGGATTGAACCCAGTTATAACTTACTAAACATAAAAAATGGTAGAGAACGGCTAACCAAAGAGGATTGAACCCAGTTATAACTTACTAAACATAAAAAATGGTAGAGAACGGCTAACCAAAGAGGATTGAACCCAGTTATAACTTACTAAACATAAAAAATGGTAGAGAACGGCTAACCAAAGAGGATTGAACCCAGTTATAACTTACTAAACATAAAAAATGGTAGAGAACGGCTAACCAAAGAGGATTGAACCCAGTTATAACTTACTAAACATAAAAAATGGTAGAGAACGGCTAACCAAAGAGGATTGAACCCAGTTATAACTTACTAAACATAAAAAAATGGTAGAGAACGGCTAACCAAAGAGGATTGAACCCAGTTATAACTTACTAAACATAAAAAATGGTAGAGAACGGCTAACCAAAGAGGATTGAACCCAGTTATAACTTACTAAACATAAAAAATGGTAGAGAACGGCTAACCAAAGAGGATTGAACCCAGTTATAACTTACTAAACATAAAAAATGGTAGAGAACGGCTAACCAAAGAGGATTGAACCCAGTTATAACTTACTAAACATAAAAAATGGTAGAGAACGGCTAACCAAAGAGGATTGAACCCAGTTATAACTTACTAAACATAAAAAATGGTAGAGAACGGCTAACCAAAGAGGATTGAACCCAGTTATAACTTACTAAACATAAAAACTGGTAGAGAACGGCTAACCAAAGAGGATTGAACCCAGTTATAACTTACTAAACATAAAAAATGGTAGAGAACGGCTAACCAAAGAGGATTGAACCCAGTTATAACTTACTAAACATAAAAAATGGTAGAGAACGGCTAACCAAAGAGGATTGAACCCAGTTATAACTTACTAAACATAAAAAAATGGTAGAGAACGGCTAACCAAAGAGGATTGAACCCAGTTATAACTTACTAAACATAAAAAATGGTAGAGAACGGCTAACCAAGGAGGATTGAACCCAGTTATAACTTACTAAACATAAAAAATGGTAGAGAACGGCTAACCAAAGAGGATTGAACCCAGTTATAACTTACTAAACATAAAAAATGGTAGAGAACGGCTAACCAAAGAGGATTGAACCCAGTTATAACTTACTAAACATAAAAAATGGTAGAGAACGGCTAACCAAAGAGGATTGAACCCAGTTATAACTTACTAAACGAGAGTCGAGCGCGTTACCATCACACTATGTATTGTGAACATATTTATAATTCGTAGAATAGTGCTATATGCAAAGAGTCCGGGCGTGGTATAATGGTAATGTGTTCGACTATTGCGCGAAGAGTACCGAGCTCGACTCCCACCCGGAAAGATCCTCCCAAACCAAGGGGGTTAGAGAATTTAGGTAGTGCTCATGCACGAATCTGACTCTCCCCACTGCTGCTATTCACACTAGCAGTGATCTAGCAGGCAGCCACTAGTTCTACTAGGATAAGTATGTCCTGCATCTCAAAGGAGCGCGTACCCTGCCGCGAGGAGGGAACAAGCGCGAGAAAGATTATCAGTGCTATATGCGAAGCCTCATTTTTCAACATACTTTCTGCTCAGGAACCCTGCGCTCCTCAAACAAGTGCTCTGGGTACAATCTTAGGTTTGGGTGAAAGCGTTTGAAAACAGGTTTTAATAGTATAATGCAAATCGTCATAAGTTAACCTAATCAGAAAGGAAATGCAAACATTGATAACACAAGTTTCTGTGCAAACAATGAAAATAATAAATTATGTCATCACTGAGATTAGAACGAGGACTGCTCGAAAAATAGTCGAAAAATTTGTTCGAATTTTTTTCGATTCTGAAAGTTGAAAAACTTTCAAATTCTAAGTTTCACAGTTTAAAGGAAGTGAGGCCTGGTTAAGGAGATAAGTGATTGAAATTTCGCACAAAAAAAGCTAGTCCACCGGGTGGGATCGAACCCAGACCATTTCGACTCAAACCGGGAGCGCGTGTTACCATTGCACCACGGGGACACATTGCTATTCCGTGCGATTGTGTTATATGAAAGGCCTTGATCTCTTAGTCACGCATGCTTAGCTCTGAGCTTAACTTGAGCTTAACTCCAGAATTCACACTTGAGACAGAAAAGAGATGGAAGTCTTCAAAATAAATCTTCAAATTTTTTGACGCCAGGTTTAGATGATTTCAATAGGTTTAGATGATTTCAATAACGTTCCTTAAAATTGCCTAAAAACTTCAAAAAGTTTTATAAGGCTTTTGCACAAAGAACTAAATCTTCTCAAGCTTTCTCGTCTCTGATTGTCTATAATTGTCCTGTGACTTCTGAACCTCGAATTGCGGAGACATTCTCAGATTTTTTTGCTTCATTCAATGTTTCTTCTGTTTCATGTGCCCTACCCACAGATTCTTGCTCTTTTCGATGTTTTCTGATCATATCGTATCATCATTTGATGTATACAAGGTTGTTTCTCGCATATCACCTCGAGTTAACACTTCCCCTGACTCTACATATACATAACATATTCATTCGGAATTGTCAAGAATCTCTTTCCGTCCCCCTATCCATCATATTTTCCAACTGCATAACTCTCGGCCATTATCCTTCTCCCTGGAAGGTTTTTTTGTGAAGCCAATACATAGAAAGGGAAGTAGGTCAGATGTGAATAACTTCCGGCCAATCACTCTAGGCTGCTCGATGTCGAAAGTGTTTGAGAAACATCTACTCAATATCATCTATAACTATCTTGAAAGGAATGACACCCCTGCCAGAACGGTTTTCGCTGCAAGCGCTCAACTAAATCCTCCCTCGTTCACGCGCCTTCCATCTATCTATCATTTCTATCAAAGAAAATCCCTTTTGACATCTGTCTTATTGACTATTCAAGAGCTTTCGACAATGTTGATCTTAGATTTCTGCTCCACAAACTTCATCGCCTTGGTGTTCAGTCATCTTTATTCTCCCTTATCAGATCATTTTTATCTGAGAGAACTTCTCGCGTTCAAATTGATGATTGCATATCTAGCGCCAAGTTATGTCCAAGCGGAGTACCACAAGGAAGCTGCCTTGGCCCACTGTTTTTCTCTGTCTTTATAAATGATATTTGTGATCTTCTTCCGGATGATGTGTATTGCTTCATGTACGCCGACGATATCAAACTGTTCTCCACTTCACCTTCTCTGCTCCAGACAGCTCTGCACATAGTGCATAACTATTCTATGAACTGGTCCCTCACCATCTCTGTTTCAAAATGTTTTAATCTGTCTTGCGGACCAAAGAACTTACTCACCACATACCACATAGAAAGCGATGTTTTACCTTCGAGCGCAATTATAAAAGATCTTGGCGTTTTTTTCAACAGCTCACTTTCCTTTTCTCATCATGTCAACCAGACCATCCTCAAAGCTACAAGAATGTCTAACATTTTCTTTCGCTGTTTTAAGACTTCTTCTGTTGAAGTGTTGCTCAAAGCTTACAAGACATAAGTATTGCTCGAATATGGTAGTGAACTTTGTCACCAACATCTATTGGGCTTGTTAATGAAATCGAGAAGATTCAAAGAAGTTATACCAGGCGTATTTTGCAAGAGCAGGCTTTCCATTTACTCGCATATCAGTCTCGCCTGACTAAATTATCTCTCTCTTCGCTGGAGTATAGACGTAACATTCAGGATAATTGTTTCATTCACAAAGTCATTCACCGTAACATTATTTTTGACCAATCACATCTTTTCCTAATCCAACCATCCCCTTATTCTCACAGGAACTCACACTCTTTTAGATTGACGCTACCATTTAACATGCCGAAGGCTCATAACACGTGTGTTTCTCGTTGTATTAACATGTGGAACTCTCTTCCAGCAGACATAGTCTCAATTGTTTCTTCATCGCAGTTTAAGAGCCGATTGCTTACTTTAGACCCTGAGTCAATTGTGCCCAGCACAAAACTTCGCATTACATGATTCTTAAAGATGTCATCGTTTTCATTGTTTGCAATGTACAAAAAAACCCTCTCACTACCCTCTTCTTGCTCAATCTTTTTCTTGAATTATCCAACTTATTCTTTTAGTGAATAAGCTCAACACTTCTCGTTTTGATTAATTTTCGAACATTTTTAGTGCTTCCATTGTGAAAACTTAACATCAAAATTCCCTTTTCTTTTGTGAATACTTGTCTGTTAAAAACTGTAATTTTCTCTGTGAATATCTGAATCATTATTTTAAATACTGAAACACACTGTGTCAGTCATCCTTTGTCATGCCCGTTGATACGTTACTTGAACAACTGGAATAAAGAATTGAATTGAAGTGTTTTTAACAGGATTTTTCGATACTGGAAATAAAATTCTTTTTCAGAGTAGGTTTTAAAGATACAGTAGGGGTGATGACCTGTAATTCTGTTTATAATCTGCTTGAAAATCATCCTGACCCAGAGCACTCAAAAATACCAAAAAAGTCATTATGAACCATTTTCTTCCGTTTTTTCGACTTTTGTTTTTTAAAAAAACGGAAAAGTTTTTTTCCGAAATTTTTCGAAAAAACGAAAAATGCAAACCGAAAAACAAAAAAAAAGAGAAGCCCTGACTGATTTGAACAAACCTTTGACGTTCTGGAGACGCATCTGTTTAACTTTGGCCATGCAAAGGTATCCAAAAAAGCCTCTGCTCATCTCTTTTGTACTCAAATAGATGTAGTTTACTCTGCCCTTGACTGGCGGAAAACGGCCTGCAAAGTAAATCATTTTAAGCTACCAAGGAATTAGTGGCCTTAAAAAAGTGTTATTCGAAGCGAACTTGATGAGATTAAGAAGACTCGGTGAAATAGGTGTAGATCAGTTCAATCTCAGCTTCTCTCGGTAACTAATAGTTGGACGAGAGCCCTCGACCAAAGTAAATCTTTCGATTGTCTCTATTATGACTTGACTAAGGCTTTTGATGTTGTCTCGCATTGTAAACTTCTCCACAAACTAGAAGGTTTAGGCGTTCGTGGAAATCTTTTGAGATGGACTAGAAGTTTTCTAACAGGAAGTTATTTCAGTGTTAAGGTCAACCGAACATTTAGTGACACTAGAGAAATATCATCTGGAGGGATCGGTTTTAGGACCGCTATTCTTCTTGATCTATATCAATGATTTGCCTCGAATTTTTTCCAACTTACCCTCAGTTAGTATTAAGTTGTATATTTCTTATGATGAACTAGGGGCTCAAATCGCTAAATCCCAACTCTAATAAGCACTATCGCACGGAATAGCAATGTGTCACCGTGGTGTAATGGTTAACACGCTCGCTCCCGGATAGAAGAGAGATGGTTGCATGGGTTCGAGTCCCCCCGGTGACTAGCTTTTTTCCGTGCGATGGTTTGATCAATTTGTCTTCTCTACCAGGCGTCACTGCCTTAAAACTGTGTAACTGAGCATTTGAAGATTTATCATCCATCTTCGACCTCTCTTCTGTCTTAATTGTGAAATCTGGAGTTATGCTCCATTCACGACGCTTTCGCTTCATGAGCATGCGTGACTAAGAGAACGAGGCAATTGAGCCTTTAATAAGCACTATCGCACGGAATAGCAATGTGTCACCGTGGTGTAATGGTTAACACGCTCGCTCCCGGATAGAGGAGAGATGGTTGCATGGGTTCGAGTCCCCCCGGTGACTAGCTTTTTTCCGTGCGATGGTTTGATCAATTTGATCTCACTTACGCTTTCAAAATAATCCGAGGTGAAGTTGATCTTAATGTTAGTACCTTTTATGTGTTCAAACCGTGTAACGGTAGAACATCCGCCTTTAATTTTCACATACCTTTCACAAACAAGAGGTTAACTTTCAATTGTTTTGGAGTAAGAACGTCTAGGTGGATGATTAGTTTACCTGCTCAAGTTATGACTTCTCCTAACTCTAAAGTGTTCAAAAAGAGGCTCAAGATGCTAAATGTTCTTGAAATTCTCGATCTGCACTTACCTAATCTCCGAATTGTTCCCTTGTTTGCTTTCTCTCTCCTTTCTTATTCTAGAAAATCACTGTTCAGATGTTATTGTCAAGAACCACGCTCACTATTGTATGAGTTATCTTATGTTTTGTCACATCAGTATTGATGTATGAATAAATAAAATAAATAATAAATTCAGAATAAATTTCATGTAATTTGAAGCGGACCTTCATAACATTCAGTGCAAACTAAATACAATTCAAAGGTATGTAGATGATATTCAGAGTGAACCTGCTCAGACTAAAAGTGGACTTAACAAATTAAATGGATTAGGTAACATTAAGAGTACTTCACTGATTCAGTTCTTTGTCATAATTCATGCGTGGATTTTTTTCTTGGATTTTCGGGTCTGTATGAGCACATTTTTGAAGATAGTTTCCTAAGTGTTTTTTTTCTAAAGTTTCCCAACCTACTCAAGAGAGAGAAAAAAATCCTAGTTGATTAAAGATAAACTCACAATCAGTTAGAAGTTAATGTGATTTTCAAAGCCTGGTGAATGTAGAGTTTTTATATTGCTCCAGCGCCTTTTGAGTTAATCAAAGAGGTTGGAAAAATGCCTAAGTCTAATACATACATATATGACGCTGGCAACTAGGTTTTTCGCCATTTTCGGAAATCGCAATGACTTTTGTTGTATTTGTGGCTGATTTTGTATCATTTGTAGCAAAACCACAAAAAGACTGATTTATTGCATACGATAATGGCACATCCAGGAAAAACCATCAAAATAGCCTTATTTTATGGCGCTCCATCAAAATAGCCTTATTTTATGGTGAATGGAACAATTTCATTGAAAAGTTTCTTCGTCAGTCCACACCCACTACACTAAAAGATCCCACTACACTGTTTCGTTTATTTCGTGGCTATTCACAAAATTTAATAGCAGAATCATATATGCACAAAGCGAGCAACCAATACGGACCGGGTTTGCACGAACGCTATACTTTTTTCTCTTCGCAATAGAGAAAATAGTATAGCGTTCGTGCAAACCCGGTCCGTATTGGTTGCTCGCTTTGTGCATATATGATTCTGCTATTAAATTTTGTGAATAGCCACGAAATAAACGAAACAGTGTAGTGGGATCTTTTAGTGTAGTGGGAGTGGACTGACGAAGGAACTTTTCAATGAAATTGTTCCATTCACCATAAAATAAGGCTATTTTGATGGAGCGCCATAAAATAAGGCTACTTTGATGGTTTTTCCTGGATGTGCCATTATCGTGTGCAATAAATCAGTCTTTTTGTGGTTTTGCTACAAATGTTACAAAATCAGCCACAAATACAACAAAAGTAATTGCGATTTCCGAAAATGGCGAAAAACCTAGTTGCCAGCGTCATATATGTATTTGACGAGAGCGAGTCAATGGAGCGAGCGTGATCAGACGCTATAGTATTTCTATAATTTTTATTGGAAGTGTGTTATCACAACGCTTCCAATAAAAACAAACAAGTCTGTATGACTTAGTCAAACCTTAATGAAACGCTTTTCAAAGAAGTTTTTTTCAGGCCCAAAAACGAGCGGATCCCTGACTGTCATGATGAATATGTGTATCTGTTTCGCAATCAGTGCGTTTCCTATTTCTAAACAACAACAAAAACCGCAGGCTTACTCTTAATGTTTTAAAGCCCCTTTTTTCGAGTTAGTGCGCTAGGTATTACATACATTATAATTATATAGCCTTTCCAAGATAAAAATTTTTCTTTTTAAAGCTATAAATTTTGCTAAGAAACTTTCAAAGCTTGTTAAAAAGATTTTTCCTCAAAATTCTCTGCTAAAATTGAACATAATCTCGTTCAAGTTATTACCCAAGTCAAAAAAAGATGTTTGAAAACAAACTGTCGAGTCGTTGGTTTCTGTTCTCTTCATCGTAAGTTCCACAAAAGATGACCATACCGAAGAAGCCATCATAAAAACGTTGCTGATATCCCATTGCGAACGACCAAGGCCAATTGTTTGTTATGATCAAGACCTTAACTATGAATTGAGCTTTTCAGATAGTACTTTCGCCAGGAAATAGCGATAGGCTTCGGGTCATGTAGCGGTAACGCGCCTGTTTCCGGTGAGAATAAGACTGCTCAGCTTGATTTCAATTTCTCTACTAGGTTTTTTCTTGCTTTAATCAATGTTTTTTTCTTATCAAATGATGAGTCTCAAAACTTCCCAATTTTTACATCCAGAGTACATGGAAATAATATGTATATCAGACTTTTTCATGATACAATAATTTACTATTATGTAGAACAGTCTCATCCATTTCACAAATATTTTTTTCTAAGATGTTCCTAAATCTTCCAATTTTTGAAAACCCTATCAAATGAACTTTTGCACCGGCAAACACACCACACTTTTTCATATTCATATCTTTATTGCCAAAGGATAACGTGTTCAGTGTTATCACTAACATGGTGTCAGATAGGGTTTAGGGGTTTAGAGGAAACTTGCGAAGAGGTATTAGCAACTGTGGCGTTGCACTGAAGAGTCCCAATGAGACCGTTCATCTTTTTAACCTCATTTTTCCGAAGAGCCCTCTAAATCGGAGCAGAAGTAGAAGATCAGTACATTTTTTAGTAGACGAGAATAGTTGGGTCAAAGGAATCGTTAGGGAAAGTTGCGGACGCGACCGACTTACTTGCTTGAAGAAGGAAAGAATGAAAGAATGAGGCATAGGCATTTTTGAGGCATACTTCTGTCCCAATCAGGTATTCTCAAATTATAAACTTGTTTAGTTGTTAATATCTTCGCTTCATCTTTTTTTGAGAGTGTCCAATAAAGCAGCAAGCATTCTATATTAAATAATAGTAGTTGAGAAAACTATTAACTGGAGAAGCAATTCGGTATACCGTAATTTTTCGGTATATCGTAATTTTGTCGGCTTAACTAGTGACCATTGTTCATTATAGGTTTTACAACAAAAAAAAGGCGTTAACCGTTTCCAACTTCTCCTGAATGGCAGGAATCGCTGCGTGATTCTCAGAAACGTCTTCGGGAGATGGGAACACGAACTCGGGAAGATTTGGAGAAGCGTTCCCTCCCTTGCACCAGTGGTAGAGGTCCGAGTAGTCGTCGATCTTGGTCTTTGCTCTTTCAATCGCCTGTGATTTATCATTCTCGAATAATTGCTATTGTCTCATTACGTTTAGTTTTCTCGGAAAAGCAATTTTAAGCAATTTTACGCAATTTTATTCCGAACACTACGCAAGCAATTTTATTCCGAACACTAAAAAAAACTATTTCATTATTTGTTTATCCAAAGAACTATGTAGTTCCTGCTGATTAGACTTTGCGTGAAGGCGTATGTGTAGACTCGCATCCTGATTTTCAATTAAAAACCAACAGACAAAATTTTAACGGATGTGAAAAAACGTCCAAATATTTCAGTGAAACGTCTAACTTAATTTAAAAAAAAACACGTATACCAAATCTTTAAAAATTAATTTAATTTAGTGACACTTAAACCAATTTCAGTGAAACTTCAACCTATTCTATTATAGCATGTCCCTAGAAACTTCTACCTTTTTCGAGAAAAAGTCCTGTTCTATATTTAGAGGGGTAAGGCACTTTTTCTCCATGGACACTCTCTTTCTTTTAAACTTTTCCAACGCTTATATGTATAAGAAGTTCTACTGAACAAAATTTTCTGAAAGAAATATATGTTGTAGAATATTGCAAGACTAATATAGTATCAGAAATTTGTTTTTGAATTCGGAATAAACATTGAGTTTAAATTTAGAAAAAAAAACAAGGCATTTTCTTTCCGTCTCTCGATTTCTTCCCAATGCGATACGCTATTTCGCGGAAGACTTTCACTTTATGATCGGTTCAAAGCTAATAGATTTGAGCGAACAGTCAAAGATAATTTTCAGATCTAAGATAGTTCGTGACATTGCAAATCCACTGGATGTAAATTTGTAAAATTTCGTTCAATATTAACCGAAATAAGACGGATTTAAGCCGAATTTACTAGAAATTTGAATTCTCAGCTATTAGTTATACATTTGATTGCTTTTTTTTGAAATGTTGTAGAGAATTCTTTTATGAACATCTCTCTCCGTTCACTTATTTTTAAAAAATATATAATTCTGTATTAATAAACTTTTCACCATTTAAAGTTGTAAAATAAGTAAAATGTCATAATTCTCTGATAACGAAGGCCTGCGAAAAGAGCCTCCTGTGCCGTGTAGAGAAAACTTTGAAAATTCTCGTTATGTCTCTGTCCAACTGGTCAGTGTGATCTCGCAATTGAGACCACAATCAATTCGAAGGGTTAGAGCCCTCTGAGCCGCGTACACTCTTTTTTCTTACGTACACGCTCTCTCTTCTTTCTCTCGCCTATTTTCTTGCTCTCGCTCTCTCATTATCGCTCCAGTTTGAGTAACGGTCTTCGATCGCTCTCTTCGGCTTATCTTCCATTTCTTGTCACTTTGCAAACCCGGTTTACATAGGTTGCTTCATAAAGAGTGGCCATCTCGCTTTCAACGAAATTGCAAGCGCTCGAAGCTGTATTGCTAACTGTCCCAGTCCTCCTGAAAGGAAGGGGTTGGGATAGTGAATAAGCTTGAAGCGGAGCAATCTACATCGAGGGATTGAAATGGCGCTTGGCATTGCAATTTTGAAAAGCGTATGAGGCACCGCGGTTCATGCGCAGTGTCTTTACCAAAGATCGCTCAATCCGCTCAATTTTTACCAAAGATCGCTCAATCAAAGATCGCTCAACCAAAGATCGCTTTACCAAATCAAAGATCGCTCAATCAACATTCCGCCCAATAATATTAATCAGTCTTTCATATCAACATGTGTTTCTCGTCAGTTATCAGTATGGAATTCATTGGATTTTGAAATCTTAAACGATCCTAATTGCAAGGTATTTAAGAACAATTTACTTAAGTTGCCTGTCAACCTAGTTTTATTAAATACTTTTGTTTCTGATAACTAAAGGCTCGTTTCTCTATTAATAGCATTTTCTATCTCCCCCCACCCCTCCCCTAGTTAAGCAACCTTTTGCTTACACACACCGCCACTAGAAAGACAGTCCATGCATATCCGCTACTGTTATTGTTCACTGTGAACCGAAGTTGAATATAATCTGTGCAAGGAATAAAGAATGAATGAATGAATCCGATACAGTAGTTTAGCGAAATTGTAACATTCGTTTCCTAGGGTGCAACATTCTAATCCATTCTTCTTTACAATAGTGGAACTTCTTTTTACAAAATAAAACAGCGATAAAGCGATAATGTCAGCTATGTATATAAGAAGTTTTTCTGGGGTAGAAAAACATGGAGATTTCAAATATAACAAAATTAAAGAAATTCCTTCAACTTCGAAAGTCTTTTTTCTCCCTTTTCGTATACATTCCAAGCATTCGAACTCATATTACAGTTCTTTCTAACCAAAACTATTGAAAAAAGAAACCTGATAGGGAAGAGGACATGAAAGGAGAAAAAAAAGAGAAATAGAAAAATATGAACCGAAAACGAAGGCAATGGAGCTGCCTGGAGCAGAAAGAAAGAGAGAAGCAGAAAAACGAAGGTCATGAAGCTGCCTGGAGCAGGAAGAAAATAAGAAGCGAAAAAAAGAAGGCAGCGAAGCTGCCTGATGGAGGGAGGAAAATAGAAGTGGGGAAACGAAGGCTGCAAAGCTGCCTGATGCAGGTGGAAAAGGAGAAGAAGAAGTAGAAAGGCAGCAAAGCTGCCGGAAGCAGGTGGAAAAATAGAAGTGGGGAAACGAATGCAGCAAAAAAGAAGAAGCAAAAAAACGAAGGCAGCGAAGCTGCCTGAAGCAGGTGAAAAATGAAGTGAGAAAAAGAAAGCAGCGAAGCTGCTTGAACAGGAAGAAAAACAGAAGCTGTCTAACCAATTAAATGAGAAAAAAGTTTAAAAAAAGCTCAGACAAGCGTTTCCAAAGGGAAGGCTAGTCTAGGTAATTTAATTGAACTTCTGGCGAAATTTTTTTAGGTTCACTTGTTTTTTGTAACCAGTCCTAATTCGAAAAACACTTGCCCCGTAAATAAAATACAAAAAATCCATGTTTTACTAAGAAATGGGCTTTTAGGTGTGATTTGTCGATTTAATCTAGACTGGAGAAAGTGTTGACATTTTTCATCGTTTTGAGCATGAAAAATCTTTAGAAGGAGAAAGATTATTGTTTACTTCTTCATTTCCACTCCAATGCGGATTTTCAAATGAATGTTTCTGTTGTTTTTTTTCAGTTTTCCCCTCCCCTCTCCTTAGGGCCCCCTGACCCCCTTTCGGCCCTTTGCTCTCTTTAGTGCCTCTCTCCCTCTACCACCCTTTCCCTTATAATAATAATCTTTATCGCACTGTGTGAAAAACGTAATTCGTGACAATATGTGGAATCATAGTTGATAGAGCATAACACAAGCTTTTCACTTTAATAAGTGAGAAATAGAGCAAATTGAAGGAAAAAAAAGGGGTGATAGATTTACAAACAGTTGAGGCAATCCTACTAAAAAAATTTAATCAAAAATTTAGGGAATTTCACGTATGACTCGCTCGAGACTGCTTTTAAAAAGATGGAACTGTAGAGAAATTTAGGACTTCCCTGGGAAGAATGTTCCACGTGTTCACTACTCTCACTGTGTTTACTACTCTTACTGCGTTTACTATTACTGAGATACCCTTTGCTGAGATACCCTTACCTTACCCTTACCTGAGATACCCTTACCCTTTGCTTAGATAGGGTTTTCCTTCCCCTTCCTGCTCAGGTAAACCCCCTCCTTCCTCCCTTCCCAAATCTTTGCTTATTGATTTTTATTTACTAGTTGAAGATGATTTTTTATTGAATTTTCGTATTCAAAAAACCATACCTTGATTTGAGTTTAGAAAACAGCGAATTTGTTAGGTGCAAATGTTTTCAACATAAGGTTGACGTGTCACAAAAATTAGTGGGTGTTTCATTCTTTTTGGTAAAACTTTTATTAAATAGAGACTTCCTGTTCCAAAAAAGTAAAAGTTTCACTAAAATAGGCAGAAGTTTCGCTGAAATGGGTTGAATAGTCACTAAATTAGGTAGACGTGTAAATTGTGTCTCAATTTAATCAGCTAGACATAAAGCTGTTGAACAAACACGTCACAGATCTTTGAAAACAACCACTTCTCGAATACATGCATTAGTTAGTTAACGTTGAGCCACTAAGTAAAAGCATGCAAAAGCTGCATTGAGAACAAGAGGAGGGTTGGTTGAAAGAAAATGTTTTAACTCTGTAACCGGGAACGAGCGCGTTAACGAAGTCAAGTTGCTATACTTTTCTTTTTTGAATCAAGCTGATTTTTCAAAAGTTGCCTAGCTAAACGGGGGGGGGGGAAAGGTTGTCAGACTAAGTTGCGTTACCAGCTTTATTTTGAACGAACGGACTATGATTTCAGATTGGGTCAATTGTCGACCACTTGTTTTACTGACTTGATGGGTGCTATCAAGTGAATAGGAGACTATCACGAGCTATACCATTTAACAAGTAGTTCCAGAACGAGTGAGGTGTTCGGATTCAGCTCAATCTACTAAAAAGATAAATATACATAGAGAGTATAGATAAATTCAATCATTTGACGGCTTATTTCTGATCAAGCGTGTTGTTATTTGAGCCTATTTCAAATCAGATTGTTTAAGGTTAAGGGGAGTGTCAAACAATAGAATAACCAATTAACGGGTGCTTTTTGATCAAGTTAGGTGACTTACTCAGACTTAAGCGTCAGGCAAATACTTTCAGTTCCACTTAATCTCAACTAAATAACGATTTGAGCGAGATTTTGAACTTCAGAACTACTATCCGACGGATGCTTCATCCTATAAAGTTTTCTATTTCAGCTTAAACAACTGACGGATTCATTTAGATTCCGCGGAGTGTCCAACTTCAGCTCAATATGCGCGGGTCTACAGTTGTGGTTGGTTCCATTGATAAATACTGTGTTATATTCATCAGAAGGATCTCGAAGCGGTGGGAAAGTATATCTGGGAACAACTTGAGAATATTTATTATCCAACTCGATAAGACTTAAGCTTACTTGAGTCAATGAGATTAGCAATAAGCGCTCACCCAATACTTTTGAGATCTTCAATCCACATTGTAATCAATCTGTGATCCTCGGTAGACCAAAAGCCTCTCAGAGCGAACTCTTTTGCCAGTTCCAGAACGCATCCTTCAACTGTGCCCTGAGAAAAACAGGAAAATTGTCTTCATTCAGAAACAATTTGGAAAAAGCTTGCGGAAAAACAACCCAACCTTGTATTGACATTTCCATCCATCGATGAAGTTGATCAGTTCTCCGGTCTTTTCGTAAACGTCTCTATAAAATGAACTTTTTATGCTTGAAAAAGCTTTCCTTTTTATTAAACATTACTAAAATCCAAAAATTATATTTTTTCTATTCTAAAATCCTAACATCTCCTGGTGGAAGTCCTTGAGATAATCATGTGCATTTCGAATCTGAATTGCATTGACAGGGACGAAAGAGACGGATTCATCGATGAGATGGAGAAGCTTCTGGGTGAAGAAACTCCGCCAGATGTCCGTCACACGGAACGCCACCGATGTCGGCAGGAACAGACCGAAGAAGGCGCGGCGATGGAACAGAGTGTTCTGCGAGTTCCATGGCGCGTACGTTCCTAAGAAATAAGCAAATTTCTATTCTGGTTAATATGTAGTAATGGATGGACTTCCCTGCAAACTCTCAATTTCATATTGATCGGGTTTCTGGGATTTTTCATTAAAGGACCTGGTGCCAAAGTGACCGGAGGTGCAAATTGATTAAAACGTTCATCAAGACCAGTGACCGGGTCCGCATTGAGCAGACGGTAAATAGCATCCACATCAGGGTCCTGGAAAGATAACTTTTCTATATGACACATGACTATATTGATTATTCTTCTTTTGCCACAAAAATTGCTTCATGAAAGACAAACTTTTTGCACGATCCCTTGTTGAACGGCGGCGATTTTCATTTTCTTGCACACTCTGTACATTCCGTTCCGATGAATATGTTCGCTGAATTATAAAGTCTAAATCATTTCAACTGCGCAAAAGCGGCTTCAGTTTTTTCCACTGTTCGCTCTCAATTTCATCTGACCATAGTGATCATGTTTATAATAATAGTGAGATGATGTTTATAATAATCATGTTTATAATAATGTTTATAATGTTTATAATAATAGTCATGTTTATAATGTTTATGATGTTTGATACTCTGATCATGTTTATAATAATAGTGAGATAATAATGGTACTTCTAAGAGATGAGAAAAGGCTTTTTGGAATTTTCTTTAAAGACGCTATTATTTTGGAAAACAAACTCTTATTATACATAAATATGAGCATTTTGAGGTGTTTAGAAATGCCGTTTCAATAAGGAGTTCGCCATCACAGAATAAATGTTTCCCTCATCCAGAATGATTAAATTTGGGGTTACACCTAAGAAAACTTTGATCTAGTTAACACTTCTCCATCAAACTAAGAGTATTGTAGCTTGTAAATCCCTTCAAGACAGCTCACTGCCAGTCGAAAGTCTCTCTGTTATTGCCCTCTTATTTTCAAAACAGCAGACATTACAGATAAAAAATTTCCGAGAAAACCAATAGCATACATACAATAGGGGTTAAAACTTTGTTTACTCTCAGTTTTCCACTCTTTAATTGTTATCAAGCGAATTCGCTTGATCTTCAATTCATGATGTTGCACTTTTTCGGTAACTTGAATGAAGTTCGTTTTGAAGTGCACTATTTATTTTAAAATCAAAAAAAATTGTTGATAAAGTGCACTTTCACCCTATTTTTACAGTTTTTAGCTTTTTTTGGCTGAATTCTTTGGTGCACTACGTAGTCTGTTATGCCAGCCCTCCAAAGACATTGCAATCTGTGATTCTAGCGCATTTCAGAAGTCGCCGAAAGGAATGAACTTTCATGGATCTCACCAATGACTTCAACGTTACAAAATAGGCGGTTTCGAGACTGTTGAAGCGCTTCGTATAATACTGTTCAAACAATTTTTGAGAAAATTGGAGTAGGAAATACACGTTTCATTTCTAAAAGATTGATACAAGTCTCACGCCAATATATTGAACGATCCCAACGCCAACCGTTCACTCAGATATTTGATAAGATTGCGGTGTTCTAGATGGCTTCGAATATTAGACACATTCTTTCTAAAATTTATTTGAAAAAGCCTTAAAAAACTGAGAAAAAAAGTTGAAAAGGAATTTAAAAAACAGAGTTAAGCGAATTTATGCAAAAATAGTGTACGAGACGATCTTTACGAAGTCACACAAAACACGGCACACAAGCTTTCCAAAAATTTCGAAAAAAAATCATTGATTTGAATAGTTTTAAGAATTTTAGCACATAAGGCGATGCTGGGAATTATTTTCGCCAAAATGCTCAAAATGTTGTTCCTCAGCCAAAAATCTTATTTCGCCAAGATTTCGAGAATGCGAGCTTGGAAGAAGGAAATTCCGATACTAGTATTTTTTCACTGCTCAAATAGGGACGAAGAATCGGCCACTATTTTGCAGTTCCAAGTGATGAATGACTCTGTGGCCAGGTTTTGCACCTGCCAAATCACGGACAATTTTGTTTTTCCTCTGTGACATGTTTTGGCACTGCCAAAATCGACTCTTTTTGAACACTTTTTGTCCATTGAACACAGCTTACTGAGTTTCAGGTTTGTTTAGTCCAAGCCCGGCTAGAAATTGGTAAACCTAAGCGAATTTCGATGTTAGAATTTTTTGGAAGCAGTGCATAAGAGAAACTATACCAACAGCTTCAACGACCACAGACACTTCTATCGACGTACTCCAACCGGGTTTAGTAAACTCGGTGTGGGTACATCGCTAGATATGGTTGGTGTGTGGCCGTTGTAGCTGCTGTATTGCTTCTCGGCCTTGTGTCTTAGATCAAAGTCTTGTATTGGCACACCCCAAAGAGTTCCTGAGAGCGATCCTCCATCATCCCGGAAATGAGGGCTAAGGGGTTGCAGGGGCTTTAAAACAGCCCGATTCTGGCAGTGACAAAACAAGGACAATCAAAAACCCTATTTTGGCAGTGACAAAACAAGAACAATCAAAAACCCGATTTTGGCAGTGACAAAAGCAGTAAAAAAATTTTGTCCATTCTTTAGCTGTGACAAAAGGAGTACAAAGTAGAAATTTTGTTTTTGCACGGTTTTTCTTGGCAGGCCCGTCAAAACGCATGTTATTTGCTGCCATTTATCATGGCGCATTTTTCCGTTTCTTGCCAAGGAAAAGCTTGGAATTTCAAGCGAAATCTGCCCGAAGAACAACATTTTGAGCATTTTGGTGAAAATTATTGCCAGCATAGTCTTATATTTACTCGAGACTTGAAAAAGTTAACGAATGAAAACTGAAAGTCAACATAGTTTTGGTGACTACATAAAATTAACGTTAATATACTCTCTGGGCACTCACTGATGAGCCCTACCCAGAGAGCACAGAGATCTGTCTAAGCTGCGCTAAACAGATTTCTATGAATAGCGTAGAAACAGTGAATTCATTTTTTATGCTGAACTTCTTCTATATCCTACTCTACAATAACAATAATACTGTGTGTGGGAAGTTGTATAGAACAGCGCTTAGGCCCGTTCTCTTCCTCTTGCGGTTACCTTGTCTAGCACGCATACCATTGAAATAACTATTTTGCCGAATAAGATAGGCATGAAACACTATTAAACACATGAAACACACACACACAGCTCTAGCTGGACATTTAGGCTCTCTCCCTTCAATTGTTTGCCCACCACAAAACAAAGGGAACCCAATACAAAAGACACTACTTATAGCAACATTAAACTACCTTAATATGGTAAATATATGGATAACATACCCTCCAACCGCATCTTTAAAAAAAGCTTCTATCAATGGTTTAAAATTGAAAAGTCCAATTACCAGACCATTTACATTCCGCACTATATACAGGGTGACCAGCAATTATTGCGACACCAAAACCGCGCCATGTGACGGCCTGTTGGCGCACAATTCGTGCAGCGCGCATGTAGAGGCTTCATCATTATCTATTTGTCATTCTTGTCCGAAATTTTGGTGCAAATGAGTTCATTCTCAAGGTAGTTATGAAAGCGAATCCACACCGTCAGTCGATCATCAACATAAAACTTCACGAATCAAGTGTGAACAACATTGCAAGAGCCCTTGGCGTCGCTCGGAGCACTGTCCATCGAACCCTCTAAAGGTTCCAGGAGACAGGAGGACTATTGGATCGCCCAGGGAGAGGACGAAAGTTCACGGTGGTCACTCCCACAAACATCAGAAACGTCCAGAAGAAAATCAGCTGGTACCCCCACCGCAGCATGAAGAAGATGGCCAGAGAGAGCGGGATCAAAAGAGAATCATTGATGAGAATTGTGAAGACTGAGATAGGACTTACCCCCTATATATATATATTTTATCTACACTTGTCAGTGCAAAAACAAACATTCAAAAACCACAGATAACAATGGTGTCTTTAAGAAGCAAAGAAAAAAAAAAGAAAAGAAATCTAAGACAATTCTTGTAACAATTTATTACAGAGCGCGTCATAGTGTCTAATAATTACATCCATATGTCTGCTGATTCGAAACGGAAAGACTAAAGTGTATCAATGATATTGATGACAGCTTTTTTAAAAACGTGTTCACTCGGAACATTCAACACATTTCTCGATAATCTAGTGAACATACGTGCTACCGTTAATGAGAAACAATGGAAACGGGCCGTATTCTGTGTTGCTTCGACATACAAACCGTTAACATTTGTCCGTGTAATCGGAACCCATTTGAAGAACTTTTCCTTCGCGACAATGGAACTATTGTTGTAAATTTTCCAACCCATCATAAGATCCGCGACTTTCCGCCTGTCTATCAAGGAAGAAAGACCTAGGTTAGCCAATCGACAAGAATAAGAAGGAAGCCCACGTGGATAATCAGGATTAGGAAAGCATCGGTAGTATACAATACGAGTAAAAGCTTCAAGTACTTTCTCGATAATTTTGCAGTCTTTTTTATAATATGGATTCCAGAAGCAAGATGCAAATTCTAGATGAGGAAGTATATATGTGGAAAAGCATTTGAGTAGAATAACTGGGTCGTTGATGGGAACAGCACGGAGGAGTGAATACATGGCTGCCGTTGCTTTGCTCACTCGATCTTCAACAGCTGGGCCTCTGCGCAATGATGAGACAACTTGTACTCCCAGGTCGCGAACTTGGTTGACACGTGATAACAGAACATGGCAGATTGAATAGGAGGCGATGAGAGATTGGTACCCTATATGCAGATGAAGAGTTTTACTCGGAGACAAGGAGAGTTGATTACATTCACACCAAACAGTAATAGCATCGAGTGCAAGTTGTAGTTCTTGACTTCGCTCTAAAAAGGTATCTTTGTTATAAGACACATACACTTTAATATCATCGGCAAATGCTTGGAAATGCACATTAGGGAATTGAGCTAGTACATGGTTCAAATCAGTTATGTATAAGATGAATAGCAGGGGTCCAAGAACAGAACCCTGGGGAACCCCTGATGTCACATTAAATTGAGGAGAACGAGTCCTACCAATGCGAACTGAAAAAGTGCGATCTGTCAAGAAGGATTCCAGAAACAATAACATTTGAGATGGTATACCATAATGTCTACACTTGTAGAGAAGCTTAGGAATACTAATTGTATCGAAAGCTCGAGAAAAATCGAGATATATGACATCGGTGGAAAGTCCACTCCCTAGCGCTCTCGTCCAGTCTTCCTCACACATCAATAAATTGGTGACAACAGAAGCCTTCTCTCGAAAACCGTGCTGATAATTAGACAACACATCGAATCTTTCTAGATGCTCTATAATAGTCTTACGAAGTAGGCGCTCTATTGTCTTCGATGCAGGGGACAATATCGATATGGGCCTATAGGAAGAAGGAGACGAGGGTTCTTTGCCTTGTTTAGGAATTGCGGTCACAAAAGAATGCTTCCAAATAGCAGGAGTCGAAGATGTGATAAGACAGAAGTTGTATATGTGGGATAGAGGAACCGAAAGCGAAGAATGACACATTTTGAACACAAGCTGAGGAATTCCATCGGCACCGGTACTACCCGTGTATTTCAATTTAGACAAAGCACGTGAAACAGTATACGGAAGAAAGATACTTAGATTAGTTTGTGGAAGAATGGGATCTCCAGCGGGGCGGGGTAACAAACCGTCATCATGGGTAAAGGAAGAGGCAAACTCAGCTGCTAGTAAGTCACATTTACTTTGAGAGTCAGTCAAAACAGAACCATTTCGATCAATGAGAAAACGAGGAGGATTGGGTTTGGGACGTGTGAGAGAAGAGATATGCCGGTACAAATTACGAGAGGATGTGAGCCTTTTCTTGAGGCAGTGCTTATTCCACTTGTTGATTTGTTTAAGTAGATCACAACTAGCTTTTTCATACAGTTTTCGAACAAGTGGGTAACGAATATTGCGAAATAGTGCATCTCGATAAGAGATCAAACTACGAATATGGGGTGGATAGGCAGAGAAAGACGAGCGAGGGGCCTTCATTGGAACATACAAGGACAGAGCGTGGTGGAGGAATAGTAGGAAGCGAGAGTAAAGGTCATCTACACAAAAGAACATATCGAAAGCAGCTTCCCAATCTATAGAGGACAAGTAATCATTCAAAGCAGAAAAATCAGTTCGAGAATAGTCTGGAACATGTTCAACGTCGATACGGTCCAAGCATATATGTATATTGGTATCGAATCCTAAATGATCACAAGACGGAAATGAGGGAATAATACGGGACTCGGAGAAAAGAGAAGGATGAGATGTAACGAACCAGTCAAGTGATCGGTTTTGGCGCGTTGGGAGGCGGCACAGAAACGAGAGGTTGAAGGAGGAAATCAGAGAATGAATTATATTATCGGAAAGACTCACAGGAGGACTCAGGGAATCAGAATTGAAATCGCCCACCAGGAAGAAGGGATGATTAGATGTTGAGAAAAGGTCGGATAGAAAATCACAAAAAACTCTTGTCTGATCGGAACTATAACTGGGTGGACGGTAACACACAACAATTCGTAGAAAACAAACTGAAATAAGAACATCGATGGCTATGACTTCTGTACGAGAGAAATCTATTGCTGGCTTAGTAAAAGAGTATACATCACGAATAACAATGCAAACACCACCGCCTCTAGAGTCACGGTCCGTTCTCACAACAACATAAGGGAGATCTCCAACAATTTCACAATCCTTAATCCTACCATGGAGCCAAGTTTCGGACAACGCTACAATATCTGGCTGCTCAGCTTCTAGAAAAATTCGGAAGGCTGCTAGTTTATTACCCTATCGCATGCGAAAGGCGGCGATCCTTAGTCAACGCATCATTGATCAACGGCTGAAAAGGTGCGGAGGTCTCTTCGCTCGGACATGACAAGGAGAGCATCTGACCACCCTCTTCTCTGACGAGAAGTTCTTCACAAACAATCCCAAGAACAATCTTGTGCTTGCTACGGACTATGGAGATGGTCGGGACAAGGGAAAGGTGATCAACAAAGCTGCCAGACCGGCCCAGATCATGATGTGGGGTGGAATCTGCAGCACCGGTAAGACCCCTCTGGTTTTCGTCGATCCTGGAGTCAAAATCGATAAAGAGTACTACCTCAACCACATTCTAAAAAATGTGGTTCTTCCCTGGTCCCATCCCCACTTCCCAAACACCCACTGGACCCTCCAGCAGGATGGAGCATCCGCACAAACCGCAAAAGTCGTTCAGGAGTGGTGCAAGAGCAATCTTACCATGTTCATCAGCCGAGAAGAATGGCCTGCCAACAGCTCCGTCCTCTCGACTACTTCATCTGGGCTGTTTTGGTGGCCAAGGCCTGTGCTACTCCCCATGGAAATTTGGAGTCTCTGAAAAAAAACCTCGTCAAGGAATGGGATAATATGAATGCTGACTACCTGCGGGCGGTCGTGGATAGCTACCCCAAGAGACTCAAGCAGGTCATCAAGAAGTGTGTTGGACGAATCGAGATTTGAGTATGCGGTTATAATTGTTAATATTTGAAGACTATTTGATAAAATTTTGATGATAATTTGTTGAGTTTCTGAGCAGTTATTCCGTTTTTACGGTGTCGCAATAATTGTTGGTCACCCTGTATATGTAGTTTAACTGAACCATTCAGTAAAAAGTTTTCAATTATAACAACTTCCTTGAGGAACTTAATTATGACAATAAGAAAAAAATTTAGAAAGCGAATGTTATTGCTATAAATACCCTGAACTTTAACAAAAACTTTTGGACACATATGCAGTGGAAATACAAAAATCACTCATGACTCATTTCTTCGTCAAATTCTAGATCGACATTTGTGAAAATGTTGAAAATGATAAATATCGCATTTTTGAAAATGTTGATAAAGATGCAATTATTTCAGAAGTGGAACAATCTATCAACCTCACAGTAACGAAAATGACAAAAACAAAACATTTACGATACACTCCAAAAACACTGCCTTCCACTAATTTCTAGATATCTCGATAGGTTCCACTATTTCGATTCTACTAATTACAAACAAATTTACAGTAGCATTTTTGAAATACGAAAAAATTTCATAATAACTCATATTGATAAATCTAGTAACAACTATGCATTCACTTGCAAGAAATTGTATCTTATGTATATTTATGAATGAATAGATGAATACCAGCACAGAAAATACTAGAACCTATCAACCAATTCCTTCTTTAAACACCCTTAACATAATTAATAAACACTTGGAATTAACTAAAGAACTCAAAATTCCTATAACTTTTTCTAACATATTCAACATACCAACTGTATATGGTATACCTAAAATGCACAAAACTCCTGTTAAATTCCGATTTATAACCGGAGCTTCCTACAGCAGTCTCAAACCATTATCTCAAGAACTTCAATTAATTCTCAAACATCTATCCAGACATTTCAAAAGTTATTGCAAACAAACAAGCGAAAGAAATGGCACTAATCACCTTATTTCTACTCTTAAAACTAAACCCGTGCTTCATGAGCTTAGAACAATCAACCAAAAGAAATATATTGTGCTGACTTCACTTCTCTTTTTACCAACCTCCCACATGACATAGTTAAGATCAACATAGATAGAGTTAAAAAAACTTGTTTCAAAAATTGTGGATTCAAACCCATCAGAATTAGACTTTAGACTAGAGACTAAAAATACTCAAAGGGCGTACTTTACTATCGCGAAGAAATTCTATTGATTTGCTTACTGTATACAAAGCTGTTTTCGGTCGCTTAAAAACATCGGAAAACTTTCTGAAGTTTGCACCTAACAGCCGTTTTACTAGAGGGCATAAATTCAAATTACTTTTACCAGTCTGCAAAAATAATAAACTAAAGAATTTTCTACCATTCCGAGTGGAAGCAGTATGGAATGCTTTACCCGAGTCATTCTTCAATTGCTCATATAACCACTTCAAAAATTTGATCCAAAACATATAATGTACCGACTCAGATATGCGAGTATTTTTTCCGGAAGAGTCTACACGGATCTACTCCACGGAGCTAGTAGATGAACTTTCACGCGACATTGGCTGTTTTCTATAGCAGCCTCTCATCTCGTGTGCAAATGGACTATACAAACGCCAACTCTTATACCACAATTCCTATCCTAATCTTCCCCTGCCACGATAATAATAAATAAAATAAATTAAAGGTAAACAAACCAGTTACACTAATGAAACCAGCAAAAGTAGAACTTACCTTCCCTTTCAAATATACAAAATGCTTACTTACATATATCTTAGACAATAGCTATGCCCTTTACAGTCAAATAATCTATAAACAAAACAAAGGTATACCTCAAGGTAACAACGCGTCTCCTCCAATCGCTGACTTAACACTACATAGCTATGATGTAATTTCATTATATTAACCAAAACATAAAAGGAACTCACCCTTTAAGATTTTCACTTAATTGTACCTTCAGATACATTGATGATTTAATTCATATATCAAACGAATTAAATGAGTTCATTTCTTTTACAAAAGAAGTATATCTTAATTCTCTTTCTTTAGAACAAGCTAATCAACAAAGATACAAAGCTGAATTTCTTGACCTAGACATAGAAGTCGTAGAAGATGGTACTAAAAAGTTTAAACTATACAATAAGACCGATGCATACAACTTTAAGATTATAAAATACCTCCATTTTAGCTCTAACATACCTATCAACATTGGTATTAACACCATATACATTGAACTTTACGTTTTAGTAATAACTGTAAACACATAGAAGATTTTCTCAACAGAATTGATGTTGATAGATTCTTAAATGTCAAACCAATTTCAAGATCATATTATATTAGAAAGATTAATTAAAACTATCACCAAAAACCCATCAATATCACTAAAATATAAAATATAATTCAGTACACATTTATATCAATCAAAAAATCATTGAAAAATTCCAACACATCGAGTATCATCATTGATCACTCAATTCCCTTCCATCCCCATCTCTCTTTCTGTTATTAAATTCCTCATCACTGCGTCATTTGCTATTGACATTTCTTTTTTTTATTAGAAAAATTCCTTTTTGTTTTTTTTGTGTTTGTTATCGTTATCAACATTTTAGTTTAGTAATTTGAGTTTATTTTTTAAAAAAAATTATTATTTCTCTATTACGGTCTCTCTGGGAACTCACTGAAGAGCCCCACCCAGAGAGAGCGAAAGTCTGTCTGGGCTCGGGGCGAAACAGACTTTCGCATTTGTTATTCATAATTTAAAACAGAACTTTATCTTTCAAATACTACGCAAATTATCTTTCAAACAAACGCATTATGCACTTTTACAATCTTTCTCTTCTCTAATTGTAAGAATAAGGCTCGGAGAGTCAGCTTTACATACAATACGAGAAGTGAGAATACCTAATTAGATGGTCTGGATACTTCACATGGAGAGATGCGACAGACGGGAAAATAAGTCAAAATGCCTATTTAGATGTTCTGAACACTTGTCGAGAAAAAAAAACCCGCGAGTCAAGAAATCTGGATCCACTTAACCCGCCTCTAAAGAATCCACCTGGAAGACACAAAGGACAGGCGTTCCCGGAGAATTAGAAGTCGTACACCGGGTCCTGTTTCGACCTCGTTGGCACGTGGAAACACGAAGAAGAATAAGGAGAATAGTTTTAAAAAATGGATGAAACACAAGTGAGCACACAGAGCAGATGCGAATTTTGTGTGTGAATACATTCGGAGGGGAACCTACAAACTTTCAGATGGAATCTGCGTTTTTATGTCACAGTAAAGAAACTATTTGTTAGTCTAACCTGTAATATTCCAGGGGAAATCCTCGTGGCCAGCTTTTTAATGCTCCAAAATGACGATAGGGATTAAATAATCGGTACCTGAGAATAATATTGGTTTTTGAGCCTTTGAGACGGAATTGAATCCAATTTTTTACAAGATGCTGGATGCGTTGCCTGTCTCCGGAATGTCTCCTTGCTGAAAGCGAAATCCACTGACGATTTCTTCATAGTCAAACTGCTCCAGGCCTTTTCCTTCAACACAAAATGGTTCTGGAATGTCGGAGTACATAGAACAAGGAGAGAAGGAAATATGATTAGAAGCAGAAACCCTTTACGAATTTTACTTTTTAGAACTGATTTTCTAAGGACTTGATGTTCGAAAATAGGTTTTATGAAAAATGAAAAGTAAGTTAAATACTTCAAAGACTAGATTTATTGAAAATGCGGAATATGAGTTAGCTACATATTGAACGGACCAGAACACTCCACGGAGCGGAATTAAACCGTCATATCTCTCTTATACTATTTCATAATATATCTCTAATACCCTGAATCACTATGGAGGGTGCTGAGAATACATCACACAGGACGCATGGCTGATTTTTGCGATATTGCCATGAAAAAAAGCGCTTAACGGGCTTGCTCTCTCAGTAATATGTATTTAGTAAATAGAGCTTAACTAAAAAATCTAAAACTTTTTTAAACTTCCAATTTCTGTACGGGCTTCTTATTTAAATTTATTTCGGAAGCATTTCAGGCAAACTGTGAGAAATACCGTATGGTTTATTGTCATCATCCGTGTCATATATCCACTCCGCTCCGTTTGCTATCGCATACAAGTAACCCGCGTTCTTTCGTGTATAGCTGCCCTGAAGACAAGTTTATTTTAAGTCGGAAAAATAAAATAAAAACGTTTCTTTTATGGCAGGGAAAGAAAAAACAATTCCTTCACATGGTCAAGAAATATATTTAGGGTGATTTTCTAACCGTCGGTAAATTGGAAACGCTCCGAAGGCCCATGTTCCGTTGAGTCTCAAGAGACAAGAAATGGACACCAGGCAGTTTCCAGTCAGGAGGCGTTTTCGAGTCTCCCACCACCACTAGCGTCCACTCGGGGACACTCGCCAAACGCTTCAAAGCGACGGAATCTTTCGATTTGTGAGTTAAACTCGTGGGAGAAAACCTTTCCAACACCGAGACTTACCCTGTTTCGAACGTGCTCTTGATTGAGTCTTAGGAAAAGCACAAAATTAAATACCTTTACGTCTTCCGAGGGATAATTGACAGAAGTGACCACGATCCACTTTTTCGTCTTCTTGCCGTTAGAGAGGGACCTGCAACTATTATTTGACCCTTTTTTCATGTTCCTAGGCGTTTCAAGGCAGTTTATTCTCAACATGTTGCTGAAACTTGTTTATTGATACAATATACAACTGGCGAAATAATTCAAGATTCTTTTGACATAGAAACCCATTTAATAGTGCTGTGGGCAAACAAACTCACGCAGTGGATACTTATTCAGAAAATTTTTAAAGAGCAATGAATCTCTCTCGAGCTGTCATTTTCTTATTTTCCATTGTATTGAACTCGAGATCATTCAGATAATGCTCATTTACGCAGTTTGGAAGCATTGACGTCTGGATAAGATGGTATGTGTGAAAGTTGATAAAATCTTCAGTGTCATTATAACTGATAAACGTCGATCTGCAACTAACGCAACAAGTATAGCACTGAGTTGATGTTAGCGCTTACTTCAACATAGTGAAATAGAAGGCGCGGAAGGACAATCCGCATATAATCGAGTTAATCTGTGAAAAACAAAGTCGAACAATTTTTTTGTATCCACTGCTGCCCATGCCATGCCGCGCAGTCCTCTCGCCAAAGCGGAATTTGAGCTCCACACTGATGAGAAATCGAAAATCTAAATCAGTGATTCACAAACTTGAGTTTAAAAAAGTCCGTAAATCTCTGTTGTTTTTTAAAATTCTTGTTGGTGTACCGATTTCCCCGCTTTCTAACCGTTGAAGTAATTAATACTATAAATTCATGAATATACCTCAATATTAACAAGGCAAATCAGAGCTGCTCCTAGAACGAGGCAGACGAAGTAGAAGCGCGTTGGCGGACCCCCCTCTATGCCTCTGTGTGACATTTCTGCAAGGAGACGAGTTCGATAAATACATGGAACGTTCAAGGGAGGAATTCATTTTGTTACAAGACTTTTTTTCAGATGAATGACTTTCTCACTTTTGAATCAAACGCGTAATATTCGCGATCTCTTTCTCTCTCTCTCTTATAGGCAGGTTCTTCAATGACAAAATGACAAAACATATTGCAGGAGCAATTGCCTGAGGCTGAATCATGCAGTTCTATGGCGAACCACTGAACTCATCAGTGATAAACTACTTTTTGAAATTATAGTCTGTATCTTGTTCGATCTTTTTTGATTAGCTGGGATCTATCATTTCTTCTCCGCGAAACCATCAGAAAGTGTTAAAAAAGAACGGCTTACGAACTTAGAACTTTTTTTTGCTCTCATTTGTTCAGAGCCTAAAAAAGCCCAGAATCAAGGGATTGCTTGAGCTGTACTTCCTAATATTAGATACTAATCTTATCCGCACTTTTCAATGCGATATAAATACACAGTTAATACATTATCCATAGTTTCAGAATTATTTTAATGCATGAATCGAAGCAAGCTCAGAGCTCCTATGCGAATGAATTTTCCGTACATTGACATTAAGTTGATCAAATGTAATAAAAAGATTATTTCTGCGGGTCGCTTTGAATTAAAGGGATGAAAATTCAAATAAACCTGTTTTTTCCCAAGGTGCGTACTTTACCAGCAGGAAGATTACAGTTAATCAAAAGTCATTATGAACTGAAACAAAATGACTATTGTATAAAAAATATCTACATATATGCATATAAAAATGAAAACCAACAAAGTCGAACATTTCGAGAAAAAATATAACAGAATAACAGGGCTTTATGACAGAAACTCACTCGAAACCAAGTGAAAAGGAGTCTGTCGCAATGTTTGCTCAGTCGGTTTCTATGTAGGAGATGTCATCGTCACGGGAGAGAAGGGATTCGTTTATGAAAACTCCAAGAGAATCATTTGTTAGTTATTATATATCAATGAGAAAGAGTATTGAATAAACTAAGAACAGAAAAAGTGGAGTGGGTAAAAAAATTGGAATCCTCACAGTTGTGCAATGCCAACGTGAATATTTGTCAGAGAGACGTTATCGAAGCAATAAAACAATAAAATTTCTGCCATGAAATTCAGTCAGCATTCGTTCTCAAAGCAACGCCAATATTCAGAATCTTTCAATAGAGAGCGAATACCTGATTCATTTACGATTTGCTGCATGGAGAACATACTGTCAATGCACTCTGTTCGGCGGCGTTATCGGACACTGCCAGCACTTCATTCTGATAAGTTGCCTAGATGGATTAAAAGTATTGGCTGAAGCTACATACATCATTTTTAGATACATTAAGCCAACAATTTCTAATTTTATGGTGTTGTCACAGTATTAAACAGGGTTTTATGATGTATCATGGAGAACATATTTATGATGTATCATGATGAACATTTTTGAGGAACTTTTTCTAAATAATAGTTGTTTTCAGGAGTTTTCGACGCTCACAGCTATGGTCAAAATCTTGAAATAAAAAAAGTTTATGGAAGTGTGCATAATTTAATCTTTAGGGGAACAAAACAGGAAACTAACACAGCTCGCCGAGCAGTTTCTAAACTAAACATTGGCACTCTGTTAGAACTTGACCTGATACATACTTACATATGTGTGTATAAGCGAAAAATGATCTTTTTTTTTACTCTAAAGAAGTATATTAAATTTGTTTTAGAAGAAGAAGAAGAAGAAGAAGAAGGTCTCTAGCAGGACTTGGACACCTTCAGGCCGTAATGTACAAACCATGATCGACACTTCAGTCAAAATTCAACGTTCTCATTCTTCTGTACTGCCTGGAGAATCAGGAAGCTGTTAGATATGATGGCACTTCATGTCTCATGACATCGAGAATAAAGCGTTTCAATTGAAATGAATTTAGAGAAAGAGAGAGAGAGATAGAGAGAATGAGACAATGAGAAAGAGAAATAAAAAGCGAGAGAGACGAAGGAGTTCAAGATAGCGGTGTCAGCAAGCCTTCAGATCATTCTTTCTCATTCCCTGCCCTCGAGATGGTCACATCTGCTCCCCTCTCTCTTTTCATTTCCCCGTGAAACCACCGTTACCCTCCCCTCCACATCATAACTTCTCTTCACTCTACTCAAGGTTTCGACTCCTCGTCCTTCTGCTCCTTCTACTCTAATTTCTTAGGAACTCGTGTCGGCTCCCAAGCTCTCGCATCGAATCAACTCCTGCTCGTCAGAGAAAACACCGTCCTTTTTATGTGGTATAACTGAACTCGTACATGCGACAGTCCTTACTTGTAAATATTCGAGATCTATTTGCAGGGAATAAAATATATTTGGAGCTTTAGCTGAAGAAATGATTATGAATGAAATAGATCGCGTTTCTCAGTGGTTTTTCTTCGCTTATATTATTTTATATTTCTTGAGTTGCATAAATCATAGAAATGAAATGTGGGGACTCTAAAAGCCGAGAGCAAAACAGGGGTTTTATGGAAAGAAAAAGGAAACAGGTATTGCGAGCATCAAGGGGTATGGCACAAAATATTTTGTAGAACTCTCTCAACAGACCTATTTCGGTAGATTCTCCTATTATTCGAACACTCTTACAGAAGAAAAAAAACTAGATCAAGTTACTGGTCTGATTTTTTTCGTATCACAAGGCAGTTGTGATCAGAAGAGGGTGATAAAAAACCAAAAAAAATTGAAATTTTTTCGATTTTTAAAACCAAAAAAAGTTCAACTTTTCTTTTCGATTTTAAAAACAAAAAAACCAGCAACAAAAACGAAAAATTGTTTTATCTGAGTGAAACTATTTCCTATTTTTCCGAGAACACCGGAATTCGGTTCGATGGGGTCAATTAAATATTAGCACGCAAGCGCTGAAACTCTGTTCGTAAAAAGCACTGAAACATGTGCCAGGCAGGCAACACCATACCAAACTCTATTTTTGGCCCTTTTTCGGTTTTTTTTGGTTTGCTCTCGAAAATTTTTCGACACTTCGGAATTTTTTTTCTCGACATTTTGGTTTTTCGAATTTTCGAAAAAAGTTTTTTTGAAAATTGTCGAAAAAACCAACCAAAAAAATCAAAAAAAAACGAAAAATTAACGACCCTGGTTGTGATGAATCAAATGTCCGATTTGTGGCTGGGAAGAACATAGCCCGTTAAACTATCTATACTAGACTACTATCTACACTAGATTACATTACTAGATCAAGAAAAAAGTTTTATAAGCATCTTGCACCATCATTCACGTTTAGCTGAAGCCATACTTTTCCGGAAGTATTGTAGATGCCATCATATTCAGAGAAGTTTCTTAGAGAATACACAGCTTGCAGTGCTCGCAGTAGGTGTTCGCGGGCTGGAAATGAGACCTTACATAAACAGACGAGGACGATTACTCATCTTTCCAACTTGGAAAACAGTCTGTGCCCTTGCTTCGTTCTTCAAAGACGCTAGGAGAGAAGCGACGACATCAGCATTTGGAAGAGTTTTGGTCACTAGACTTAGGTAGTTCACAGATGACCAGTGATCGAGGACGAATGTGTATCTCAACATCCGTTTCTGAATCAGAAAGTGAAGTGGCAATTTGGAAAATACGTCTGGAGTATCGGAAGAACATCTGTACGTAGACGATGATAGTTTTTCAATCGTTGTCGACAAGGTGATGAAAGGCTTGAAGATAGTTTCCCATATTCCTTTGGGAACACCATTTAGGAAATTATTTTTCTGCAAAAATATGGGATCCTAATCGATCGATGAGAAGTGGTTTATTTTAAGAAATTGAGGATGAACTGGAAACTGCTTGGCGAAGGTAAACTATTGTGGTCCCTTTGTAACTGACTCTGTTCTGACTTAATTTTCATTTCTTCATTTTTACCGATGTTTTAGGTTTGAAAAAAATGCTAGATAACTTTTAGAAAAATTTTTTTTATTTGTTTTTTGTTGTTGTAATGTTTCCAACTGTTTGAGACTTAGCAAGCTAAAGCGTGGTTTGCGTGAAACTTTAATTCGAGTTCGATTAACTCCCAAAGGTTCTTATTTTAACGTTATTAGCTGAGTGATGAAACGTCAAAGTCAGCAACTCCGATCGCAAAATTTAGGCTCAATCTTATTTAAAGAATTCAATTAAACTTAGGATTTAAATGTTTTAAAAGTTTAAAACGATCTCGTATTTTTTTGTTCAAACAAAAAATGTAAAAAAGGAAGAAAAAATTAAGTCAGAACAGAGTCAGTTATGGAGGGACCACAATATTTTACCTTCGCCTACGGCTTGACGGTTAAAAATCTAGTCACGGGTATTGTTTTCATCAAAAATGGAGAGCGATATTGAAAGTCATCAGTCACGTGGTGATATAGGACAGAGTGAAGAGCTTCCCAAGCTTGCTAAACACTTTGGATTCCTCAGCTCACGTCGAGCGTTAACAGCTTCGCAAAAAAGACATGAATTCTTCCAGCACCAAAATCAGTCGCACGTTCAATCTCTGTTTTAACTGGGTGACCGGTCGTGGAATGGCCAACTCACTCGTTTTCTGCGACACACTCTTTTGTTTTTCTCACTGTAAATAACACATTAGAAATTGAGGTACTTTTCCAGTTAGACTTGGGCTCCGCTCCCTCTTCCTCCTCGAGTCACGGATTTATGACTAATTGTTTGATACGGTCTCGTTAGCCTAAGCCGTACTGCCTCGTTAGCGTAAACTATTACTGAGCCTAAGCTTATTTTAATGTAAAAATAACAAGGAGAGGGATGAGAAAAAGAGAAAATTGAGAAAGAACAGGAGCATCATTGTGCACCAAAATGCAAGGGGGAGCCTACGTCGAACTGGAAAAGTGCCGAAATTGAAAGGCCGCACACATGAGCTATGTTTTTTGTTTACGAACTCACTCTGAAACCACGACGTAAACAACGAGCGTGCGAGAGAGTGGTGAAATATGCATAACATAAATTTGGAGAATTAGAGATTTCAGCCATCCTATCGACAGGTTGTAATTAGTAGCAGTTCGTCGATGCAATTGTTAAGCCGTTACGGGGACCATCACAATACGTGAAGCTTTTTATTTATTCACAAATGAGCAAATAGAAATCAAAGTTAAACCATTCTGAGTTTTTTTTATACATTCGATGATTCTAACTGCCAACCAAAATGCATTTGAATACATGAATAGGGTTTTGCAAGGAAAAAAGGTACCTTCTTACGTTATGAATTTCGTTACAAATAAGTACTACTGGAAGACGTTTGCTAGTACTTCATTGAATCTTTTCAAGGTTTCAGAGCAGCTCCGAGACATTCTGAGCTACCTAGAATTTTAGCTCTAAAAAGACAACCGTACATTCTCCGATAGAACAGCTGGTTTCCAGACCAAATTATGAAACCGTTGTAGGAATTCTATCCCAACCAAAACGCAAGCGCGTGAAAAGAGTTTTGGAAAAAAGAGAATCCACCTAGATTTCGCTTTGAATCGCGATGGGTGAGGCTGGGTCTGGATCCCAACCAAAACGCAAGCGCGTGAAAAGAGTTTTGGAAAAAAGAGAATCCACCTAGATTTCGCTTTGAATCGCGATGGGTGAGGCTGGGTCTGGGTGAGTCTGTGATGTGGGTGAGTCTGTGATGTGCAAACAGTGGTTGGAATAGGAACAGCTGACAAAATGAAAAGTGGGATCATTGTATCTTTCGTACTGAAATAAAATAAAATGAACAACATCCCTAAATCATATGCATTCGGCGTGAAGAATCATTCGAATGGCAAGAAAAGCAGTCCACGAATAAATATTAGGCTTCCGGGGAGAAATTATGCACTCAAAACAGTAAAAAATGGTAAGATGACATGACTCATTACTCAGACTCAATAAAGTGATAAATTTACTTCGAATGATTTTAAAGTTGCAACGATGAAATCAGTCATTTATTCAATTAGGTTCTTCTGATAACCAAACGAAGTAAATGACACGTTTTTTCAAGTAAGATTTAAAACAATTTTGTTGTAGAAAATTCCGTATGTGTGTAGTTTGTAGTTTTCTAGAAGAAATGTCGCCGAATCTCATGTGTTTGTAGCAGAAACTTCTGAATCTCCTGGCAACGATTGGAATAGGAGGAAAAAATATGTTGTTTTTTTGTTGTTATTCTTCCTCTCGTTGCATGATTTATAAGAGTGTGCTTGACCAGGTATCCTGTGGTCAAGAAGAAATTCAAACCGGACTAGTTTTTAACTTGGCTTCTCTATTCTCAGTAAAACAGAGTGTAAATTGTCTTAGTACTTCTTCAGGTGTGCCTCTAGAAATTACGAGTTCTGGTGAAGAGAAGAACGGACTAAGACCTCCGCATCGCATTGTACCTCTTGTCTAGAACATCTTGAGACCAACCTTTTTTCAACCGAAGGGAATAACGAAAGAGGCGCTGGGCAACACTATAACCCTGAATTGGTCGTATGAGGAGCTTCGCTCTGCTGGGAAACATAAAGACTCCTTTTCTATTTTGCGCATTCTCAAGGCTTATTGCATCTTGTGACTTAGCTTGAAAATAGGATTTGTGATTAACCTTGACGTTAAGCTCTCTTAAAAGAAGCGGGCACTCGCCACTAGCACAGGTGACTATTTCGAGAGTATAATAAAGCATCGAAAGAATTCTGTTGCTGAGTATGTTGCACTCAAGTTGACTTTTGCATGCATGAACTAGCAGTTAGGCTTAGTTTGTTTTCTTCTTCTCTGGCTCAATTAAACATCATCGCCCTCTTCTGAACTTGATAAGAGTTCATTCTTGGAGTCTCGTGATGAATCTTCCCTAGCGATTTTATACAATATTGTAGGTAATGAAAAAAGAACAAACAAGCCCAAATTCAATGGTATCAAATATATATCTCATATCTCTTGTTCTTTTTTAAATCAAACAATAGCACCTAAGCTATTTGCTAATAACAAACATCTAAGGAAATTCACAAAAAAGTTATGCATCCATACACTTTCTGGCCATAAAAAAGATAACTTGAGGAAAAATAACTTCAAAATCAAAGTTACCCAGTTAAAGTCAGTGACGCCTGGTTAAGATGACAATTGAGTGAACTACCGCACAGAAAAAAACCCAGTCCACCGGGCAGGATTGAACCCAGTCATTTCGTCTCAAAACGGTAGCGCGCGTTACCATTAGACGACGATGATACATTGCTATTCCGTGCGATAGTGAAAAGCTCATATCTCTTGTTCTCTTTTTAAATCAAACAAAAATTCAATAAAAAAATTGTCTTAGTTGTACTTTCAAGAAAAATTGAATGATGTTGATTGGTAGAGTTAAGCCATGTTTCCTGTTATACACGCATAGTCATCTTAGATCTTGAAATAGTCAGAACTGTCTGGTGAATTCATTCAAACTGGAACACAATCAAATGTCATGATTTGTGTATAATAGTTGGCATCTTTTATTCGTGTGTTACATTCATATGCAAATCTGCACTGATAGATTTGAAAAAAACAACGCTAATTACAAAAAATATGTACAAAACATGTGAATTATTGATCGAATCTGTCATAACCTTGTAACTTTTCGTCCTCTCCCACTCGTGAGAGAAGTGGGACTCCGGCGAGTTCATCAGAGGACATCCTGGAGAATTACCCTGAATAGTGCTCATCGCAAAGCTAGATCGAATACCGACTGGCGAACCATAAATTAAGACTTGCGAACAAACATGAAATCATGACTCTTCATAAATCTTCATGATGACATCAGAATTGAAGCACCAATTCAATTTGAATTCTTTTGGTTTTTTTCCTATCAGTAAAGAAGAGGAAAGCGCCAAAGAGTTCCAGCTTTTATAGATGTCGATTTTTTTGAACTTTGATGAATGGTGACGCTTAAAACCTTTGTAGCTCGAGCGTACGGAAGATTGGATTTGCATGATTGATATTCCTTCCTCGATATCAATCATGCGAATGATAAACGTACAAATACCAGAAGAAAAAAACACAAAAAATTGGAGGAGTTGACATGAGAAAATTACACATGAACTCGTTTTAAAATATTGCAGTTGAAAATTCATAGTGATTCATTCTTCGAACTCGATATCAAGTCTTGCGTTGTCGACATTTAATTCTAATAAGAAAAAAAGTTATTTTGAATTTTTGCATTTTTGAGTTAAAAAGTTAAAATTTTTGCCGACATTGATAAGAACACTTTTTGATTTGCCGACATTGATAAGAACACGACATTGATAAGAACACAACATTAGCAAACCATTTTTATTTTCAGCTCCTAAATTTCGAATCAGTATCATATTCAGTTTTTATGTAAGTGAATGAGTTTTTTAGAAGTACTTTTTTAACTCGTGATCAACTTTCTCATTGAATAATGTGGCTTTGTTTGAAAGTATTTATTAAAATAATGCAACAAAAGGCTACATCAAACATTGTGATCGTTCCAAAAACGACTTTAAATCGATATATATGTATTTTACACTTATTCGTTTGATAGCAGTTACATATGATGAAAAACTATGGACATCGCTCGACATCCAACTGAGCAGAATCAACTGTGCAAATGGTTATTTTCGCAAATGAAGATGAAAAATACAAAAGAATGTAACAAAAGTTTTCATAAAAATATTTGAACGCGGTAATTCTATAAACTGTTTTTTAAAGGCGCTGATAAGAAGAGTTGCTATTAGCTGTTTTTTTCTTCGAACTCGATATCAAATCTTGCGTTGTCGACATTTAAATCTAATAAGAAAAAAAAAGTTAGTTTGAATTTTTGCATTTTTGGGTTACAACTGGAAAAATCTTAAAATTTTCAAACTTGAAGATTTATCATCCATCTTCCAGCTCTCTTCTGTCTTAATCGTGAACTCTGGAGTTACGCTCCATTCATGACGCAATCGCTTGATGAGCATGCGTGACTAAGAGATCAAGGCATATGAGCCTTTCATATAACACTTTCGCACGGAATAGCAATGTGTCCCCGTGGTGTAATGGTAACACGCGCTCCCGGTTTGAGTCGAGATGGTCTGGGTTCGATCCCGCCCGGTGGACTAGCTTTTTTCTGTGCGATAGTTCAATCATTTGAAAAAATCTTAATTTTAAATGAGGGGAATATCCATTTAAGGAAAGCAAACTTGATAGAGTTTGTTGGATTAGTGTTTAATTTTGAGCTTTCTCATGCGCAAAGTAGTTCAGAGGCTTCAAAAGTGATAGCCATAAGGAGAGTTTCAGCGTTCATCAAATTTTTAATTCCTCTAATATTATTTTTAAAGAGAATAATTGAGCGGCGCAAGACTCTCAGCAGTTTGCGGTCGTGAAAAATATTATTTTTTCAGTTCGATGCAGGTCATGATAATATAGATAATCACGAAAATAAAACTTGTTCAAGTATCAATCAATTAATAATACTCTTTAAAGACAATGTCGATAAGAAAAATATTCCGGGCGTCGCATAATGGTAGTGTGTTTGACTATTGGGCGAAGAGTCCCGAGTTCGACTCCCACCCTTACAGATCCGCAAAAAACCAAGGGAGGTTAAGAAATGTTGGTAGTGCTGATGCACGAATCTGACTCTCCCCACTGTTGCTGTTCACACTAGCAGGGATCTAGCGGGCAGCCACTGGTTATACCGGGATAGGTCTGTCAGGGTACGTGCTCAGGGGAGCACGTACTCTGCCGCGAAGCATTATTAACAAGCGCGAGGAAGATTTTTTTTACAAAAAGAAAAATAGAAATGATAAGAAATAAAAGGAAAAAAATCAAAGATGATAAATGAAAAGAAAAATATAAAGATAATGAAATGACTACATATTCCTTGATGAATCCGCAAAGTTTTTGTAATGGCTTTGTTAGTTTGCCGAACACATAGAAGGATCGCGTAAAATTACAAGCTTAATGTTTCCGATTTTTTACAAGGAAAAACTTGTCTCTCGGAGAGTGAGATGGAAGAGACGAGACTACAAACTATAGCGCTCTGAAATTACTTTTTAAATAAAAATATTTGTGATATTTAAAAAAAATTTAAAAAAGCAATTTGAAAAATCACGCCGTATTGCAGAGTTTTTTTTACATCAAAAGCTGGCGCTTCACGCTACCGAGGGAACGACCTTAGGCTTAGGCTCAAGAACGTATAAAACAGCCATTCATATGAATGCTGTTAAGAGAAAAAATTATGCAAATTAGTAACAAAGCTGATTTTACTTATTTTACTAGACTGAATTTATACATCAAAAAAGGAGAATGTTACAGATTCTGCAATGTTTCCTTCAGTTAGTTGGCAATACTTTGAACAAATTGCATAAAAATTTTACTGTTAATATTACCTTTAACACATTCTCCTTGCTTACAAAATTAAAAGCCCAACTTCTGCATCAAAAACGACGATATTGCTTTTCATCAGAAAATAAGGGCGAAAATCCCTCTTAAATCTCGAGTTATAAAATTTTCAGAGAGCGGAAATTTTTTTATGGAGGTTCATTTTGATTCACCAGAGCCGATTCTTTGAATTACGATTGGACACAGAGATTCTTTGAATTACGATTGGACACATCTGCCTTCCTGTTAGACTTGCATTCTCAGACCTCCGAGTAATTGACCAATGGTGATTATAAATTCAATGAAGACAGTGTGTCTAAAAACTCTCAGCCTTCAACAAGCTCTTACCCTACCTCTGAAATTTCCTTTTCCTATGAAAGCACCAAAAGTAACCACTTTCTGTGATTTACTATTTTTTCTGCCATCTTGGGCTGCGCACTGTTTTGCTCACCGACCGTCTTTCACCGTCAAAAAGTAAAACTAATTTGCTCACCTACAGTCAGAAACATACGAGTTTTTTGAATTCTTTTTGCGGGAGCTCCCTGATTAGCAATTTTTATGAACGCTGTGACTGTCCAATGGAGCAACTTATTGCATTTTGAAAGAAGATGATGCATTTGGACAGTCACAGCGTTCATATAAATTGCTAATCAGGGAGCTCCCGCAAAAAAAAATTCAAAAAACTCGTATGTTTCTGACTGTAGGTGAGCAAATTAGTTTTACTTTTTGACGGTAAAAAACGGTCGGTGAGCAAAACAGTGCGCAGCCTTGAATTCAAAACCTACTACATTTGTTAGTAATTCAAAGAGAAATCAATAAATCACAGAAAGGGGTTGCTTTCGGTGTTTTTATAGGAAAAAGAATTTTCGGAGGTAAGAGGAACAACCTGTTAATGGCCAAACTCATAGAAAAACAGAGGACAATAAGAAAAACTCAGAATAGTTTAGAAGACGTGGTATCATTCATTTAGCACGATAATTTACACCATGAACGGCGGAGTTCGTTCGTTTTTCACTTTCCTCCTTGTCTCCGCAGTTTATGCGTCATTTCAGCAAAGAAAGAATGATCGCGATATATACAGAAATCTGGTTAATTTTTGCGAAGTTTTTCTGAGATTTTATATGTTTTTCTAGCCTAGCTGTTGTTCTATTACTTACCAAAACCTTGGAGTTTCAAGAGTTACCAGGTTAAAGTTTTTTACCCATGAAAATCCGGATCTCCGATGAAAATAACGGTGATACATTAACTTAATGCGGTACAATTTACTTAGGGGGCCGCACTTCACTTGGGGGTGTTTGTTTTACTATGTTCAAACTAATGTATTCATTACACCATTTTTATATACTAATGTATTCATTATTTTTTGACAAATTTAGTCTTTGAAAACGGATTTATCACTAATTCTTTGAGACGGTCTCTTTAGCCTAAGCCGTATGGCCTTGTCAGCGTAACCTTTGCCTAAGCCTAAGCGAAAAAAACAGTGAATAATAGCTGAAAACAGCTAAGTCAATTTCCTAGATTAGACTGGATAAAACTAAAATCTTGTGGCTAATTGTTCTATAAGGCCTCGTTCCTAAGCCGTACGGCCTGGTTAACATACATTCAACCTGAGTCTAAGCGGAAAAAAAATCAGTGAAAAGTGACCTGCCCCTCAAGTGAAGTGCGGCCCCCCTCCAAGTAACAAAGTGCCCTTAATTCTGATAAGAGTAGAGCAAACGACTTTTCAACGAAAAAGTACTTGTGTATTATAAGTTTGTTACCGCTATTGGCGAAAGCTCCTGCTGAAGATGAAGTTAATCTTCTGCTATCAAACATTCGATTTTTTTCAATTATATTAGACTTTCCCATTATATTAGGCTGTCCCAATTATATTATATATTACCACACGCCTCTGTTGGAACTCATTGACAGCTTGCTTTGCGCTACTCGCAACATTTTGACCTACGTCTCATTCTGTTGAGTCTTCATGGCGTCAATACAACGATTCGTTCAGGTTCAAGTATTTCAAAGCTTCGGTTATAGCAAACGAAGAGATAGAAATAATGAAATGAAAAGAGTGAAGGTGAGGGATAAAGAAATGGAGAGAAAAATGGATTGGGAGAAAGAAATGGACAATGATAAAAGTCCGAGGAGAAAGAAAAAAGATGAAAGAAAAACGGAAGAAAACAGAGATAGAGAAAAAGAGAGAGGAAGAGAGTATATATAGAAATAAAGAGGGAAAAATAGGGAAATGAGGGGATATAGAGGAGATAGAGGAGAAGGCATAAAAAAGTGGCGATGTTGGATTATTTCAGACATAGAATGCTACGAAGATGTCGGTGTGATGACAAAAATTCTAACGAAAATAGTCAGCGACAAGGCACTGTCTGCGGAAGAAATTAAAGTTTCGAGTGAACTTATTGTTCCAGGTTGCTGCTTGTGGCCAATTCTGATTTAGCGAGTGTAGAATAAATAAAAGTTAAGAAACCAAGGTAAACATAATCATAGGTTTAAAAAAACTGTCTTGATTTTTCAATAGGTCGTTCGCTAAAGTAGGCAAAAATTCCCATTTTTAACATGACGAAACCGGTTGAGGCTGAGTTATAACTAAAGAAACTTCCTATTTAGGCTGCGCACTGTTTTGCTCACCAACCGTTTTTAACCGTAAAAAAGTAAAACTAATTTGCTCACATACAGTTATAAATTCGCTCACATACGGTTAATTTTTACGGTTAAAAACGGTTGGTGAGCAAAACAGTGCGCAGCCTTATGTAGAGGAATGAAGTTTTTTTAAACTTTCACTTTTAGCTGAGAAAACTCTGATACATTCGTTTGTGAGGGATAGGGTCGGTATGCCGGTCGCCTTGTGAGGGATAGGGTCGGTATGCCGGTCGCCTTGTGAGGGATAGGGTCGGTATGCCGGTCGCCTTGTGAGGGATAGGGTCGGTATGCCGGTCGCCTTGTGAGGGATAGGGTCGGTATGCCGGTCGCCTTGTGAGGGATAGGGTCGGTATGCCGGTCGCCTTGTGAGGGATAGGGTCGGTATGCCGGTCGCCTTGTGAGGGATAGGGTCGGTATGCCGGTCGCCTTGTGAGGGATAGGGTCGGTATGCCGGTCGCCTTGTGAGGGATAGGGTCGGTATGCCGGTCGCCTTAAAAAATTCACAGTTGGCAGTTTACCTATTCCAGTAATAGAGAAATAGAAAATTAGAAATTAAAAAAGAGAAAGAGCGAAACGGGAAAATATGAGAGGAAAGGGGAAAGAACAAGAAAGTAAAAAAATGGGATGGAAGTGAAAATCGAAAGTAAAAGAAAGAAAGGCATACATGAAAAGTTGAGACGGCGATTCAATATATGTATGTATGTATCAGGAATAGATGGAACAAATAACAAGTTATATATGTATGTATCAGGAATAGATGGAACAAATAACAAGTTATATATGTATGTATCAGGAATAGATGGAACAAATAACAAGTTATATATGTATGTATCAGGAATAGATGGAACAAATAACAAGTTATATATGTATGTATCAGGAATAGATGGAACAAATAACAAGTTTTGATTAGGTTTTGATTAGGTTTTTTTACATACAAGTTTGATTAGGTTTGCCTTCTTTTTCCAGCAATCGACTCGTCCGGCTCGAATGAGCCCGCTTTTCTGCAAGGTCTTCCCGCCATGCACGGTCTTTATTACGACTGCAGGCACATTCTAACCGAGTGGGAAGGTCGAAATATTCGGACTACCTTATTCATGTACGAATACATCAACGCATTGCAACAAAATAAACTAGAATGTACAGAGATTAAGAGAACGTGGTACAATTTTAGTTGCTTTTTTGTAGCTCTGAGTATTCAAGGGATAACCATTTATGTATGTAACTATCAAAGATAATTCGCGATATCAATTTGTACAGGATATATTACCCGATGGCCGGTAACTGTGTGAATGGAAGCGGGCATATGGCCATTCTGCAGGTTTGCATGCCTGACAGCTGCTCTGGGAACGCATTCAACCGTCTCATCAGGAGAGGTTCGTTGAGAAACTGAATCCGCAACATTTCGTTGTCTGATGATGTTTTTCACACTTATTAGCTACAAATTCAAAACATTTCTATGTATTTTAAGAGGCCCTCTGACAGATTTTCTACCATTTACAGGCTTCTGCCTCTCAACAGCATACCGAGCATGTCTCACTAGAAAGAACCCATTAGTTTTAAACTACACCCTTTTTGTCGCCTTTTCTGACAGTTTCTTTATATTCCGAGTCTCTATCTGCGCTCTGCTTTCTAGCAGTTCTTGAACCTTTAGCTCACCTTCTCACTATCGAAAGAGCCCTCCGATAGTACACCACAATGACTCGCCTGTAAATTAGAAAGGTAAAAAAATCACAATTTTTCGAGCGAGATGTTTCTGATAATGAGGAGTGGTCTAGTTGAGAATGGTTTATACATAGAGCGTTTAAATTGAATCAAAGTACTTATTACCCCTGTATGATGAAGAAAGTGATAATTTTGTAAGTTCATTCGTCTCACCACTTTATGCCGTGAATGCGAATGGATTACGGTGTTTTCATCACGGCAAATGTCAAAGGAAGGACGAAGGAAGAAGTCGAAAGGCCGTGAGGCCGTTTGTTATTTGTACCAAACAAACAAGACACTTGAAACGCAGTAATTTTCAATATACCTGTCATTAACACTGAAAGTCCGTAGCGTTAAACAGTAGAGTGTGTTATTATGTCTTCGGAGATATCATGAACTCTCAAAGCGGTTCAAGCCGGTGGACTGTTCGAATATTTCCTTCACCGATAAGAAGTTGTTCAATATTGAGCAATACTGAGCAGGTGGTTGACACCAGAACCATAGGATTTGGTCGAAATCGGTCAACGAGGCTAATAAGAGTGGCCGTTACGTCTCGAGAAAGGGTCATCCCGCTTCTCTCATGGTCTGGGCCGGGACTTGCGTGACTGGCAAGACTCCACTTGTTTTCGTCGATCAGGGAGTCAAAGTGAATGCCAATAACCATATGAACGACATAATCATGTAGGAAGTACTTCCCTGGAGTCAGACACACTTCGCGGGTAGCAAATGGACGTTCCAGCAGGACTCTGCGCCCGCCCACAAGGCTAAAGTGGTGCAAGACTGGTGCAAGACCAAATTCCCCTCCATGATCACCTCCGCCGCATGGCCTCCGTGCTCACCTGATTTGAGTACCCTGGACTCTGTGTGGTCGGTCCTTTAGAGCAAGATCTGTGCTTCTTCCCCACACAAGAATTTGAAAAGTCTGAAGCGCGCCCTACAGAAGACGTGGGATGATTTTGACGTCGCATACCTGTCCACCACGGTGGGTGCCTTTCACAAGCGACTCCGCGCCTGTGTCAAGAAGAGAGGAGGGCTGTTTGAAACTTGAAAACGCAGTTATAACTCAAATTATTTGAATAAACTTTGTTGAAAGTTTTTTCCTTGTCTCAATTTGTTAAGTTTTTATCGGAAAAATACTATCTACCAGGACTTTTGGTCCACCCTTATGGGAATGATGTGTTCACATTGTATAGAATAGTAATTACTTGAAAGATTAGATAACACTTGCCCTATTTTTTTGTGATTGACTCATTGTATTAGAACTAGAGAGTATTATTGGAAGTTTTCGTTGACTTTGTGCCGCACCCACCGACAAATACAAAAAAGTCTTGACAAGTAGGGTTGTGTATGAAAGGAACGCCCCTCCATCTCAAGTAGGGTTGTGTATGAAGGGAACGCCCCTCCATCTCAAGTAGGGTTGTGTATGAAAGGAACGCCCCTCCATCTCAAGTAGGGTTGTGTATGAAGGGAACGCCCCTCCATCTCAAGTAGGGTTGTGTATGAAGGGAACGCCCTCCATCTCAAGTAGGGTTGTGTATGAAGGGAACGCCCCTCCATCTCAAGTAGGGTTGTGTATGAAGGGAACGCCCCTCCATCTCAAGTAGGGTTGTGTATGAAGGGAACGCCCTTCGATCTCAAGTAGGGTTGTGTATGAAGGGAACGCCCTTCCATCTCAAGTAGGGTTGTGTATGAAGGGAACGCCCCTCCATCTCAAGTAAGGTTGTGTATAGGGATCGCCCCTCCATCTCAAGTAGGGTTGTGTATGAAGGGAACGCCCCTCCATCTCAAGTAGGGTTGTGTATAGGGATCGCCCCTCCATCTCAAGTAGGGTTGTGTATGAAGGGAACGCCCCTCCATCTCAAGTAGGGTTGTGTATGAAGGGAACGCCCCTCCATCTCAAGTAGGGTTGTGTATGAAGGGAACGCCCCTCCATCTCAAGTAGGGTTGTGTATGAAGGGAACGCCCCTCCATCTCAAGTAGGGTTGTGTAAGAAGGGAACGCCCCTCCATCTCAAGTAGGGTTGTGTATGAAGGGAACGCCCCTCCATCTCAAGTAGGGTTGTGTATGAAGGGAACGCCCTCCATCTCAAGTAGGGTTGTGTATGAAGGGAACACCCCTCCATCTCAAGTAGGGTTGTGTATGAAGGGAACGCCCCTCCATCTCAAGTAGGGTTGTGTATGAAGGGAACGCCCTTCGATCTCAAGTAGGGTTGTGTATGAAGGGAACGCCCTTCCATCTCAAGTAGGGTTGTGTATGAAGGGAACGCCCCTCCATCTCAAGTAAGGTTGTGTATAGGGATCGCCCCTCCATCTCAAGTAGGGTTGTGTATGAAGGGAACGCCCCTCCATCTCAAGTAGGGTTGTGTATGAAGGGATCGCCCCTCCATCTCAAGTAGGGTTGTGTATGAAGGGAACGCTTCTCCATCTCAAGTAGGGTTGTGTATGAAGGGAACGCCCCTCCATCTCAAGTAGGGTTGTGTATGAAGGGAACGCCCCTCCATCTCAAGTAGGGTTGTGTATGAAGGGAATGCCCCTCCATCTCAAGTAGGGTTGTATAAGAAGGGAACGCCCCTCCATCTCAAGTAGGGTTGTGTAAGAAGGGAACGCCCCTCCATCTCAAGTAGGGTTGTGTATGAAGGGAACGCCCCTCCATCTCATTTTTTAATCTAAATCTATCAGCAGCTAAAAAATTCTACTTTTGTTTCTTGAATGAGTGAAAGTCGAATGAAAATAGCGTTTCATTCATGTGCAATTACTTCGTTTCAGCCCTCAAGTGTTAGAAATTCCCATGAAATCGTGTTAGAACTTCCCAGTAGAACTTCCCATTTTTTAAAAATTCATTTTAAATCGGTCGGTGTGACTATACAGCATACAAAAGAAAAATACAAGTACTCACTTCTTGTAGTAAGGAATCATATCTTGACAACAGAAAGAAATGGAATTCGTAAATAGAGAAATATCAGAGTAGAGATTGTATTCAATTAACGAATTCTCTATCTTCAAGTGAGGGAATTGGATTCTCTTTCTTGTCGAAAACCTTCATATGGTGACTATAGTAGTAGAAGAGCAATAACCGAAGACACTGTCACTTCGTAAATATCCAGGGGTCGCCAAGCACTGGTCCCGTCTTAGAGATGAGACGCTTACAGAAGGGTGAACAATGCCCAAAGTTATTTTACCAGTCGTCCTTTTCCACTTTCCGTTTCCGTTCATGGGTGGGTCTATGGGTCAATTAAAATTCATATACTGAGGAAAGACAAGTTAAAAATTATATGAGTACAGTTGGAAAAGAAGGAGTACTGAGGATATTGGTTAATTGATTCAAATGGTCGAGTTTAAACCAATAAAATGAATGAAAGGAAAATATCACAAAAATTTTTGAAATTGATCGCCTCGTTTTAATCTTTTTCTTTGATTGTGTCATTTCTAGTAACCAATTCATTGTATGATCTTATGAGAAGAAAAGAAATGTAGTATTGAATCAATAATCATAAAAAAAGAAATGAATCATTAAAGTAAAAAGTATCAAGGTAATGGAGTGTTAGAATTCAACTTTTCACTTTGCAAAGTAATCTCTGCAAAGTGATCCCGTTAAACGCTCTAGGCCGCATCCCGGCCGTATCCCGTTAAGCGTTTAACGCTTTAGGCCGCTTCCCTCACTTTGCAGAGATTACTTCGCAAAGTGAAAAGTTGAATTCTAACGCTCCATAAGACTGTAATGACTCACTCGCTTCTCATTACTGTAGGTCCTTTCTGCTCGCTGAGTGGTATTATTTTATCATTCTTAACTGTCAATGTGAAATATTATCTTGCTAGTTTAGAAATCAAAGATGTGAAAATTGAACGACGACTTTTTTGTGTTAGATTTCTGTTGAGTAGCGTTTTCTCACGCCTTCTGAAATAGAATCAAGGCTACATGAGCCTTCTGAAGTAGAATCAAGGCTACATGAGCCTTCTGAAGTAGAATCAAGGCTACATGAGCCTTCTGAAGTAGAATCAAGGCTACATGAGCCTTCTGAAGTAGAATCAAGGCTACATGAGCCTTCTGAAGTAGAATCAAGGCTACATGAGCCTTCTGAAGTAGAATCAAGGCTACATGAGCCTTCTGAAGTAGAATCAAGGCTACATGAGCCTTCTGAAGTAGAATCAAGGCTACATGAGCCTTCTGAAGTAGAATCAAGGCTACATGAGCCTTCTGAAGTAGAATCAAGGCTACATGAGCCTTCTGAAGTAGAATCAAGGCTACATGAGCCTTCTGAAGTAGAATCAAGGCTACATGAGCCTTCTGAAGTAGAATCAAGGCTACATGAGCCTTCTGAAGTAGAATCAAGGCTACATGAGCCTTCTGAAGTAGAATCAAAGCTACATGAGCCTTCTGAAGTAGAATCAAGGCTACATGAGCCTTCTGAAGTAGAATCAAGGCTACATGAGCCTTCTGAAGTAGAATCAAGGCTACATGAGCCTTCTGAAGTAGAATCAAGGCTACATGAGCCTTCTGAAGTAGAATCAAGGCTACATAAATGACTTCTAGTGAATTTCTCTAACGGTAAGCTGTGGAATTTGACAACGAAGTTAGCTTTCCTCTAAAACCTTTTGAGGTAAGACGAACGTTTCGGAATATCTCTGTTATGGGACACGCGGTGACGATCTAAGAGCAAAAACGAGTCTGGGCACATATATCACTGGGTCAGCTTTTGAATTTCAAGAAGAAGAAAACTTTGAGGCCTTCTGTCTCAAAAATAGGAATTTGGTTCTCCATTCATGTGTTTAGCAATGCATTCTAATAGAAGTTTTGATAGATTAAACGTTTTATCTTTTTTAACAACTCAGTTCTTCTCAACCCATTTTTATGAGAAAACATGACCTAGAAAAGTAATTTTTGCGAGCTTGGTTATTGACAGGTTTCAGATTTTCATTATAAACAATAAAAATGATGTAGGTTTGCACCGCGTTTTGAAAGTTTTTTTAAAATGTTAGATTATTAGATTGAAGACATCGAGTAGGTGAGCATATACAGTACCGTCCAGAAGTATATCAAAAAGTTTATTTTACAGTGTTTCTTGCATCTTTGTGATCTTTGTGACTGTCTTGCATCTTTGTGATCATCACTAGTGAGTGACTGTCTTGCATCTTTGTGGTATAGAGGCCATCACGATCATTGCAATAAACAGAAACAAATAAACAAGAACATATTTCAGAAATCTCGAAAAATACTGTTTTCAGAAAAAATTGCTGAGCTGTTCTGCTTTTTCAGAAACGGCTTCATTTTGTAACAGTATGATGTGAGTCACGAGCGACACAACATATAAAAAATTGCGCCAGTGGGCGCAAAAACAGAAAAGTTATACGACAAAATATACTTGAATATTTTTTTTGGTATACTTCTGGACGGTACTGTATAAACATGAAAAAAATCTGTATTGTTCAAAACTTACTTAAGATGAGAGAAAAACGCATGAGGACCACCGTTTTATTAACGATACCTCAGTAATATCTTGCTTCAACTTTACGTTGATGCTTTTGAACTCTAAAAATGAGACATAAGTTATGTGCTATTGAGCCTTCACAACTGAGCTTGTTTCTCAATTATAGTTCATGCGGTTTAAATCTGATTGCAAAATCGCAGTAGCAAAAGTTAGGGTTGGGTTCAAGTTCGACCGTCTCTCTCTTACCGATGGGTGCACGTTTCATCACAATATGGGATACAGTTTACTGACGCTGCAGATTGATAAGAATTGCTCGTGTACCTAATTCCAACTTCGGTTGGGTTTTGTTTTTACTTTTTTTTCTCGTTCAGGCTCAGGTAAAGATCATGATAACGAGGCCGTACATCTTAGGAACGAAACGTGTAGATTACAAAGTGTCGCGGGTACGAAGTGTCGTGATACCACGTCCGGTTCCCTTTAAATCAGAAGTTTTTTTTTCCAGAATTTTCACATTCTTGATGATTCTTCTAGTAGTAACCTCAGGAATCATCGAAATTTCCCTGAGGAATAAGCCAAATGACACAAGCTTCAAAAATCGTAAGTTATGGGTTCAGTTCATATTACAGATGAAGTAAAACATTAACAATCTTCTTCGCGCCAATTTCCGCCTCGTGGTAGAATAAGCACAGATAAAGCATTTTATAAATCTGGAAAATTGATCCTGCTCCAATTTTATTAAATACGTGTTGTTCACTACGTTTTTAGAACTTCTCTCTAAGATACTTTAAGATACTTTTTTCTCTAAGATACTAAAGACTCTAAGATTCTTTTTTCTCACGAAAGACACGCTCGGAATGACTCATAGTTGTAGGGAAGTTGTACCGTTACGTGAAAGCCTTCTCATTTTACTCGAATGCTGGAGAAATTTTCAAGTTCTCAAGAACGCAAAGACAGGTTAGCTTATTAGTTTGAGTTCCCCAGGCTTGCTTTTCCCAATGCATATTCTGCAGAGTCACCATAGTCAAATAAAAAAGAAAGAACATACAAATGTAGTAATCAATTCGATGATGCGTCCGGGTCATAGTTAAACTGCCAACTGGCAGAAAGATTTCTAGATCGATTGACCTACCGACCCTCTCTCGAAATGAATCTATCAGAGTTTTCACAGCTACAATTGGAAGAAAAAATTTATCCTCTACATAAATAGAACGTTTCATCAGCCATAACTCAATCTCAACGCGTTTCGTAAAATTAAAAGTAAAAATTTTGACCTACTTAAGCGATCGACCTATTGAAAAATCAAAACATTTTCTTCCTATGGTCCGGGTTCGGTGCAATTTGTGAACATTGAGAAGTTGTCCCAAGTTAACCTCATCCTCAAGGGAGAGTCCCTTCCCCCCTCCTCATATGTAGGGTTATCGTATATCGCTGTTGCTTACAAAGCCCCTCTTCCCTCCTTCTACAAAGTAGAGCAATGATAATCACTGGCCCTACGCTCTAACAGTTCCGTACTAGGGCTGAAGTTAAAATAGCACTTTATCCTGACCTTGAAGCAGCAATCATCGCGTAGAAAAAGCTTTATTGAAGCGCTAAATCTTCAAGGGCCTTGTAATATGAGCATAGGTAATTATAAAAGTTAAGAAATCGACCTCACTCTGAACGTCTGGGTTTTTTTGTTGCTCGCTTTAACATTTTGTTGACTTTTCATTATTCTAGATCCGCCCGAAAAGAGGATTTTTTCAATTTTTGAACAAATGCCGGTTAATTTATGGGTATGAGTTAAAGCTGAAGCGCTCATTTGTTTGTTTAACAGGCCAATCACATCGGCTGTTTGGATTGTCTTCGATTTCTGACTCTCTGCTGGATAATAATTGGGCATTCGCTAATATACGATTTTCAAAGCTCGAGTAAGTTTCTTTTGTCATGAAAAACCAAAAGAATATTCGATCAATACTGCATACAGAGGAGCTCTAAGATGAAAAGAGTGAGAATGGAAGGCATAACATCAGGGAGATACAAAAAGAAAATCGGCATGAGAGAGGGAAACTAAAAAAGAATTTTAAAAAAAGGGCGAAGTAATTTTTTAAAAAATTACAGTTCCTGATGACCTATGCAATGAATTGAAATGCATTTTGTTCAAGAATTTGTTCGGGCAGTTTGAAAAGCGCGGAAAAAGTGATCGATCATTGGAAAAGTTGACGCGCGAAAATCCAGTCCACGAAGTGGTATCGAACCATCGCTCGACGGTAGCGAGTGCGTAACCATCAACCGCCAAGGATAAATCAAGGCGATAAAGCTATGTAAATAACCTAATGAAACTGTTAGGACCTTTTATGTGATTTTTTTTGTTGCAGTTAATACGGATTTCATGAAACAAACTGCAGGGGAAGCCGTCTTTTATCAAATCATGGTTTAAGTTCAAAACACTTTATAATCAGTTTTTGAAGTTTTTTTTGGAGTGTCAAGTGAACTCAGTTGGTGATTATAAGAAAAACAAATTTCAATAACTAGATAAATTATTGGCGGAACAAAAAAAACGAGAATGAACGCAAATATGTATCAGCAATTGAATTCTTTTGCATGTGGTAAGGGATAACTGCCAGATTAATAACCCATTTCTAAACGATTAGCTAAACAAATGAACCTACAACGTATCTCTTTGCCAAATTCATTATGATGGTTCACGTATGTATAAAAGACGGAGAGTGGAAGTAATGATTGTCCGAAACTTTCATTACAGTTGTACTTAATTGTTTTTCCATGTTCAAAATTGTGACCGTATATATCAAAAAATTAAATAATTTCAGAAACAATTTTTAGTCTATTTTTCACTGGTTTTCGAATATTAATATACTTCAAACCGATAATTGGGTCTTATTTGGAATATGAAGCTTTAAGTTTTTATGGTATAGAGGCTCGATCTCAATAAAACAAAAAAACTCAAGTATTCATTAACCTTTTTTCTTCAGATAAATGCGTTTGTCTGCATAGAGTCTTTCTTCTTCATGGGAGGTCTTCTGCTCTCGTTTCTGTTCTTCAAGAAATGCGTACCTCCTAAAACTCTTTCAATGATGGAATGGGGCTTCTTTTATCTTCACAGATGGCTCCGGTTTATTTTTTGCTTACTCCAATATTAACTATAAACTATAATTATTTCAAGCGAGTGGTACTAGTAGTACTTAATTGCAATATTGAATGGCAATGACACATGAACATAAAAAACAAAAGAGATTAGCGGCCCATCCAACACATGACCTATTTTGAAACCCTCTGGCAGTTCTGGTCAGAGATAGAAAGATGGCTGGGTCGGTTACGTGCCGTGAACTAGTTCCGTCAATTTAAGTCCAAGTTCAAACTCTGGAACTTTATTATGGTTCCCATGGCACGAAATTTAGTATTTGACCCTGCGGCATTTGATACAACGAAGACGGTAGACTGGAATGCCGATCATGGCTTGGACCATGGGGCCTAGAGGTATCATATTCCTGCTAGGGACCTGAATTCTCCATTTTGAACTATCTGAATGATAAGGGATTTTACTGGATTTAGTAGAATTGTATGTTTATAGTATATCTCCTTTGTACTTCTTCGTCTTGTCCTTCCACACATTCGTCTTCCGGACGCAAGCGACGGGCCTTCCCCAGAAGATGCTCCAGAGCCAAGACGGTTGTGATGAGACGTATTGGACCAGCATCTTCTACCTTCACAATCTTTTCAATACCGACAAAATGGTCAGAATCAAAAAATAGTAGTCGATCTACTGGAACAGATTTCCAAAAAAAATTTTAAAAACACTTTATTATCATAAAAGGACACTGGTTAGGTCATCACTAACATGGCTGACAAACAGATATTGAATAGGGGAAAACTTGGACAGGAAGTTAGAGTAGGCAACTGTGACGCTGCTATCAATAATCCTGGTAGATCATCTGTCATCTCAACCTCACATTGTCGAAGAGTCCTGTGATAAGTTTACTCCAAGCTTTGCGAATGTAGAGTTTAAGTAAAGACGAGTATTAATTGTAACGATGTAGTGTCGGAGTCGACCATCTTTGGTACATGAAAACGGAAAGAAAAAAAGAAAACGGAAAGCAAGAATGAGTTTGACCCACTCTACGAATGGTGTAAACTTCGGGAGTACATTTTTTCTTCCACTATCGTTTATTTTTTCTTCTTTGCTCTTATTTTTTAAAGAATTTTCATCATCAATCTAAGCCTCTTAGATCAGTAAGTGTTGGTTTTCTTAAGAAGAGTTCTTAGAGGAGGGCAGATGAAAAATCGGTTAAATAAGTCAATCTAGCTATGTTTTTAATGGTAACCTTGTTCACTAGTATCTTTTTAGAGAACACAGATTCTTATTGGGCGTCAACTAGACTTCTGTTTTTCCTAACAAAACCTTTTTTTGCGAATGTATTGTTCAATCCAGTTTCTTGACTCATGATATTACATCGGCAAGTTACCTGTAAAGGTAATAACACCGGGAGCGACTATCGAGAAAAGCATGATGGGTTTTAAGGAGAGCTTATTCTTCATAGAGTCCAGGTAAGACGTGTTGATAGTGTTCGCTGACTATTGTGTGCTGCGAAGAGTCTCAAGTTTTACAGTTTTACCCCTCCCCCCTTCCCATTCCTCCTCCCCTTCCTGTTAAGATCCACAAAAACTGAGAAGGTAAACAAAATTAGGTATTGTTCGCACGAAACTGTCTCAAACAGCTGTTTCAAGGAGTGACTGAGGTATCAGCCACTGGTTTACCAGGTTAGGTCGGTAACTCATTCTCAGGAGTGCGCGTACCCTGCTACGAGGAGAAATTTAGCACGGCGAATTTTGCCACAAATGTAGAAACTTGAATGAAGCCTTTCATAGGAACGCGTACCCTGGTTATTCATCTTGAGGAAGCGAGTGTCTGCCACCAAACGAGAACAACCCCGTGATCACAGTTGCCTGAATAGAATGTGAGTGATAACTTTTGAAGTGTATCCCTGCGATGTGGTACATCGGTGTTGACATGCATCTGGTTCTGCTCACTCCCTTCTTCCTTATTCCCTTGGCCGTCAGGCCACTCATGGGAGTTCTCACTGTGCTCGGAGCGATAGTCTGCTCTTTCGGTTCCTCATCTCGGCGTTCATCTTGTTCTTCGTTTACTCACATTTCTAACAATAGTTCACAAAGATTAGATTAGTAGTTGTTAAACCGATTTATATGATTAAACTGTTTTTATATGATTAAACTGTGTTCGATCAGGGAAGATTTCTAAGAAGATACAAAGGTATGGTTAGATTGGCTTGGAATGAGCCAGCTACATAGCAATCGGGATTCTACAATCGCTGAATTAAAACTTCTTTTTACCTTGTATAGGATGATTAACACAGTTTTTTAAAGCATGGAAAAAAATGAACCACAAATGAAGCTACTTCAATCGTTTATTCGATTCTGTAATCTCTTAATTCTGATTTCAAAGGAATTCAAGCTTCAAACATTCTGCTGTATGAATTTCCGTCGACTCCAAACTTCCAGATGCCGCATGGCGATTATCGCATCAGGTGAGAGGCGTTTAATTGTTAATGTGAACTTAGTTATCAAGGTATAGAGGTGCTTAATTTATAATATCTGACCAACAAAGTATTTCCTCATCACATCTGACATCTTATTTGAGGGGTAGATCATTCGTTGATGAAGGCGCTAGATTATTTGCTTGACAAATTAATAACCAGTTTGTCACAATTTCGGTTGACAAACAAATGTCACCTACATTCGTCAATCAATAGTATTTTTGAAAACCTTTCAAAGGGGCCGAGAATACGGAAAAGCTAGCTGAAGGCTCAAAAAAGAAAGAGATATGGAATTTAAACTTGCTCACATCCCATTATTATAGTCCTCCCGCTAAGAAAGTGGTTATTTTTTTTCTTCAAGTTCTTCTACAATGCAAGTATTCCATACTCGTGAAAAATAACCGTGTCAGGTTTTTAAAGCAGTTTAAGATTGGAAAAAAAATGAGTGTTTTTGAATTAGAAAGTGTGGATCGGTTGCAGTGATTTTGCGTCGCTCGAGTACAATGCCGCGTGGATTCGCTGTCCCACCTACCTCCTCGGCCTTCTCACCGGCTGGTTCATGCAAAAACACAAGAAAATTTCCATTCCTAAGGTTGTCGGTTCATTCAGTCTTCAATGGGTTTAAATGGTCAGCTTCTCATGCGGAAGCTATGAACACTGAGCGGCCAGCGTAGTTCAGCTGATGGATTACTTGTTTTTTAGTTGATTACATTAATTTAAATGTGAAAAAAAACTTGGATTATAGTAAACGCAATAATAACGGAAATTACATATAGAGTTCACAAATTAGATACCTGCAACTCGAGCAGGTTTACGAGATCAAGAGACCTTAATCTAGTTTTAAAAACATTAACATTGGATTCAGAAACAACCTTATCAGGAAGTTTACAATATAATCTAGCTGAACGGTAAGCAGAAGAATTAAAGAGTGGCTTTCTACGAGTGCGAGGTATATGAAAGGCGTACCTAGACGTTCGACTATTGCATTGCTTTAGTGCTTATTTTACTGACCGGTATTTTAACTAGACCATTCAGAATCGATAGTACTCTGTCAGATGTAGTTCTACGAGACAACAATGTAACCAGATGGAAAATTCAAAGTCTTCTCTTATAAGAGAGTTTCAGCCGTGATTTTTCAACTCTGGAACAGCGTATGTAAAGAAAACTTGTGAAGATGTGTTCAACATTTTCGATCTTTCTTATCAAGCTCACTTTGTAGGGGGACCAGACCGGAAAAGAAAACTCTAGCAATGGTATATGTATGAAAGTCTTGTAGCGCCGAATATATGGTTTCGCGTTTCTGATACACAAAGAACGGAACAATGCATACAGGGGTTAAATAGTGAAGTCAGTCCTTCTGTCGGCGAGCCTCTGTTTTTCCAAATCTTAAGGGGGGACCCTTATGTAAAACAAAAAAAATTTTGTAGCGGGCCTCTTTTTTCATCATAAGGGATAGTACCCTTATGTGAAAATTTTTCCGCATTCGGCGGGCGTCTGTACTTTTTCCTGCACACTAAAAAAACCCTGCATGCATATATCATTTTCAATGCACGTCTGGTTATCTGCTCTATGTGATGCAGTGTTTTTATTTGCGAAAAACATAATGAAACATAACGACATCCCGTTTTTTTTTCCATGTTATGTTAACAACTAAAATTTGTATAAGTGTTCTCAAATACTCTCTCGCCGCAGACAACGAGAGACACCGCGACTTCTATGTCACAGAAAGGGCACAAAATACCGTACACCATGCACATTTGAAGCGCTATTCCATTTGAGACTATTATTTATACAAATTTTAGTTGTGAACATAACGTGGAAAAAAAAACGGGATGTCGTTATGTTTCATTATGTTTTCGCAAATAAAAACACTGCATGATATTCATAAGACATCTCACGATCAATGTAATTTCTCAAGTCACGGACTAGATATTCTGATGGCTCAAAAGGGACGTTTCTGCCATTTCTGGTTGTAACAAAGTAGGATAGGCGTGCACTGACGGTCGCGAGCAGAACACTGCATGTTCTGCTCGCGACCGTCAGTGGGCATTCTTCGCAGAAGGATTGTAGAGCCGAAGCAGTGGATGTAAGTTGCGAGAAAGCAGCAGAAGGGTCATCAATGGAAAAGGTCACGAACATCTTGATACCATCCGAAAAAAAGACAAGATTGAGCTCTATTAATGTAGATTGTAAGCCAGCGATATACAGCAAAAAAACAATCGGGCCCAATACAGCATTGTAGAACGCCTTATTTTATGGAGAATCTGTACGATAGTGTATTATATTACCTACACGAACAAGTGAGTAACGGCCCTTAAGAAAAGACTCGAAACATCTCAACTAACTGTTTTGGAATCCTAACTGAATTCTAGCAGGAATGTTAACGTCTCATGAGATACCGTATTGAAGGCTTCAGCCAGATCATAATACAATACATCAACAGCATCATTAGATCAGAGTACACTCTAGAAGATTTACTTACGAGAGCGGAACCCATGCTGACAATCGGGGATCAAGTTTAAGACTTTACACCAATGGATCAAAGTTGGTTTGAAGCAACACTTAGAGTGTTGCATCAAACCAACTTTACAAGCAACTGGAGTGATCGTTCTGGTGCGAAAGTATTCGGGCAGACTGGGAGTTGCTATTTTGTTGATCGGGGTGACTATTACTTCTTTCCATGTGTCGAGAATACATCTTAGCAGCAACGAAAAATTGAATATAAACGATAATGCCTCAGAAAGAACATGGGCACAATTCTTGAAGATTATGGAGAGTATTGAGTCAGATGGTGGAATGTAAGAAGCTTCCAGGCTTTTGAGATGACGGAACACTTGAGAGGGCATGATAATAGAATCAGACATGGTGTTACTATTTCAAGATTAAATTACAGGTGTATTGTCATTGTCCTCGGTGAACACAGAAGAAAAATAGTATGCCAAAGCATTAGCTTTGTCTTTTTCACTTATCATGGGTTCCCCTTGAACAGTCAAACAGCCAATTAGAGTAGAATCTTTAAATTTGTTTCTAACGAAGCAAAACAAATTCTTAGAAGACACTAGAAGTTCACTTTCACATGAAATGTTAAACTTTCTAACTTCTTAATCTATACGCATGCATATTCTTCTGTATTCTTTGACAACTGGTGCACAGTTCTTTTCTTGGAAGAGTGTCAACTTGTGCATGATCATATTCATTTTGCCCTTTCTCACGTTTTGTGTCCATTCAATCTTTAAGCCTCTTTCGTTTTGTGCATTCTCCATCATTGTGCGATCACATGGAATAGTAGTAATGTGTCCTCGAGGGTTCAGTGTTTAAGAGCATTCTCCCGTTAATGAAGGGAACCGGATTCGATCCAGCGTGCGTTGAGGTAAGACGCGATTGCTTCCGGAGCGGGAGTAACAAGTATTTCGGCTACAGGACCTCAAAATTCTCCTTCTTGTTTTCCTTTTTCTCCCAGGGCTGCGATTCACACTAGCAGTGATCTAGCAGGCAACCACTGGTTCTAACAGGATAGGTCTGACCCGCAAATCAAGGGAGCGCGTACCCTGCCACAAGGCAGGAACAAGCTCGAGGAAGATTATTATTGCTTCGAGGAACAAAAACCCACCTAATTTTAGCTTTTATTCACAGTTCATTGCATCTTCGAGCTTTCGAAAAATAAACGAAAAAAAGGAATTTGTAAATATGCAACAAAACGAAACAGCTCTTAGAGAATAGGACTGAATGTTTTTTTTTAAACTCCATAGGGAGCGAAATACGATTTTCTTGTTTGAGTTCGTCCGTGTCTCCATGTGGTTAATGTGGCCTCTTCTAACTTCTTTCCCGATCTTGGGATTGGTGTTTTTCACTAACGTCAGTGACTGGTTGCTTTTTAAAGTTTGGATATAAATAGCCTCAAGATGACCGTAAGCCCTTGTCATAGGCAATACTATTCTAACCATTTTCACCATTACATTTTCACTCTTACATCGGTCTATTTCCGCCAATAGTCAAACAAGAGGAATTTACAGAGAAACTATATCTGCAGTCAAGAGAAATATTCTAAATTAAATTGGTCGAAAGAGTTAAGTATTGAATTTTGAGGACATTTGTTTGTGAATAATAGCAACTTAGAATATATTTAATTAAATACTTCATGTTTAGGTTTGCTTTCCGAGTTTGTGTCTCACTGATTGTTTTCAAATCCACCAAGACTTTTTAAGGATTTTAATGAAACTTTCCTTTCATTTTTTAATATAAACTTTTCCCATTATTATTACATAAATATTTCACTGGAAGTATTGTTAGAGTATAGTTAGTGTATGATAATATGCGCTTTTCAAACGCTTCTTAAACAAAATTGCAGCTGAGAGAACCTCCCCTGTGGATGACAGCATTTGATGTCATAATATCAAAGTTGTTCTGGGTCACTGCCATTGGCTGGGTCATCTTTTCCTGCTTCTATGGATACAGTGGTGAGTTGAAATATTTCAGGAAAGAAAAGTTTTGATGATTTTATCGCTGCAGGAGAACTTTATTTCTTATGCCGGGGAATATTATGTGCGAAGAGGAAGAGTTTCCATTAGTCTCAACTGGCTCAGCAAACGCCACCTGAAAAACTTTTCGTTGAGCGGTAGAGTTCAGAATAATGAAAAACTCTCCCTTTTCTGCCTTTAACCTTCAGCTCGCTTCCCGCCCAAAAGAGCAAATCCTTTTTTCTTCTTTGATAATCCAACAATCGAAAAGGACCTTTGATGATCTATGCAGCTTAATGTAAAGGAGCAGATCCAACTTAATGATGAAAAACCCTTTAGATATTAAACATCATCAAATTCATTCGTGACTCTCTTTTATAGAGCGATTGCTCTGAGGAAAAGAACTGCGATATTATGTTCCATGATGTTCTTGAGGGATTAAGTGTTAACACCGAGAGTATTTTTTTGTGTTAACAGCCTGCTGAAAGCTCATTATTCACTCCGTAAATTTTCCCTCTTCAATTACAAGTTTAATAATGAATAAATGATTGGAAAATCTAATGGATGAATAAATTAATGATGAAATAATGAATGAATTGACTAGTTAATCAATTTTTGTGCATGAGTAGAATGAATTGATGAATGAACAACAAAAAAATGATTTAACTGACTTTTTGTTGTGCAGAGCTAGTAAACAGTTTGATGTCACACCGTTTCTGGCAACCTCTCAGTAGACTCACATTCGCTGCGTATATTGTGCACGAGGTTGGTGATGTGGGCCTCCTCTCAGTAGACTCACATTCGCTGCGTATATTGTGCACGAGGTTGGTGATGTGGGCCTCCTCTCAGTAGACTCACATTCGCTGCGTATATTGTGCACGAGGTTGGTGATGTGGGCCTCTTCTCAGTAGACTCACATTCGCTGCGTATATTGTGCACGAGGTTGGTGATGTGGGCCTCCTCTCAGTAGACTCACATTCGCTGCGTATATTGTGCACGAGGTTGGTGATGTGGGCCTCCTCTCAGTAGACTCACATTCGCTGCGTATATTGTGCACGAGGTTGGTGATGTGGGCCTCCTCTCAGTAGACTCACATTCGCTGCGTATATTGTGCACGAGGTTGGTGATGTGGGCCTCCTCTCAGTAGACTCACATTCGCTGCGTATATTGTGCACGAGGTTGGTGATGTGGGCCTCCTCTCAGTAGACTCACATTCGCTGCGTATATTGTGCACGAGGTTGGTGATGTGGGCCTCCTCTCAGTAGACTCACATTCGCTGCGTATATTGTGCACGAGGTTGGTGATATGGGCCTCCTCTCAGTAGACTCACATTCGCTGCGTATATTGTGCACGAGGTTGGTGATGTGGGCCTTCTGAGATAAAATCGTAAGTATACTGTGTAAGCTGCATCGGTGAAGATGTAAGGTATCCTTTGATTTGCCAAAGCTGTTTTTTATTGCTATTCTGTTCTCAGTCTAAAATAGCAACAACTCCTCACAAAGGGGTCAAAAGGAAGGCTGAACTATTTGCATACTCGGAAACGTATGTGGGTCACCTTCATTTTTCCAAACTGAGAAACCTAACAAAACGTCACCACATTTTAATTACTTTTTAGTTATTGTTTAATTACTGTTTAGAGTTAATATTCATCGACTTCATTATAGTAATGTTTTTGCAGCCAGCAATCTTCTGGTTCGTCGGTTCCCCCTCATTGCCATATGCTTACTCCAGCTTCCCTGTCCAAGTGAATTTTTCATACATCTAGTATGACAGACACGCAAATAAGAACTTGCTTTTTTTGTTAAACTTCAAATGGTCATCAATTTAGCGGTCAGCGTTTAGCGGTCAGCGTTTAGCGGTCAGCGTTCCAGTTTTTTTGTTGCTTCTCTGTTTTAGTGTTGGGTCTCAGGTTTTCCAACGGATGTTGCCAATTCTGTTTCTATCGTTCGTGTTGGCATTCTTCTCTACATTGCTCATTGAGCTGCCATTTGCCCAGGTTTTTGTGCAATTCTTTTTTCGGTTTTTTGGATTTTCCAATCACGAAATTTCGCACCGTGACAACTCGCACTCGGATTTCGCAAACTTATTTTCCAAAGCTCTGATCATAATTAGCCAAGTATACGTGGCTAATCTTTGTATACGGTCTCGTGCTAAGCCGTACGGCCTTGTTAACTTTATCTTTACCTGAGGCTAAGCACAAATTCCAATGGAAAAGTTAATGGAAATATTCCGATTGGAAAATTTAGGGAGGGAGTTTTCATAGTGAGAAATGTTTTTTTGTTGCTTACTCGCTGGTTTCGAAAATCCCTCTGGGTATGGCATACTGGTAGTGCGCGCGACGATTGTGCAAAGGGTCCCAAGCTCGATCCTTACCCCGGCCAGATCGACCGAAACCAAAAAAACAAGTAGGTTGAGAAAGTTTGGTAATGCTTGCACTAATCAGACTTTCTTTATTGTCTTATCTCAAGCGGGGCACCCTGTCTAGAATTCGTAAATAAACGCGAGGAAGTATTTGGACTATTACTGACTTTAAATACATACTTCACTTATCAGTGAAAATAGCTCCTAAGTATGCCTGACTTCGTACAGAGCACTTTCGGCTGCTCACTCTACTTATCTTCTTACTTTCATTTTTGAATTATCGATTGGATGAATTATTTGTTTGACGTATAATTTCAGTCCATATCTTTGCGCCTTTCAATTAAGCAAAGCTTTTCTCAAAGAAATTCTGTATGTAAGTTCCCTCAAAGGTTTTTATGAAAAGTAGCTCTATGAAAATAACTACAGTAACTACAGTAGTGATGGTAAATATGATAATTTTGATAACAACAGTAAAAAAGTAATAATAAAGGTCAACAAATTTGACAATAATTTTTTTTCAGCTAGAAGCTTTGCTGTTCTCTTCGCGAAGACTTCACCCAAAAAAACAAAATAACATGATCCTTTGACATCTTCTTGTTTTTCTCAATGAATATGTTTAAGAAAACGCTGTCTTTTACCGATTTCAGACTTAAAAAGTCTGAAATCGGTTAAAAAGTCTGAAAAAAAATCGTGTGTTTTTGGGGTTGAAATCCTCTTCTACTTTGAATAATTTCTCATCAGAGAAGATGAACTGAGGAAGCGAGACACGGTCCAGCAATTCGAGCATCGTCTCAGGCATGTTGTAAGAAAAAGAGCAGGCCGAATCGAATAAATTTTCATAGTTTTTAATAAACCTGTATGCAATAAATATTTTTATACTAAAGAATTAATTTACTTGCTTTTTCTAAAAACAGATAGTTAATAACCACCGTTCCATACTTTGGCCGCACCCTGTACTATATGTATACCAGAACCTTTCGGAAACAATCAAAAACGGAAGCTTGGATTAAAAAAAAATTAGGTCTCGATCTATTTTTTCCGTCGGAGTCATTCATACCAATCTGATCAAATCTTTCTTGTTTGAATTGTATTGCATGAGTGAATCCTTTGAAATGGGAAAAAAAAGATTCGTTTATCAAGCTAGTCTCTCGACTTCATATTTGCTTCAGAAACATAGAATGCATGTCTATCAAATATCAGAGACACTCAACCACTGTGACTTTTGGGGTCGAATCAGGTTCTTCGTAGCGATACGAAACAAAAAGAGAACACACATTCATGATGTTCTTCAAAGGTCACATTGAGAATACCCTGTTGAGAAGTTTTCTAAAGAATGAGTAGGCGAAGGAGAGTTGGTGAAGAGATAATTCAGATTATTCGGAACCAAGATCATTCGACGAAATAAATGTACAAATAACGAAAAATGATCATAGCTCTCGTTTCGCATCTATGACCTACATATTGTCATATGCAGGTAGAGATTGTTCTATAGCAATAATCTGCTTGTTGTTGTTTTTTTATACTAAGTCTAGGCTTGAACTTACTATACCAAACGCACAAAAATTTGAATCGCATAGACTTTAACAAACGATTTAACCACATCACAAATAAAGCTTGCTAATGGGGTATAATCGAACACATTATTGCCTGAGTGGAGCTTTGCTACATACATATAACACTATTAAAATCTATATAAGAAATACTCTATAGAGTTATGACTCAACCATCGGATGTTTTGGATTGTGACCCACTTTCATAGTTGTTACAAACAAAACTTATAACATGACATCATGAAATTAAAAGAAGATCAATTCATGAAATGCTTTTTTTGTCAGAGAGCTATATGAAATCAGTTAGTAGAATGACCAGAAGCAACAATAGGTTCTTAAATGTCACAAGATGAACTTGTTCACTACTGTCATTGCTCCTTCTACCGGTATATTGAAAAGTTTTGTTTGAAATGAATATCTTGTTTTGCATTACGGTGATTATTTTGGAGCAGACCATTGTTCTTGCATGGCCAGTTAAGAAATAAAGCTTGACTGGATGCATTGCAAGAAGCTCCGGGCCGTACTTGAAAGGCCACGCATCTCGATCAGTCCACAGATAGAGTATATCGGAATGCCTGAGCACATCAACAAAATACTCATATTCTCTTTTTCAACCTCTCTAGGAGAGAATAAACTTGAGAGAACTCGGAAATACATACTTGAAGAGTCAGTAACTAAGCGAAACACGCTTCTGAGCTGTTTTCAGAGAAGTTTTCAAAAAAACAAGAGAATTTGTTGTTTTTTGAACTGAAACACAGCAGTTTATGTTGAAACCAAAAACATCAGTGAAATTTTTGCAATTCATTCAATGAAAACATAGTCAGTTAATAAGGAATCATTAGAGGTAACCTCAGTCCAATTTGGTTTGGGATAGTGTAGAACATCTTGCTGAAGAAGATCTCAATGAAGAATCCTGCTTCGTAACTCACCTCAATCAGAAAAGTGAGCCTTTATCCGGAAAGTATTTTCTTTGCTGAAGGACATTCAAAAATTGTTCACGTACACATACCCGATTAGGGCGTAATGTGGTGTTTGCTCAAATCTGAATCTCCTGACTGATGATATGAACGTCAGTGGTGGTTAAGAGAGAAGTCACTGGTTCTACCAGGATATTTCCACCGGTTATAACACTGGTTCTACCAGAAAAGACAAGCACTACTTTTTTCTGCCAGGATAGGTCCACCACTTCTACCACTGGTTCTAACAGAATAGGCAAGCACTACTGGTTCTGCCAGGACAGGTCCAACACTTCTACCACTGGTTCTAACAGAATAGGCAAGCACTACTGGTCCTTCCAGGATAGGTTTACCACTTCTACCACTGGTTCTACCAAGAAAGGCAAGCACTACTGGTTCTGCCAGGATAGGTCCACCACTTCTACCACTGGTTCTAACAGAATAGGCAAGCACTACTGGTTCTACCAGGATAGGTCCACCACTTCTACCACTGGTTCTAACAGAATAGGCAAGCACTACTGGTTCTACCAGGATAGGCAAGCACTACTGGTTCTACCGGGAGAGGTCCACCACTTCTACCACTGGCACTAGCAGAATAGGCAAGAACTACTGGTTCTGCCAGGATAGGTCCACCGCATGTTTAATCTATTATATATATCAGGATAGGTCCAGCATAGGTACAGGATAGGTCCAGTTCTACCAGGACAGATCCACCGCAAGTTTAATCTAAGTGACCTCACCAGCCAAATTGAAAAACATATTGAAAATCATTGACCATGGAGTCCTAAAAAAATTCTCTCAATTTTCGGGTTTGAAATCCATTCTGCCAACTCCCGAGTTAGAATCATATTGAAGCTTGAACTTAATATATCCCTTACTGCAAAAAAGTGCATTTGGCAGAGTTTGTGACAGAAATGTAAAAGCTTCCGGGGGAAAGAAAAGAAAATCTGAAGTGTTTCTCAGCAAAGCTAAGGCTCAATCCCAATCAAGACTTCGAAATGCTCAAATTTATTATCTCTTCAAGCTAAAACATTGTTTATTCTTCTATACTTCTAATTACAGCCTGTTAATACCTAGAACAATATTGAGAATAGCCTGAACTAGAAAATTTCTATACTTCTCGACCCGGTGTCATATCTCACCGCTCTCCTACACTGCTCTTCTTGGAGGTCATATAGCCAGAGTGAGCTTGTTGATGAAACAATGAGCTCACGCACTTCACTGTGATCTATATTTTGATCAGTGTTATCAACAGTGATGAAACCATGAGATATGTCCTACGCTACAAGCGGTCGTTGACGACATTGAACGTGTGGCTGTATTTTTCAGATGAGCTTGTATTTTGCCACAAGGCGGGTTATTTGCAAAAATAGGTTATGTGAAATTCTATTTAAAACAAAAGATTAGCGACAAAAATCTTTCGAAAATCAAACTTTCTGCTTTTTAAAAAATCTTTCTAAAATCAAACTTTCTGCAGAAAAACAAGCATCAATAGCGAATGATGATCGAAGAATTCATAAGTTTTTGAGTGGACCCGATTAACTGGGAATAAACCGTGAAACTAGGTTTTTTTTAAACAAGGAACTTCTCATAGAGTGAATGGATGAATGAGTACTGATACTTCAGCGAGAGCGGCGAAGTATGTCAAGTTGCTCGCCGGTATATAAACCCAGTCGCTCACAGTCCAGCCGTCTGGTATCACAAAATGCTCTGTTGCCGTCATAGTGATGTTGCTGTATCGCAGCTGAAGAAAATTTTTTAAAACTTTTTATTATACGATTTTTGATCGATTGATCGATTAACAGAATCAGATCTGAAAAAATGTGAAGTAGAACAAGACCTTGATAGAGACATTGGATGAGAAATTGGAAAGAGTACAGATAATGCTCCTCGAAAAAAGCGGTCTGATTACTAAAACACCTTGGATATTTCTGCATTTACTTTGACTTTTGAATACTTTGAAGTTTTCTGGTGAAAGTTTATACTTTATTATCTTCGCTTTATCAAAATCTTCTGTTTTCCAGATATATATTTTGAATACTCTGGTTCTCAAAAGTTTCCTCAAAATACTTTGGTGCTAAGGAATCTATCTAATTAACTGTGATTTCCAAAGTACTCTAATTTTTTTCTTTCTTGATACTCTAATTTTCCTGTAATTCTTTGTATGTTTGGTTGAAACCTCTCGATGATACTTTAATTTTTGGTTGTTCTCCATAAAACTCTGGTGATCAAAAGTCTCTTGGAGTATTCTAACTCTCAGAAATTATTCTAAAAAGAAAAGGTTACATTGAAAACGATCTGTTCTCAAGCGCCTATTCAGTTGCTCTAGTTGGGTTACCAGAAATATAAAAAATTTTTTAAGTTCTAGAGACTCTTCTATTACTCCCAAGTTTTTGTAAGTCTAGTCGAAATCTCAGGGGTCCTTTAAGTGCTCCAAACTAAACTTCATTCCCTCTCACTTCCATCCACTGTGGGAATAAATGAAGGCGAGCACTCACCCCTTCTGTGTAATCCTCCCACGCCTTCTGTACAACGACGTCGTTCTTGTATTTGGTGCTCACAAGGCTCACAACTTTTGCAGCCGCTTTCCCTCCCACATTACGGCCCCACCTGTTAAAACATTGAAAATTTAAATTTATAATTTTAAATAACATTGATCTAAAAAGTTATAAAAGTGAAATTTAAAAAAAACATTGGTGAGTAAAATAACAATATTAACAGAGATATGTAGTAGAAAAACCATTAAACAACTATATTTTTCTTACTGAAAATATTATTGACAACTTCACTAAAAGTGTGCAAAAAATCACTGAAACTTCAGAGGAGTGGATATAGTGCTCACCAGGGTCCTGGCCCGGTATGTCGGCGACTTATATGGGCAATATTGAGATCTAACGGTCGCCAAATGTTGAAAACCGTATCATCGGACATCATAAAGTAGCCTGAGAAATTCATTCGTTTCTCGTGAATATATATTTTTTGATTGATTTCGTTTGCTTAAATATAATAGTTCAACTATCTATACATATGTATGTGGTAAACGTATGTATCTGAGAAATATCATTTAGGAATAAAGTTCTATGAGCTTTTATCAATGAAAAACCTTTAACATTCTGGAGACGCATTTGTTGAACTTTGGACAGGCACAAGTAGTTGTGGAAGCCTTTACTCAATTCTTGCTTACTCAAGTAAATGTAGTTTATTCTTCCTTTCACAGATGGGAATTGCTCTGAAAACAAGTTCAAATCTCACTCTCATCGTAATAATAGTGCTGACTGTGCTTTCAAACGATCTCATATTGCAGTACTTGCGCAATATTAATACTGGTAAGTAAATCCTTCTCCAAATACCCAAGTCCTGGCATTATTGCTAACTGAGCAATCTTCGATAAATACTGTAATTCGATTTTTGCAGTTCCTCTTCGACTACATGCGCAGCTCATGAGCCGACTAGACTATTCCTACATCAGTCCGGTCGCAGCTCATGAGCCGACTAGACTATTCCTACATCAGTCCGGTCGCAGCTCATGAGCCGACTAGACTATTCCTACATCAGTCCGGTCGCAGCTCATGAGCCGACTAGACTATTCCTACATCAGTCCGGTCGTAGCTCATGAGCCGACTAGACTATTCCTACATCAGTCCGGTCGTAGCTCATGAGCCGACTAGACTATTCTTGCATCAGTTCAGTCGCAGCTCATGAGCCGACTAGACTATTCCTACATTAAGAAGCTTGAAATTATTAAGAAGCTTGAGCCTTAGAAAACGTCGACTGACAAACGATTTGATGCTACTTTATAAAATAGTACATCACAACATAGACATTCCTATTGGCGAGATCCTTCCTCTTGCTCCTAGAAGTAGATTCACCCGTGGTCATACATGGAAACTTCGTATGCCTATTTGCCGTTTAAATCGATTTCAATCATTCTTTCCTTATAGGATAATTAGAGAGTGGAATGATCTTCCTGTTTGTTTTTTTAGCTTATCACTTTCCAAGGCCAGGAAGTTCTTAAATGAATTGAATTTTTGATTTTTTTCTCGTCAGTTGTTTAATTATTAGTAGCCCAGTTGCTACTTCTTATTTTGCCATTGTAAATTATATTTGTTTTCGATTTTTACTGTGCAATCAATTGTATAATCATGTAACGATGACAATAAAATTATTATTATTATTATTATTATTACATCAGTCCGGTCGCAGCTCATGAGCCGACTAGACCATTCCTACATCAGTCCGGTCACAGCTCATGAGCCGACTAGACTATTCCTACATTAGTCCGGTCGCAGCTCATGAGCCGACTAGACTATTCCTACGTCAGTCCGGTCGCAGCTCATGAGCCGACTAGACTATTTCTCCATCAGTCCGGTCGCAGCTCATGAGCCGACTAGAATATTCCTACATCAGTCCGGTCGTAGCTCATGAGCCGACTAGACTATTCCTGCATCAGTTCAGTCGCAGCTCATGAGCCGACTAGACCATTCCTACATCAGTCCGGTCACAGCTCATGAGCCGACTAGACTATTCCTACATCAGTCCAGTCACAGCTCATGAGCCGACTAGACTATTTCTACATTAGTCCGGTCGCAGCTCATGAACCGACTAGACTATTCTTACATCAGTCCGGTCGCAGCTCATGAGCCGACTAGACTATTCCTACATCAGTCCGGTCGCAGCTCATGAGCCGACTAGACTATTCCTACATCAGTCCGGTCGTAGCTCATGAGCCGACTAGACTATTCCTGCATCAGTTCAGTCGCAGCTCATGAGCCGACTAGACTATTCCTACATCAGTCCGGTCGCAGCTCATGAGCCGACTAGACCATTCCTACAACAGTCCGGTCGCAGCTCATGAGCCGACTAGACTATTCCTACATCAGTCCGGTCGCAGCTCATGAGCCGACTAGACTATTCCTACATCAGTCCGGTCACAGCTCATGAGCCGACAAGACTATTCCTACATTAGTCCGGTCGCAACTCATGAGCCGACTAGACTATTCCTACATCAGTCCGGTCGCAGCTCATGAGCCGACTAGACTATTCCTACATCAGTCCGGTCGCAGCTCATGAGCCTACTAGACTATTCCTACATCATTCCGGTCGCAGCTCATGAGCCGACAAAACTATTTCTACATCAGTCCGGTCGCAGCTCATGAGCCGACTAGACTATTCCTACATCAGTCCGGTCGCAGCTCATGAGCCGACTAGACTATTCCTACATCAGTCCGGTCGCAGCTCATGAGCCGACTAGACTATTCCTACGTCAGTCCGGTCGCAGCTCATGAGCCGACTAGACTATTTCTCCATCAGTCCGGTCGCAGCTCATGAGCCGACTAGACTATTTCTCCATCAGTCCGGTCGCAGCTCATGAGCCGACTAGAATATTCCTACATCAGTCCGGTCGCAGCTCATGAGCCGACTATACTATTCCTACATCAGTCCGGTCGCAGCTCATGAGCCGACTAGACTATTCCTACATCAGTCCGGTCGCAGCTCATGAGCCGACTATACTATTCCTACATCAGTCCGGTCGCAGCTCATGAGCCGACTAGACTATTCCTACATCAGTCCGGTCGCAGCTCATGAGCCGACTAGACTATTCCTACATCAGTCCGGTCGCAGCTCATGAGCCGACTAGACTATTCCTACATCAGTCCGGTCGCAGCTCATGAGCCGACTAGACTATTCCTACATCAGTCCGGTCGCAGCTCATGAGCCGACTATACTATTCCTACATCAGTCCGGTCGCAGCTCATGAGCCGACTAGACTATTCCTATTCAAATACTTGGTCCGTGCGCAACATGAGTGCTGAGTCGGCAAAGCTCTTTGTTTATTGCTTTTCTTACACATCATTAGGATTCAATAAACTTTTCTGCAGATCCTGCGCAGTATTGGCACTCAATGCGCAATAACCCAAGCAGTATTAAAATCACAAAACATTTTCTCCTGGATATCGTTTCCCTCACACCTTTAGAAAATAAAGATGATCTTTTCGGTCATCTGTTTGTATAGAGATTGGGAGTGTCCTGATCTTTTCAAAGCATTCACTCTTTTTTCGTTTTTGTGAAAAAAACCTACGGTCGAGGACCTCATCGAATTCTTCTTTTTCGAAGTTTCCACAGAAGATGACGGCAGCGAAGAAACCATCGTAGAAGCGTTGATGATAACCCCAGCCGAATGTCCACGGATAGTTATTCGTAATTATTAAAACCTTAAATAACCTGGTGTATCTCTCGAAAACTTTTCGTCCTCGCTTGCCATTCGAAGTTTTACGTAACTTACCGAAAATGGCATGCAGCACGTTTAATCATATTACATATAATCTTATTATTTTTATTACTCACATGTCACCTCGATTATTACCTCACATCTCACCTCGAGAAAAAGATCATTAATTCATATCAAAAATCATAGACCATGGAGTCCTGAACAGAATTTTCCAGTTTTGAAATTTGATTTACGTTCAATAGTGTTCAATTAGGGCACGTTCATTAGGCATTGGTTCAGTTTGGCTCACTCCTGATTTAAAATTTCTGTAGTTTAAACTAAATTTGTACCCTTATGAATAGTAAATTTTTCCAAAATCTTGATAAGATTTTCAGGAAAAATTCACTCAAAAATGACCCGAATAATATTTTTCTCATCAAAATTTTTTTTTGAAAAGCATGAGAAACAACGTGATGAAATATTAGAAAAAATAAGAAAATTGATAAACATTTGAAAAATATTTTCTTGAGTTTTTCAAGTTCAATCATGATTAGGCATGAGTAATGAATCACCGGACATGAAAACAACTTTGCTTTTTTGAACTTGAAGAGAGTATTGTGATAGAGACTCCTATGACACTTATTTAAATCGGAAACAAAAGAAAAAGTTTATAACAAAGCCAAATTTTAGAAGCACCCTTTAAAAAATCTTTCGTTCTAATTCGCTGCCCTGTAAACTAATCGCAGGTTTTTCATCACTAATCAAGCTCGATTGACTCTGAAACGTACGTTTTCACACTGTTTCAGCGCATTTGCTGTAAGCGGACCCAATGTTGTTTTTTATTGTACAAACTGCTACTAATTACAGCCTGTTAACATATCTCATTTTGTTCGTAATTAAGATAACATATGAAATCTCTATTTCTCTGACTTTATGCGCTTTTTTTGTTCTCTCGCACTGCTCGTTGTTTCGTCGTAGTTTAAGAGTGAGTTCGTAAACGAAACAATGAGCTCACGCTCTCTTGTATGACCTTTTATTTTCTTCAGTGTTGATTACACTGAGAAAAACAAAAGTTCATGTCGCAGACAACGAGTTGGGTGACCGGTCGACGACCGGTCAACCAGTTAAAACAGAGATCAATCGTGCAGCTGTTATTCTTCTGATGACAACAGTTTCGTTTCTACAAAAGTTTCTGATACTTCTGTTCACCACAACTGATGTACATATGTTTTATTATTTTTTCTGAAATCCTTCATATATGTATGGTTAACACGTGATTGGTTAAAAAGTTCCTAATTTATTTTAGTTGCAACTTTTCAAATTGTATATTCTTTATGTCCTTTTCTGCATCCGTGATTTAATCTAATTGAATTGTGAACATTGGCCTTTGAAGCGGAAAAAAAGCGTTAACCGTCTCCAACTTTTCGCGAAAGGCAGGGTTTTTTGCGTGATTCTCAGCCACGTTTTCAGCAGATGGAAACATGAAATCGGTAACATTCGTCGAGGGGTTTCCTCCGTTGCACCAACTATGTAGGTCCTCGTAGTCGCTGATCTTTGTCTTTGCTCTTTCGATCGCCTGCGAATATTGAGCTTCATTCAATTATGATTTTTTTCTTTTCCTTTGAACGCCTGTGATTCTGAGAAGAACTCGTCTGCACTTAATTTCAACCCCAAGAAAACTTCTTTGTTCCAACTAAACTTTATCCAAGAAACATCTATCATGCGTGTTATGACATTTGACGACGGGTTTCCTTTTTGTTTTATTGACTCTAGAAAACTCTACACCTTCTTACACTTTGACCGAATACTTGAAAAAGGGACACAAAAGTATTCTAGAATGAAGAAGAAGCCGGGAGTTGCTAGAAAATTATTATGAACGAGAATTGATGTACTACTTGGTTCAAACTCACCTCACCATAAACTCACCTCACGTTCAAACTTCAATACATTCCCGCTCATTATTTTACAAAAACACTTGAATATTATTTTATATCAAATTTTTAGGTTTTATTATCAATTTGTTTTATTTTTTTGTTCATTTGTTTTTATTTTTGTTTTCTTTTGTTTAATTCTAAGTTAAAAAGTTTTAATTATACTCGTTTTTTCTCTCTCTGGGCACTCACTGATGAGCCCCACCCAGAGAGAGCAGAAGTCTATCTGAGTTCGGGCGAAACAGACTTCTGCTACATTATAATCTTAGCAGTTGATATAATAATTGTAAATTATATTTATCACATCTTTTACCATTTTCCTGTTGTAATAGCCCCTTGAACTTTCGCACACTATCGCTCTCTCTTTCTCTCTCTTCTCTTCCCCCTCTTGCTGTTACCGACAGCCAGCCAGGGCGTTTCTTGCCACTCGCACAATTTTTTTCGAGCGCATAGTTTTTCTAAATTTCCAAGAGTTCAAAGTGTTTTTAGCAATGAGTTATTAAATTCCCTGAGTAAAGAATCGAGAAAAAATTCTGAGCGCGTAGATGGTTTTGGTGGTTTTGAGGAGCGCATAGATTTTTTTCCACCCGCAGTGCGGGTGAGAGAACCACCTTGCAGCCAGCGCCTTATCGCTGAACTGCTGAGAGGTTTTTTTTTGCTATTTTTTTACCCTACTACTATCTGAAGAGCTCAATAGAAGAAACAAAAAAATCGAATTAAGTTTTCACTGAGACTCACTTTCTAAATTACAGAAAACACTTTCAGTTTAGGTTGGGTGCCCAATTTCAAACCGAAGATTTCTGAAGCTAAGTTAAGTTTGGTCTAACATGAATGTCATTCTGTCCATTTTTATTCGCCAGGGATCCGATCCTTTACTGCTACAATGACTCCCACGCGTCTCTACTTGATGAAAACTGCATTTGCAACGCTGGGATTAAATTTATCCCGGGACTCTTTGTAAATTTGAGGTTGAGATACCAAATAATCTACCGGGATTGTTCATCTACCGGGATTGTTCATCTACCGGGATTGTTCATCTACCGGGATTGTTTACAGCAGCTTCACGGTTGCTCACTCCATTCCTCTGTTAAAGTTTCCTTCGCCGATTTGTTGTTCTCTGTTTGTCGGCCATGTGAGTGACCTCACAAGTTATGCTTTGGTAATAATAAAAAAATCGAATTGAAAAAGTAGTTTAAAACTACATATGCAGTGCTCTCAGACACAACGTTACTGAATTTTTTATGCAAAGAACGAATGACTCGGATGAAGAACAAACCAGTAATTTCAAGTTCGGTGGAGTGTCCATCTTCAGCTCGATGTGCGCCTTTCTGCAGTTGCCGTTGATTTCACTGGTGAAAACTGTTTTATATTCACCAGAAGGATCTCGAAGCGGTGGGAAAGTGTATCTGGGAAGAAGTTGAGAATCTTTTTTTCTTGAATTCATGGAAATATGAGTAAACTCTATAAATTTATCAAAAAACTCGAATAGATTATGAATGAGTTTTCACCCTATGCTTTTGAGATCTTCTATCCACATCTGAATCAATTTATGGTCCTCGGCAGTCCAGAAGCCTCTCGAAGCGAATTCACTTGCCAGTTCAAGAACGCATCCTTCAACCGTGCCCTGAAGAAAATTGTGTTGAAACTCTGAACAACATGAGGAAAAGGTAAAACCAAACCTTGTATTGACATTTCCAACCGTCGATGAATTTGATCAACTCACCAGCCTTCTCGTAAACGTCTCTGGAAGTTTAAAGGTAATCTTGACAAGTTTTTCCTAATTCAGTTCACGCTAATTTTATTAGTTCACGCTCACCTTTAATTCTCCCTTGTGACAAGATGCAGAGCTGACTTAATAGAACTATGTAGTAGATGATTTATGGGTGACTGTTAGTTTGTCTAGGACATGATGAGTGAGGTTTATATTTTATGGCTAGAATTGTTCAGGCGCTTTAAATTGGTCAGAAGTTAGTTTCTTTCTATTATTCATTGAATTTATTTTTACATCAAAACTTTTCTTATGCGTTCTCGTTAGCCTAAGCCGTATGGCCTCACTAGCGTAAACTTTTGCCTAAGACTAAGCGTTTTTTTTAATTTAAAACAAACTTTAAAACAATATTTTCAAAATAATTTTAGGCTAAAGATACCGCAAGAGAAAAGTTCTCATATACAGCCGTAAGAGCCAGCCATCTGAAAGCCGAAAAAAGGAGATCTTGAGTTTATTACGCATGGAAAATGCGTGGCAAGGTATAATTTTATGGTATCTGATCAATTTAAAGCACCTGATCAATTTTAGCCATAACATATACAAGCACTAGCATCATTTCTCGACATCCTCAGTTAAATTGGATCTTTCTGAATAGAAATTAAACTTGATGAGTTTTTCAATCGACTCGGAGTTTGTTTGACGGTTCCTTTTTAGAGTTCGTTTAGAACCAAGAATGTGATTGACATTTCCTGGTGGAAGTCATTGAGATAATCATGCGCATTCCGAATCTGATTCTCATTGACAGGGACGTAAGAGACGGATTCATCGATGAGATGGAGAAGCTTCTGAGTGAAGAAACTCCGCCAAATGTCTGTCACGCGGAAGGTCACCGACGTCGGCAGGAACAGACCGAAGAAGGCGCGGCGGTGGAACAGAGTGTTCTGCGAGTTCCATGGCGCGTACGTTCCTGAGTTTTACGGTATTTTTCATTCCTGTTTTCTGGATTTTTCAAGATCATTGATTTCATCAATGAGAAACCGCATTTTCCCTATACTCAAGGAGCAAAAGTACATACAGTAGTAGCAAAAACTGTGTTGACTTTTGGTTTTTGGCTCATGAATTTTTTTACTGCTGAGCAAATTTTCATAAATTTTCGACGTAATACTTTGATGCCGTTATGATATAAGACAGATAAATGAATTTCGTTTAAAAATTATTTTCGTGAATATTCATAGTTTTTTTTGTTGTTCGTCGGCTGTCGAGTTGAAACCAGACCCTGCTCAGAGTTATCACTTTGCAGCTCTTCTGTTTGGTTCAAGTTCAGCCCCTTACGTTTTCAGAAAAGTATTTAGGAAACGTATTTAGGTCATTGGTTTGTAGATGGAGGACTGTGGGCATCCTTCACTTAGACGACGGAATAGTATGGGGCCGCACGAGAGCCGAATGGCACTGGGCAGTCGGAAAAGTCAAAAAAGACCTGGAACTAGCAGGCACATTCATTACGGAGAACATGTCCGATATATGCTTTTTCGTGCATAAGTGCTTTGTCCCGTTAAAACCGTTTATAAAAACCCACCCGCCCTTGTTTGAGTTCCCAAGAAAGCGGCTCTGGAGCGTGTGGAGTAGGTCTTTCCTGAGCATCTGAAAGGAACCGCTTAAAGCGCGGCGGTAGAAGCGATTTCCAGAAACAAATTTCTGGCTTATGAGGCATCAGAAAGGAGTAAGTGGGAATTTTCCTCTGGGTTGAATTTGGGTCCTGCGTGCCCGCTGTCACTCTCTACATATATGTACATATGATGGAGAAGCTGGCGACATGTGCAGCCGCAAGCTCGATTGGCGTTTCTACGGCAAGTTTCGCGTTTGCTACAGGAGTAGAACTTGCTGACCGGGGAGCAGTGGTTCACTCAGCGAGAGCTGCCGCAGCACGTACGAAGCCCGTGAAGTCAAAGGACAGGAAAGACGAATGTGAGAAGATCGTAGAATGGGCGCTACGAGAGGATGCGTGGCGTGAAAATTGGAGAGTTGGTGTCTTTACAGCACTGACTCTTGCGGTGTTGCTACGTTCTGCCGAGAGTGTGGGTCTTGAGAGAGAAGACGTCGTAGACAGTGATGAAGAGTTGGAAGTGACGGTGCGCTGCTCTAAGACAGATCAGTTAGGGGAAGAGCGAGAGACGTTTGTGGCGGCGAGTCAGAGCTCAGCAGGTCGATTTTCTATGAAACAATTACACATCGAGCATCGCATCTAGTAAAGATTCACCTCTTTTCTTTTCCTTCTCTGGCACTTTTTTTTTACTTTAGGCCCCCCTTTCCAGAGGTTCTATGGGTCATCATACTTCTGACTCATTTACATTTTCAAAAAGTTGTTTTTACATTAAAAAAGTTTTTTTTTACATTAAAAAACTCTTTTTACATAAAAAAAAACGCTTAGGCCAAGGAAAAAGTTTACGCTAACGAGGCTTATGCGAACGAGACCGTATCAAGAAAATGACCCAATAACTGACCCAAAAACTTACCCAATTGAACCTCTGAGAGGGGTGGGGGGGCCTAAAGTGAAAAAAGTTCCCCTTTTCTTCCGGCAGGCATCTGACAACCTCGTCGGCAAGGACGGAGTTGGAAAGGGCATGCATCGAAGCGGGAGTAGCACTAATGACTCCTTATAAGTTTGTAAGAAGAAATAGGTAGTAATTGTAGTTGTTTTAGCCGAGAACAAACATGCAGCCATCGTGATAATTCTCCCGTACTGGAACGCAGCGACCGCGACGGATTGGATGAATCCCCTACAGTCGTCACTTATCAAGCTGATTGAAAAAATTACGTCCACGCAGTGCACCCTAATAGTCGCTCCTTCACCACCAACTACGGAATTGAGTGCCGAAGAGCTTGAAACTACAATGCGAGTCTTTAAGGATTTTAAATCCAAGTTTTCGCGTCCCAAATATTTTTTGTTCTGCCAAATAAAAAAGGTGGGATTTACTGGGTGATGAATACTATTGGTCATCTACCTGAAGCATTCTACCCACCTGCGATGACGATAAAAAGATATCTCTACACACTGGGTGAAGTGTGTAGTTACGACCTTTCATGGCTAAAGTTTGAGTTAAGCCGTACCATTTATTAAAATGGTACGGCTTAACTCAAACTTTAGCCATGATGCTTCATGCTTCAGGGGGGGGGGCATGTAAGCATACATAGGTAGTAATTGTAGTTTGTTGTTGTTTTATATTGCTAGTTGGCACGTAGTTGGTGCTTCTTGCTGTGTTTTGGTCTCCCTACGAAACCCTCACGCGCGCAAGACCAAGTAAGTGGTCTGAGAAAAGGAATATGGAGAGTGTGTTATTCCTGCGTCCCGCTTTGTGGGAGCGAAACCGAAAGGTAGATTTGAGAGAGGACTAGTGGGAGAGCTTATTGGGTTGTTTTTAAAAAAAGATAATTTCCGTGTTCGCCTCTTTTTCCTAGTAATATCAGGGGCCGTATTCAGAGATCTAAGATGAACGCAGGGGTAAATTTTACCCTAGTATATTGTAGACCTAAGTTCAACTCAGTTCTGTATTCAGAGATAAGACGGGTGAGAGCGTCTCAGCTTTCCTACTGAACTTTAGTATAAAGTTTACCCTATAAACTAGTCTGTGAATTCCATTTTGGCGAAACTACAACTTAGTATAAAGTTTACCATAAATTTTAGTAGAAATTTTTGTCTCTGAATACGGCCCCAGTATTCAACTCAATAAACGTTCCGGAACGAGTTCTTCAACACACCAAGGTCTGTTGTCCATAAACAATGATGAGTATACTCTAATTTACAAGTTGAAAGGAGGTGGGACAACGCATTCTTTGGAAGAAGGCCCCAAAATGGAAGAAGTGTAAGGAGGGGACGTTGGAAGACAATGAGTGGAATGGGCCTTATAAAAAGGATTCGGTCCTGACGCAAGAAGGGTCTTTGCATCTTTAGGCGAAAATTAGAGTTGGTGGACTCCAGAAAAAATTTCTCTTCCAGTTCAAGTAATAATAAATAGTCTGAACGTCATTTTCCCTTCGTTTCTCGAGTACAAAGCATAACTTAGAAGGCCTGATATTTATTTATTGACTTGAACCAAATGGTTTAAGGCTTAGAGAAACCAAATGGTTTCTCTAAGCCTTAAACTCTACTTTATAAAACCGTTTACACTATTCATGCGGCAAAGAAAGGCCCTCTCTTTAATGATCATGTTATTGTAGGTCTGAGTTTTTTTTTGGAAATGTTGTTAAATTTTGCTGCTGTTATTTTTCTGTTTTTAATTTCTGTTTTAAAAAAAAAATAATTTCTGTTTTTTTTGGAAATGTTGTTAAATTTTGCTGCTGTTATTTGGCTGTTGTTGAATACTGCCTGTATTACACGCTCCGGTTACCATGAACTTTGTTTTGCACGGTAAAGCGGTACCCTAAAGATCGTGTTATTTGAAACAACGGAAGGCATTTATGACTGAAGGACAACTAATAACATGTTTCTTTTGAACTTTGGAAGTGGAACAGCTCACGTATCACAACATTTTGTACCCGCGACACTTTGTACCCGACACTTTGTGCCGAAATAAATTTCCTTTTTTCGCTCAGGCGCAGGTAAAGATTACGCTAACGAGGCTGTACAGCTTAGAAAGGAGTATTTTTCTGTCAGGCAGCTTGAAAAGTATAAGGACAGCAGAACTAAGAGATTTTTTGCAGTGGTTGATTGAAATACGGAGAGTTCTGCAGCATTGGTCCAGAGATTAGATTACGAACTTCGATTTTTTTGTATTTAGTTTTTTAAAAATAATTTTTTTGATTTTGGACTGAGGCTTACAAATCGATATACCTGGTGCCAAAGTCACTGGAGGGGCGAATCGGTTGAAATGCTCATCCAGACCAGTCAACGGGTTTGCATGCAGCAGGCGATATATAGCGTCTACATCAGGGTCCTGAAAAAAAACCGTTTTCAATGAAACAATTTTCTCGATCATTACTCGTTAGTTGAACAAAGTCAAACCTTTTGCACGATTCCTTGTTGGACGGCGGCAACTTTCATGTTTTTGCACACTCTATACATCCCGAAATGGTGAAGATGCGAGCTTAATAAAATCCAACAGTATATTTAGTAACAAACAAAAACGATTATTTGAATTATTTTCCAGAAAATCAACCGCTTCATACGAAGTTGTAAACATGCCGTTTGAATAAATTTCTTTGTTAGTTGTAACTTTAATCGACCACTTATTATTCTCCTGCTTTTCATTGGCCTGATTCTATGGGGTTCTTTCTCAGAATTACAGCTCAACTTGTATTAACCTAAACTGGTTAGTTTCTTTTTTCCATAGGTTTTTGTTACGCAAATAATTTATTGTTATAGTGTTAGTGGAGAGGAAATTAGTTGTTCAGCATTATATTGTGATAAAATGTAATTTATAAAGGGTAATGAGGTATAAAAAACAACAGGTTTTTTGGGATATCGCATATCGCATAAAGTAGTTTTTATGTAGTTTTTGGGATATCGCATATCGCATAAATGTTAGAAAATACAAAAAAATAACCAAAAATTATATATATATATTTTATCTACATCTTTCGATGCAATAACGCACAAATTTAATTACAATTGAAAATAAGGAATGAACATTAGATAAAAAGTATTTTTTACAGATGTACTTAGTATTGTATTGAATTGAATTTATGGACTTAGGGAATGTCGTCCACTCTAATGATTGTTTAAATCTTGATGCAAAACCTGTAGTATTCCAAGGGAAATCCTCGCGGCCAAACTTGATTTGCCCCGAAATGTCGATAGGGATTAAATAATCGGTACCTAAAAGAGAATTTGGTAAGTGAAAGCTTGCAGCACTTTTATGCAAAATCAAGACAATCGTTAACGTAGCAAGTTTAAATGATCTTTCGGAATATTAACATCATACAACGTCCTTTTTTAAAACAAACTTTGAATTTTTTCTTCTAGTTTCTGAGAGACGTGTTTACTCATTCATATTCCAAGTGTCGTGTTCTTGTAACAGGTCAGGAAATTTGATTCACACTTGTAATGTAATTTGGTGAATCCATTTTAGCATCTCATATTCAAAAACCCACACTCACAACTCAACAACGATGCATAGAAACTTGAACGTAGTGGCTTTTTTCACTACCTCCCAGTACACTTTGAATAGAATGGAGAGGATGTATCGACTATCAATTACACTTAGCAATCTCAAGTATGCTACGAAAGCGTTTCTTTGTTTAAGTGTTCTTTTATTGTTATTGGAAAACTAGTTTTTCGTTTGACTGTACATCAAAAAACAGTTATGTCTTGGGCACTAAAGGCTGTTTTAGTGCATAGTTTAATTTAAACTCCCTTCGTTCGTAGATCTTTCAAATAAGCGCAGTAATCATAAGGCAGAAATTGAAGCAGTACAAGATGCTGGATGCGTTGCCGGCTTCCGGAATGTCTCCCTGCTGAAAGCGAAATCCACTGAAGAATTCTTCATAGTCGAACTGCTCCAGGCCTTTTCCTCAACACCGAATGGCTTCGAAACATCGGCAATGTGAGACAAATAATACAAAAAAAATTTCTTTCTGAGCACAACTTTTTTGCAGAATTCCGCTCTCCAAACGGGTCTTTCAAGAGAAATATCAACCTTGAGTCTATTGCAGAACACAAAATATGAGTGAGCAATCGCATGGAAAAAAGGTAATTGCCGGGGCGAGACTGAATTCCAAAGAACACATTGCAGTGGGGACTGAAGGCTATAAGGAAGGCTCGGAGTCTTTTCTCTTTATTAACACATGCTCATGGAGCAATTGTGTCGTGAATGGAGCAAAACTTACATTCGACATTGATTGATGTGCAAGATTTGTAACAGAAGAGTGATTAAAAATAATAACTAAGGTAAGACAGTTTCCTTTTTTCTAAAGAAATACCGTATGGTTTATTATCATCGTCCGTGTCATATATCCATTCCGCTCCATTCGCTATCGCGTACAAGTAGCCAGCGTTCTTTCTCGTATAGCTGTTCTGGAACAAAAGCTCCTGAAGATTTGATACCACCAGTTTTTTCAGTATAGATTAAACAACGAATGTAAATATATAAAAAAGTTCTTGAAAACTTCGAGGAAAAAACTATTAGCTCACCGTCGGTAAACTGTAAACACTCCGAAAACCCATATTCCGTTGAGTTTCAAGTGACAAGAAATGGACGCCAGGTAGTTTCCAGTCGGGGGGCGTTTTTGAGTCTCCCACCACCACTAGCGTCCACTCGGGGAAACTCGCGAGACGCTTCAAAGTGATGGAATCTTTCGATTTTTTAGTTAAACTTATTAAAGTGACCTTTCTTAACGTCGAGATTGGTTTTGTTTTGAACACGCTCTCAATTATTAAGAAAAACACAAAATGAAATACCTTGACGTCCTCCGAGGGATAATTGACTGAAGTGACTACGATCCATTTATTCTTCAACTTTGTAGTGGAAATCGATCTGAAACAACTTTTCAACCATTCTGTTGTAACATATGTGTTTAAATTAATTCCTGTAGATGTGATATGAACTTCAAGTTTTTACTCAGCCCGAAGGTTTTTGCTCATATTTTTGTACTGTTTTAAAACCAATTAACTATGAATTGAGATAATAACCACATACTGACAATGATTCCATCTCACTCTCTGCTTTCACTGAAGTTTTCGTCTCATTTGATGTCATCCATGATTTTTCTCGTATTCCTCTCGTCAAAAAAGAGTCTGGACGCCATAAAAACTCTTTGTCGAACAACTAAAAAAATATCATCAAAATGCAACATCGTTTTGAAGACTCAATTCACCTTTGGAAGTCAGTCAAATCTCCAAGAAAAACCATTCAAGCGTTCAGAGTTTCACCTGAAGTGAACATTGAAAACTTTTATAACTTTGAAAAAAATACACCTGAAATTAGAAAACCGAAGTTTTTTTTGGTGGATAGCTGACCTCAAAATAGAAGAGGCAGACCAGAACTGCTGCTAATGAGATGCAAACGAAGAAAAAAGGCTTTGTAGGGCTTTTCATTCAGGCAGTTATTTACCTGTTCAAGAAAAATAGAGAGTTCCAAACCATTTTTTGTTTTGGATTTATTTGGCTAGAATGATGAGTAAATCTATTATTGATGAGTACAGCACATAATGGATCAAAAGTGTCCCAAACCATGTTTTCATCATCGAAATAAGGTCATCCATCATCCAAACGAATAAGGTAGAGAAAACCGAAAAAAAGCCGAATAAACATTTTAAATCTAGAAATTGCGAAGATTTTCAACTGGAAGAGAGGAATATAATCGAATATCTCAAATTAAAAAAAAGGTTCCAAGTCTAAAATGCTTGAAATGGAAAGAGATCTCATATGATTTTTTCGTTTATTTAAACCAGCTACGCAAAAACTAAGAAGATTTAACCACCCCTCGGTTTGTAGAGCATCGCGTTCAAATGAGTTCAATGTAACCTACTGGGGCTTTCCATAATAGGACATCAAACATCTATAGACAGCCAAGCATACGACGAAATATAATAAAAACGCGCATCAGAATAAAGAAAATCACTGATAAACAAATGTATGGAACTTATCGCATAAACGGTGAATACTCGGAAACCACCGAGTCAAAATACACGGATCGGTCAGCTCCATGAACGATTGCAGCAGCGTAGATTGAATTCAGAGAAGCAACATAGTTCTTCATCATAAGACGATCCAGGTAGGCATACATGTTAGGAAACTACGTTTAAAAAAACCAGCCGCTAGTTTTCCTGTTTACGGCTATGTGTACACTTTCACTCCTGGAAGGCAGACTTAGAATAAAACTGTACGAATTAAGCTACTTCATACAATTCAATCTCTATCCACACACAGATTAGGCAAAGTAAATTTAAGATATGCTAAAAGCATTAATGCATAAAAATCGTCATATTCGAAAGCAATGAACATCGTATTTCAAAGTATATTTAGCTTTGCCTTTTTATACAGTCGAGAAGATGCTGAACTATTAGGCAGTTAATTAATAAATGCTATGAACGCGTAAGTATGCGACCAAATACCTAACTCAGCTCAGCTCGAAGGCGTAGTTATATCTATACAAAGTCTTTGATATACGTAAAACTAAGGAAACACACAACTCCCATTTAAGAGAAATTAAGAGAGAGTTTGAGTTCATTGGACTCGGTCACGAGAAGTAAGGGTTGAAGTTAAGAGTAGCGACAAAAGAGCACTTCCAAGTCTGTTTTACGACTAATTTGTCTTCTGAGGAAATCTACTCTTAAGGTTTTTTCTTGCTCTTCGTGTCTCGTCGCTCATTAAACGTTTCCTTCTTCTCAAATTACCTTTCTCCTGTGAGTGAACTTTCACTGCAAAGCACACGGCTGAGGGAAATAAGGAATCAACCAGTAGAGTAACGAAACACGGTAGAAAACGGAGAAACTTCTGAGCTTTTAGTAAACTATGTCAGCAAACGCAGAAATTCCGGTTGAAGCTAACAAACTGCAGCAGCACATCATGGCTGCCGAACTTGACCCGAAAAATAAAATGGTAGTATCTTCATTGTGTCAATGGAAAGAAGCTATTATTCTTGCAACATAAACTCTAGATCAGGTTCAAGAAATGCTGAGAACTTCTTCAGATACTCGAAAAGTTGAGTCCAGTGGGATTTCAGTAAGTCTCTTAAGATTCATTTCAAACTTCCTGCATCAACGAGAACAGTCACTCTGAATCAATAATAGTGATTATCTACGTTACCCCACTCCATCCGGGTTCCCCAGGGAAGCTGTTTGGGCCCCTTAGTGTTTCTCATCTACATTTCTCATCTAGTGTTTCTCTTGAATACTTTCTCCCTTCAATCTTCAATCAATTTTCATAATTAATGATTTACCATTGTGCCTACCAGTAAGAAGCAGGGTGACTATGTTCGCTGATGATGTCAAAATTAGTACGATTAGCGATGTGAGGCTACTTCAAGTTGCAATAAACTCTGTTGCCAAGTGTCCTCCTCATGGGGACTGACTATTTCCACTACCAAAATAGTATTCAATCTTTTAGGAAAAACTCACCCCAAGAGTAAATTCTACCTCAACGGTAAACAAATCACAGAGAATAAACTAGTAAGGGACCTTGGTCTAGAATACGATAATTCATTGAGCTTCTCTACACACATAGAAAAAATGTGCAGCAGAGCAAAAGCCAGGTGCGCTTACATCCTAAGAACCTTCAAATCGAAAAACCCCGTTCTTTATAAAAAGCTTTTCCTTGCTTACGTTCGTCCTCAACTGGAATACTGCTCCGTGATCTGGTCACCTCGGCAGAAATATTATAAAGAATTCGTAGAGAAGGTTCAACGAAACTTTACAAAACAAGTCTGCATAAGAGCCGGAATACCCGATATGACATATGAAGAAGAAAAAAATGTTTTCCAATTGCAGTCCCTCGAAGAACGGAGGAACCAGACCGATCTAGTGATGACCTTCAAAATCTTGACCTGAAGAACCCCCATTCCTCCATTCAAGATGTTCTCCCCGCAAGACCACAGATACCCCACTAGGTCACACAAGTTCAGTCTGACGCAACCCAGTTTCAAACATGTTAAGCTCTCCAATGACTTCTCAACCAGAGTAGTTCCGGTCTGGAACAAACTCCCAGAGACTGTATTTTCGATTAATACAGTCAAATCATTCAAAACAGCTAACGGTAAGCTATAAAACGATCCTCATATTCTCGATTCCAGACCCACTTACCTCTTTTTCCTCAACATACCTCTTTTTTCACTTTGAAAGTGTCACGCCTTGGTGTTGATACGAATCACTCCTCTATTTGATCCCCTACCTGCCCCTTCCAAAATCACCCTTGAGATAAAGTATTAACAGAACTTTAAAAAATATAAATAAAACCTTAAAAAAAATTTTTGTCCAAGCATAGTCAATCTCAATATTTCCTTCAGAAAATAATCTCTATGAAATTAGTCTAGATTGAGCTCTTTCAATTATCCGTCTCTCTTATATTAAAAAAGTGGATTTCTCTACTTGAGAAAACGCGCACTTTACTTAGGGTGAGAAAGACGAATTTATTTGAGGGTTCAGGAATTCCAGGTTGATTTTTCCGTTTAAGTTCTGTAGGTAGAGTTTATGCTAACAAGGTCTTACGCCTAGAACGAGACCTTACGGCTTAGAAACGATGCCGTATTGAACAATTAGCCACAATCTTTATGTTTTAAATTGTTTAAATGAAAAAAATGTCTTAGCTGTTTTCAGGTATTTTAAAACTTTTTTCCGCTTAGGCCTATGCAAAGATTGCGTTCACGAGGTTGTACGATTTAGGAACGAGCTCACATGGAAAACATTTAATACACAAATTACAGGAGCTACACGAGTATATCTGCACATCCAATCAATCTCATTTGGATTCACACTACCGTGAAACATAGCCAAAATTTTGTCAAACCAGTCACTCGGGCCTGCAGGAATCACATATAGGCGTACTTATGCCGTGTGAAGTCACCTCTCAAAAAACGCAAAAAATTTTGAATGATGCGACTTGGAGGGAATAATGAAGGCACAAAGTTGGAGACACCGAATACGAGATAAATCTCGAATGTAACAACAGAGAGGTAACAACAACGAGAGCTCTTGGACATGACGAACCCATAACAAGCACTCTCAAGACGGAAACAATTCCGAAACGAGACCTTCAATTCATAAGGAAAAGGTCTGGGAAGCTAGCAGACAACTACAATGAAGGAAGCTCATTTCACCCCGATTTGATCATTGGTGCTGACATTCTTTGGCAAGTTCTGAAGATTGGAGAGAAGCTAGAGACTCTCCCAAGTGGATTGAAGCTTATAAACACGGCATTCGGCTATATCGTTATTGAGCAAACAAAGCGTAACAGGGAAAATACCAAAACCGTCCTGCTGCTGAACACGTTTCCAAAAAAATTTGGGAGAGAAACTGGAACGTTTTCATGGGTCAGAGAAGATCGGTCACGAAGGAGGATCAGAGAATGACTATAAAGAGAAAGAAGAAAAAGAGATCGGCAAACATTTGTCGTTTCGAAACGGAAGATACAATGTGAAATCTTTACAAAAACCTTTTCACTACATATGTGCGCCCTCAACTAGAGTACTGCTCCACTATCTGGTCACCCCATCTCAGATATCAAGTAGATCTTATCGAGAAAGTGCAGCGCTCTTATACCAAGTCTATTTGCAGAAGGGCAGGGCTTTGCGACATGTCCTACGAAGAGCGTCTACACCTACTGCAGCTACAATCCTTGGAAAAAAGAAGGACACAAGCAGATTTGGTGATGACATTCAAGATCATGAGTGGAAAAACGCCGATAACACCATCGAAAATTTTCTCTCTACCTAGCCATAGATACGAAACTAGATCTCATCGATACAGCCTTGTTATACCAAAAATGAAAAGCGTAGCACATTCTAATATTCTTTCAGTTAGAATTGTTAACAAATGGAACAGTTTACCACTATCGGTAATCTCAGCGAATTCAGTAAAATCTTTTAGAGTCATGATTTCAGAACTATAGCTATTCTAAATATAAAATACCCGATCCATGAATTGTTTTTTTTCTTTCTCTTCTTCCGCTGTTTCAGTAATTTTTTCTTCTTTCGAAAAAAGAATTTCTCACTTTAATTGTTAAAGTGTCACGCTTGTGTACTCATTCCACTTATACCTTTATGTTGATGAATGAACTCAATGCGATAAACTATTATTAAATACTTCACCAGAAAATCTATCAAGCAGCTGGTAATGGACGCAGAGCAGCACACTCCGTCCAACGAAAACTCAACTTCAAATCCAAAACCGATGAGAGCAAATACTGTGGAGACCATCACTCTCATGCAGTTACAAACTCAAATTTCTGAGAACTACGCTTAGAGTTAGATACGCTTCGAGTTGGAGAGAAAATTAAGGAGTTTGGAGAAGAGATTGAACAAGGTTATGATTGAAGTCGCTGAATTCGCATTGTGAAGAGAAAAAATGCAGGAAAAGCACGACATTCTTATTCAAAAGTTGGAAGCGGTAGAACCTTATCTGAGATAGTATGACTTGAAGACATAACTTCATCGCAACAAAGCAGAGCCTCGACAGAGAAAATCAGTCCAAAATGAGCGAGATGGAAAAGGTTCTTAATTCACTACATCAACCGGCTACACCAGCGTTCGAAACTGAAATTGCAGACGATGTAGATGTTTCGCTGATGCAAGAAGTAGAAGTCGATAAAGAGATGGAGTTTCCAACACAAAGAAAGTGATTCAGCGAGTCTGTGCGAGTTAATAACAACGATTATCCTTGGGTGAGCGGAAGAAGAGAGAAGGGAAAATACCACAAATTTAATCGGAAGAGATGCGTCCTTTGTGGAGCTAACCGTCACTCCGACGCTTGCCGATTGGGAAATATATCAACAAGAATAAGACACGTTCAAGAAAAAAGTATGTGTCATCTGTGCCTTCAACCAATATACTTCATAGGTAAACGACATACTTGTGTCGGGGAAAGCCTTTTCTGCAAATTCTGCTCTCGTCGGAGTCATCACCATTTCGGGCTTTGCGAAGAAAATTCACTCTTCAAGTAGTTGATATGCATTCATTTTGAATTTGTTGATTTGTTATGTTTTTTTTTAATCCTGCTGATCTCCTTCCCAAGTGTTCATTCATGAGTTTTCGGCAAACAGCGTTTTATACTTTTTCATCAATGGAATCAACGGCAACTGCAGAAAGGGGCACATCGAGCTGAAGAAGGACACTCCCGCGAACTTGAAATTACTGGTTTGTACTTCACATTCTTTCTTTGCATCAAAAATTCATATACATTGTGTCTGCCAACGAACAACGAAAAAGCTTTGAAGATTCACGAAATTAATTTTTTATGGAATTCATTTATCCGTCTTATATCATCTCAACACTTTATAATCATCAAGGGATAACTTGTGAGATCACTCACATGGCCAACAAACAGAGAAAAATGAATCGGCGGGGGAAAACTTGGACAGAGGAATGGAGCGGGCAACCGTGAAGCTGCTGTGAACAATCCCGGTAGATTATTTGGTATCTCAACCTCAAATTTACAAAGAGTCTCGGGATAAATTTAATCCCAGCGTTGCAAATGCAGTTTTCATCAAGTAAAGACGATTGGGAGTCATTGTAACAGTGAAGGATCGGATCCCTGGCGAGTAAAAATGAACAGAATGACATTCATGTTAGACCAAACTCAACTTGGCTTTAGAATTCTTTGGTTTGAAATTGGGAACCCAACCTAAACTGAAAGTGTTTTCTGTAATTTAGAGAGTGAGTCTGAGTGGAAACTGAATTTGAATTTTTTGTTTCTTCTATTGATGAGCTCTTCAGATAGTAGGGTACAAAATAGCAAAACACCTCTCAGCACTTTAGTGATAAGGCGCTTGCTTTTCGCAGTAATTTGCTAGCAGCTCCCGGCTTCTTCTTTATTCCAGAATATTTTTTGTTCTTTTTAAAGTATTCGGTGAAAGTGTAAGAAGGTGTCGAGTTTTCTAGAGTCAATAAAACAAAAATTAAACTCGTCGTCGAATGTCATAAGACGCATGAATGATGTTTCTTGGATAAAGTTGAGTTGGAACAAAGAAGTATTCTTGGGATTGGAATTAAGTGCAGATGAGTTCTTCTCAGAATCACAGGCGATCAAAATAAAAGAAAAAAAATCATAATTGAATGAAGCTCAATATTCGCAGGCGATCGAAAGAGCAAAGACAAAGATCAGCGACTACGAGGACCTACATAGTTGGTGCAACGGAGGAAACGCCTCGACGAATGTTACCGATTTCGTGTTTCCATCTGCTGAAAACGTGGCTGAGAATCACGCAAAAAACCCTGCCTTTCGCGAAAAGTTGGAGACGGTTAACGCTTTTTTTTCCCGCTTCACAGGCCAATGTTCACAATTCAATTAGATTAAATCACGGAAGCAGAAAAGGACATAAAGATTATACAATTTGAAAAGTTGCAACTAAAATAAATTAGGAACTTTTTTTAACCAATCACGTGTTAATCATACATATATGAAGGATTTCATAAAGATTAATAAAAACATATGTACATCAGTTGTGGGGAACAGAAGTATCAGAAACTTTTTGCAGATACGAAACTTTTTGCAGATACGAAACTTTTGTCATCAGAAGAAATCTTCAAAAAGTTACTTTAAAAATTTAAATGGCAAGCGAGGACGAAAAATGTTCGAGAGGTACTCCAGGTTAATTAAGGTTTTAATAACTACGAATAACTATCCGTGGACATTCGGCTGGGGTTATCATCAACGCTTCTACGTTGGTTTCTTCGCTGCCGTCATCTTCTGTGGAAACTTCGAGAAAGAAGAAACTCGAGAGTAAGCCTTTCGGCCGAAGGACAAACATGCCCGCAGAGCGGAACAACAGAGTTATCCTTACAATACCATTTATCCCTGATGCGTTTTCTAGAACAATTAGACGTGCTGTTCATGATGTAGGGTTAGAAGATGTGGATATTTTGGAGAAGTCACCGGCCTCTCTTCAATCATTGTTATGCAGAAATCGTTATCATTATAGAATTTGTTATAACACTGAAGCCTGCATATTCTGCGCGAGCGCAAAAGCTGGTGTCTGTTGCACATCAGGTGCAGTATACAAGATAACATGCTAATGTGGAATGTTCTATATCGGTCACACAGGCCGTTCAGTCCACACTAGGGCCATAGAATAGTCCATGAGAATACTCGGAAACGTATGTGGGTCACCTTCATTTTTTCAAAACTGAGAAACCTATAAAAAAACGTCACCACATCCGATTTAGTGTTTAGTTGTAGTTTAGTTACTGTAGTTTAGTTACTGTAGAGTTACTACTTATCGACTTCAGTAGTGTTTTGCAGCCAGCATTCTTCTGGTTCGTCGGTTCCCCCGCATGGCCATATGCTTACTCCAGCTTCCCTGTCCAAGTGAATTCTTCATACGTATAGTATGACAAACACGCAAATAAGAACTTGCTTTTTAGTTAAAGTTCAAATGGTCAACAATTTACCGGCCAGCGTTCCAGTTTTTTTTTGTTGTTGCTCCGTTTTAGTGTTGGCTCTCAGGTTCTCCAACGGATGTTGCCAATTCTGTTTCTATCCTTCGGCTTGGCATTCTTCGCTGCATTTCTCATTGAGCTGCCATTTGCCCAGGTTTTTCGTGCAATTCTTTTTTCGGTTCCTTGGATTTTCGCATCACGAAATTTCGCACCGTGGCAACTCGCACTCGTATTTCGCAATAGTTTTTCTCTAAAGCTCTAATTTTATTGTACAGGGTGGTCCATAAAAAGTGTTACAAATTGGAATTGTTATACCTTTTTTCAAAACAGATGAAATGATCTCAAGTTAACGTATTTTATCAACAACTCAAATGAAAACATTCACGCGGAAGTTCAGCTCAAATGATCCCCTTTTGCCCGAACTACAGCTCGAAGTCTCTTTGGGAACCCCTCGACCACTGTACGGAGGTATTCGACTCCGATGTTGTCCCATTCTGCCTGAAGGGCATTCTTCAGGGAATCAATATTTGGGTGGGAGCGAGAGTTGACCTTGGACTCCAAGTAGGACCAAACGTAATAATAAAGCGGGTTCAGGTAGGGTGATGAGGCCGGCCATTTTGATGTGATGAAGCCAGGAAAATTTTCCTTGCACCACGTTTGGACCTTTTTAGCTTTGTGGGCTGGTGCTGAGTCTTGTTGAAAGGTCCATGTCCTCTGATTGCAATGCGATTGAGACCATGGATGGAGCACGTCTTGCAGAACATGTTTCAGATAGTATTCCGTGACGATCTTGACGCCTTTCTCGACGAAAACAAGCGGTGTTTTTCCTGTGGCGCAGATCCCCGCCCAGACCATGACTTGAGTTGGATGTGCACTGCGTTGGACCGTTCTACCCTTGACATCGGCTTGCTCTGCGTCCTTCGCAAGCACTCTGACGTTTTGGGAGTTGTGGACTTCTTCCACGGTGAACAGCTTTTCATCAGAGAACACCATATTGAAATGTTCGCCTTGCTGCGTACGACGAAGAAGGTCGCGACATCTTTTGACTCTTTCCGACTTGTTGCGAGCCGACAGAAAAGCGGCCTTCCGTGTACGATACGACTTGAGTCCCAGCTCCTCCGTGACTATTCGTTTCAATGAAGTTCGGCTCATCGGGAGCTGCTGCGCCATCTGTATGATGCTTCGTCGTGCATTTCGGTTGATCCGACTCCGAGCGGTTTCGATGAGTGGTGTCGTGCGAACAGTGCGAGGACGACCTCGCCTTGGACGGTCCAAAGATGTGCCAAGCTCCTCGAATTGTTTGATAGCTCGATACACTGTCATGCGAGGCAGGCGAAACGTTTCAGCAATGCGATCAGGGGCGTGGCCAAGAGTGTTTAGGCGAATGATCGCAGTTCGCAAGCGATTCGACGCTGTCATTACCCTAAACATCGATGGATTCAATCGCAACTCACTCGACACGTATAAAAAATTACGGGGAATCGGAAAAACGATAAAAGTTACTGCTACGTGCGGTCACTTCCCCAAGAAATGTTCTTGATTATTTGTAACACTATTTATGGACCACCTATTGTCTCGCACTAAGCCGTAGATAACGCCTTGTTAGCGTTATCTTTACCTGAGGCTAAGCACAAAGTCCAATGAAAAAGTTCTTGGGAATATTTGAATTGGGAAATTCAGGGAATGAGTTGTAATAGTGCGTAATGTTTTTTTTCTTACTCGCTTGTTTCGAAAATCCCTCTGGGTGTAGCATACTGGTAGTAGCATACGCGACAATTGTGCAAAGAGTTCCAAGCTCGATCCTTACCCCGGACAGATCGACCGAAACCAAAATCCAAGTAGCTTGAAGAATTTTGGTTATCTGATGAATTATTTGTTTGACGTATAATTTCAGTTCAACCCTTTCGGTTTTTAACTGAACAGAGTTTTTAAAAAAAACAAATCTAATCATAATTTCTCGCTCAAAGTTCACTCTTCAATTAAATTCTGTATGTAAGTGCCTTCAAAAAGTTTTTATGCAAAGTTGCTGTACGAAAATAATTACAGTAATGATGGTAAAGATGATAATTTTGATAACAACGATAAAATAACATTAATAAATTTCACCAAATTTATCAATAAGTTTTTTTCCAGCCAGAAGCTCCGCTGTTCTCTTCGCGAAGACTCCAACAACAAAAAATAAAACAAAATGATTCTTTGACATCTTGTTTTTTTTTCTTCAAAAAAAATGTTTAGCGCGATGTCTTTTGTTCTATGGAAGTGCCATTGTGATTCTTGGTGGTTTAAATGAACAGTATTCCTTTCTGTTTACAACAGAAGTTCAATGAACAGTATTCCTTTTCTTTATTCAACAATGATCTACTTAACGGCCAATAAAATAACTAAGAGCAACTTACTTTGAAACAGTTACGAGAAAAGGTTACGAGAAAGGCTACGAGAAAGGCTACGAGAAAGGTTACGAGAACAGAAGATGGGCCACTAACTAATCCTAGCTAACGGCTGACGAAATTAACCCAAAAACAACAACTTGCCTCCTATGAGATCCTCGATGAGCGCACAGCAAGAGAGCGAGAGAGGGCGAAAGGAAGCGGGGGCGACGAAGCAGTTTTACTAACTCAAAAACGGAAACAACACTGCTTTAGGTAGGATGCGCGCTAAGAATTAACATACTGTAAGATTGTTTGATGTTCAGGTTCTTCATTCAAACATGAATATAGTTTGTAGTCTTTGAGGTAGCGCAGCTATACTGTGGGGGCATCGCACTAACACCACCTTTCCCGGTCATATACCAGCCCTTACTGCACGGTGTAGAGTCGCCGAGCAACGGCCAGGGACGAGCTACTCTGAGCAGCAAGCTAGGGGTGCTTGCTCGCGCCAGCTTACGACAAAGTCCGGAGGGTTAATGCGAGGAGGAAGCGGAGCACGAAAAGGAAGGCAGCTGATAAATGAATACAGAGAGGCAGAAAAGTTAAATTGAGCAGTATCTGCAGAGAAATATAGTCATATAGTAACGAGCATATAAATATTATCATCATTGAAGACGAAGTGAAGAAAAAATAAGCCAAGAAGATTGAACTCCAAGAATGTTGGTGTCCGTGGATTTAAGCCGTTGTGATTGCAGGGCTCCATGATGAGATCCACCACAGAACGCGCACTTCGGGGTATTGCAGGGTCATGATCCGTGAGCGAAGCACAAGCATGTGCTACATTTTCCCGCGCTTCCTATAATAGACTTTTTGAGTTTCAAGGAGTTTACATCCTTACAACCCAAAGCCGAGTAAGAGGGGCTCTCACAAAGAAGGCATTTCGACTTGCTGGTCTCCTTAAAACGCTTTGTCTGCGGTTCCTCTCTCCCCCAGGGTCTTTTGGCGGGAAGCCGAGGTTGAGTCGCACTTTTAGGCTTGGTGGGCTGATAAGGTGAATGTTTTTGATGAACTCCGGGCGCACATAGGTTAGGATCTGGTCCACTTTTTCAAACAAGAGGTTGACGCTCACCTGGAGTTCACCCAGTACCCCAATGAGATCGACTGGTTCGGGTTCCTGAAGAATAACCATGAGTTCTCAAACTGGAACCAAGAAAATGGATATTCTAGAGCCAGTAAATTTCCATAGCTAATCAAGACCACACATCTGGATAGTCATAGAGTTCTTGTAACTGACAATTGCTTCCTGGAGATTAGCATCTCCTAGTAATTCTGGCTCCTCTTCACGTGGATCGTTCATCTTCACTGCAAAAGAAAGCTTTCTATTACTTCGTCATACCTCGTTGCCTAGAAACAATATGTCTATATAGAAATCTATATATTTTTAATTTGTGCCCTCTGGAAACTATATAGCTATATATAAATCTATATACATGTGTATAATTTATTATTCAACAATTTATGCTAGTCATGGTCACCAGAGTGAGGCTGGGGAGGAGCCGCTCAAGAACGAACCGCTCTCCAAAACTCTATATAACGTGCTAGAGACCGACAATTTCTTTTCGGTCTAGTATCTGCTTCAATATTTGAATAATCATTATCTTCACATTCTAACATGTCATCTGATTTTTCTCCTAATATTTCAAAGGGTATGAGCAGATTGACAGGTCTTTTTAAGACGTGACCGGTACTACTGTACACGGTCGCATATCTTTCTTTGCAACTCATAATTTTTCCCAGACGCCATGACCCTCTAGGAGTGTTTTCTTTCATAATGAGAACTATCTCGCCCTCTGTGGGACGACGTATACCACGTAGGGTATGTCTCACAGATGATTCGGTTCTGTTTCTCAAGGAGTGCAAATATGAAGTCAGGAACAAGTCCCAAAACTTGTTCAGCAGATGCTCTTGCTGAGTGTATGTACATCGTAATGAGTCTTTCTGAAGTGCTCTGCGGCACTTCATCAGATTCGTAATCGGCGGCGACCGGACCCAAAGTCAACCCCAACGATGAGCCAGGAGAAAGAAAGTCTGAAGGACGGAGTATTCGCTTATCATCACGAATGTCCCCTGACAGCTGTACAAGTGGTCTGCTGTTCATCAAAGTTTCAATCTCAGCGATCACAGTCATCAACTGTTCCACTGTCAGGATCTTCCTCGCGAAACTGCGTTTCAGGTATTGCTTCATTAATGCTACCAGCCTCTCACAATTGCCGCCTTGTACACACAAAAAAACGTATTAATAGTCATACTTTCGAAAGCATGAAAATGGAACTATGTATATACTTCAAAAAGATTTCATCAGGGTTTCAAAAACCACGATTACAGATCCAATGCGTTATCAACCAACTCGGCCCATTCCACCATAAAGAAGATTTTTCTGGCTGCAGTAATCACCGCCTTTTTGGTGCCCTTGATGTGATCGGCTATCCAGTACAAAGCGATCACGCTCTCAGTGTAAACACTGCACTGTATCAGCTGAATTGGCCACGTTTTCTTTATGCTTTTCAAAGCAAAGTGCAACAATTTAACCGCCAGCAGGACTGCTCTCAATTCCAATCCAGGGATGGTTTGAGTCTTCTTCAAAGGCGCAAGTTGGGACCTTGCCATCAAGATATTCGCACCTTGTCCGTGACCAAGTATATCGCGGCACCCATTGCTTTGATTGACGCGTCAGCGAAAGCGGCAAGGGTTACGTGGGGGCTGGCACTCCACAAGCTCCGGAGATTGTTACCTCAAACTTAGAAAGTTCTATTTCGAGCGAATTCCATTAAGCCGCCTGGAGACAACTGAGAGTCCCGACCGTAGCTTCTCTTTCACAGTTGCTGGACAAAAAGCTGGACTGGCAACAGAACTGGAGTCAACCAAATCATCGGGTCGTAAGGGGATGCAAGCTTTTGTAAAACCTGGACTGGCAACAGAACCTGGACTGGCAACAGAACCTGGACTGGCAACAGAAACCTGGACTGGCAACAGAACCTGGACTGGCAACAGAAACCTGGACTGGCAACAGAACCTGGACTGGCAACAGAACCTGGACTGGCAACAGAACCTGGACTGGCAACAGAAACCTGGACTGGCAACAAACCTGGACTGTAAAAGCTGGACTGGCAACAGAACTGGAGTCAACCAAATCATCGGGTCGTAAGGGGATGCAAGCTTTTGTAAAACCTTCCTCTTGGTCAGCTGACCATCTGTGAAAGGCATTTTCACTCTCACTCGGAAAGCATCTTCCATTGAACACCATGGAATTCCGAGAACTTTCTGTTTCCCTATTACTCCCCTGTCTGCTTCTAGGATTGACTGCAAGAAATTGGTATCATTCGACGGAAACTCTCTGATATTCATCTTGATTTTCGCGAACATTTCTTTGGCTACTGAATACATGCTTGTCTTATCAGTCGTGTTATCGCACTCGAGCAGTATGTTGTCCACATAAATATTGTCCAGAAGATGAGAAAGAGTTCTTCTTCCTATTTAAGTGTAGCTTCTGCTCGAATGGGCTTTCACTTGTTCAACGTGATAACAAATGGAAGCTTCTAATACGTATAGACTCTGAGCGATGCCAAACGGTGCAACTCTTAATCTGAAGTGAAGCAAGTTTCTGTCGGACATTGGTCTCGATGGGTCTCGTAGCCACAAGAACCACATCAGGTCTCTTTGCTGAGGATCTATGAGCACTTGCAAAAAGGCTGCTGTTGAGACTGTTGATTAAATTTCGAAGTCTTGCGATCGAACTGAGACGGTTACTGGATAACTTTTGACGGGAAGCTTCCTTGAGGCACTGTCGAGCTTGAATTCTCCGGTTCACTTTCTAGAAGGTTTTCTTGAAATGCTCATTCACTATTGACTCTTCAACGAGTTTTTCGTCTTCTTCCAGATCAGCTCTCATGGAATCTTCGAGCCAAAGAAATTTCTGGAGCGTGTTATTGACTTCTACCTGCTGAGCTCTCCGTTCCGACACATGAGATACCCAGAAAATTAGCAGAAATAGAAAATGAGCCCTCACCCGTTGCGATATATCCAAAAATGGGTGGTATGAGTATGTACTAGGCCACCCGGAAGAGGGATAAGCCTTTTCTTCCAGACAATGGCTCAGAGATAGTCTGTGCATCCCAACAACAACTTCGGTTCAATTGGGTGTGTACGATTCATCCCATTGGCTATGCGCAGCCCTTTCTGTTGAATCAGTGAGATATCCTCTCGAGGTAAAGATCTGCATTCAAATGAGTCCACGAGGGGATCCTCGAAGCCCAAAACTTTCACACTTAACTTGTGTCCGTGAGCGTCTTGTAGGGTAAACTCGTACACCGGGTAAGACTTAGTCCCATCAGACGTTCCTCCTAATCTGGATAGAGAGCTTCTGACCTCTGACACTTTCTGTAGTTGCATCTGCATGTCTACCTTCAACGAAATCAGATTCTCTGATGCTCCGGTGTCTAGGAGAAAATCGACTCCGATTGCTTCTCAGTGTAACTTGGCCTGTTCGCAACCGATTGAGTGACGGTTGACAATCAGGCTTCGCATTCATCCCTTCAACAAACCCTGCCATCACTTGCTTGACTTGGGAGTTTGTCTGAGATTGTTGTCTGGAACCTGCGCTCAAATTCTCTTCTATCGGAGTGTAATTGGTTCCGAATCGGGTTCTCGGCTCAAATCGCATGTGCTCGCCAGATCTAGTAGTTGACTCAAATCGCCTTGGTTCTATTGATCTGGTCCTTGGCTCAGACTGTCTTCGCGCCTCGGTTCGCCGATTATTGCTTTTCGAGTGCTTCGCACTTTGGATCACCTTCATGAAGTCGTAGCACAAAGCCATGTGATGTTGACCAAGGCGAAAGCTGCAGCGGCTCTCACATTCACGAATTGTGCCCCCGGGGTTCAGACATGCTTGACACAGGCCTTTCTGCCGTACCGCCGCGATTCTGTCTTTCCCCAGTCTCACTATCATGCACTCGTGTGGAAGTTTGTGCTTTGCACAGAAGATGCCCGAGTCTCGTGTGCCTGCCCATTTCTCCGTACTCTCGGAGAACATTCCTTTCTCACGCCGGGGTTTCGTAGTATCTTGAGCAACATTCACGGTTTGTTTCGGTAAAGGACGGTTTTTCTGTGAGGTTTGACCGTCCATTTCTACCAGAAAAATTTCTTCTTTCACTATCAACTCTGCTTTGTCAAGGATGTTCTTGTCAGTGGCGGACTCGGAGTTGTATGGATACGTGGCGGAACAGAATGTTTCTTATAGATGGCGGAAACTTCTTCAGTAGCATCTGCTGCAGAACAATGTCATCTTAAATAGCTTGCATAGTCTAGTGACAATGGCCTTCGAAGTCAGAATCATGTTCAACTGGTCGTGCCAAGCTTCGCTCATTGCAGTAACTCCTTCTAGTTGACTAACGATTGCCCTTTCTTCGCTTCTCTTGCTCTCGAAGCACTCCTTCACCAACGCTACTGCATCATCACATGCATCAGATGTGGTTGGAAACTGAGACAGTGTCAACTTTGCTGTCCTTTTGAGAGAGGCAATTTTTTCCACACGAGAAATGTCTTCTCTTGAATGGATCAGTTCTTCGAACTGCTCCCACCACGACGCGAATTCTCCTGTTCTACCATAGAATTCTGGTAAAACAGGCGCAGGAAGTTGGGGAAGGCGAGGTCTCCTTTCCACTAGTTCATTCGAAGCCTGCTGTATCGCAATTGGTTGATACACAGTCTCTCTCGGTTCATTTCCACTATGCTCTAGTGGAACATTGCGCCGACTGACTTCCTGAATAAGGCTTTAGGCATGAATCGGATTTTCAAGACTCGTTCTCGCATGTGAATCATGGCTGCTAGAGTCTCTCCTTTCTTCATAGTCTTCTATGAATAGTGCTAGTAATGTTTGAGTTATATCTACAGTTTTCTTAACTCTGGCTATATTTCTGTTCTCTGAGTCTTCTCTGACCCATGCTTGCATTTCTTTTTCCTTCAGCAATCTTTCTGGCTTAGGTGTGATTTTGCTGATGACTTTTTGCCAATCATCGATCGCCTTTTGAAAGTGTTTCTCTTCCAATTCTAACAAACGGCTTTTCTTTTTCGCCTGACGCAATGCGGCAGAAAGTTAACAGTGTTCGCCTTTCAAAAATTTGGAAACAGAGTTCAATCAAGTCTTCAGTTCGTCTGAAAGGGCACTTGCAGTGTCCTGTTCAACTGAAGGCGAAGAGAAGCTCTCTTCGTGCTCTGCCATGATGGCCAATGCACCATGTTCTGGTGGAAGTGCCATTGTCATTCTTGGTGGTTTGAACATGAACAGTATTCCTTTCTGTTTACAACAGAAGTTCAATGAACAGTATTCCTTTTCTTTATTCAACAATGATCTACTTAACGGCCAATAAAATAACTAAGAGCAACTTACTTTGAAACAGTTACGAGAAAAGGTTACGAGAAAGGCTACGAGAAAGGTTACGAGAAAGGTTACGAGAACAGAGGATGGGCCACTAACTAATCCTAGCTAAGCAGTTAATTAATAAATGCTATGAACGCGTAAGTATGCGACCAAATACCTAAATCAGCTAAGCTCGAAGGTGTAGTTATATCTATTCAAAGTGTTTGCTATACGTAAAACGAACGGAAACACACAACTCCCATTTAATCGACCTCTAGCAGATATGAATCTCATTTCACATCTTTCGAGATGCGTATCGGAAAATAAACCCCAGTGAGTGAAGCGCTGGGGTGAGATATGGCGCGTTAAAACTATTTCAACTTTTTTTGTAATCTAAAACAGTCACGCTTGCATTCGATTTTCCAAAACTTCTTCTTATAGGTTTCCAAAACTTAAAGATTTGGCGAAATTGATTTAATTTTAGATCTCTTGAGTAACTTCTTCTGAATCAACAAGGAAATATCAAATGAAGCTTCTTAGGGCCAGAATGAGGAGCATGTTGAGGTATAAGGGTGGTTAAAACATCAGATAGTACATGAATACGTTGCTCAATGGTTAAGGTGGGGAAAACAATTGTCTAATCAATCGAGTAAATCAAACTATCGATGACGGTTTTTGCATTACTCCACTGGGGTAGTAACTCCCTTGGAGGTGAGTGAATTGAGTTGTCAGTAATGAAAAAAAGTTCACGGAGAGGTTGTGGCTTGTCGAGCAAGAATATATAAATATCTTCTAGAATAATTCTTTCTTTTGAATTACCTTAGTAACAGAACATAAATTTGAGAAACTCGCTTTCCTTCCAGCTTGTTTCAAATTCTTCTCCATCTGCCTTCAAAAAAGCTATTCTAAGTTATATGACGCAGAACGCGGTAGCGCGGGCCATGAGCGTGCAATAGAAATTTGTAGAGTCAGAATTGTCCAAAACTTTGATGAAAGGGGTTATCAATCACGGGGATTAATATGGTTTATTTGTTTCTTTAATTGTCTTTTTAATAGCGAAAATTGTGCTTGGAAATCGTGAATTTTTAAGTCAAGGTAAATCGTGTCGGGTCCTCTTTTGAAGATAACTAGGCCGAATGAAAAGCTTTCGACTTCATTATGTCACATTAAAAAGGCCTTTTCCTAACAGAGTTTGTTGTAGGACATTTCTGCCTAACAAACTTGTAATACAACGTATTTAATTAAACATGAACGATTTTGGTGAAAACGCGCTTCGAAAGCGTGTCGTTTTATGAATCTTTCGGTAAAGCGTTCCTTTCTTGTCTGCCTTCATGCGCGTTCATAGTTCGTCGTAAACAAAGTTAGTAGGAGTGTTGATATTGACTGCGACACATGTTTCCAGGTCAATTTTGTACCCAGTAAGGAGTTTTCAAGCACAACAAAAAACAATTTTCTCCATGCAACTACAATGACTCAGTTGTGATCAGCTTGAAAAAGGATGAACAAAAAGTTTATTCAAAAATGCAAAAGCTAACTAATGAAAAAAGTAATGATCATATCTCTCGAATTAATCTACTTTCGAACTCTCTTCTTGGACACAACCTCGGGAACCTCTCGCTGGAGACCCCTCTCTTCTTCCTCTTCGCGCACTCCACGCCTCCGCCTCTGTCTCGTCCACTTTCCTATCTCACAGCTCCAGAAGACATCTATTGATTTTTCCCGTATCTGCTTCTGTGTTAGCAATCTGCTTCGTGAGAACCACATCTTTCCTCCGCTCTTGGCCACATTCATTTACTGAATAATCTTCTTTGCATCCGCTCGCACTTCTTCCGCCCTGCACTTTGTTACGGTGTTATCCACAAATAACTTCGCCTCAGGTACAATTGACGGTGGCTGCTTACTCTTCTGTGCTCATCCGTGTTTTAGAAGAGTGGGATTTTTCCTCTTTCTCAAGTTCATAACCTCAGTTGTTGCGATGCGAATCTGCAGAGATACAAAAGTCACAACAAGTGCGAAGTCCGAGTGCGACGTCCGTGTTGGTTTCTTCCGAGTGCGATAGTCCAAGTGTGACGTCCGTGATGATTTCTTTTTTTTCCGGAGCGAGCGAGTGGTTTTCTCTCCTGATGTGAGCATCATGAAAGAAACACTTTGTTATCAAACACTGGCTTCTAGTTGAGTTTCTCGAGCAATTTCTGTTTATAGATTAACATCTTACGAATTTGCGAGAGAAGCGACAAAATCTTCATCATTATTTATTCGATTGGAAGGGTTCGGGTCAATAGACACAGGTAGTCCACAGATGACCAGTGATCGGAGTCGAATGTTTTTCTTAACATCGGTTTCTGAATCAACAGGTGAAGTTACCACTTCGGAGATATACATACGTCTGGAGTCCGCCTCGGAAGAACTTATGCACAATCGTTGTCGACAATGTGATGATGAGCTTAGAAATGGTTTCCCATATCCATCTGGGAACACCAGTTGGAGGATCACTGTTGGCGAAAAACAGGGTTTCCGTGACGATCGATGAGAAGTGGTTAACTTTCCAATTCCAAAAAAAAACGAGAATGGGCTGGAGAATTGTTGATGTTTAGAAGATCGAGTCACAAGCAATTTTTCTCCAAAAAATTGCAGAGCGATATCGAAGTTAACCAATCACGGCATGGAAATAGGGCAGTCGCCATTCCCATCGCCATTCCATTAGCCGTGGTATGGGCCTTAAAGTGTGCATTATATTGTGTGCGTGTGTAGCTCAATGGGAAAGAGCATTCGTCCGGAATGCGAAAGGTCGCGGGTTCGGTTCCCGTCACACCACACGATTTTGCACAAGTTTCTGCGAACAATCCGCGTCTCCGATCGGTATGAAAATCCGTTGCTTGAGATCAACGAGGAGTAGGGAATACTCTAATTTACACCATTCACGATGATATTCTGCCAGGAAGTATTATTTTCTCTCTATGGAATTACATTATCAGAAACAGTGAAGCCTTGCTTCAAACATTTGCTTCCTCTGCTTCCTCATACATGTTAGATTACTGCAAGAAATGGCAGTTGGACATTGCGGAAAAAAAATGCAATATACTCTATGTAGGAAAAAAAAACCCACAACTAAATTACTTCGTTTCTCCTTCTTCCTCATTCAAATCTTCTTCTTTCATTCGAGATCTTGGTGTTCTGATTGATTCAGATCTCAGCTTCCGTTATCATTATTCTTCAGTTGTTAGAAGATCCTTAAATATTGTATATTGTATTTTTCGCATTTTGAAGTCCAAAATAGCTGCGATTTATATTAGATGCTTCAAGACATATGTTTTACCAATTTGTGAGTTTTGTTCTTCTGTGTGGTCTCCTTTTATTAAAAAAGACATTGTCCAGATTGAAAAAGTGAGTCATATGTTCACCAAGTTGTTACACTATCGTTGTGTTGATTTCCATTCTTCGTCTCCCTTTCCAATTTATGAAGCTCGTCTCATTAATTTTTCGTTGCACAGTCTCTATTATAGAAGAGTATGTAATGATCTTGTTCTTGCTTTCAAATTCATTCGCTGTGAAATGACTGTGACTATAAGTAACCTTTTCACGTTTAAGCCTTGTAATGGTAGAGTAGCTCCATTCAATTTTCACATCCCTAAAGCGAACCGCTCTCAATATTTCCACTCCTTCTGTGTTCGAACAGCCCGTTGGATGTGTAAGCTACCTCCTGAGTTAATGAACAGCCCTAATTCTAAAATCTTTAAGAAGCGTCTGTATTCTTTCCCAGTCTTAGAGTTTCTAAGATTGAGCGTGTCCAATATCTAAATTTTCCCCATTGACTATTTGATTTCTCTTTTTTTGTTGCTTCCTTTAGATTATTCCCCTCCCATACCACCTTAACTTATTTTTGGAAAACTCGGGAAGAGATCGCAAGGCAGCTTCACCTCCACTTTCATCGGCAGCACATACCCTTGGGCCCTGTTCACGGCGTACCTGCAGTGTTCCTCCTCCACTGTGATCCGTCTCAGAATACAGACGATGCCGGGGCTTGGCAATCCCCGAGTGTACAATGTAACAGTGGTCCTTGGGTATTCCTCCGCTTCTATTCTCCTTCAACTGCTTATGAAGGAAGACAACGAAGTCCCATCTTCAGCCCTCCTCTCTAGCATCCTCTTGCTTTCTCACTAAGTTATTGTTCTTTTTTAGAAGTTTTAATTCTGTTCTTGCCTCTTTACTATGACCTCGTGATGTAATGTCTTTTTTTTTGTTCTTCTCTCCCTTTGTGGGAAGTGCGTTCTAATTATTATTTGTTCTCTCGACTCATTTTAGTGTCACACCTAATGGTGTAAATGAATAAATAAATAAATAAATAAATAAATAAACGGAAACAACCTAGAAGACGCGAGAAATGGAGAGGTGAGGAGGGAGCAGATGTTGCTTATAGCCCCTTCATTTGATGAAGTCTTCTGGAGCCTTAAAATTCAACTTTTCACTTTGCAGAGATTACTTTGCAAAGTTAAAAGTTGAATTCTAACGCTCCATTAGTGAACAGGAAGCAAAGACAGAGAGAAGCAGAGAGGATATTGGAGAGGGAGAGTGAGAAAAAAGACGCTTGACAAACAATGCGTATGAAGGCAGACAAGAAAGGAACGCATTACCGAAAGATGATGAGACGTCGCGCTTTCGTTGCGCGTTTTCATCAAAACTGTTTAAGTTTTATTAAAACACTGTTATAAATATTACAAATTAGTTCAGAAAAAAGTACTACAACAGACCTAGTTATGAGAAAATGCCTTTTTTCTTTAATGTGAGATAATGAATATTTAGTGAATATTGCATATTTGTGCATTGTAAACCAAGGCACAGAAAACCAGTAGTAATTTTTTATCGGTATGTAACATTAACGTCTTTGTTAGCAATGATGTTGTCTACATCTGGTACGAAGTGAATTCGGAAGCTTTTTTATTTGGCCTAGTTATCTTCGAAAGAGTGCACGACACGGTTTTATTTGAAAAATTCCTCAATTTCACAGCACGATTTTCACCATGGAAAAAGACAAATCATGAAAAAGAAGATCAACCATAACATTCTTTGTGATCGAGTACCCCTTTGATGACAAAATAAATTTCTATCGCACGAAGTATTCAACGCGAGATCTGGTCCACCGCGTTCCGCGTCATATCTACCCTAAGTCGTTGCTATACAAAAGACCAAAGAAAAAAACGCGACCCACATTTTTTCAGCCTTCAACAGATATGTATCTCATTGCACATCTTCCGAGATGCATATCAAAAAGAAAAGGCGGACTAAAAAAAGACTAATTTGTAATATAACAGTGTTTTAATAAAACTTAAACAGTTTTGATGAAAACGCGCAAATTTTTTTTCCAAACAGAAAGTTTTGATTCTCAAAAGCTTTTTGTCGAGAATCTTTGTTTTGAATAGAATATATCATTCGTATACAAAAGAGAATAACTTTTTTTTGCAAATAACCAGCCTTGTGGCAAAACACGAGCTCACCTGAAATAAAATACAGGCACACGTTAAGTGTCGTCCACGACCGCTTGCCGCGTAAGACATAGCTTATGGTTTCATCACTGTTGATAACACTGATCAAAATATAGATCACAGTGAAGTGCGTGAGCTCATTGTTCCATCAACAAGCTCACTCTGGCTATCTGACCTCCAAGAAGAGCAGTGTAAGAGAGCGGTGAGATATGACACCGGGGTCGAGAAGTATAAAAATTTTCCAGGTCAGGCTATTCTCATTACGACTATTGTGCTAGGTATTAACAGGATGTAATTGTAAGCAAAACGTGCAAAGACGATGTTTTAGCTTAAAAAAGATAACAAATTTGAACATTCCGAAGTTTTACAAGCTTTCAAAACAATCACATACAGAAAAGCTCAAACTCATTATAAAGCAGCAATTAGAAAATCAAACAAAATTAAACGTTTTCCAAGTGTTTTTCTACTGTTTTTGATTCAAGAACCGTTGAAAAGACTCTTACGCGTCTATCGGCTCGCCAAGGCTCGACATCGCAACACCTTGGAACTCCAGAGAGCAGCCACGATAAGGGTTGAACGAGGAAAGCTCTTCACTCACCCTTTAAAAGTCAGAAACAGGTGGCCCGAACATTTCTAAGAAATGAGCGGCCAAGATTTTGAGCACCCTCCCATCGCCACTTCCCACCCGTGCCAACCATCACGGCCGAGAAAGTAAAGAAGGCACTCTCTAAGATGAAGACTGGGAAAGCGGCTGGAACGGACGACATAGCCACCGAAGCCTGGAAACTTGCGGGTGATGTTGGACTGGCACATCTCGTTCACGTGTTCAGCAGCATCGTTAAGCAAAACCAATTTCCTCATAACTAGCGCTACTCAACTACCGTTCCAGTCTTCAAAGGAAAAGGCGATGCCAGAGTGTGCAGCAACTACCATCCAATACGTCTTCTCAACCACACTATGAAGATATTTGAGAGGATACTGGATTCACGCATACGAGATATCGTCAATGTCCCAGCTCAGCAATGCGGGTTCGTGAACTGAAGAGGCACAACAGATGCAATATTTGCACTCCCTTTACACGTCGAGAAGCACGCAGAGAAAAGATCACCTCTCCATCTGACCTACCTCGACTTGGAAAATGCGTTCGTCCCCTCATGATCTTATTTTATATGCACTGCTAGATCATCAGGTTCCTGAAGAGTACATTCGATGGACAATGGCGATGTACGATGATTCGAAGAGCACTGTCAGAACTCCGGTCGGCATCACAGAGCCATTCGCAGTAAACGTAGGAGTGTACCAAGGAAGTGCTCTGTCTCCCCTTCTCTTCATTATGGTTATGGATACCGTCACGCTTCCTTTATTGAATCCGGCTCCGTCAATCATCGCATACGCCGACAACATTCCCCTTGTTGCACGTGCCGAAATGCACCCAAGAATGGAATGACGCTCTTAGTAGGCATGGCTTACGCCTCAACATCAAGAAGACCGAGTACCAGAAAATCGGAGTGCAAATGACTGGAACTGTTCACATCAGCGGTGAACCGCTTCTGAAGACCGCCGAATTCAATTACCTTGGTTCTTGCATCTCCTCGGGCTTGTCAACGAATGCAGTGGCACGCCGAAAAGTAAATGCAGCTTGAATGAAATGGAGAGAAGCTACAGGTGTCCTCTGTTATAGAGATATCACAGCTGGCATATTCGGACAGATGTATAAAACAGCGATCCGTCCCGTGCTTATCTATTCGACGGAGACCTGGCCTACAACGCGTGTAACCGAGAACATTATCCACACGAATGAGATGAAAATGTTACGCTGGACATTAGGACTGACTCGCCGAGATTGTGTGCGTAACACGATTGTGAGAGGAAGACTCGGCGTGGCTCCTATACAAGACAATATGCGAGAAGGGAGAGTTAGATGCTATGGACACGTGATGCGAATACACGCGAACAACACGCTCTTGACATGGAAGTACCAGGCAAACGCCCGCGAAGCAAACCGAAGACAAGATTTTTGGATACGCTCAACCAAGACTTGCGCCTTGCAAGACTCCACTCGGAAAACGCATCGGACAGATGTGAACAATTTTTTGAAAAAGCTTAACATCAAAATTTCCTTTTCTTTTGTGAATACTCACCATTATCTGTTAAAACTGTAATTGAAATTTTCTCTGTGAATACCTGAATCATTATTTTAAATACTGAAACACACTGTTAGTCATCCTTTGTCATACACGGTCATACGTTACTTGAACAACTGAAATAAAGAATTGAATTGAATCTGTACGTCAGAAATTTTTTGAATGTCCTTCAGCAAGAAAATACTTTCCGGATTACGGCTAATTTTTCTGATTAAGGTGAGTTACGAAGCAGGACTCTTCATAGAGATCTTCTTCAGTAAGATGTTTTTCACTATCCCAAACCAAATTGGACTGAGGTTACCTCAAATGATTTCTTCATAACTGACTATGTTTTCATTTAACGATTTGCAAAAAAAACATTTCACCGATGTTTCGGGTTTCAACTTAGACTGTCGTGTTTCAGTTCAAAACTTGAAAAAAAAAACAACTTCTGTTGTGTTTTTAAACTTCTTTGAAAACAGCTCAGAAGCGTGTTTCGCTTAGTTACCGCTTTCCAAGTATGTATATTCGAGTTCTCTCAAGTTTCAGCTCCCTATAAATGTGAAAAAAGAGAATATGAGTATTTTGTTGATGCGCTCAGGCATTCCGTTATACTCTATCTGTGGACTGATCGAGATGCGTGGCCCTTCAAGTACGCCCCGGACCTTCTTGCAATGCATCCAGTCAAGCCTTCTTTCTTAACTGGCCATGCAAGAACAATGGTCTGCTCCAAAATAATCACCGTAATGCAAAACAAGATATTCATTTGAAACGAAACTCTTTATTTATAGACGATGAAGTAATCATGCTCAAAACTCCAATTTTTTTTATATTTCTTCTCTTAAAAATTGGTTGTTCAACAACTACTCGAAAGTAGAATAACTTACTGAAATGATGCTGTTAATCATATGTAGGCAAGTTCAGTGTTTCGATTAGAATACAGTCTGTAAGGAAAGGCTCAGCGTGAATATACCGGTAGAAGGAGCAATGACAGTAGTGAACAAGTTCATCTTGTGAAATTTAAGAACCTATTGTTGCTCCCGGTCTTTCTACTAACTAATTCTTCTCCGCCTAACTAACTCCAAAAAATCTCCACCCTTGAATGTAGACAACTTTCGACCTATCGCAATCACGCCCACACCTTCTAAAGTTTTCGAACGCATAGTTCGTGATAGGATAACAAAGTGGATGGACATGCATTCTATAATTTCTGAAGAGCAACATGGTTTCGTTCCTAGAAGATCAGTTCAATCTCAGCTTCTTTCGGTAACTAATAGTTGGACGAGAGCCCTCGACCAAAGTAAATCTGTCGATTGTCTCTATTATGACTTGACTAAGGCTTTTGATGTTGTCTCGCATTGTAAACTTCTCCACAAACTAGAAAGTTTAGGCATTCGTGGAAATCTTTTGAGATGGACTAGAAGTTTTCTAACAGGACGTTGTTTCAGTGTTAAGGTCAACCGAACATTTAGTGACACTAGAGAAATATCATCTGGAGTCCCACAGGGATCGGTTTTAGGGCCGCTATTCTTCTTGATCTATATCAACGATTTGCCTCGAATTTTTTCCAACTTACCCTCAGTTAGTATTCAGCTGTTCGCTGATGACATTAAGTTGTATATTTCTTATGATGAACTAGGTGCTCAAATCGCTAAATCCCAACTCTGTTTAGCAATAAATCAATTCGATAGGTATTGCGATACATGGCAGTTGGCAATAGCTGAAAAGAAATGCAATGTTCTATATTTAGATAATAAAAACCCATGCTCAACCTATTATGTAAGTCCAAATACTCTTTTCACGAAATCAACCTCTGTTAGAGATTTAGGTATTTTAATAGATGATTCCCTGTCTTTCAAATCACAATATGAGCTTTTGTGTCGGAAGGCATTACAAACAGTTTATGCCTTATTCAGAATTATTTCATGTATCACACCAGATATATATGTAAGATGTTACAAATCATATGTTCTACCGATTTGTGAATTTTCTTCATCGGTTTGGTCTCCTCATTTAAAAAATGATATTAGGAAAATAGAGAAGGTCCAGCATATATTTACTAAACTTCTCTATTTTAGATGTAATTTAAACTACTCTCCTAATATTAGTTATGAGAATCGTTTGAATACTTTAAATTTGACCTCTCTATATTGTAGGAGAATCATTAATGATCTCACTTACGCTTTCAAAATAATCCGAGGTGAAGTTGATCTTAAAGTTAGTACCTTTTATGTGTTCAAACCGTGTAATGGTAGAACATATTGTATTGTATCTGAGATTACACTTTCCATGCGAACATAGAAATTTTTTTCTTCAAAAACTATTTTAGCCAGGAGAGTAGTGAATCGATAATTTCGTAGTGATAGCATTTATGCAAAAGCTTAGGTATGCTTATTGTATCGAATGCTCTGCTGAAGTCTGAATAAATAACATCTGTAGTGCATTAGTAAGTGAAGAAGTCCAATCGTCTTCACATACGAGAAGGTTGGTAACTGTGGAAACTGTGAATGCCCCCCTTCTGAAACCATGCTGGTTTGGAGGAATGAAGGAGAACTTTGATAAATGATCAACTAAGAAGTATTTTTGTGTTGATGATGAAATACGATTTCCTCCACGAGCACAGATAACATTTATAGGCGTCAACATTATAGCCGTTTTATTGTACTAGGTAAAGATTTTTCCAATGAGAGTCCGTGTTCAACAAAAGCATAAATTGATATAAATTATTCATCTGAAAAAAAACAAGATAAGGCAAAAATTGTTATTTGCAAATGTTTTTAAAATTAGGTTGGCGTGTCAAAAAAGTTAAACGTTTCCCTTTCTTTAGTATTGTTTAATGTTTATTGTTTATTACGTGCAGTGTAGATCAAAACATACAGAGAGCACGTGGTAATAAGAGCAAGTACTGGATCGTAATTAAAAGCAAATAAAGGTAGTAAAAGCAATTAACACGTGGTAATAAAAGTAATTAAAAGGAAACACGTGATAATAAAAGCAGTTACTGAAGACATTGCAAATCTATTGAGAAGAACAAAATTATTATTCACAGAAGTTAGTAGAACTTTCATTAAAATAGGCAGGTGTTTTGCTTTTAAAAAAGGAAGAAATTTTGCTCAGAAAAGGTAGACATTGAACCAAAATAGGAAGACGTTTCACTAAAAAAGGTAGACACACGTTTACCTATTTTAGATACACGTCACTGATTCAGGTAGACCTTTTTCTCAAAAAAAGATAGACGTGTGATTTAGGTAGAATTTTTTTCAGAATAGTTAGACGTCTTTTTCGAAAAAAAGTAGACTTTTTGCTAAATTAGGTAGACATTCGATTGAAATAGGTAGATATGTAATTGGCATAAAACAGCTAGTTATAAGATATACACTCATATTTAAAATTTCAGTCATTTTGCACATTGTAGTAGATTGACTTGTGTTATAGATGGAACATTTGCCTGTCTATCTGTCTTCTCAATCAGAAACATCTCTTTTGAAATTCTTTATTACCATAGCTTGTAAGGTCATCGCTTATATGGAATCATGAGATAGAAAGGGAAATAATGTCGAATAATGGGGAACAAGATAATCAATTTTCATTGGTGTCCACTCTTGTTGTTGACAACAGATAGTTCGGTAGGGCTATGAGATTTGAGAGGTCGATCTCTTCTAGAGCCTGGCCGAATGCTTCGATATAAGACGATGCTGTGAATAATTTTCGCCAAAATGCTCAAAATGTTGTTCCTCAGCCAAAAACTTTATTTTGCCAAGATTTCGTGTATGCGAACTTGGGAGAAGGAAATTCCGATATTAGTCTTTTTTTGCTGCCAAAATGGGGACGAAGAATCGGCCACTATTTCGCAGTGCCAAATGATGAATGCCTCTGTGGCCAAGTTTTGTTCCTGCCAAATCACGGACAATTTTGTTTTTCCTTTGTGACATGTTTTGGCACTGCCAAACTCGGCTCTTTTTTTGAACACTTTTTGTCCGTTGAACACAACTCTGCAACGACCACATATTAACCACTTCTAGCGACGTACCCCAACCGAGTTTAGCAAACTCGGTTGAGGTACGTCGCTAGAAATGGTTGGTCTGTGGGCGTTGTAGCTGCTGGTATTGCATCTCAGCCTTTTGGATGAGATCAAAGTCTAGTATTGGCACTCCCCAAAGATTTGCTGAGAGCGATCCTCCATCATCCCAGAAATAAGGCTAAGGAGTTGCAGGGGCTACAAAAAAGCCCGATTGTTGCAGTGACAAAACAAGGACAAACAAAAACCCGATTTTGGCAGTGATAAAACAAGGACAAACAGAAACCGGATTCTGGCAGTGACAAAACGAGTACAAAGTAGAAAGCTTGTTTTTTGACGGTTTTTCTTGGCAGGCCCGTCAAAACGCATGTTATTTGCTGCCATTTATCATGGCGCTTTTTTCCGTTTCTTGCCATGAAAAAGCTTGGTTTTTCAATTGAAATCTGCCCGAGGAACAAAATTTTGAGCATTTTGGCGAAAATTACTCCCAGCATCGTCTTATATCTTGAATCTCTTTAAAATTATCTGTAACTTTATTCCATAAAGCGATTGCTCTAGAAAAGAAAGAATGTGGGTAATTGTATCGTGTGCTAGAAGAGATCGACCTTCTTCCTTGATAGGATTATAGAAGAATGTGATGCTCTCCCTTCTTTTTTATCTCGTCTTTTCTTAAGGTCGAGAAGCTTTGAGGTGAAATTGATTTTCAGACTTTTTCTTCTTTATCTTTTGTCAAATTAGTAGTTGCCCTATAGCTACTTATCATACTTCCATTGTTATTACTATTCGTTTTCAATTACACTTGTTCGTATTAATTATAGAAAAATGTGTCATTGAAGAGTTCAGCCTTTCATACTTTGGTAATGATTGTCTTCCCTCCTCGCTCATGCCCAGGTTAAGTTTACGCAAACGAGGACTTACGGCTAAGAAACAACACCGTATTGAACCACCACTCGCATAAACGCTGTTTGAAAGTAAACATGCACTGCTACTTATATCGATTTTCAACGCGACATATAATAGTTTCAGAGTTATCAAAACAAGGTACCAACTCATGTTGGGCTCAAAAAAGTACGGTACCAAGAGACAATCAGGATACCAAGTTATCCGGCTGTGTGCCGTCTCATCAGTCGAGATTGAGTTATTCTGACCGGTATATCAATCAATGCAAACCTTCAAGTTGTTTTTCCTCGCTATATCTCCTCGTTTCTCTCGTTTTATACACGGTAACCATCAACGAAAATAGTTTAAGTAAGTTTTAGAGAGTTTCTTAAATGCTAATGTGCAAAAAAGGTATAAAAGAATGAATAGATAAGTTTTTCTCACACAAGTATCCAGTGAATGCGGTCAGTATATATATATTATATATATGAATATATATATATATACCTTTCGAAAACAATCAAAAACAGAAGCTTGTATTTAAAAAATTTTTTGGTGATGATCTATTTTTCACGTTGAAATCATTCATACGAATCTGATTCAATTTCTGATGTTCGAATTGTATTGCATGAGTGGATGTTTTGAATGGAAAAAATATGATTTTATCAAGCTAGTCTCTCGACTTCTTATTTGCTCCAGAAACATAGAATACATATCTACCAAATATCAGAGATACTCAACCACTCCGACCTTTGGGGCCAAATCAGGTTCTTCGTAGCGATACGAAACGAAAAGAAAACACACGTTCATGATGTTCTTCAAAGGTGACATTGAGTATACCCTGTTGAAAAGTTTTCTAAAGAATGAGTAGGCGAAGGAGAGTTGGTGAAGAGAGAATTCAGATTATTCGGAACCAAGATTATTCGACGAAAAAATGTACAAATAACGAAAAACAATCTTAGCTGCCGTTTTGCATCTATGACCTATTGTCATATGCAGGTAGTAATTGTTCTATAGCAATGATCTGTTGTTGTTTTTTTAATACTAAGCCTAGGCTTGGCCTTACTACATATAACGCGCAAAATTTGAATCGCATAGACTTTAACAAACGAAACATGATTTAATCACAGCACAAATGAAGCTTGCTAATGGAGCGGAATCGAACACATTATTGTCTGAGTGGAGCTTTGCTACAAATAACACTTCCGAGGCCATTTTGTAAATCATTGCGTAACGTTTTTTTTTTTTACAACATAGGTTCTTAAAATCTATATATGAAATACTCTATAGAGTTATGACTCAACCATAGGATGTTTTGGTTTGTGACCAACTTTCATAGTTGTTACACATGTTGAAAAAACAAAACTTTTAACATGACATCATGAAATGAAAAAAACATCAAATCATGAAATGCTTTTTTGTCACAGAGCTCAATGAAATTAGTTAGTAGAAAGACCGGAAGCAACAATAGGTTCTTAAATTTCACAAGATGAACTTGTTCATTACTGTCATTGCTCCTTCTACCGGTATATTCACGCTGAGCCTTTTCCTTACAGACTGTATTCTAATCGAAACACTGAACTTGCCTACATATGATTAACAGCATCATTTCAGTAAGTTATTCTACTTTCGAGTAGTTGTTGAACAACCAATTTTTAAGAGGACATATCGAGCTTGAGTCTAATATTAGTGGGCTATCGCATGGAAAAAAAGGTAATTGCCGGGGCGAAACTGAATTCCAAAGAACACATTGCAGTGGGGACTGAAGGCTATACGGTAGGCTCGAAGTCTTTTCTCTTTATTAACACATGCTCATGGAGCAATTGTGTCGTGAATGGAGCAAAAACTTACATTCGAAATTGATTGATGTGCAAGATTTGTAACAGAAGAGTGATTAAAAATAAGAACTAAGGTAAGACAGTTTCCTTTTTTCACCATATGGTTTATTATCATCGTCCGTGTCATATATCCATTCCGCTCCATTCGCTATCGCGTACAAGTAGCCAGCGTTCTTTCTCGTATAGCTGTTCTGGAACAAAAGCTCCTGAAGATTTGATACCATCAGTTTTTTTCAGCATAGATTAAACAACGAATGTAAATATATAAAAAAAAAGTACTTGAAAACCTCACCGTCGGTAAACTGTAAACGCTCCGAAAACCCATATTCCGTTGAGTTTCAAGTGACAAGAAATGGACGCCAGGTAGTTTCCAGTCGGGGGCGTTTTTGAGTCTCCCACCACCACTAGCGTCCACTCGGGGAAACTTGCGAGACGCTTCAAAGTGATGGAATCTTTCGATTTTTTAGTTAAACTTATTGAAGTGACCAACGCCAAGATTGGTCTTGTTTTGAACACGCTCTTAATTATTAAGAAAAACAAAAATGAAATACCTTGACGTCCTCCGAGGGATAATTGACTGAATTGACCACGATTCATTTATTCTTCAACTTTGTAGTGGAAATCGATCTGAAACAACTTTTCAACCATTCTGCTGTAACATATGTGTTTAAATTAATTCCTGTAGATGTGATATGAACTTCAAGTTTTTACTCAGCCCGAAGGTTTTTGCTCATATTTTTGTACTGTTTTAAAACCAATTAACTATGAATTGAGATAATAACCACATACTGACAATGATTCCATCTCACTCTCTGCTTTCACTGAAGTTTTCGTCTCATTTGATGTCATCCATGATTTTTCTCGTATTCCTCTCGTCAAAAAAGAGTCTGGACGCCATAAAAACTCTTTGTCGAACAGCTAAAAAATATCATCAAAATGCAACATCGTTTTGAAGACTCAATTCACCTTTGGAAGTCAGTCAAATCTCCAAGAAAAACCATTCAAGCGTTCAGAGTTTCACCTGAAGTGAACATTGAAAACTTTTATAACTTTGAAAAAAATACACCTGAAATTAGAAAACCGAAGTTTTTTTTGGTTGATAGCTGACCTCAAAATAGAAGAGGCAGACCAGAACTGCTGCTAATGAGATGCAAACGAAGAAAAAAGGCTTTGTAGGGTTTTTCATTCATGCAGTTATTTACCTGTTCAAGAAAAATAGAGAGTTCCAAACCATTTTTTGTTTTGGATTTATTTGGCCAGAATGATGAGTAAATCTATTATTGATGAGTACAGCACATAATGGATCGGAATTGTCTCAAACCATGTTTTCATCATCGAAATAAGGTCATCCATCATCCAAACGAATAAGGTAGAGAAAACCGAAAAAAGCCGAATAAACATTTTAAATCTAGAAATTGCGAAGATTTTCCACTTGAAGAGAGGAATCTAATCGAATATCTCAAATTAAAAAAAGTTTCCAAGTCTAAAATGCTTGAAATGGGAAGAGATCTCATATGATTATTTCGTTTATTTCGAATTAGCTACGCAAAAACTAAGAAGATTTAACCGCCCCTCGGTTTGTAGAAAATGAGTTCAATGTAACCTACTGGGGCTTTACATAATAGGACATCAAACATCTATAGACAGCCAAGCATACGACGAAATATAATAAAAACGCGCATCAGAATAAAGAAAATCACTGATAAACAAATGTATGGAACTTATCGCATAAACGGTGAATACTCGGAAACCACCGAGTCAAAATACACGGATCGGTCAGCTCCATGAACGATTGCAGCAGCGTAGATTGAATTCAGAGAAGCAACATAGTTCTTCATCATAAGACGATCCAGGTAGGCATACATGTTAGGAAACTACGTTTAAAAAAACCAGCCACTAGTTTTCCTGTTACGGCTATGTGTACACTTTCACTCCTCGAAGGCAGACTTAGAATAAAACTGTACGAATTAAGCTACTGCATACAATTCAATCTCTATCCACACACAGATTAGGCAAAGTCTTGCCATTCTATCTTGTTCGCCATGACTGGAATGGTCGACTTTCCATCCGCTCTCTGCCCTATTCATTTCGTCTAGTTTACAAGATGCAATCTCGCTTCAACGAGGAATTACACACCTTGAAGCTGTATCGTCATAGTCCCTCACCGCCCTCTCACACAATGCTACCACTGGAGTAGGACCGACCAATCACTCGCAAGTTCTTTCCGTAATCACCGTTGACCCCTTCGACCTCATATGGTATCAACTCTTTCGATCTCATGTTTCCACTCACATGGAAGACCCCCTTCCTTATACCTTAACACGCATTTTCCACGCGTAATAAACTCAAAACTCAAAGTCAATTTAAGATATGCTAAAAGCATTAATTCATGAAAATCATTCCATTCGAAAGCAATGAACCTCGTATTTAAAAGTGTATTCAGCTTTGCCTTTTTATACATTTGAGAAGAAGCTGAACCAGTAGGCAGTTAATTAATTAATGCTATGAAAGCGTAAGTATGCGAGCAAATACCTAACTCAGCTCAGCTCGAAGGTGTAGTTATATCTATTCAAAGTCTTTGCTATACGTAAAACTAAGGAAACACACAACTCCCATTTAAGAGAAATTAAGAGAGAGTTTGAGTTCATTGGACTCGGTCACGAGAAGTAAGGGTTGAAGTTAAGAGTAGCGACAAAAGAGCACTTCCAAGTCTGTTTTACGACTAATTTGTCTTCTGAGGAAATCTACTCTTAAAGGTTTTTTCTTGCTCTTCGTGTCTTGTCGCTCATTAAACGTTTCCTTCTTCTCAAATTACCTTTCTCCTGTGAGTAAACTTTCACTGCAAAGCACACGGCTGAGGGAAATAAGGAATCAACCAGTAGAGTAACGAAACACGGTAGAAAACGGAGAAATTTCTGAGCTTTTAGTAAACTATGTCAGCAAACGCAGAAATTCCGGTTGAAGCTAACAAACCGCAGCAGCACCTTTACATCTGAAGAAACAGAACAAATAAGAAAAAAGAAAAAGTTGAGGCCGTCTTTTAGAGGGAGAATGGCAGGGAATTAGGATGGCAGGGCCTACTGTAAAATTTCACAAGTTCAGTTTTATTGTTGTTTGTTTACCTTTTTGGGCCTCGAGCCTTCTTAATTCATTTATTTAATTGTTTTAGTTTATTAATTCTCAATCACTAGGTTTAATTACCCAAGTTTGAGAACCGACAGGATCCTCAAGCTGCTCCGTTCAAGTTGTGAAGCGTTCACGTGTTTGTTGGTTTGTTTGGCAAAAAGTTAAAGAATAAACTTATTCTTGTGAACCATTCATCTGAGCCAATACATTTTATTCAGTAATATGATTTTCCTCTATTCTTACTTGAGAATATCGCGTAAAGGTAAGAGTTATTCTACTCTACTTGAAGGCTCCCCTCAATATTGTTTTTAGGGTGCATCGCAATGAATCCGAGACAAATCTGTCAGCACTTAATGTCAATTGCAACATTCAATTATCACGGTTGCGTAAAACAGAGAAATAAGCAATTTTCACAAAAGAAAAATCGAAACCCACAATTATAAAGTCAGCGAAAAAAAGAAGCGGGGTACTAAAAATTGTTCAAACTGGAGTCTATGGAAAAAAAAAACAAAATGAAAGCAAGTAGTCAAAAAATAACCTTACTCCCTGTACAGAACACAAAAACATGTTTTTTGCTCTCCTAATTGTGCTTAATAAGGGCCGGAGAGTATCCTGAGTGGTTCGCTATGAAACCTCATCATCTTTGATCAAAAGTAATCGTCACAACTGCGTTCCAGTCAAAATATCAATTTTCTCAAACTGAAGATAAAAAACAAAGAGTAAAAAGAAATGAATTCACATTGAAAAAAGGAGAAAACTTCACGTAACAACTTTTAAGAATGGTTCACAAAAAGCTGTGAAAAATTATATCAATGTTTAGCGAAGGCTCAGACCGATTATGACGTGCAGTTATCTTCATACTCAATATCAGTAAACCATTCCAAGTTTTTTGAACTCTCCATACACGATTACACAAAACGAAGGCAGCGAAGCTGTCTGAGGGAGGAAGATGAGAAGAAGCAAAAAAACGAAGGCAACGGAGCTGTCTGAGGCAGGAGGAAAAGAAGAAGAAGAAGAAGAACGAAGGCAGCGAAGCTGCGTGAGGGAGGTAGAAAAATAGAAGTGGCAAAACGAAGGCAGCGAAGCTGCGTGAGGGAGGGAGAAAAATAGAAGTGGAAAACGAAGGCAGCAAAGCTTCCTGTGGGAGGGAGAAAAATAGAATTGGGAAAACGAAGACAGCGAAGCTGTCTGAGGGAGGTAGAAAAATAGAAGTGGCAATACGAAGGCAGCGAAGCTGCGTGAGGGAGGGAGAAAAATGGAAGTGGGAAAACGAAGGCAGCAAAGCTGCATGAGGGAGGGAGAAAAATAGAAGTGGGAAAACGAAGGCAGCGAAGCTGCGTGAGGTAGGGAGAAAAATAGAAATGGGAAAACGAAGGCAGCAAAGCTGCCTGAGGCAGGATGATAAGAAGAATCAGAAAAAAAAGTTCAGAATGGACTAGGCTCTCAGAATGACTTGGCTAACAAGATAGTGACATGCGTCCCCCAACGGGGACGCTAGTCATTAATTCCATCCATCTGGCTCAATGTGATTTGTCATAAATATCTACATTCATTTTGATTCTCAGATAGGTAGCGAACGCAATGTGTACCATCTGAAACATATTTTAGTCACACAAGTAGGAGGAAGAGGAACACAACCTCAATTCAAAATTTAAAAAAAAAAGAAATGAAAATTATTTCAGAGCGGTACCTGTACTCCCATCTAGAGAACACCACGAATGATTAGTATTCACCAAAAACTTAAAATTTCATATTTATAGGGCAAAAAACTTACCAGAAGCGATGAGTAATTGTCGGTGAGTCCTTTCCATTTGAAAATGTATTTCTATCCCTCAAGTTCTTCACAATTATGTTGTGGTAAATTGCCGACTGCATCCGAGAATTAGTGAGGACTTACACAATTTGAAAGTGACAGTACAATCAATATGGGATATGACGGTAGGTTTGGAGCAAGTGTTACAAACAGCCATAGTAATGAATCTTTGCGGTCTGAATACTGAGAAATCCTTTCCAAGTTGTTGAGGGTCTTCATGAAGGTTGACGTGCTCATGTGACGGAAACTCAAAAATTAACGTGTAGTGAACATATAATATAAATTTTAATAAACCTCAGTATTTTCCTCCAGTCGTTTTCTTTTGCGTTTGAAATGAACTTCCTCGTGAGTATCGCTTGACTCGGACATCTTAATCTTCAGATAACTGATTAACAGGTAGAAACTGCACAAATACATTATCAGATTCATCCGCGAGTAAGTGAAATGAACCAATATTACGAATGTATGTAACACCTGTATCTCCTTTAATACGATTTCTCGCTCAACGTAGAGTTATGCCAGTCTCCATAACAGTTACCACATCTTCGCAATTACTTGAGAGTTCCTTTTCTTTTTTGATGGAAGACTCATAGTTAGTAGATGAGTCAGAAATTTTCACGGGGTCCTTCTCAGAAAGGAGGGAATGTTTGTCACTAGACATGGTGAAGTAAAAGATGCACTATGATCTCTCTTCATCTATTTATACATGACTTGAGGTGATGTAAATACCATTTATATACTAAAGAGTCATTTTTGATCAAATTGTGACGATGGAGTGATTTGATCAAAAACCTCACGCAGCTTCGCTGCCTTCGTATTGCCACTTCTATTTTTCTACCTCCCTCATGCAGCTTCGCTGCCTTCGTTCTTCTTCTTCTTCTTTTCCTCCTGCCTCAGACAGCTTCGCTGTCTTCGTTTTCCCAATTCTATTTTTCTCCCTCCCACAGGAAGCTTTGCTGCCTTCGTTTTCCACTTCTATTTTTCTCCCTCCCTCACGCAGCTTCGCTGCCTTCGTTTTGCCACTTCTATTTTTCTACCTCCCTCACGCAGCTTCGCTGCCTTCGTTCTTCTTCTTCTTTTCCTCCTGCCTCAGACAGCTCAGTTGCCTTCGTTTTTTTGCTTCTCCTCATCTCCCTCCCTCAGACAGCTTCGCTGCCTTCGTTTTGTGTAATCGTGTATGGAGAGTTCAAAAAACTTGGTTTGGTTTACTGATATTGAGTATGAAGATAACTGCACGTCATAATTCGGTCTGAGCCTTCGCTAAACATTGATATAATTTTTCACAGCTTTTTGTGAACCATTCTTAAAAGTTGTTACGTGAAGTTTTCTCTTTTTTCAATGTGAATTCATTTCTTTTTACTCTTTGTTTTTATCTTCAGTTTGAGAAAATTGATATTTTGACTGGAACGCAGTTGTGACGATTACTTTTGATCAAAGATGATGAGGTTTCATAGCGAACCACTCAGGATACTCTCCGGCCCTTATTAAGAACACAACTAGGAGAGCAAAAAACATGTTTTTGTGTTCTGTACAGGGAGTAAGGTTATTTATTGACTACTTGCTTTCATTTTGTTTTTTTTCCATAGACTCCAGTTTGAACAAATTTTAGTACCCCGCTTCTTTTTTTCGCTGACTTTATAATTGTGGGTTTCGATTTTTCTTTTGTGAAAATTGCTTATTTCTCTGTTTTACGCAACCGTGATTAATTGAATGTTGCATTTGACATTAAGTGCTGAGCCGGGCCGGCACTACTGCAGTTTATATGTCCAGGTCTGGTTGGCTTTAAACTATGATGTTTCTTTCTCTTTCTTTATTTTTCTCTTTCTTTTTTCTTTCTTTTTTCTCTTTCTTTTTAATTTCTCTTACTTTTTTCTTCCTCTTTCTTTTTTCATACCCTTTCTTTTTTCTTCCTCTTCCTTTTTTCCTTCTCAGGAAAGAAAGGAGAAGCAGAAAAAAGGCAGGGGAAAAGGAAGAAGCAGAAAAACGAAGGCAGCGAAGCTGCCTGAGGCAGGAAGAAAAAGAGAAGTGGGAAAACGAAGGCAGCGAAGCTGCCTGAGGGAGGAAGAAAAATCTGAAATGCTAAAAGAACGCAACGAAGCTGCCTGAGAGAGGGAGAAAATTAGAAGTGGGAGAACGAAGGCAGCGAAGCTGCCTGACGCAGGGAGAGCGTTAAAAGTGGGAGGACGAAGGCAGCGAAGCTGCCTGAGGCAGGGAGATAAGGAGAAGCAGAAAAAAGTTCAGAATTGAGTAGGCTCTCCGAATTACTTCTTCTTCTATATAAACTACCCGATTGAAATTGTTCATCGGTATGTAACAAAATGTAAATTGTTTGAGAAGTTTTGTGAAAATTATGAAAAAAGTCTGTAGATTCTGATCAATCATGACTTGAATTTTGAAGTAAAAATATTTTAGAGTGCCTTTTTTGAGTTGAATTAAAAGTAATTGAAAAAGAAAAAGCATGATTTGGTAAAGGCTAAAGCAAATTTATGCTTTTCGCAACGTGATGCCGATTCGAATCTCTTTGTGCCGCTTTTCTTTTTGATATGCATCTCGGAAGATGTGCAATGAGATACGTATCTGTTGAAGGCTGAAAAAAAGTGGATCGCGTTTTTTTCGTTGGTCTTTTGCATAGCAACGACTTAAGGTAGATATGACGCGGAACGCGGTGGACCAGATCTCGCGTTGAATACTTCAAGCAATAAAAATTTACATTGTCATCAAAGGGGTACTCGATCACAAAGATTCTTATGGTTGATCTCGTTTTTCATGATTTGTCTTTTTCCATGGTGAAAATCGTGCTGTGAAATTGAGGAATTTTTCAAATGAAAACCGTGTCGTGCACTCTTTCGAAGATAACTAGGCCAAACAAAAAAGCTTCCGACTTCACTTCGTACCAAATGTAGACAACATCATTGCTAACAAAGACGTTAATGTTACATACCGATAAAAAATTACTACTGGTTTTCTGTGCCTTGGTTTACAATGCACAAATATGCAAAATTCACTAAATATTCATTATATCACATTAAAGTATAAAAAAAACATTTTTCATAACTAGGTCTGTTGTAGTACTTTTTTTTATAGCGTTTATATAACAGTATAATATAGCGTTTTAATAAAACTTTTAATTAATATAACAGCGTTTTAATAAAACTTTTAATTGATGAAAACGCGCAACGAAAGCGCGACGTCTCATCATCTTTCGGTAATGCGTTCCTTTCTTGTCTGCCTTCATACGCATTGTTTGTCAAGCGTCTTTTTTCTCACTCTTCCTCTCCAAAATCCTCTCTGCTTCTCTCTGTCTTTGCTCCCTGTTCACTAATGGAGCGTTAGAATTCAACTTTTAACTTTGCAAAGTAATCTCTGCAAAGTGATCCCGTTAAACGCTCTAGGCCGCATCCCGGCAACATCCTGTTAAGTGTTTAACGGGATCACTTTGCAGAGATTACTTTGCAAAGTGAAAAGTTGAATTCTAAGGCTCCATAAGACTTCATCAAATGAACGGGCTATAAGCAACATCTGCTTCCTCCTTACCTCTCCATTTCTCGCGTCCACTAGGTTGTTTCCGTTTGAAGCAAGGCTTCACTGTTTCTGATAATGTAATTTTAATAGAGAGTAAATAATACTTCCTGGCAGAATATCATCGTGAATGGTGTAAATTAGAGTATTCCCTACTCCTCGTTGATCTCAAGCAACGGATTTTCATACCGATCGGAGACGCGGATTGTTTGCAGAAACTTGTGCAAATCGTGTGGTGTGACGGTAACCGAACCCGCGACCTTTCGCATTCCGGGCGAATGCTCTTTCCCACTGAGCTACACACGCACACAATATAATGCACACTTCAAGGCCCATACAACGGCAAATGGAATGGCGAAGGGATTGGCGATGGGAATGGCGACTGCCCTATTTCCATACCGTGATTGGTGAACTTCGATATCGCTCTGCAATTTTTTGGAGAAAAATTGCTTGTGACTAGATCTTCTAAACATCAACAATTCTCCAGCCCATTCTCGGTTTTTTGGAATTGGAAAGTTAACCACTTCTCTTCGATCGTCACGGAAATCCTGTTTTTCGCCAACAGTGATCCTCTAACTGGTGTTCGTAGATGGATATGAGAAACCATTTCCAAGCTCATCGACAACGATTGTGCATGAGTTCTTCCGAGGCGGACTCCAGACGTATGTATCTCCGAAGTTGTAACTTCACCTGTTTATTCAGAAACCGATGTTCAGAAAAACATTCGACTCCGATCACTGGTCATCTGTGGACTACCTGAGTCTAGTGACCCGAACCCTTCCAATCGAATAAATAATGATTAAGATTTTGTCGCTTCTCTCGAAAATTTGTAAGATGTTAATCTATAAACAGAAATTGCTCGAGAAACTCAACTAGAAGCCAGTGTTTGATAACAAAGTGTTTCTTTCATGATGCTCACATCAGGAGAGAAAACCACTCGCTCGCTCCGGAAAAAAAGAAATCATCACGTACGTCGCACTTGGACTCTCGCACTCGGAAGAAACCAACACGGACGTCGCACACGGACTTCGCACGCGTTGTGACTTTTGGATCTCTACAGATTCGCATCGCAACAAATGAGGTTATGAACTTGAGAAAGAGGAAAAATCCCACTCTTCTAAAACACGGATGAGCACAGAAGAGTAAGCAGCCATCATCAATTGAACCTGAGGCGAAAATATTTGTGGATAACACCGTAACAAAATGCAGGGCGGAAGGAGTGCGAGCGGATGCAAAGAAGATTATTCAGTAAATGAATGTGGCCAAGAGCGGAGGAAAGATGTGGTTCTCACGAAGCACATTGCTAACACAGAAGCAGATACGGGAATAATCAATAGATGTCTTCTGGAGCTGCGAAATAGGAAAGTGGACGAGACAGAGGCGGAAGCGTGGAGAGCCGTGGAGGAGGGTGGAGTGCGTGAAGAGGAAGAAGAGAGGGAAGTTTAGAGGGAGGTGCCCGAGGTTGTGTCCAAGAAGAGAGTTCAAAAGTTGATGGATTCGAGTGATATGATCATTACTTTTTTCATTAGTTAGCTTTTGTGTTTTTGAATGAACTTTTTGTTTATCAACTTTCAAGCGGATCACAACTGAGTCATTGTAGTTGCATGCGGAAAATGATTTTTTTGTTGTGCTTGAAAACTCCTGACTGGGTAAAAATCGACCTGGGAACATGTGTCGCAGTCACTATCAACACTCCTACTAACTTTGTTTACGACGAACTATGAACACGCATGAAGGCAGACAAGAAAGGAACGCTTCACCGAAAGATTCATAAAACGAAACGCTTTCGAAGCGAGTTTTCACCAAAATCGTTCAAGTTTAATTAAAAACGTTGTCTTACAAGTTTTTTAGGCAGGAAAGTCCTACAACAGACTTTGTTAGGAAAAAGGCCTTTTTGAATGTGACATAATGAATATCTAGTGAATATTGCATATTTGTGCATTGTAAACCAAGGAACAAAAAATTGGTATAATTTTTTCTCGCTATGTAACATTGACGTCTTTGTTGACAATGAATTTGTCTACATCTGGTGAAGAAATGAAGTCGAAAGCTTTTCATTCGGCCTAGTTATCTTCAAAAGAGGACCCGACACGATTTTCCTTGACTTGAAAAATTCCACGAATTCCCAGCACGATTTTCGCCATTAAAAAAGACAATTGAAGAAACAAATAAACCATAGTAATCCCCGTGATTGATTACCCCTTTCTTCAAAGTTTTGGACAATTCTGACTCTACAAATTTCTATTGCACGCTCATGGCCCGCGCTACCGCGTTCTGCGTCATATAACTTAGAATAGCTTTTTTGAAGGCAGATGGAGAAGAATTTGAAACAAGCTGGAAGGAAAGCGAGTTTCTCAAATTTATGTTCTGTTACTAAGGTAATTCAAAAGAAAGAATTATTCTAGAAGATATTTATATATTCTTGCTCGACAAGCCACAACCTCTCCGTGAACTTTTTTTCATTACTGACAACTCAATTCACTCACCTCCAAGGGAGTTACTACCCCAGTGGAGTAATGCAAAAAACCGTCATCGATAATTTGATTTACTCGATTGATTAGACAATTGTTTTTCCCACCTTAACCATTGAGCAACGTATTCATGTACTATCTGATGTTGTAACCACCCTTATACCTCAACATGCTCCTCATTCTGGCCCTAAGAAGCTTCATTTGATACTTCCTTGTTAAATCAGAATGACGTTGAGATACTTAAGAGATCTAGAATTAAATCAATCTCGCAATATTTCAATTTAGAAAACCTGTAAGAAGAAGTTTTGGAAATTCGAATGCAAGCGTGACTGTTTTAGATTACCAAAAGTTCAAATAGTTTACCGCACCATATCTCACCGTATTAAACCCCAGCGCTTCACTCACTGGGGCTTTTATTTTCCGATACGCATCTCGAAAGATGTGAAATGAGATTCATATCTGCTAGAGGCCGATTAAATGGGAGTTGTGTGTGTCCTTAGTTTTACGTATAGCAAAGGCTTTGGATTGATATACTACACAGTCGAGCTGAGCTGAGTTAGACATTTGGTCGCATACTTACGCGTTCATAGCATTTATTAATTAACTGCCTACTGTTTCAGCATCTTCTCGACTGTATAAAAAGGCAAAGCTAAATATACTTTTAAATACGATGTTCATTGCTTTCGAATATGATGATTTTTATGCATTAATGCTTTTAGCATATCTTAAATTTACTTTGCCTAATCTGTGTGTGGATAGAGATTGAATTGTATGAAGTAGCTTAATTCGTACAGTTTTCTTCTAAGTCCGCCTTCCAGAAGTGAAAGTGTTCACATAGCCGTAAACAGGAAAACTAGCGGCTGGTTGAAACTTCACGAGCTCAAACGTCATGTATCTCTAGAGGACAGTCTAAAACACACTGACGAGCAGTTCCGTGAACAGAGGAGTAGAGAAACGAATGTTTTTTGTGGCGTTAGTGAATCCTGATACTGAGAAACCAATGCTCTACGGATTGCATCAGTAACGCACTCTTGAACATCGGCAAGCTTCCGATTTGAAATTTTTCAGAGTCTTAGCTTTTTTTACTTAATGAGAATGCAAAATCTCGTTTTCATGGTTTGTGTTTTTTGGTCTCTCTGAAACGCGTTTTTCTTCAGAAAAAAACTAAGAATTCTAATTCGAACATCACAATTTAAATGTTTTGAGAAAAACGTTCACTAAAAGCCATTTTTTGTTCTTGAGTTATAATACAGAGCTAAACATTATCTACATCGCGTTCTTATCAATACAATCTTCTTGTTTTTTTTTATAATCTCAACTTGTATGCCTGCCTGGATCTTCTTATGACGAAGAACTATGTGGCTTCTCTAAATTCAATCTACGCTGCTGCAATCGTTCACGGAGCTGACCGATCCGGGTATTTTGACTCGGTGGTTTCCAATTGATATTCACCGTTTACGCGATAAGTTTCATACATTTGTTTTCCAGTGATTTTCTTTATTCTGATGCGCCTTCTATAATATCTCTTCGTATGCTCGACTGTCTAGAGAAGTTTGATGTCCCATTATGGAAAGCCCCAGTAGGAAAGCCCCCCAGTAGCCGAATAGAGTGCTACATTCAAATATAGACAAAAAATTGGAAAACGAAAAAAAAGCTATGTGTGTTGACAAATTGTGAACTTTTCTCTAAGCTGAATAAAAAATTTGAAAATGCAAACTTTATGAACTATCGCTTTTTATAAAAATTTTTAAGGAATCAGATTTTTTTCTTTCGATTGTTTCAACAAAAAATACTTTCTCCTGCATTTGTTGAACATCAAATTCTTCTTTTTTCTCCGCTCAAGAACGTCGATTTTCTACATTATGAAGATCGGTCCCTTTTTGGACACATGGTTTGGAACTCTCTATTTTTCTTGAACAGATAACTAACTGCATGAATGAAAAGCCCTACAAAGTTTTTCTTCTTCGTTTGCATCTCATTAGCAGCAGTTCTGGTCTGCCTCTTCTATTTTGAGGTCAGCTATCAACCAAAAAAAACTTCGGCCTTCTAATTTCAGGTGTCTTTTTTTAATTCTAAAAGTTTTCCATGTTCACTTCATGTGAACCTCTGAACGCCTAAAGTATTTATGAGAAGTTTTTTCTTTGAGATTTGACTGCGCTATTTGACTCAGCAGAAATTGAATTGAGTCTTAATAAATGATGTTGCATTTTGATGATATTTTTTAGCTGTTCGACAAAAAGTTTTTATGGCGTCCAGACTCTTTTTTGACGAGAGGAATACGAGAAAAATCATGGATGACATCAAATGAGACGAAAACTTCAGTGAAAGCAGAGAGTGAGATGGAATCATTGTCAGTATGTGGTTATTATCTCAATTCATAGTTAATTGGTTTTAAAACAGTACAAAAACATGAGCAAAAACCTTCGGGCTGAGTAAAAACTTGAAGTTCATATCACATCTACAGGAATTAATTTAAACACATATGTTACAGCAGAATGGTTGAAAAGTTGTTTCAGATCGATTTCCACTACAAAGTTGAAGAATAAATGGATCGTGGTCACTTCAGTCAATTATCCCTCGGAGGACGTCAAGGTATTTCATTTTGTATTTTTCTTAATAATTAAGAGCGTAATCAAAACAAGACCAATCTCGGCGTTAAGAAAGGTCACTTTAATAGGTTTAACTAAAAAATCGAAAGATTCCATCACTTTGAAGCGTCTCGCAAGTTTCCCCGAGTGGACGCTAGTGGTGGTGGGAGACTCAAAAACGCCCCCCGACTGGAAACTACCTGGCGTCCATTTCTTGTCACTTGAAACTCAACGGAATATGGGTTTTCGGAGCGTTTACAGTTTACCGACGGTGAGCTAATAGTTTTTTCCTCGAAGTTTTCAAGAACTTTTTTATATATTTACATTCGTTGTTTAATCTATGCTGAAAAAAACTGGTGGTATCAAATCTTCAGGAGCTTTTTTTCCAGAACAGCTATACTAGAAAGAACGCTGGCTACTTGCACGCGATAGCGAATGGAGCGGAATGGATATATGACACGGACGATGATAATAAACCATACGGTATTTCTTTAGAAAAAAGGAAACTGTCTTACCTTAGTTCTTATTTTTAATCACTCTTCTGTTACAAATCTTGAACATCAATCAATGTCGAATGTAAGTTTTTGCTCCATTCACGACACAATTGCTCCATGAGCATGTGTTAATAAAGAGAAAATACTTCGAGCCTTCCTTATAGCCTTCAGTCCCCACTGCAATGTGTTCTTTGGAATTCAGTCTCGCCCCGGCAATTACCTTTTTTCCATGCGATAGCTCACTAATATTAGACTCAAGCTCGATATTTCCTCTTAAAAAACCCGTTTGGAGAGCAAAATTCTGAAAGAAGATGAGCTCCAAAAGCAACTTTTTCTCCTATTCGTGTCACATCGCCGCCATTTTGAAGTCATTTCGTATTGAGGAAAAGGCCTGGAGCAGTTTGATTATGAAGAAGTCGTCAGTGGATTACGATTTCAGCAGGGAGACATTCCGGAACCCTTCAACGCATCCAGCATCTTGTACTGTTTCACTTTCGGCATTATGATTACTGCGCTTATTTGAAAGATGCGAACGAAGAGAGTTTAAATTAAACTACGCACTAAAACGGCCTTCAGTCCCGAAGACATAATTGTTTTCTGAAGAACAGTCGAATGAAAACTAGTTTTCCGAAAACATAAAAATAAAATTCTAACAGAGAAGCGCTTTCGTAGCATAGTTGAGAATGCTAAGTGTAATTGATGTTCCATACACCCTCTCCATTCTATACAAAGTGTACTGGGAGGTGGTGAAAAACTCTCCTACGTTCAAGTTTCTATGCAACGTTGTTGAGTTGTGAGTGTGGGTTTTTGAATATGAGATGCTAAAAAAGGATTCACCAAGTCTTTTTATCAGTCTGGATCAAATTTTTTGACCTGTTACGAGAACTTGACACTTGGAATAGGAATGAGTTTATGTACGTCTCCCAGAAACTAGAAGAAAAAAACCAAAAATTTGTTCAAAAAAAGAACGTTGTAGGATATCATATTCCGAAAGGTCATTCAAACTTGCTACGTTTACGAATGTCTTGATTCTGCATGAAACCGCTCCAAGCTTTCACTTACCAAATTATCTTTTAGGTACCGATTATTCAATCCCTATCGACATTTCGGGGCAACTCAAATTTGGCCGCGAGGATTTCCCTTAGAATACTACAGGTTTTGCATCAAGATTCAAACAATCATGAGAGTGGACGGCATGTCCTAAGTTCATCAATTCAATACAATTCTACATCTGAAAAAATTTTTTTCTCTATTTGTTTTTGTTTTTTTTGTATTTTTAACCTTTATGCGGTATCCCAAAACTACAAATGTGATTGAATTAACAAAATCCTATAAAAAAGGAACTAATCCGTTAAAGTTAACAGAAGTTAAGCTGTAATTCTGTGAAAGCACCCCACAGCATCAGGCCAATGAAAAGAATAGAATAATAAGTGGTCGATTAAAACTAAAACTAACAAAAAAATTGATTTGAACCGCAGTTTTACGATTTCGTATGAAGCGGTTGATTTTCTGGAAAGTCATTCAAATAATCTTTTTTTTTATTACTGAATAATTTGTTGGATATTATTAAGCTCGCATCATCACCAGTTCGGGATGTATAGAGTGTGCAAAAACATGAAAACTGCCGCCGTTCAACAAGGAATCGTGCAAAAGGTTTGTCTTTGGTCAAAAAGTTCAAGTAACGAGTGATGATCGAGAAAATTGTGTCATTGGAAATGGTTTTTTTAGGACCCTGATGTAGACGCTATATACCGCCTACTGCACGCAAACCCGTTGACTGGTCTGGATGAGCATTTTAACCGATTCGCCCCTCCAGTGACTTTGGCAACAGGTATATCGATTTGGAAGCCTCAGTCCGAAATTCAAAAACAAACTAAAAACAAAAAAACTAAATCCAAAAAATCGAGGTCCGTAATATAATCTGAATTGAATTGAATTGAATTGAATTGAATTGTTTTTTCACACAATGTATGATATCTCTGGCATGATGCCGAAGATATCTATCTCTGGCATAATGCTGAAGATCTCTCCGTATCAGCTTACTATTATTTCAATCAAGCACTACAAAGAATCTCTATCAGTTCTGCTTTCCTTAAACTTTCGAAACTGCCTGAATCAAAAAGACTTCTTCTCGAGCTGTACGGCCTCGTTAGCATGTTCTTTACTAAGCCTGAGTGAAAAAGGGATTTTTTTACCGACACAAAGGGTCGGGTACAAAGTGTCGCGGGTACGAAATGTCGTGATACGTAAGCTTTTCCATTTCTAAAGTTCAAATTAAGCATGTTTAATTGTAGTCCTCCAGTCTTAAATTCCTTTCGTCATTTCAAATAACCTCTGTTTGTTAACACGCTTTTTAGGGTATCGCTTTACCATGTCAAACAAAGTTCATGATAACCGGAGCGTTTCATACAGGCAATATTCAACATCCATGAATAGTGTAAACGGTTTCATATAGTAGAGCTTAAGGCCTAAAGAAACCATTTGGTTGTGCTTAAGATAATAAACAAATATTAGGCCTTCTTAATTCTGCTTCGTACTCGTAAAAAGAAGGGGAAATGACATTTATATTATTCATTATTATTTAGACAGGAAGAAAATTTTTTTCTGGAGTCTAACAACTCTAATTTTCGCTTAAAGATGCAAAGACCCTCCATGACGTCATCACGACCGAATCCTTTTTATAAGTAAGGCCCATTCCACTCATTTCCACTTCCGCCGTCCCCTCCTCTGCACATTTTTTATTTTGACACCTTCCGAAGAATGCGATGCCCCACCTCCCCTCAACCGATGTGGAGTCATCCGCGCTACTCCCGCTTCGATACACGCCCTTTTCGACTCCGCCCTCGCCGATGAGGTTGACAGATCCCGGCCCGAAGAGAAGGAAGAGAAAAGAGGTTAATCTTCACAGTATGCGATGCTCGCTGTGTACTTGTTCCATGAAATGCGACTTGCTGAGCCCTGCCTCACCGCCAAAAACGTCTTTGGCCCTTCCCCTAACTGATCGGCGCACGGTCATTTCAGCATCTCCTCTCTCAAGACCCACAGTCTCGGCAGAACGTAGCCACGCCGTAAAAGTCATTGCTGTAGACACCGACTATCCAATATTCACGCCGCGCATCATCTCGTAGCGCCCATTCTACGATCTTCTCACATTTGTCTTTCGATGGTCACGGGCTTCGTACATGTTGCGGCGGCTCTTGCTGAGTGAGCCACTGCTCCCAGGTCAGCAAGTTCTACCCCTGTAACAAACGCGAAACTTGCAGTAGAAACGCCAGTCGGCTTGCGGCTGCACCTGTCGCTAGCTTCTCCATCAGATATGTGGAGAAGCGAGTGTCAGGTGCACAACGGGTACGAAGGACTTTAACCTATAGGCAAATTCCCGCCTCTTCCTTTCCGATGCCTCATAAGCCAGAAATGTACTCCTAGAAATTACTTCTACCGCCGCGATCCATGCGGTTCCTCTCAGATGATCATTAAGGACCCACTCCATACGCTTCATAGCTTTTTTCTTGGGAACTCAAACAAAGGCGGATCGGTTGGGAAAAACGGTTTTAACGGGATAAAGCAATTGTATCTTTTGCACGAAAAAGCATAGATGACTTACTTTTCTCTTAGACTACCCGCGCCGTAACGCAACCGCAGCGCGTGAAATCCCCTTACGCGAATACCAAAAATAGCGCTCTTTCAAACAACAATTTTCAGTATTCTGCATACTTTGGTGAGGTAGCAACCCTATAACTTTGCAACTCTTAAAAACAATTAGGGTCAACTTTATTCCCTCATTGAGCTTCGCAATCGAAAAATTCTGCACATTTCGGTGAGGTTGGAGTGATTTAGTAACAGAGTGACAGAATTATATGTTCGCTAAATGATTAAGACCCAACCCCGCTCATGTTAAGCACTGCTCCACTCCAGTAAAGAAATACAGGTTTTTTACATGTTAAAAAATCATGTTTGCTCAACGTACAGTCGTGACCAACCCCCCTCCTCCAATTGAACTATCCGCTGTGAAAACTCATCAAATTCGGCTCTTTTCTACATGAAAGGAGCCGCACTTCACTGCGGTGAGAAGGGGGAAGGGGTGTGAGAGTATGCACTTTTACGGTTTAAGAACACGACACCGGATATATTAATTGATCTCGATCTCAATATAAATGTTCATACCGGTTCAGATCTCAATTGTATTGTTTATCCCTGTTTACTTGACTGAATCTTTTAAAGTACGAAGAAACCTCTCCTCCCTTAGATGTAAAGTTGAACACCTTCTCAATTAAAGCGCTGCTCTGATGGAGTGCAGACCATATGTGAAAGTATGCCTTCAAAATCATATGTAACTGAACTCAGTTGAAAAAAATTCATTCAAAGAAAAAGTGAAGTTATTATAACCAGCTTGCTATCTGACAGAAAACGTCAATTTTTTACGAAATTTTTTTATGAAAGTTAACTAAATCAACTCTATAGCCGACGAACAACAAAAGAGCTATGAATATTCACGAAATTCATTTTTTTAAACGATGTTCATTTATCCGTCTCATATTTTCAAAGACTCAACCGAATCCCTGCACTCTACAAGCAGTTTCCAGAGGACATAAATGAACACTGGAAGCTTCTTGAAAACAGCATCAGAGCACCCGCCACAAGCATCCTCGGAAAGACGAAACCCGGAAAGCCAAGAATCGAGAAAGACACCTGGTTTTTCACCTCCGAAGTTCAGGATGCGATCAAGGCGAAAAACAATGGGTACAAGAGATGGAGGACGTCAAATGAGGCTGACGACCGCGTTGCATACAGCTCAGCCAAGAAATCCGCCAAAAGAGCTGTCGCAGTTTAAAAAATCTCCTACTTCCTCGATCTCTATGAGAAGATGAACAAACCAGGAGGCGATAAAGCCACCTATCGGCTTGCCAAGGCTCGACACCGCAACACCTTGGACATCCAGAGAGCAGCCACGATAAGGGACAAACAAGGAAAGCTCGTCACTGACCCTTTAAAAGACAAAGCCACCGGAGCCTGGAAACTTACGGATGATGTTGGACTAGCACATCTCGTGCACCTGTTCAACACCATCGTAAAGCAAGGCCAAATCCCACATAACTGGCGCTACTCCACGACCGTTCCAGTCTTCAAAGGAAAAGGCGATGCCAAAGAGTGTGCAGCAACTACCGTCCAATACATCTCATCAACCACACTATGAAGATATTTGAGAGGATACTGGATTCACGCATACGAGATATCGTAGATATTCCAGCTCAGCAATGCGGGTTTGTGAACGGAATATGCACAACAGATAAAATATTTGCACTCCGTTTACTCGTCGAGAAGCACGCAGAGTAAAGATCACTTCCCCATCTGACCTACCTCGATTTGGAAAAGGCGTTTGACAGAGTCCCTCATGATCTTATTTCATATGCATTGCGCGATCATCAGGTTCCTGAAGAGTACATTCGATGGACAATGGCGATGTACATTGATTCAAAGAGTACTGTCAGAACTCCGGTCGGCATCACAGAGCCATTCCCAGTAAACGTAGGAGTGCACCAAGTGAGTGCTTTGTCTCCCCTTCTCTTCATTTTGATTATGGATACCGTCACGCGTCCTCTACTGACTCCGGCTCCGTCAACCATCGAATAAGCCGACGACATTCTCCTTGCTGCTCCTACTCGTGCCGAAATCGAGAAACACACCCAAGAATGGAATGACGCTCTTAGTAGGCATGGCTTACGCCTCAACATCAAGATGACCGAGTACCAGGAAATCGGAGTGCAAACGACGGGAACTGTTCACATCAGCGGTGAACCGCTCCCGAAGACCTCCGAATTCAAGTACCTTGGTTCTGTCATCTCCTCAGACACGTCAACAAATGCAGCGGCACGCCAAAGAGTAAATGCAGCTTGGATGAAATGGAGAGAAGCTACAGGTGTCCTCTGTGATAGGAATATCACAGCTGGCATACGCGGAAAGATGTATTAAACAGCGATCCGTCCCGTGCTTATCTATTCGACGGAGACCTGGCCTACAACGCGTGTAACCGAGAACATTATCCACACGAACGAGATGAAAATGTTACGCTGGACATTAGGACTGACTCGCCTAGATTGTGTGCGTAACACGATTGTGAGAGGGAGACTCAGCGTGGCTCCAATACAAGAAAAGATGCGAGAAGGGAGAGTTAGATCGTATGGACACGTGATGCGAAGAAACGCGACCAACATCGCAAGACACGCCCTTGACATGGAAGTACCAGGCAAACGGCCGCGAGGCAAACCGAAGACTAGATATATGGATACGCTCAACCAAGACCTGCGCCTTGCAAGACTCCACTCGGAAGACGCAACTGACAGATGTTTCTGGAGAGCTAGAAGCCGTACAGTGGACCCTACTCTGACCTCGGCCGGCGCGGGACAACGCTAAGAAGAAGAAAAAGAAGAAAAACCGAATCCAAGTGTAGATATAAAAAGTTGAATAAAACTGGCAGCTACCCATGTCTGCGCGGCGTACAGCTCAAATCCGCCTTGTCACCTTGAATGAAAGAAGACTGATGGGAGGCAGTCGAGAGCTTGCGACGATACGAGCGAGAAGGGTCGACATCGCTGCTGTGAAGGAAAAACTGGTAAGAGAGGGCTTTAAGCTAATAGATCATTGCATGGCACGTCGTCAAAAAGAGACGGCGTCGGAAATTACCTCTTTGCAAGGGTTGCTGATGACGTCACTGAATTCAAACGGTCTACGGATCGAGTCATATCCATGTCCATTTTCTCGCCTAAAAGCCACCTACTCGTCGTCTCAGCCTATTTACCTCAAAAAGGATGTGGCGACGCTGATGAGTGATAATCCCACTGCTCTCTTGAAGATATTCTCAACCTCACAAAAGTGCGTTAAGATCTCCTAAAAGGACGATTTCAAAGCTCACATTGGCTCGAATGGACGAGGACGCGAGAGGAAATAAAAGGCATGGAATTGGCTCAATCAACGCGAAACATACTTTTATACTTCTACTAGACTTCTGGGTTCGCGGTGATATAGCAACCGTAACCATTATTTTCAAAAAAAGGAAGTATTAAGCGATTACCTAAAGAGCGGAAGGAATCAGAGCCAGAAAGACTCCTAGCTGATTCGGCGAGCGAAGCTCCGGAGCACAAGAGACGCGAAATCGTCTCATCACGTTATGTTTCATAACCACAAATAATTACTCGCCTACTATTTTAAAGTTAAAAATCTATCTAGTTAACAGCAAGCGAAGATAGAAAACTGAGCTTTTTTAACCTGAGGAGCTGCACTTCACTCCGGAAAGGGCGGGGGGGGGGCTGATTCTTGTCACTGCTTTGCCCGCTTAGGCTATGGTAAAGATCACACAAATGAGAATGTTCGCTTTAGGAATGAGAATGAGACGAGAGAAAAAAAGAATTCTAAATCACACGAAAAACAGCAACAAAGTAATACGTGAAAAAGTTATGAAAACTTGAGCAAATTTGCTCAGCAGTAAAAATTCATGAGTCAAAAACTAAAAGTCAACACAGTTTTGGTTACTACTGTATGCACTTTTGCTTCTTGAGTATGCGGAAAATGCGGTTCCTCATTGACTAAATCCATGATCTTGAAAAAATCCAGAAAACAGTAATGAAAAATAATGTAAAACTCAGGAACGTACGCGCCATGGAACTCGCAGAACACTCTGTTCCACCGCCGCGCCTTCTTCGGTCTGTTCCTGCCAACGTCGGTGACCTTCCGTGTGACGGACATCTGGCGGAGTTTCTTCACTCAGAAGCTTCTTCATCTCGTCGATGAATCCGTCTCTTTCGTCCCTGTCAATGCGATTCAGACTCGGAATGCACATGACTATCTCAAGGACTTCCACCAGGAAATGTCAATCACATTCTTAGTTGAAGAAGAATTTCAAAAAAGAGCAGTCTAAAAGCTCCAACTGGATTGAAAATCACATACACTCTTTCCAATTTATATCCAGAAAGATCCAGTTTAACTGAGGACGTCAAGAAATGATGCTAGTGCTTGTATAAACCTCTCTGAGCATTTCCTAGACAAACTAACAGTCACCCAGAAATCAGCTACTAGTTCTACCAAGTCAGCTCCGCATCTTGTCGCAAAGGAGAATTAAAGTTCAGCGTGAACTGAATTCGGAAAAGCTTTTCAAGATTACCTTTTAACTTCCAGAGACGTTTACGAAAAGGCTGGTGAGTTGATCGAGTTCATCGATGGTTGGAAATGTCAATACAAGGTTTGGTTTTACCTTTTCCTCATGTTTTTCAGAGTGTCAAGACAATTTTCTTCAGGGCACCGTTGAAGGATGCGTTCTTGAACTGGCAAGTGAATTCGCTTCGAGAGGCTTCTGGACTGCCGAGGACAAAAAATTGATTCAGATGTGGATAGAAGATCTCAAAAGCATAGGGTGGGAACTAATTTATATTGTATTTGATTTTTTGATAATTTCAACATATAAAGTTTACTCATATATCATAAATTCGAGAAAAAAGATTCTCAACTTCTTCCCAGATACACTTTCCCACCGCTTCGAGATCCTTCCGATGAATATAACACAGTTTTCATCAATGGAACTAACGACAACTGCAGAAAGGCGCACATCGAGCTAAAGATGGACACTCCACCGAATTTAAATTTACCGGTTTGTACATCAAGTTGAACCCGAGTCATTCGTTCTTTGTATGAAAAATTCATATACATTTCTTCTACAATTAAGTGCAGATGAGCTCAGCTCATAATCACAGGCGATCAAAAGAAAAAAATCATAATTAAATTCTTAAATTAAAATTAAAATGAAAATAATTAAAATAATTAAATCATAATTAAAATGAAACTCAAAAGTCACAGGCGATCGAAAGAGCAAAGACAAAGATTAGCGACTACGGTGACCTACATAGTTGGTGCAACGGAAGAAACGCCTCGACGAATGTTACCGATTTCGTGTTTCCATCTGCTGAAAACGTGGCTGAGAATCACGCAAAAAACCCTGCCCTTCACGAAAAGTTGGAGACGGTTAATGCCTTTTCTGCTTCAAAGGCCAGTTCAATTAGATTAAATCACGAAAGCAGAAAATGACACAAAGACTATACAATTTGAAAAGTTGCAACTAAAATAAATTAGAAGTTTTTTAACCAAACACGTGTTAACATAATAAATTAATAAAACATACATCAGTTGTGGCGAACAGAAATATCAGAAACTTTTTCTAGAAACGAAACTTTTGTCATCAGAAGATTAACAGGTCGTCTTTGAAAAGTTACGTAAAATTTTAAATGGCAAGCGAGGACGAAAAATGTTCGAGAGGTACACCAGGTTATTAAGGTTTTAATAATTACGAATAACTATCCGTGGACATTCGGCTGGGGTTATCATCAACGCTTCTACGATGGTTTCTTCGCTGCCGTCATCTTCTGTGGAAACTTCGAGAAAGAAGAATTCGACGAGGTCCTCGACAGTAGGTTTTTCTCACAAAAGCGAAAAAAGAGTGAACCATTTTTATCGTAAAACGTTTTCTTCTCAAACCATTTGCGAAAAACGTCTTGAAACTGACCTCAAAAACGGTTCATATCTCTTTACGAAGAAATTATTGATTAAAAAGATCTTTTTTTGAAAAAGGTGTGAGAGAGACGGACGATATCCAGGAAAAACAGTTTCGTGATTTTAACACTGATTTGGTTATTGCGTAGTGATTGTCAACACTGCGCACGAACTGCAGAATCAAAGAGGGATTGTTTATTGAATTCTAATCAGGGATGAACGAAAAAAAAATCTTTTTTCGAGAAAAAAATCGAAAAAAGTCGAGAAAAAAAACTAATTATTTTTTCTCTGAAATTTTCTAGACGGTTAATCTAAAATAGGAGCTTCGTCGTGATGTTCGACTTTCTGTTGACAAGCCTATGGTTTTCCTTCCAAGAGTCTTCGTTTACCTCAATTCATAAGTGGGTCCCTTATGCCAAAAAATGCTCTTACAAATTTTAATTCACTTTAGACTCAAGAGTCATTTAAGGCTGTTTTAACCAACACAAAGTTCGAATGAACATTCATTATTACTTTTAAAGGAACAAAAATAAACTAACTAGAACAATTCACTAGAAAGGTATTCAGTTTTTGTGATTAGCGTCATCACAGTGATCGATAGTGATAGTACTTGTATATTCTAACCTTTCATTCTTAAAAATTCATAATATGTCAAACAGTATTCATTTCTAGAACAGCGAAAGACTCTGATTGAGAAAAAGTAGCTCGAAAAAGTTCTTACGCGTGACTCTACCTTTGCATAAAAATGGGCGCTTATTGTCTGATCGGTGTTTCCTTCATCTTTTTTTAAAATTCATTCCATATTCTGTGTTTTGAACAACAAAAAACATCTTAAAAACTACTTAATAACGTTTCATCACGAAATAAGTCATAGACAAAGTCTTTCTTTGAATCATAAGAATGCTCTAGAATTATAAGAAAAGACTCATCACACTCGCACCCAATTTCTCCACTAAAAGTCGAGTTCCGCATAGAAAGTAAAAAGTTTTGTTTTAAAAAATTGTTTAAAAAAACATCAAAATTAATGAAACTATGGTGAGTACTGAAAAAAAAAAGATATTACACGGCACGTAAACCTTTCTGGCACACAAAAACATCTTAATTTGTTACTAGAAACGAATAAGAGCCCTAAAAAAATTGTCTCGATTTTTTCGAGATGAAATCGAAAATGAAATCGAAATCTTGTAAATGAAATCGAAAAATCCGAAAACGAAATAATCGATCCTTGATCCTAATGCTGTGTAAGAAAAGCAATAAACAAAGAGGTTTTCCTACTCAGCACTCATGTTGCGCACGGACCGTTGTAGTTGAAGAGAAATAGCGTAGTCGGCACTTATGCTGCGCACGGACTGATGTAGTTGAAGAGGAACTGCAAAAATCGAACTACAGTATTTATCCAATACTGCCCAGTTAGCACTGAAGCCCGGACTTGGGTATTTCGAAAAGGATTTACTTGCCAGCATTATATCTCGCAATTACTGAAGTATGAGATTGTTTGAACGCACAGTCAGCACTATTACTACGATCATTGTGAGATTTGAACTTGTTTTCAGAGCAATTCCCATCTGTGAAAGGAAGAATAAACTACATTTACTTGAGTAAGCAAGAATTGAGTAAAGGCTTCCACAACTACTTGTGCCTGTCCAAAGTTCAACAAATGCGTCTCCAGAATGTTAAAGGTTTTTCATTGATAAAAGCTCATAGAACTTTATTCCTAAATTATTTCTCAGATACATACGTTTACCACATACATATGTATAGATAGTTAAACTATTATATTTAAGCAAACGAAATCAATCAAAAAAAAGGTATATTCACGAGAAACGAATGAATTTCTCAGGCTACTTTATGATGTCCGATGATACGGTTTTCAACATTTGGCGACCGTTAGACCTCGATATTGCCCATATAGGTGACCGATCTATCGGGCCAGGATACTGGTGAGCATTATCGTCACTTCTCTAAAGTTTTAATGATTCACTTCCACAGTTTCAGTGGAATTGTCAATAATATTTTTAAAAAGAAAAATATTTGTTTTCATAGTTTTTTTTATAGACTCTGTTAATATTGTTATTTTACTCCGTTTATATTGTTATTTTACTCATAATTGTTTTTATTATTCTCACTCTTATAACTATTTTAATCAATGTTATTAAATATTATAAAATTCATTTTTTAACGTTTTAACAGGTGGGGCCAGGATGTGGGAGGGAAAGCCGCTGCCAAAGTTGTAAGCCTTGTAAGCCACAAATACAAAAACGACCTCGTTATACAGAAGGCATGGGAGGATTACACAAAAGGGGTGAGTGATCGCCTTCATTTATTCTCACAGTAGATGGAAGTGAGAGGGAATGAAGTTTAGGGTCGAGCATTTAAAGTACCCCTGAGATTTCAACTATACTCCCAAAAACTTAGAAGTAATAGAAGAGTCTCTAGAAAACATGTATGAATACTCACAACTAGAGTAACTGAATAGGCGCTTGAGAACAGATTTTTTTCAAGCTAACTTCAGAACAAGAGTATTTTTGGAAATTTCTGAGAGTTAGAATTCTCCAAGAGACTTTTCATAACCAGATTTTTATGGAGAACAACCAAAAATTAAAGTATCATCGAGAGGTTCCAATCAAACATACAAAGAAACTCTTGAAAATTAGAGTATTAAGAAGGAAAAAAACTTTGGAAATTACAGTTATTTAGATAGATTTTTCCTTAGCACCAAAGTTTTTTGAGGAAACTTTTGAGAGTCAGAGTATTTGAAAAATAACTCTAAAAACTAGAAGATTTTCTTGAAGCAAAGATAATGAACTATAAACTTTCATCACAAAACTTCAAAATATTCAAAAAGCCAAAGTGAAAGCAGAAGTATTAAAAGTGTTTGATTACTAATCATACCGTTCGATTTAATGGCGTTTCATGTTCCATTACAGCGGAAATAAAGCGTTTGAATTGAATTGATTCGGGTACTGTCATTATTAAGTGAATTCCTGGCTCAATTGGTAAAGCGCTAGGCTTTATTCTGGAACTTATAGAGTCGCGGATTCGGTTCAAAAGCTGATTGGCAAAAAATGTCGCAGTTGCTTCTTTACAAAAAATCTTAATTTTCCTGATTATTAATTTAGATCAAGACTGGCGGAATTCATACACTTCAAGATTGTACCTTGCAAGACATATCAGACATGATTGTGTCTATAACGGTTTTTGTTATTTGCACAATCAGACCGACTTTTTTCCAGGAGCATTATCTGTACTCTTTCAAATTTCTCATCCAATGTCTCTTTCAAGGTCTTGTTCTACTTCACATTTTTTTCAGATCTGATTGTGTTAATCGATCAATCGATCAAAAATCGTATAATAAAAAGTTTTAAAAATTATCTCCAGCTGCGATACAGCAACATCACCATGACGGCAACAGAGCATTTTGTGGTACCAGACGGCTGGACTGTGAGCGACTGGGTTTATATACCGGCGAGCAACTTGACATACTTCGCCGCTCTCGCTGAAGTATCAGTACTCATTCATCCATTCACTCTATGAGAAGTTCCTTGTTTTAAAAAAAACCTAGTTTCACGGTTTATTCCCAGTTAATCGGGTCCACTCAAAAACTTCTGAACTTCTCAATCATGATTCGCTATTGAAGCTTGTTTTTCTAAGCAAAAATTTTGATTCTCGAAAGCTTTTTGTCGAGAATCCTTGTTTTGAATATAATTTTACATGTATCATTTTAAACGGAAGGAAAATAACCTTTTTTTAAAAAATTAACACGCCTTGTGGCAAAATACAAGCTCATCTGAAATGAAATACAGCCACACGTTCAATGTCGTCAACGACCGCTTGTAGCGTAAGACATATCTCATGGTTTGATCACTGTTGATAACACTGATCAAAATATAGATCACAATGAAGTGCGTGAGCTCATTGTTTCATCAACAAGCTCACTCTGGCTATCTGACCTCCAAGAAGAGCAGTGTAAGAGAGCGGTGAGATATGACACCGGGGTCGAGAAGTATAGAAAATTTTCATAGGTCAGGCTATTCTCATTACGACTATTGTACTACATAGGTATTAACATGCTTTCGGAAGCAAAGAGAAGAATAAACAACGTTTAAGCTTAAAGAAATAACAAATTTGAGCGACTTCAATCTTATTATAAGGCAGATATTAGAACAGCAAAAAAAAACACTAGTTTTCCAAGTGTTTTTTTCGTTTTTTGATTCAAGAACCGTTGAAAAGTCTCTTGCACGTCTTAATCATGAGAATGCATTAATTAAAAAAGAAGGTATTCTTTCCCGTTTGGTGATCCAAGCCTAGCCTAATCATCAATATACTTAAGAAAATTTTGAAAATAAGCATTTAATGCTTACTAGTTTGATGGTTTTACCATTTTTATCGGGCGTTGTCATTTTGGCTTCTATGTTTTATACGTCTTCGTTTTCCAGTTTTTCAATCGTTTCCACAGACCTTCCTATTACCTCTCGTGCTCAAAAGAGAAGATCTGAAATAAGTTTTAAAGGAATCGAGATCAGGACGATTGAACCTTAGCTTTTTTTTCCTTTTTATAGATTTCTTTCCTTTTCCCGGAAACTTTTATTTATAACTTGTTTCGGAACCTGCGGTCACAAACTTTACAAAATGTTCTTTTTTTGGGAAAGTAATATATTCAGTTCAAACTTCAAAGTAGTTTTAACTCGGGAGTTGACAAATGGATTTTAAATCCGAAAGTTGAGAGAATTTTGTTTAGGACTCCATGGTCAATGATTTTCATTATGTTTTTCAATTTGGTTGATGAGGTCACTTAGATAGATAAAACGTGCTGTGGAACTATCCTGGTAGAACTAGTAGTGCTCTCCTATTCTGTTAGAACCAGTCGTAGAAGTGGTGGACCTATCTTGGTAGAACCAGTAGTGCTTGCCTATTCTGTTAGAACCAGTAGTGATTGCCTAATCTGTTAGAACCAGTGGTAGAACCGGTGAACATATCCTGGTAGAACCAGTAACTGCTCTCTAAATCACCACTGACGTTTATATCATTAGTCAGAAGATTCAGATTTGGGCAAGCAGAACATAACTTTTCACCGCCTTGGTTGTATGGTGAGGGTGAATGTGGAATGTGGGAGCCCTTGCATTATAATGGCAAACCCTAAATTACGCCATACTCAGACATCTGTACGTCAACCATTTTTTGAATTACCTTCAGCAATAAAAATACTTTCCGGATGAAGGCTCACTTTTATGATTGAGGTGAGTTACGAAGCAGGATTCTTCATTGAGATCTTCTTCAGCAAGATGTTCTACACTATCCCAAACGAAATTGGACTGAGGTTACCTTTAATGATTCTTTCTTAACTGACTACCAAAAAAAAACGATTTACCAAAAAATTTCACTGATGTTTTGGGTTTTCACTTAAACTGTTGTGTTTCAGTTCAAAATTTGAAAAAAAATTCTAATAAAAAAAACTAACATCTAATAAAAAGTGATATGAAGTAGCTATCTATAGTTATAACTAGAAGATTTTGTCCAATACATATGTAAATACAAATAATCGTCAATTTATCTTCTTTTCAACTTCTTTGAAAACACCTCAGAAGCGTGTTTCGCTTGGAAAGAATCGCAAAGCATAAGCTCGATGATAAAACAGCAAATGCTAAGCTAGAAAGTTCAAAGACAATACCTGTTCAAATTGAAAATTGAATGCGAAGGTTCAGTCAATTGCCATTCTAAGCTTGGACTTGTCAGCTAATTCTTGTAACGTTAGAGTCACTAGTTAATTTTCATGTTGTTCTTAATCAACACATTCAGTATATTGAGCTTTTCTGAACTTGAGAAAATCACGCACATCGTTTATCTGTTAGAAAAGAAGAGAAGAAAAAACGAAATGAATGAAACGTGATTTTCTAGCTAATTCTGATCTAAACGTTCACACACAAAAAGTATACAATTTTTGAAGTATGCTAAAAAGCATAAAGAAAAAGTAGGAATAATAATACTTCTAAAGTATTCCTAGGCACGCCGATGCGTGAGTATGAAAGTATGCAGAAGAGGAACACATTCGATTTGTAAATAAAAATACTTTCAAAAGGATGCCTTGGTGGCTTCTCTTCCCTTTCTTGGCAGTTTTCCAATTATCAAACCCGGTTGACTTAGGTTGCTCTATATACAGTTATGATCTCGAATTCTTTGCATTAGAGTTGCATACATACAAATCGTACCGTGTAAATCATTTTCATAGAAATTCTAAGAAGTCATTGGGGCAACAAAATTTATGTTTGAGAGCTCTCCTTGAAAGGTCCTTCGAAAACGGCCTTCGGAAAAAAAGACCCATCTGGAAAGTCACAAAAAAGGAAAATTTACACAGAAATTATGGAAAGAAGAAAAATCACATACTGTAAAGTATGCCTACAATACTTTGATTTTATTAAGTAATACATACTTTTGAAGTATGAGTAAAAATACATTGATGAAGTATCGTTCGGAATACTTTTCAATGTGGTTTGTTCATTTTCATACTTTGAAAGTACGAATCTTCATACAATTTTTTTGTGTATTCCAACACTCAGCTAAGAAGTAAGCTTATCGTTAGGTCTTGTGATTTTTTTCTCCAAAAGACGTTTTTGAGCTGCTTAAGAAGCCTCATAGTTGAAAAAAAAACAAGGCAAGACAAATATCATTCATTTCACCCTTACTACTCCGGTTCCTCTTCAGTCTAAGAAAACTCAAATCCTTCTTTACCATACATAGTTTCTTTACCTTCTTTACCGTTACAGCGATTACACTCAAGTTGGTAATTATTTTTCTCAGTTGGTTCGAAGAAGGAAGTTTGACTATTTTGTTTATCTCCTCAGGCATCCCGATGTTCTCTACCTGTACTTAGAAGCTCGAGATGCGTGGCCTTTCAAGTACGCTCCGGACCTTCTTGCAATGCATCCAGTCAAGCCTTCTTTCTTAACTGGCCATGCAAAAACAATGGTCTGCTCCAAAATAATCACCGTAATGCAAAACAAGATTTTCATCTCAAACGAAACTTATCATTCATAGACGATGAAGTAATCATGCTCAAAACTCCTTTTTTTATTATTTCTCCTCCTAAAAATAAGTTGTTCAACAACTACTCGAAAGTAGAATAACTTACTGAAATGATGTTTTCAATCCTATGTAGGCAAGTTCAGTGTTTCGATTAGAATACAGTCTTTAAGGAAAAGGCTCAGCGTGAATATACCGGTAGAAGGAGCAATGACAGTAGTGAACAAGTTCATCTTGTGACATTTAAGAACCTATTGTTGCTTCTGGTCTTACTACTAACTAATTTCATATAGCTCTCTGACAAAAAAAGCATTTTATGAATTGATCTTTTTTTAAACTTGATTTATGTCATTTTATAAGTTTTGTTTGTGTGTTTTGTTCACATGTTTAACAACTATGAAAGTTGGGCACAATCCAGAACATCCGATGGTTGAGTCATAACTCTATAGAGTATTTCATACTATAAAGATTTTAAGAACCTATGTTGTACAAAAAAACGTTACGCAAGGATTTACAAAGTGGCCTCGGTAGTGTTATATGTAGCAAAGCACCACTCAGACAATAATGTGTTCGATTCCGCCCCATTAGCAAGCTTCATTTTTGCTCTGGTTAAATCATGTTTCGTTTGTTGAAGTCTATGCGATTCAAATTTTGCGCGTTATAGTAAGGCCAAGCCTAGACTTAGTATTAAAAACAACAACAAAAAGATCATTGCTATAGAACAATCACTGCATATGACAATAGGTCATAGATGCAAAACGGTAGCTATGATTTTTTTTCGTTATTTATACATTTTTTCGTCGAATGATCTTGGTTCCGAATAATCTAAATTGTCTCTTCACCAACTCTCCTTCGCCTACTCATTCTTTAGAAAACTTGTCAACAGGGTATTCTCAATGTGACCTTTGAAGAACATCATGAACGTGTGTCTACTAATTTGACAAAAGATAAAGAAGAAAAGTCTGAAAATCAATTTCACCTCAAAGCTTCTCGACCTTAAGAAAAGACGAGATGAAAAAAGAAGGGAGATCATCACATTCTTTTATCATCCTATCAAGGAAGAAGAGATGTTTCTGATTTTATAACTAGCTGTTTTATGCCAAATACATATCTACCTATTTCAATGGAACGTCTACCTAATTTAGCAACAAGTCTACTTTTTTTCCGAAAAAGACGTCACCTATTCTGAAAAAAATCTACCTAAATCACACGTCTATCTTTTTTTTTGAGAAAAAGGTCTACCTGAATCAGTGACGTGTGTCTAAAATACGTAAACGTGGGTCTACCTATTTTATAAAACGTCTTCCTATTTTGGTTCAATGTCTACGTTTTCTGAGCAAAATTTCTACCTTTTTTTAAAAGCAAAACACCTGCCTATTTTAATGAAAGTTCTACTAACTTCTGTGAATAATAATTGTGTTATTCTCAATAGATTTGCAATGACTTCAGTAATTGCTTTTATTATCACGTGTTTGATTTTATTTGCTTTTATTACCCCGTGTTGTTTGCTTTTACTACCTTTAATTGCTTTTAATTACGATCCAGTGCTTGCTCTTATTACCACGTGCTCTCTGTATGTTTTGATGTACACTGCACTTGATAAACAATGAACAATAAACAATACTAAAGAAAGGGAAACGTCTAACTTTTTTGACATGCCAACCTAATTTTAAAAACATTCGCAAATAACAATTTGTGCCTTATCTTGTATTTTTCAGATGAATAATTCATATCAAGTTATGCTTTTGTTGAACACGGTCTCTCACTGGAAAAATCTTTACCTATTACAATAAAAGGGCTATAATATTGACGCCTATAAATGTTATCTGTGCTCGTGTAGGAAATCGTATTTCATCATCGACAAAAAAATGCTCATATTTCATCATAAACAAATAAAAATACTTCCTAGTTGATCATTTATCAAAGTTCTCCATCATTCCTTCAAACCAGCATGGTTTCAGAAGGGACGCATCCACAGTTTCCACAGTTACCAACCTTCTCGTATGTGAAAACGATTGGACTTCTTCACTTACTTATGCACTACAGATGTTATTTATTTAGACTTCAGCAGAAAATTCCATACAATAAGCACACCTAAGCTTTTGCATAAATGCCATCACTACGGAATTACCGATCCACTACTCTACTGGCTAGAATAGTTTTTGAAGAACAGAACTTTCTCCATTCGCATGGGAAGTGTTATCTCAGATACACGATTAGCTACCTCGGAGGTTCCCCAGGGTTCTGTTTTAGGGCCCCTTTTGTGTTTCGCATTTATGACCTATTGTCATAGGCAGGTAGTGATTGTTCTATAGCAATGATCTGCTTGTTGTTGTTTTTTAATACTAAGCCTAGGCTTGCCCTTACTATACCGACGCGCAAAAATCTGAATCTCATAGGCTTCAACAAACAAAACATGCTTTAACCACAGAACAATTGAAGCTTGCTAGTGGGGCGGAATCGAACACAGTATTGTCTGAGTGGTATTTGCTACATATAACACTACCGAGGCCATTTTGTAAATCCTTGCAAAACTTCTAAATACCATTGGATGATTGTGACCAACTTTCATAGTTGTTAAACATGTTGAACAAACAAAACTTATAACAGGACATCATTGAAGTTTAAAAAATATCAATTCATAAAATGTTTTTTTTTTGTCAGAGAGCTATATTAAATCAGTTAGTAGAAAGAATAGAAGCAACAATAGGTTCATAAATGTCATAAGATGAACTTGTCCACAACTGTCATTGCTCCTTCTACCGGTATGTTTCGTTTCAAATGAATATCTTGTTTTGCATTACGGTGATTATTTTGGAGCAGACCATTGTTCTTGCATGGCCAGTTAAGAAAGAAGGCTTGACTGGATGCATTGCAAGAAGGTCCAGAGCGTACTTGAAAGGCCACGCATCTCGATCAGTCCACAGATAGAGTATATCGGAATGCCTGAGCACATAAACAAAATAATCATATTCTCTTTTTTCACCTTTATAGGGAGAAGAAACTTGAGAGAACTCGAACATACATACTTGGAGAGTCAGTAACTAAGCGAAACACGCTTCTGAGCTGTTTTCAAAGAATTTGAAAAACCCCAGAGAAGTTTTTTCTTCTCAAATTTTGAACTGAAACACGGCAGTTTAAGTTGAAACCCGAAACATCAGTGAAATGTTTTTTGCAAATCTTTCAATGAAAACATAGTCAGTTATAAAGAAATCAATAAAGGTAACCTCAGTCCAATTTCGTTTGGGATAGTGTAAAACATCTTGCTGAAGAAGATCTCAAGGAATAATCCTGCTTCGTAACTCACCTCAATCAGAAAAAATTAGCCGCCATCCGGAAAGTGTTTTTCTTGCTGAAGGACATTCAAAAAAATTTTGACGTACAAATGTCCGAGTATGGCGTAATGTAGGGTTTGCCATTATAATTCAAAAGCTCCCACATTCCACATTCACCCTGACCATACAACCAAGGCGGTGAAAAGTTATGTTCTGCTTGCCCAAATCTGAATCTTCTGACTAATGATATAAACGTCAGTGGTGATTTAGAGAGCAGTCACTGGTTCTACCAGGATAGGTTCGCCGGTTCTACCACTGGTTCTACCAGGAAAGGCAAGCACTACTGGTTCTGCAAGGACAGGTCCACCACTTCTACCACTGGTTCTACCAGGAAAGGCAAGCACTACTGGTTCTGCCAGGATAGGTCCACCACTTCTACCACTGGTTCTACCAGGAAAGGCAAGCACTACTGGTTCTGCCAGGATAGGTCCACCACTTCTACCACTGGTTCTACCAGGAAAGGCAAGCACTACTGGTTCTGCAAGGACAGGTCCACCACTTCTACCACTGGTTCTACCAGGAAAGGCAAGCACTACTGGTTCTGCCAGGATAGGTCCACCACTTCTACCACTGGTTCTACCAGGAAAGGCAAGCACTACTGGTTCTGCCAGGACAGGTCCACCACTTCTACCACTGGTTCTACCAGGAAAGGCAAGCACTACTGGTTCTGCCAGGATAGGTCCACCACTTCTACCACTGGTTCTACCAGGAAAGGCAAGCACTACTGGTTCTGCCAGGACAGGTCCACCACTTCTACCACTGGTTCTACCAGGAAAGGCAAGCACTACTGGTTCTGCCAGGATAGCTCCACCACTTCTACCACTGGTTCTACCAGGAAAGGCAAGCACTACTGGTTCTGCCAGGATAGGTCCACCACTTCTACCACTGGTTCTACTAGGAAAGGCAAGCACTACTGGTTCTACCAGGATAGGTCCATCGCACGTTTCATCTATCTAAGTGACCTCACCAGCCAAATTGGGCAAGATATTGAAAATCATCGACCATCCTAAACAAAATTATCTCAAAGTTCGGGTTTAAAATTTATTTTGAGAACTCCCGAGTTAGAATTTCTTCGAAATTTGAACCGAATATATCACTTAAACAAAAAAGTGCATTTGGCAGAGTTTGTGACAGAAGCTTTCGAAAAAAAATATATAAAAGCTTCCGGAAAAAAAGAAAATCTAAAATGTCCCTCAACAAAGCTAAGACTCAATCGTTCTGATCTGAACTCCTTTAAATTAATTCAGATCTTCTCTTTTGAGCATGAGCAAAAAAAAAACAATTTTTCGAGGAAATAGGACGGTCTGTCGGAACGATTAAAAAACTGGAAAACAAAGACCTAAAAAATTAGAAGCAAAAATGACAATGCCTGAAATAAAGGGTAAAACCATGAAACTAGTAAGCATTAGATACTTATTTGAAAAAAGTTCTTAAATACATTTATCATTAGGCTAGGCTTTAATCACCAAACGGGGACGAATACCTTCTGTTTTATCAAAATTGAAGGCAATCTTATGATAGAGACGCTTCTTATTCTTCTCAGAGTTATCCCGCGCCGGCCGAGTTCGGAATATGGTCCGCTGTACAGCTTCTACCTCTATAGAAATATCTGTCCGTTGCGTCTTCCGAGTGGAGTCTTGCAAGGCGCAGGTCTTAGTTGAGCGTGTCCATATATCTTGTCTCCGGTTTGCCTCGCGGGCGTTTGCCTGGTACTTCCATGTCAAGAACGTGTTGTTCGCGTCTCTTTGCATCACGTGTCCATAGCATCTAACTCTCCCTCCTCGCATCTTGTCTTTTATAGGAGCCACGTCGAGTCAGTCCTAGTTTCCAGCGCAAAATTTTCATCTCATTTGTGTGAATAATGTTCTCGGTTACACGCGTTGTTGGCCAGGTCTTCATCGAATAGAGAAGCACGGGACGGATCGCTGATTTATACATCTGTCCGAATATGCCAGCTGTGATATCCCTATCATAGAGGACACATGTAGCTTCTCTCCATTTCATCCAAGCTGCATTTACTCTTCGGCGTGCCACTGCATTCGTTGATAAGCCCGAGGAGATGAAAGAACCAAGTTACTTGAATTCGGCGGTATTCGGGAGCAGTTCACCGCTGATGTGAACAGTTCCAGTCGTTTACACTCCGATTTCCTGGTACTCGGTCTTCTTGATGTTTAGGCGTAAGCCATGCCTACTAAGAGCGTCATTCCATTCTTACATGCATTATGGCACGTGTAGGAGCAGCAAGGAGAATGTTGTCGGCGTATGCGATGGTTGACGGAGCCGGATTCAATAAAGGAAGCGTGACAGTTTCCATAACCATAATGAAGAGAAGGGGAGACAGAGCACTTCCTTGGTGCACTCCTACGTTTACTGCGAATGGCTCTGTGATGCCGACCGGAGTTCTGACAGTGCTCTTCGAATCATCGTACATCGCCATTGTCCATCGAATGTACTCTTCAGGAACCTGATGATCTAGCAGTGCATATAAAATAAGATCATGAGGGGACGAACGCATTTTCCAAATCGAGGTAGGTCAGATGGAGAGGTGATCTTTTCTCTGCGTGCTTCTCGACGAGTAACGGGAGTGCAAGTATTGCATCTGTTGTGCCTCTTCCGTTCACGAACCCACATTGCTGAGCTGGGACATCGACGATATCTCGTATGCGTGAATCCAGTATGCTCTCAAATATCTTCATAGTGTGGTTGAGAAGACGTATTGGACGGTAGTTACTGCTTACTCTGACATCGCCTTTTTCTTTGAAGACTGGAATGGTCGTGGAGTAGCGCCAGTTATGCGGAATCTGTCTTTGCTTTACGATGCTGTTGAACACGTGGACGAGATGTGCTAGTCCAACATCACTCGCAAGTTTCCAGGCTTCTGTGGCTATGTCGTCCGTTCCAGCCGCTTTCCCAGTCTTCGTCTTAGAGAGTACCTTCTTTACTTCCTCGGCCGTGATGGTTGGCACGGGTGGGAAGTGGGGATGGGAGAGTGTTCAAACTCTTGGCCGCTCATTTCTTAGAAATGTTCGTGCCACCTGTTTCTGACTTTTAAAGGGTGAGTGAAGAGCTTTCCTTGTTTAACCCTTATCGTGGCTGCTCTCTGGAGTTCCAAGGTGTTGCGATGTCGAGCCTTGGCGAGCCGATAGACGCGTAAGAGTCTTTTCAACGGTTCTTGAATCAAAAACAGTAGAAAAACACTTGGAAAACGTTTAACTTTGTTTGATTTTCTAATTGCTGCTTTATAATGAGATTGAACTTTTCTGTATGTGATTGTTTTGAAAGCTTGTAAAACTTCGGAATGTTCAAATGTGTTATCTTTTTAAGCTAAAACATCATTTATTCGTCTTTGCCCGTTTTGCTTCTAATTACAGCCTGTTAATACTTAGCACAATAGTCGTAATGAGAATAGCCTGACCTAGAAAATTTTTATACTTCTCGACCCCGGTGTCATATCTCACCGCTCTCTTACACTGCTCTTCTTGGAGGTCAGGTAGCCAGAGTGAGCTTGTTGATGGAACAATGAGCTCACGCACTTCACTGTGATCTATATTTGATCAGTGTTATCAACAGTGATGAAACCATAAGCTATGTCTTACGCGGCAAGCGGTCGTGGACGACACTTAACGTGTGCCTGTTTTTATTTCAGGTGAGCTCGTGTTTTGCCACAAGGCTGGTTATTTGCAAAAAAAGTTATTCTCTTTTGTATACGAACAATACATTCTATTCAAAACAAAGATTCTCGACAAAAAGCTTTTGAAAATCGATACTTTCTGTTTGGAAAAAAACAAAGCTTCAATAGCAAAGCATGATTGAGAATTTCGGAAAGTATTGAGTGGACCCGATAAACTGGAAAAAACCGTAAAACTAGATTTATTTTTTTCAACAATGAACTTTTCATGAAGTGAATGGATGACTGAGTATTGATACTTCAGCGAGAGTGGCGAAGTATGTCAAGTTTATCGCCGGTAGATAAACCCAGTCGCTCACAATCCAGCCGTCTGGTATCACAAAATGCTCTGTTGCCGTCATACTGATGTTGCTGTATCGCAGCTGGAAATAAATTTTCTTTAACTTTTTATTATACGATTTTTGATCGATTGATCGATTAACACAATCAGATCTTTGAGAAAAAAATTTGAATTAAAACAAGACCCTGAAATAGATATAGGATGAGAAATCGGAAAGGAACCAGATAATGCTACTATAAAAAGCGGTCTGATTGTGCAAATAACAAAAACGGTTGCGGACACAATCTCGTATGTCATGCAAGGTACAATCTTAGAGTGTCTGAATTAGGTCAGTGATCTCAGTTATTAATCAAGAAAATTAAGAGCGGTTGTAGAAAAGCAACTGCCACATATTTTTCCAATCAGCTTATGAAACGAACCCGCGACTTCATAAGTTCCAGACTAAAGATTGAGCCAGGAATTCACTTAATAATGACAGTACTGAAACACCTTCAATACTTCTGCTTTTACATTGGCTTTTTGAATATTTTGAAGTTTTGTGATGAAAGTTTATAGTTTATTATCTTAGCTTTATGAAAATCTTCTGGTTTTCAGATTTATTTTTCAAATCTTGGTGTCACTATTTCCGATGAATTCTCGTACAAACACCATATTGTCGATAAGTGTAAGAGAGCTTCCGCTGTTGTCAACATGTTATTTAAAGCTTTTAAATCCCCTTCCATTTCTCTGTTGACATCTGCTTTTAAAATCTATGTCCGACCCATTATCGAATACGCAAGTGAGTTGTGGAATCCATCTTCCTCGGGCCTTGTTAAGTTGGTTGAGAAAGTCCAACGCTCTTTCACGAGGAGAGTACTAGGAAGAGTCCGTCACCCTAAGCTTACGTATTCCCAGAGGCTTTCAATGCTAGGCCTTCAGAGCCTCGAGAACCGTCGTGCTATCTCTGATCTACTTTTTATTCATAAATGTTTACATAACAGCTTAGACATAGACACTGATCATTTATACGAAATCTCGGCTGTTCAGCGTTTCACTCGGCATTCGCATCCTCTAAGACTTATTCCTCCTCACCGCATCAATAAGACCTCTTTATCGACATGTGTTTCCCGTCAAATGTCTGTTTGGAACTCTCTTCCATTTGATGTTATCAACGAAGCTAGTAGCCTTAAATTTAGAAAGCAACTTCTTTCGTTGCCTGTGAATGTGATTGTGCCAGTTAGTCTTGTTTCTGATACTTAATTAAGACTTGTTATTTTTCATCATTATCACAGCCCCCCTTTTTCCCCTTTACACACCGCCACTAAGCTTTATGTGTAATGTAGTCCATGCATACCTCTGTTTATATGTATGTAATTTGCTTTTGTCTTAAATACCTACATGCTTGGAATAAAGAATGAATGAATGAAAAAAATACTCTGGTTCTCAAAAGTTTCCTCAAAATACTTTGATGCTCAGGAATCTATCTAAATTACTGTGATTTCCAAAGTACTTTAATTTTTTTCTTGATACTCTAATTTTCCTGAGATTCTTTGTATGTTTGGTTGAAACCTCTCGATGATACTTTAATTTTTGATGGTTCTCCATAAAACTCTGGTGATCAAAAGTCTCTTGGAGTATTCTAACTCTCAGAAAATATTCTAAAAAGAAAAAAGTTACATTGAAAGTAATCTGTTCTCAAGCGCCTATTCAGTTACTCTATTTGTAAGTGAAAAAGTGTTCTAGAGACTCTTCTATTACTTCCAAGTTTTTGTAAGTCTAGTCAACATCTCAGGGGTCCTTTAAGTGATCGACACTAAACTTCATTCCCTCTCACTTCCATCCACTGTGGGAATAAATGAAGGCGAACACTCACCCCTTCTGTGTAATCCTCCCACGCCTTCTGTACAACGACATCGTTCCTGTATTTGTGGCTTACAAGGCTAACAACTTTAGCAGCGGCTTTCCCTCCCACCTTCCCCACCTGTTAAAACATTAAAAAATTAAATGTGTAATATTTATTGATCTAAAAATCATAAAATTGAGGAAAAAACAATGATAAGTAAAATAACAATATTAACAGAGATAGTCAATAAAAAAATCATGAAAAAAATATATTTTCTTACAGAAAATTTTATTGACAATTTCAGAAAAAACTGTGTAAGTGAATCATTGAAACTTCAGAAAAGTGACGATTGGGCTCACCAGGGATTGGGCTCACCGGGACCTCGGCCATTTATATGGGCAATATTGAGGTCTAACGGTCGCCAAATGTTGAAAACCGTATCATCGGACATCATAAAATAGCCTAAGAAATTCATTCGTTTCTCGTGAATATACCTTTTTTTGATTGATTTCGTTTGCTCAAATATAATACATAGTTTAACTATCTACATATGTATGTGGTATACGTATGTATCTGAGAAATATCATTTAGGAATAAAGTTCTATGAGCTTTTATCAATGAAAAACCTTTAACATTCTGGAGACGCATTTGTTGAACTTTGGACAGGCACAAGTAGTTGTGGAAGCCTTTACTCAATTCTCGCTCACTCAAGTAAGTGTAGTTTATTCTTCCTTTCACAGATGGGAATTGCTCTGAAAACAAATTCAAATCTCAGTAATAGTAGTGCTGACTGTGCGTTCAAACGATCTAATACTACAGTAATTGCGCAATAATAATGTTGGTAAGTAAATCCTTCTATGAAAATACCCAACTCCGAGCAATCTTTGATCAATACTGCAGTTCGATTTTTGCAGTTCCTCTTCGACTACATCCGTCCGTGCGCAGCTCATGAGCGGACTAGACTATTCCTATTCAAATACTTGGTCCGTGCGCAACATGAGTGCTGAGTCGGCAAAGCTCTTTGTTTATTGCTTTTCTTACACATCATTAGGATTCAATAAACTTTTCTGCAGATCCTGCGCAGTGTTGGCACTCAATACGCAATAACCCAATCAGTATTAAAAACACAGAACATTTTCTCTTGAATATCGTCTCCCTCACACCTTTTTTTCATATTAAAAAAACATGCCGCACGTTCATTATATGTTTTACCTAGGTGACCGGTCGACGACCGGTCACCTAGCTTGTTGCTCGCAAAATAAACTTTCGCTTTTCTCAGTGTAATTAACACAGAAGAAATTAAAATGTCGCACAAGAGAGCGTGAGCTCATTGTTTCGTTTACGAACTCACTCTAAAACTACGATGTAAACAACGAGCAGTGCGAGAGAATGAAAAACAGTGCATAAAGTCATAGAAGTAGAGATTTCATATGCCAGCGTATTTTCATTACGAACAGAATGTAAAATGTTAACAGGTTGTAATTATTAGCAGTTTGTACAATAAAAAACAACATTTCGTCCGCTTACAGCAAATGCGCTGAAAAAGAGTGAAAACGTACGTTTCAGAGTCAATCAAGCTTGATTTCTCATGAAAACCTGCGATTAATTTATAAGGCAGTGAATTAGAACATAATTTTTTGAAGGTTGTTTCAAAAGATGGTTTTGCTTTTAAATTTTTTTCTTATGTTTTCGATTTAAATATTTCTGAGAAGTGTCAGAAGTGTATCATAATATTGTCTCCAAGTTCAAAAAGCAAAGTTTTTTCTCATGTCCGGGGATCTAAGACTATTCATGATTGAACTTGAAAACTCAATAAAATAAACTTCAAATGTTTGTCAATTGAATCATTTTTCATAATATTTTATAACGTTTTCTCTCATGCTTCTTAGATTTTTTTCTACCAATTATGTTTGTTTTCAATCTTCCCCTCGACTTCTTTTTATTGAGAAGAATTTTTGCTCAGGTTTTAGAGAAAAATATCATTCGGGTAGTTTTTGAGTAAATTTTCCGAAAAAAGGTCGTGGCAATATTTACCTTTAGTTGACAAAAAGGGGGACAAATTTAGTTCGAACCAATCCAGGAATTAACAAAACAGAATTAAAACTCAATGAACATTCCCTAATTGAACACTACTGAACGTAAACCGAATTTCAAAAATGGAAAATTCTGTTCAGGACTCTATGGTCGATTATTTTTGATATGAATAAATTATATTTTTATCGAGGTAACATGTCGGGTCACTATATGTAGATAGATTAAACGTGCGGATGATCTTTTCTATCACCTCTTCGTATAGATATTGGAAGCGTCCTGAACTTTTCAAAGCATTCAAAAACCTACTGTCGAGGACCTCGTCGATTTCTTCATTCTCGAAGTTTCCACAGAAGATGACGGCAGCGAAGAAACCATCGTAGAAGCGTTGATGATAACCCCAGCCGAATTTCCACGGATAGTTATTCGTAATTATTAAAACCTTAATAACCTGGTGTACCTCTCGAACATTTTTCGTCCTCGCTTGCCACTTAAAATTTTACGTAACTTTCCAAAGACGACCTGTTATTCTTCTGATGACAACAGTTTCGTTTCTACAAAAAGTTTCTGATACTTCTGTTCACCACAACTGATGTACATATGTTTTATTATTTTTTTCTGAAATCCTTCATATATGTATGGTTAACACGTGATTGGTAAAAAAAGTTCCTAATTTATTTTAGTTCCATCTTTTCAATTTTTATATTCTTTTTATCCCTTTCTGCTTTCGTGATTTAATCTAATTGAATTGTGAACATTGGCCTTTGAAGCGGAAAAATAAGCGGAAAAGGCATTAACCGTTTCCAACTTCTCGCGAAGGGCAGAGTTTTTTGCGTGATTTTCAGCCACGTTTTCAGCAGATGGAAACACGAAATCGGTAAAATTCGTCGAGGCGTTTCCTCCGTTGCACCAACTATGTAGGTCACCGTAGTCGCTAATCTTTGTCTTTGCTCTTTCGATCGCCTGCGAATATTGAGTTAAATTCAATTATGATTTTTTCTTTTCTTTTGATCGCCTGTGATTATGAGTTCAACTCATCTGGACTTGATTTCAATCCCAATAAAACTTCTTTGTTCCAACTAAACTTCATCCAGGAAACATCTTTCATGCGTGTTATGACATTCGACGACGCACGGAGAATTAAATGTGCACGAATGGTATTTGGAAACTACAGTATACAAATCTTTTGGCATGCAAATCGTGGTGAGAGAAAAATCTTCCGAATCAAAGCAATCAAATCTTCCGTGCACTAGCGTTTAAACTATTTCACGATATAACACGTCAATATAAATTTAGTTTTTTTTTGGCAATCATTCCTCTCAAATAAAAAATGCGCATTTTCTGAGCGATTAAGCAAATTACAAAGAAATTTATTAACTGCAAATCCTCTTTTAAGTGAGTAGTGCGAATCACAAAGTCTTTTGGCTTTTTTTGCGCGCGAACAAAGAGAACATGTGCGTTGCGTGCGTGCGTGCGTGCGTGCGTACGTGCGTGCGTTCGTGCATGTGTGAGTGCGTGCATGCGTGCGTAGTGGGCATACGAAAATATCGTCCTCAATGTTGCTGTTGACGGGTTTCCTTTTTGTTTTATTGACTCTAGAAAACTCGACACATTCTTACATTTTGACCGAATATTTGAAAAAGGGACAAAAGGTATTCTAGAATGAAGAAGAAGCCGGAAGTTGCTAGCAAATTATTGCGAACGAGAATTGATGGACTTGGTTCGAACCCACCTTACCATAACCCCTTGAACTTTCCCAAATTATCGCTCTCTCTCTCTCTCTCTCTCTCTCTCTCTCTCTCTCTCTCTCTCTCTCTCTCTCTCTCTCTCTCTCTCTCTCTCTCTTCCCGTCTCGCAGTAACCGGAAGCAAGCGCCTTATCAATAAACGGCTGAGAGATGTTTTGCTATTTTGTACCCTACTACTATCTGAAGAGCTCAATAGAAGAAACAAAAAAATCAAATTAAGTTTTCACTCAGACTCACTTTCTAAATTATAGAAAACACTTTCAGTTTAGGTTGGGTTCCCAATTTCCAACCGAAGAATTCTAAAGCTAAGTTAAGTTTGGTCTAACATGAATGTCATTCTGTCCATTTTTATTCGCCAGGGATCCGATCCTTTACTGCTACAATGACTCCCACGCGTCTCTACTTGATGAAAACTGCATTTGCAACGCTGGGATTAAATTTATCCCGGGACTCTTTGTAAATTTAGGGTTGAGATACCAAATAATCTACCGGGATTGTTTACAGCAGCTTAATAATCTACCGGGATTGTTCACAGCAGCTTAATAATCTACCGGGATTGTTTACAGCAGCTTAATAATCTACCGGGATTGTTCACAGCAGCTTAATAATCTACCGGGATTGTTTACAGCAGCTTAATAATCTATCGGGATTGTTCACAGCAGCTTAATGATCTACCGGGATTGTTTACAGCAGCAGCTTCACGGTTGCTCACTCCATTCCTCTGTCCAAGTTTTCCCCCGCCGATTCATTTTTCTCTGTTTGTTGGCCATGTGAGTGATCTCACAAGTTATCCTTTGATGATTATAAAGTGTTGAGATGATATAAGACGGATAAATGAATTTCATTAAAAATATAATTTCGTGAATATTCATAGCTTTTTCGTTGTTCGTTGGCAGACACAATGTATATGAATTTTTCATGCAAAGAACGAATGACTCGGATGAAGTACAAACCAGTAAATTCAAGTTCAGCGGAGTGTCCATCTTTAGTTCGATGTGCGCCTTTCTGCAGTTGGCGTTGATTCAATTGATGAAAACAGTTTTATATTCATCAGAAGGATCTCGAAGCGATGGGAAAGTGTATCTGGGAAGAAATTGACAATCTTTTTTCTCGAATTAATGGACATATGAGTAAACTTTATATGTTAAAATTATCAAAAAACTCGAATAGAATATGAATTAGTTTTCACCCTATGCTTTTGAGATCTTCTATCCACAACTGAATCAAATTTCGGTCCTCGGCAGTCCAGAAGCCTCTCGAAGCGAATTTACTTGCCAGTTCAAGAATGCATCCTTCAACCGTGCCCTGAAGAAAATTGTCTTTACAATCTGAAAAACATGAGGAAAAGCTAAAACCAAACCTTGTACTGACAATTCCAACCGTCGATGAATTTGATCAACTCACCAGCCTTTTCGAAAACCTCTCTGGAAGTTTAAAGGTAATCTTGATAAGCTTTTCCGAATTCAGTTCACGCTAACTTTATTAGTTCACGCTCAACTTTATAACTTTCATATTTGCTTGCGACAAGATGCAGAGCTGACTTGATAGAACTAGTAGCTGATTTCTGGGTGACTGCTAGTTTGTCTAGGACATGATGAGTGAGGTTTATATGTTATGTCTAGAATTTTAAAATTTGATCAGATGTTAATTTCTTTCTATTATTCATTAAATTTGCTTTTTACATCAAAACTTTACGGCCTCATTAGCGTAAACGTTTGCCTGGCTAACGATAACTTATAAGAAAAGTTATCATATTCAGCCGAAAGAGCCATCTGAAAGCCGAAAGAAAGAGATCTGATCAATTCAAAGCGCCTGATCGATTCTAGCCATAACATATACAAGCACTAGCATCATTTCTCGACATCCTCAGTTAAACTGGATCTTCCTGAGTTTTAAATTGAACTTGATGAGATTTTCAATCGACTTTGAGTTTATTTGACGGTTCCTTTTTAAAGTTCCTTTAAAACTAAGAATGTGATTGACATTTCCTGGTGGAAGTCCTTGAGATAGTCATGTGCATTCCGAGTCTGAATCGCATTGACAGGGACGAAAGAGACGGATTCATCGATGAGATGAAGAAGCTTCTGAGTGAAGAAATTTCGCCAGATGTCCGTCACACGGAAGTTCACCGACGTCGGCAGGAACAGACCGAAGAAGGCGCGGCGGTGGAACAGAGTGTTCTGCGAGTTCCATGGCGCGTACGTTCCTGAGTTTAACGCTGTGTTTTATTCCTGTTTTTTGGATTTTTTCTAGTTCATGGATTTTGTTACAGTACTAATTAGATAATACAACAACAATAATAACTATGAGTTTTAAGGAAAGGGGAATCTAGATACAAAGACGAGAGGCTAGCTATAGCCGCCGAAAGTTGATTGAAAAGTAGGCGTGATGAGTCTGTTGAAGATTTTGAAGTTGCGAGAATTGTAGAGACAATGTTTTAGCAACAGCTCCTCTCTTTGATCTATATCGCAGGCAATTGTAGAGACAATGTTTTAGCAACAGCTCCTCTGTTTGATTTATATCGCAGGCAATTGTAGATACAGTGTTTTAGCAACAGCTCCTTTGTTTGATATATATCGCAGGCAATTGTAGAGGCGGTGTTTTAAAAACAGCTATATAAGGAAGAAAGAAATGTGTAGTATAGCGGGCTCCCAGAGACTACAACCCGGATACCAGCCATCTCGCCCCTCTCCTCCGGCTGGACCCGATGGGGAGGAGGACCTCGCCCTTCCACCTTCCCCGCCGCCATCTAAACCTCTCCGAAGGGCGGCCCTCTTCTCCATCCGGACTCCGTGATAAGTAACCCCTTTCATGCGTTTTTTCAACAAAAAAAAATCCAAAAAATTAAGCTAGTTATAATCATAATTAAACTAATGATTGAGCAGAATTACATACATACAAACGAAATTAAAACAAATTATTCTAAAACATATCTTTCTCTTTTTTTCTTTATACAACAAAGTGAAAATTAGAAATAATTGAAAAGAAAAAAATTAGAAAGACTTCGGTCTTTTTTTTGTTTTCGTTTAATCAGCCGAAGATCTCGCCTCCTCCACGTATGCTTTCAGTCTGTCCAGATGGATCACGTCTTGTCCAAAGGAATCGCTCTAATGGATTCGGATTTCGCGAAGGATTTATATACTTTAGCGCTACATAATTATGAAGTAGACGAACGAGACAGATTGGTCAACTTCGCAGCCAGGAACCTCAGCGCGGAAATGATACCATACTTCGCAAATTATGGACAAGACTATTTTGATGCATTAGAACACTTAACAATTCTACCATCTACCGAGAGGAAAATCTCCAAGGCAATCGTGACCAAATCAACAACTACAGCAAAGCAACCTTCTACCACTACAAAATCAACTACTACAAGTAAGACAACTACAAAAACTGTTCGAACTACAACCAAAAAGCCTACTACTGCGAGAACATCAACGAAGAAACCATTCGAAGCCTTAGCTACCAAATCCACAACTGTAAAACCAAAAATTGGATTAACAACTTCAACTATCATTAACTCGACAGAAAAACAGGCTACAACTACAGCAACAAGTTTTATATCTGGTGAAACGACTACATTATACGGGCCAGCGTTACCGAACGAACATTTCTACAACGAGGAAAACTTGTTCGGAGTTGGAAGAAATCAGAAGGATGATTTTCTTCAGACGTACCGATATATATGTGAACTCCACAAGGAGAAGATGGAAACAATCAAATCACTCGTCGAATTCGATCCGTCTATAGCAATGCAAGTACTTTTGAGAAGCAAAAGCGTTCAAGCTAAAGCCATTGGAGGAAAAATCATCGCGGTCACACAATGTAGAATCATCAATCCGAATAAGATCTATCAGAACCACAAAAGGGAGGAGCAATGCTACGAAAAACTTCCAATAGACGTTGACAATATGACATTTTTCTATAACTCCGAAACAAAGAAACTGACACGAGTAGGAAAAGTCATAGACTGTGGAGACGTCAGAATCAACGATGACACTGGAATGGATGCATTGGAAGAAGAGGACACGTCGACTCAAACAACAGGACTGAAGAAAATTATATTAAAGCGAGGAATAGAGGATATCATACCAGCTTTCGCAACGGAAATAGGCCTTGCGAAAGGAAAACTAGAAGAAGAAACCTGGAAGATCAAGGAAATGCTAGAACAAAAAGGAAAGGACACCATGGAAAGCTTCAACAACACGACCGAGAAAGTATGGAACATAATAGAATCGGCGAAAAATGACGTCGAAAAACCATTTCAAGAAATAATAAAGACGATAAAACAAAAGTTGTTTTGGATATTGAGTATTGCAGGAGCACTAATCATTGGATTACCTCTAATATTCATCGGAAGCTACTGCTACGTGAGATACAAAGCTACAAATCTAGCGGCCACGTCTCTTCTTGAAATTGCTACTAAAATGTCACCCAAGCTTATCAGAAAAAAGAAGAACAACATTTACTCCGTCAGAATAGGAAATTTGGAAGAAGAGGAAGAAGAAGAAGAAGAGGAAGACGAAGAAAAAAAGGAACTTATAGAAATACGAAAGGATACGGAGAAACGACTACGACTAGCAAAAAGTCAAATGCTGACATTCATACCAATTTGTGCATTCTTGATAGCACCAGTTCTAGGAGAGAACTATAACGACCTACCCTTCATCATCGTCGAACTCAACAACTTTTCGTTCCCTGCTCTCCTGGATTCAGGAGCCTCCGTTTCCTACATAAGACTATCTACACTTAAAAAAATCAGAATACTAGATGTGATGCATCCACCGGAAACGACAGCGAGAACAGCAAATGGTGGAACTATCAACTTTATCGCCACCGTCCAACTCAACATCAAAATAGGTAATCGGAACACAGTTCATAAATTCCTAGTCTCGGAAGATCACCAATGTCCCGCACCAATACTACTCGGTATGGATTACATTCGAGAAACCAACAAACAAGGAAACTCAGTAACCTTCAAGAACGGAGAAATCACCATCGGAGGCACAACAATACAGGAACCGGAAGAGAAGGTGTACCAAATGAACCATCATATTGGATACCAAGTGAAAGCAGCTGAAAATCTCATTCTACAACCACAATCAGACAACGTGATCAAAGGAAAAGTAGATATCAACACAAAAAACTCAAGTCAAGAACTGCTCGTACAGAAATATTCAAAAGGAACGGATCAGATCTTCGCAGTAATTCGAACTCTAGTAACGACAGGAAAAGAAATCGTGGTACCATATACTCCATTCAAAGATCCGAAGCAATGCCATATACTCCACCAGAAGCTAGATGGGAGGAAAGATTACCGAAGTTACCACAGCACAATAATTCTGCTGGACACATTACTGAAGTAGTGGACTTATCTACCACTGCTCTTTCTCCAGAAGGAAAATTGATGCTGAGGAGAATTCTCACCAAAGAAAAGGAGGCTTTCGTCGGAGAAGATGGAAATATTGGATGCTACACAGGCAAGATACGACATAGAATTGACCTAGTTGAACCATATGAAACACCATCTACAAGACCGTACCGGGTACCGTTGGAGAAACGAGAAGAGATCGCTAAACAAATCAGCATGATGATGAACCGCATTTCCCCAAACTCAAGGAGCAAAAGTGTATACAGTAGTAGTCAAAACTGTGTTGACTTTTAGTTTTTTTTCTCATGAATTTTTTTACTGTTGAGCAAATTTTCTCAAATGTTCATAACTTTTCGACGTAACACTTTGATGACGTTTTCGTGTTATTTAGAAATTTTTTTTACTTCCTTCTCAATCCTAAACTGTACGTCCTTTTTGCGTAATATTTTCCTCAGCCTAAGCGGGCAAAACAGTGACAAGAATCTGCCCCCCCCCTTCCGGAGTTAAGTGCAGCTCCTCAGGTTAAAAAAGCTCAGTTTTCTATGTATGTTCATTTGCTGTGAACCTGTTAGATAGATTTTGAACTTTCAAGTAGTAGCAGAATAATTATTTGTTAATATGAAATATGACCTGACGAGACGACTTCGCGTCTTTTGCGCTCTAGAGCGCAAAAGAGTCAGCTAGGAGTCTATTTGGCTCTGATTCTTTCCGCTCTCGTAGGTAATCGCTTGAGACTTCATTTTATTGAGAATAATGTTTAAGATTGCTATATCACTGTGAACCCAGAAGTCTTGTAGAAGTATCCGTTTAGCGTTGATTGAGCCGATTCCATGCCCTTCGTTTACTCTCGCGTCCTCGTCGATTCGAGCCAATGTGAGCTTTGAAATCGTCATTTTAGGAGATCTTAACGCACTTTTGTGAGTTTGAGAACTTCTTCAAAAGAGCAGTGGGATTCTTACTCATCAGCGTCACCACATCCTTTTCGAGGTAAATAGGCTGAGACGACGAGTAGGTGGCTTTTGGGCGAGAAAATGGACACGGATATGACTCGATCCGTAGAGCGATTCAGTGAGGTCATCAGCAATCCGTACAGAGAGGTAAATTCCGATGACGTTTCTTTTTTACAACGTGCCATGGCATATCAGCTTATATCACTCTCTTACCAGTTTAAACTTGCTTCTGTTACATTTGGTTTTCTGCAAAACAGCGATATCGACCCTTTCTGCTAAACAGCGATATCGACCCTTTCTGCTAAACAGCGATATCGACCCTTTCTGCAAAACAGCGATATCGACCCTTTCTGCTAAACAGCGATATCGACCCTTTCTGCTAAACAGCGATATCGACCCTTTCTGCAAAACAGCAATATCGACCCTTCTCTCTCGTATCGTCGCAAGCTCTCGACTGCGCCTCATCAATATTCCCACTTTCAAGGTCACGATGCGAATTTGCGCTGTACGCCGCGCAGACATACTCCGCCCAGGGTAGCATCCTGTCCTTGCATATTTTTGAGTCCTATCGGACAAGGTAGAATCGCGTTGTATCAGGGTGACGCCCTAACATTGACGATGGTCTTTAAAGAACTCGGAACCACGGTTTACAAGAGGGGTATTCATACAATCGGTTTGTTGATTAGTCAAGACAAACTGTATCTGGTAACAATAATTCTAGACCACAGAAAAGGCAAGAGATTAATCGATTGGTGCCTCGACTCGCCTATCCTGGACTAATCGATTTTTTGCCTAGCCATCTGGCATATAGAACCGCTGCCATATAAAAGTATCGCATACTGTGAAGATTCACCTCCTTTCTCTTCCTTCTCTTTGGGCAGGCATCTGACAACCTCGTCGGCTAGGGCGGAGTCGAAAAGGGCGTGCATCGAAGCGGGAGTAGCGCGGATGAATACACATCGGTTGAGGGGAGGTGGGGCATCGCATTCTTCGGAAGAAGGCGTCAAAATGAAAAAAAATGTGCAGTGGAGGGGACGGCGGAAGACAATGAGTGGAATGGGCCTTATAAAAAGGATTCGGTCGTGACGCATGGAGGGTATTTGCATCTTCAAGCGAAAATTAGAGTTCTTGGACTCCAGAAAAAAATTTTCTTCCTGTCTAAATAATAATAAATAATATAAATGTCATTTCCCCTTCTTTTTACGAGTACGAAGCAGAATTAAGAAGGCCTAATATTTGTTTATTATCTTAAGCACAACCAAATGGTTTCTTTAGGCCTTAAGCTCTACTATACAAAACCGTTTACACTATTCATGCGGCAAAAAAATGCCCTCTCTTTAATGATCATGTTATTGTACGATAAATGTTGTTGAATATTGCTGCTGTTATTTGGCTGTTGTTGAATATTGCCTGTATTACACGGTCCGGTTATCATGAACTTTGTTTGGCACGGTAAAGCGATACCCTAAAGAGCGTGTTAACAAACAGAGGTTATTTGAAATGACGAAAGGAATTTATGAATGAAGGAGTAAAAATAACATGTTTTTTTTTGAATTTTAGAAGTGGAACAGCTCACGACACTTTGTACCCGACACTTTGTGCCCAAAACTTTTGAAGTTTTTTTTTCTCGCTCAGGCTTAGGTAAAGATTACGCTAACGAGGCCGTACAGCTTAGGAAGAAGTATTTTTGTGTCAGGCAGTTTGAAAAGTATAAGGACAGAAGAACTAATAGAGATTCTTTGATGTGCTTGATTGAAGTAATAGCAAGCTGATACGGAGAGTTCTGCAGCATTGTGCCAGAGATTAGATTATGGACTTTGATTTTTTGAATTTAGTTTTTTTTGGGATTTTTTTTGGATTTTGGACTGAGGCTTCCTTATCGATATACCTGGTGCCAAAGTCACTGGAGGGGCGAATCGGTTGAAATGCTCATCCAGCCCTGTCAACGGGTTTGCATGCAGTAGGCGGTATATAGCGTCTACATCTGGGTCCTGAAAAAACCGTTCTCAATGACACAATTTGCTCGATCATTACTCGTTAGTTGAACTTTTTGACCAAAGACAAACCTTTTGCACGATTCCTTGTTGAACGGCGGCAGTTTTCATGTTTTTGCACACTCTATACATCCCGAACTGGTGAAGATGCGAGCTTAATAAAATCAACAGTATATTTAGTAACAAATTAAAAACGATTTTTCGAATGATTTTCCGGAAAATCAACCGCTTCATACGAAGTGGTAAACATGCCGTTTAAATAAATTTTTGTTAGTTATAACTTGAATCGATCACTTATTATTCTCCTGCTTTTCATTAGCCAGATTCTATGGGGTTCTATCTCAGAATTACAGCGCAACTTGTATTAGTTTCTTTTTTCATATGGTTTTGTTAGGCCAATCATCTATGTACAACAGTTTTTGGGATATCGCATATCGCATAAAGGTTAAAAATACAAAAAAAAATTGAAAATAATAGAGAAAAGGTAGTTTTTTCAGATGTAGAATTGTATTGGATTGATGAACTTAGGGAATGTCGTCCACTCTAATGATTGTTTAAATCTTGATGCAAAACCTGTAGTATTCTAGGGGAAATCCTCGCGGCCAAACTTGAGTTGCCCCGAAATGTCGATAGGGATTAAATAATCGGTACCTAAAAGATAATTTGGTGAGTAAAAGCTTGCAGCAGTTTTATTCAAAATCTTGCAGCAGTTTTATTCAAAAACGTAGCAAGTTTAAATGATCTTTCGGAATATGAACATCATACAACTTCCTTTTTAAAACAAATTTTGGATTTTTTTCTAGTTTTTAGGAGCTCATTCCTATTCCAAGTGTCAAGTTCTTGTAAAAGGTCAGAAAATTTGATTAACACTGATAATGTGATTTGGTGAATCCTTTTTAGCATCTCATATTCAAAAATCCACACTCACAACTCAACAACGCTGCATAGAAACTTGAGCGGAGTGGTTTTTTTCATTACCTTACGGGACACTTTTGTATACAATGGAGAGGATGTATCGAACATCAATTACACTTAGCAATCTCAAGTATGCTAAGGAAGCGCTTCTCTGTTCGAATGTTCTTTTTTTTGTTTTTGGAAAACTAGTTTTTCGTTAGACTGAACTTCAAAAAACATTTATGTCTTGAGCACTAAAGGCCGTTTTAAAGCGTAGTTTAATTTATACTCCCTTCGTTCGGGAATCTTGCGAATAAGCGCAGTAATCACAATGCCGAAATTGAAGCAGTACAAGATGCTGGATGCGTTGCCGACTTCCGGAATGTCACCCTGCTGAAAGCGGAATCCACTGACGACTTCTTCATAGTCAAACTGCTCCAGGCCTTTTCCTCAACACGAAATGGCTTTGAAATGGCGGAGATGTAAGACAAATAGGAGAAAAAAAAAGTTCTTTTTGGATCTGAACATCTTTCAGAATTCCGCTCTCCAATTAGGTTTTTCAAGAGGAAATATCGACCTTGAGTCTATTGCTGAACACGAAATATAAGTGAGCTCGCATGGAAAAAAGGTAACTGCCGGGGCGAGACTGAATTCAAAAGAACACATTGCAGTGGGGACTGAAGGCTATAAGGAAGGCTCGAAGTCTTTTCTCTTTATTAAAGCATGCTCATGAAGAACTTGTGTCGTAAATGGAGCAAAAATTTACATTCGACATTGATTGATGTGCAAGATGTGTAACAGAAGAGTGATTAAAAATAAGAACTAAGGCAAGACAATTTCCTTATTTCTAAAGAAATACCGTATGGTTTATTATCATCGTCCGTGTCATACTATATCCATTCCGCCCCATTCGCTATCGCGTACAAGTAGCCAGCGTTCTTCCTCGTATAGCTGTTCTGAAAAAAGCCCTTAAAGATTTGATAACACCATTTTTTTCAGCTTCGATTAAACAACGAGTATTACATATAAAAAAATTCTTGAAAACTTCGATGAAAAAACAATTTGCTCACCGTCGGTAAACTGTAAACGCTCCGAAAACCCATATTCCGTTGAGTTTCAAGGGACAAGAAATGGACGCCAGGCAGTTTCCAGTCAGGAGGCGTTTTTGAGTCTCTCACGACCACTAGCGTCCACTCGGGAAAACTCGCGAGACGCTTCAAAGAGATGGAATCTTTCGATTTGTAAGTTAAACTTATGAAAGTGACCCTTCTCAACGCCAAGATCGGCATTGTTTTGAACGTGCTCTTAATCATTAGAAAAGCCCAAAAATGAAATACCTTGACGTCTTCCGATGGATAATTGACGGAAGTGACCACTATCCATTTATTCGTCATGTTTGTAGGGGAATTCGATCTGGAACAACTTTTCAACCATTCTTCTTCAACAGATGTGTTTAACTAATTACTGTAGATGTGATATATTTTCCATGTTTTCGTTCATTTTTTGTACCGTTTCAAAACCAATTAACTAGGAATAAAAATGATAACCACACTGACATTGATTCCGTCTCACTATCTGCTTTCACTGAAGTTTTTGTCTCATTTGATGTCATCCATGATTTTTCTCGTATTCCTCTCGTCAAAAAAGAGTCTGGACGGCATAAAAACTTTTTGTCGAACAACTAAAAAAACATCATCAAAATGCAACATCATTCATGAAGGCTCATTTCAACTTTTTCTGAGTCGAATAGCGCAGTCAAATCTCCAAGAAAAAAGTTGTCATAAATGCTTTGAGCGTTCAGAGGTTCAAATGAAGTGTACATTAAAAACTTTTAGAATTTTGAAAAAAAGACACCTGAAATTAGAAGGCCGAAATAATTTTGATGGATAGCTGACCTGAAAATAGAGAAAGCAGACCAGAACTGATGCTAATGAGATGCAGACGAAGAAGAAAGGCTTCGTTTTCATGGAGTTATTTATCTGTTCAAGAAAATTAGAGAGTTCCAAACCATGTTTTTCTTGGGACTTATTTCGCCAGAATGATGAGTAAATCTATTAATGATGAGTGCAACACACAATGGATCAAAAGTGTCCCAAACCATGTTTTCATCATCGAAATAAGGTCATCCATCATCCAAACGAATAAGGTAGAGAAAACCGAAAAATCTCGAATCTACATTTTAAATCTAAAAAATGCGAAGATTGCCACCCTGAAAAAAGAAATCTAATCGAATATGTCAAATTCAGAAAAGTCGAAAATGTTAAAAATGGAAAAAGATCTCATATGATGATTTCGTTTATTTCAAATCAGCTACGCAAAAACTAAGAAGATGTAATAGAAATTTTGTATAGAATCGCGTTCAAATGATTTCAATGTAGCCTACTGGAGCTTTTCATAATAGGGCATCAAACTTCTCTAGACAGCCAAGCATACGACAAAATGAGATGAAACGCGCATCAGAATAAAGAAAATCACTAGTAAACAATATTTCGAAAATCACTGGCAAATAATATTTCGCAACTTATCGCACAAACGGTGAATAGCACTCGTTAACGCACAAACGGTGAATAGCACTTGAATAGCACTCGTTAACATAAAGGCTATCGACGGCAAATCAATAAAACCGACGCACTTGACCATCACCCACGACGGGAAAAGTCTATGCCCAACATCTGCCTCAAACGCTTTTGCCAGAAAATTAGCTAAACAAGCCCCTAAAGCAGTCGACAAATCAGCAAGAAGCACAACACGACTAATTAAAGGCCTCAAACGGACACACGCTTCCCAAATTTCCCTGGCACAGATCGAAGAAGCAATCAAGAAAACCAAAGGTTCCAAATGCCCAGACAGTGAAGGCATCTGCCCTCTACTACTCAAAATGGCCGGTGAAAACTTCAGAAAGTGTCTCTGCATCCTCTTCAATAACACGCTGCAAACAGGTATTATCCCGTCCAGATGGAAAGATGCAAGAGTGATAATGTTACCTAAACCAGGAAAGGACTCCAGCAACCTGAACGGCTATAGACCAATATCAATACTATCACCTATAGCCAAAACATTCGAACGGGTCTTATTACCATTCCTGGCGGAAGGCTTTCAAATCGCTGACTGGCAACATGGATTCCGCAAAGAGCACTCGACTACTACCGCACTCCTGGAAATAACCGGGAAAATAACAAACGGCTTCAATCGGAAACCACCCCCGGACCGCACGCTCATGGTCGCCCTTGACCTCACTGCAGCATATGACTTAGTGAACATATCCCTTCTCTGCAAGAAACTCACTGAAACGAATATGCCAAGAGCCATCGTCCGATGGATTTCCAGCTACCTAAGAGGCCGTACAATCAAGGTAGATTTCCAAAGAAAAAGCAGTCGACGTCTCACATGCAGATCTGGTGTCCCACAAAGAGCAGTGCTCAACCCCCTCTTATTCAATCTCTACATAAACAACCTCCCGCAACCCACAGGAAACACGCAGATGACAGCCTACGCCGACGAAATATCAATTCTCTCCTCAAGCCCCTGTATTGAAACCTGTGAAGATCAGATCAACCACTTCCTACCGAAACTCGTAGAAGAATTGGAACAACGAAAAATGATCATATCCAAGGAAAAGACTACGGTCACTCTTTTCACAACCCATACAGGCGAATGTAAAAAATAACCCAAAGTAGAAATCCATGGAACCCTTTTGCCGACAACTAAAACACCCAAAATACTCGGTGTCGTCTTAGACCAACTCGGCACCTTCCGACAACATGCAGAATACCTTAAACAGAGAACGGCCAAAAGACTGAATATACTACGTGCCCTCGGAGGAAGAACATGGGGCCAACAGAAAAACACCCTTCTTGCAACCTACAAAACAATGACCAGATCCGTTCTCAACTACGCCGCACCAATTTACTCCCCTCAATTGGCCGAGACGAACTGGAAAAAACTACAGGCAAACCAAAATAGAGCAATACGGATAGCAACAGGAAACTTAGCAATGGCCGGCACAGAGCACTTAGCTCTAGAAAGCGAAATGTTACCCATAAAGGAGCACAACACGATGCTTACCAAGCAATTCGTTGCAAGAGCAAGACTCCTCCCAAACCACCCCTCCCATCGTCGATGCATGGAACCCAAACCACCTAGAACTATTCGTAAACATGCCAAGGACTTAGAAATTATGTTAGTAGACAGTGATCAGAAAGCCGCACTTAAAAGAATACATACTGAGACTGTTAGAAATTTCATTAGATCTTGCTCCCCTAACCCAGTTCTAGGTAAGAAACCTCCCAGAATCCATAAATCAACGAATCAACTTCCCAGGGAACAACAAATAACATTATCGCAACTACGTAGTGGCTATGCAAGTTCCCTTAACAGCTACCTACACAGAATAGGAGCTGCCCAATCACCTCTTTGCCCAAAATGTTTAGAAGAGCCACATACAACTAGTCATTTATTCTCGTGTCGCTGTGACCACACACTTTTAAGAAGTATAGATTTGTGGAATAGCCCGACGTCTGTTGTTAAGTTCTTATACCAGTGATTCCTTTCTCTCTCAAAAAAAAAAATTAAAAATAAAAGGGAAAAAAAACAAAAACAAATAAACAAATAAACCCCGAGAGAGAAAGAGAAATAATGTAATTAAATAAATGATGTAAGTAAGGTTATTGTTTTCTGAGCCATGTCAAAGAAGACCTCGTCTACCCAGCCGGAGACCTACGGCGGGCAATCCACAACAACAGCAACAGCACTCGTTAACCATCGAGTCAAAATACCCGGATCGGTAGGCTCCTTGCTCGATTGCAGCAGCGTAGATTGAATTCAGAGAAGCCACATAGTTCTTCGTCATAAGAAGATCTAGGTAGGCATACATGTTGAGATACAAAGTATATAATTTTAAAAAAACCAACCGCTAATTTTCCTGTTCAAGGCTATGTGTAAAGTTTCACTCCTGGAAGACGGAATTAGGATAAAACTGTACGAATTGAGCTACTTCATACAATTTCATGTCTATCCACACACAGTTTAGGCAAAGGGAATTCGAGATATTCTAAAAGCATTGAACATGAATATCATTCTATTCGAAAGATATTAACCTCGTTTTTCAAAGTATATTTAGCTTTGCCTTTTATTACATTTGAGAAGATGCTGAACCAGTAGGCAGTTAATTAATGAATGCAATGAAAGCGTAAGTATGCGACCAAATACTTAACTCAGCTCAGCTCGAAGGTGTAGTTTTACCTATCCAAAGTTTTACCTATAACTCAGTTTTACCTATCCAAAGTTTTACCTATAACTCAGTTTTACCTATCCAAAGTTTTACCTATAACTCAGTTTTACCTATCCAAAGTTTTACCTATAACTCAGTTTTACCTATCCAAAGTATTTTCTATACGTTAAAGTAACGAACCACACGCAAATCACTTTTCATCGGCCTTCAACAGATATGAATCTCATCGCATATTCTTCCGAGATGTGTATCGAGAAATAAAAGCCCTAGTGAATGAAGCGCTGGGGTTTAATGCTCATCAAGCAATTCATTAAAAAATCATTTTGACGTACAGTCGTGACCAATACCCCCCGTGACCAATTGAACTATCCGATAGGAAAACTCATCAAAGTCGGCTCTTTTCTACATGAAAGGAGCCGCACTTCACTCCGGGAAGAAGGGGGAGGGGTATGAGAGTATGCGCTTTTACGGTTTATGAATCACTTAGATGTAAAGTTGAACACCTTCTCAATTTAAGCAATGCTCTGCTCTAACGAAGTTCAGCCCATATGTGAAATTGTGCCTTCGAAATCAAATGTAACTGACTTAGTTGAAAAAAATTCATTCGAAGAAAAAGTGAAGTTATTACAATCAGCTACCATCTAACAAACCTTAGAAAACGTCTATTTTTTTAAAAGTTCATTATGCGTCTACCATAAGAATCTAATCTTTCAATATGTCTAAAGTTAGTTCGAAAATTATAAGTTAACTCAATCAACTCTAAAACCGACGATCAACAAAAAAGTTCTGAATATTCACGAAATTAATTTTTTAAACGAAGTCCATTCATCCGTTTTATAATCTCAACCGAGTCAAAGTATATGTCTAAACATGTGAAAACTACACATAAATGAGTAAACTTGATTAGCTTTGCAGCGAACACATAAAATAGCGATAAATTTTAGAAAAATTCATTTATCCGTCTTCCATTCAAAAGAAAGTTATTAAATCAAAAACATACATGCCTGAAATTAACTGAAAAATACACTTATTTAAACAACAAGTCAGCTAATCGAACTTCACAGCTGGAAAACCAAACAAAGAAGGCGGAAAATAACCACGAAATTCAACTAGTCTCAAGGAGTTTCAAGGAAAATAGTAGCCTTCCAGTTTCAAGGAAAATACAGTTCCTCACCAACTGGAGAAAGTAAGCCCTTTTTGGACGAGTCCACTTACGGCAGCGGTTCAATCCTCCAAATTACCTTTCAATTTCCAGAGACGTTTACGAAAATGCTGGTGAGATGATCAAATTCATCGACGGTTGGAAATGTCAATACAACGTTTGGTTTTACCTTTTCCTCATGTTTTTCAGAGTTTAAAGACAATTTTCTTCAGGGCACGGTTGAATGATGTATTCTTGAACTAGCAAGTGAATTCGCTTCAAGAGGCTTCTGGACTGCCGAGGACCAAAAATTGATTCAGATGTGGATAGAAGATCTCAAAAGCATAGAGTGAAAAATAATTCATATTCTATTAGATTTTTTCGATAAAAATCATTATTATTTAACTCATCACTGAGTCACTTTTTATCATTTATTATGTTTATTATTGTGTTTTTTTTGTTATTTCCATCTTAGTTTACTATTTCATTTTTTTTCTTTAAAATTTTCAATTTCATCAATTATTGCTCTATTACGGTCTCTCTGGGAACTCACTGAAGAGCCCCACCAAGAGAGAACGAAAGTCTGTCTGAGTTCGGGGGCGAAACAGACTTTCGCATTTGTTATTCATATTTTACAGCAGAACTTTATCTTCCAAACAATATATCACTACTATAACATTTCTCCTCTCTATTATAAAGTTTACTCATATGTTCAGGAATTCGAGAAAAAAGATTCTCAAGTTCTTCTAAGATACACTGTCCCACCCACCGCTTCGAGATCCTTCTGATGAATATAACACAGTTTTCATCAATGGAATCAACGCCAACTTCAGAAAGGCGCACATCGAACTAAAGATGGACACTCCGCCAAACTTGAAATTACTGGTTTGTAATTCATCCGTGTCATTTGTTCCTCTAGTAAGCCTCAGCCTGCTGGATTTCCTGCTATCTACTGATACAGGAAACTACTGCTGGGTTTCCTGCTATCTACTGATGCAGGAAACCCAGCAGTGGACTCAATGACAGCAAAGAAAGGGAAGCTGTCAGCCAACAAAAAAAAAACTCCTCGCCTTTGGTGAGATTCGATCAAACAAGGCTCACATGCGGTAACACGTAAATAGGATATGGTCTTACGCGCTCAAACTTCTCACACGATATCCAGTCTAATTTCCAGGTTCCGTCGGTGAGAGTCAAGATTCTTTGTTAGTTACTGCATTTCATTTAGAAAAGGGTTGATTGCAATAGACCCTCTGTTTTTGTATAGCCGATTTGCTATCTATGCACCATTGTTAATACAGGGTGGGCCATAAATAGTGTAACAAATTGGAATTGTTATACCTTTTTTCAAAATAGAGAAAATGATCTCAAGTTAACATATTTTATCAACAACATAAACGACAACATTCACGTAAAAGTTCAGCTCAAACGATCTCCTTTTGCCCGAACTACAGCTCGAAGTCTCTTTGGGAACGCCTCCACCACTGTACGGAGGTATTCGACTCCGATGTTGTCCCAATCTTATTGTACGGCAAAGTTCCTAAAATATGGCATACAGCGATAGTCCGACCAGTTTATAAACGTAAAGGGAAATGTGCATACCCACTGAATTATAGACCAATAATTCTAACTTCATACACATTCGAAAATTATGGAGCACATCGTTTGTGGTAGAATAATAGAGTTTCTAAATGATAATAAGTTGATCAGCGATCATCAGTTTAGATTTCGAGCTCCTTGCGAACTATCACTTCTAGAGTCAATGACGGAATGACACTTAAAACTTGACAAGAATGAATACATACATTAGCTGTGTCTTAATTGACTTCACTAGTACATCCGATAACGTCTGTCTTAATGAAAAAAAGGCGAGTTTATAGGATTTTTATAAAGTCTTTCAAGATTCATTTCAGAATTCCTGCATCAACGAGAATAGTCAGTCCTAATCAATAATAGTGATTTTCTTCCCTACCCCACTCCATCCGGATCAACGAGAATAGTCAGTCCTAATCAATAATAGTGATTTTCTTCCCTACCCCACTCCATCCGGATCAACGAGAATAGTCAGTCCTAATCAATAATAGTGATTTTCTTCCCTACCCCACTCCATCCGGATCAACGAGAATAGTCAGTCCTAATCAATAATAGTGATTTTCTTCCCTACCCCACTCCATCCGGATCAACGAGAATAGTCAGTCCTAATCAATAATAGTGATTTTCTTCCCTACCCCACTCCATCCGGATCAACGAGAATAGTCAGTCCTAATCAATAATAGTGATTTTCTTCCCTACCCCACTCCATCCGGATCAACGAGAATAGTCAGTCCTAATCAATAATAGTGATTTTCTTCCCTACCCCACTCCATCCGGATTTCCTTAGGGAAGCTGTTTCGACTCTCATAAAATTAATGCTTTCCATTCGGCTTAACAGTAGGAAGCAGAGTGACTATGTTCGCTGATGATGTCAAAATAAAGACCACTAGCGATGCGAACCTTCTTCAAGTCACAAGAAATATTTCTTGGCTCTCATGTTTTCCAACGGATGTTGCCAATTCTATCGTTCATGTTGGCATTCTTCGCTGCATTGCTCATTGAGCTGCGATTTGCCCAGCCGCAAGTTTAATCTATATGAGATGACCTCAATAGTCACCTCAGAGAAAAAAGTTCGTAGTTCCATTCTGAAAATCATCGACCTGAGGGTCTTAAACAGATTTTCCTTTCATCAATTTGGTGTAAGACGAAAATTCGACAATTGTCAAATGAAGGACAAAGAAAGAAGCCGAAAGGCCGTTGGTAATTTTTACCAAACAAAAACACACTTAGAACCCACTTTTACTGTTCAACACTATGGTCAACACTTTCAGTGTTAATGTTATGTTTTGCAAGACAAACACAGTTTGTTGAAGTAAAACATTTATTATTACTCACTGCGAATATTCATCAAGATAGCTACCCTGTGCGCACTAGCATGTTCTACACTTTTTTATCGAAGTAGATCACGTCTGGAAGGAAGACAAAATGTGTAGTTTTTTGTCCACGTGATTTTCCATTCGATGAAAGATCAGGTCTCGGCAAGAGTCTTTCTCTTCCCCGAGACGGAAGAGTATTATCTCGTCTTTTCAAACTGCGCGAGATGTCACTCGTCCAGGGGTATATAAAGGGGGCTCAGACCCTTTGATATCAGTTGCAATCCTGTATACGCTCGTCAACAGTTAACACTTTATTAACAAAACATTGATCAAATTCATTTGTTCGTGTTCTTCTTCTTCTTTTTTTCAATTCTTTATTCCGCTTGAAACAAAACATAATGTTAAGTGACGAAACAGATGACACTATCACAAGAAAAGTGAATTCAGTGAAGGTTATGAAAAGTGAGATCTGAATATGACAAGAACAATGAGGAACATTTCATTTTAGGAAAATAGGAAAGCACACAAAAAAAGCAAAGAAAGCAAAGCTTGTATCTTCAGTTATGAACTATTCATCAGCAATTAAGAACTATTCATCCGCAATAATAACTTGAAATTCCAAAAATTGAACTCACTCTTTATCATTCGAGAGCTAACCGAGAACACAAATATAATGGAAAAAAAAGAGGAGAAACAAAAACAAAACATTTGAAGAAACAAAGCACTTGAATTAAAAATGTATTCTAGAGTTGGTGACAATGGTCTCACAATCAAGCTTGATAAGTTCATTTCTAAAAATGCTAGAAGAGCTTGTAGAAACCAAAGAACAAGGTAACTTATTCCAGACATTAATCATTCTTGAGGCACAAGTGCTTGTTCTGCTTTGATATTTACACGGCAAGCATATTCTGTAGTTATTCGATTCTCTCAGCGAATAAGGCGATGGGCAAAGTTTAAACATATTTGAGTAATCTACTTGAATATTTCCGTGCAGACATTTATGGATGAACACAAGATCGGCCACATTTCTTCTATATTCAAGCGAGGAGATGGAAAGAAAATTCAGTCTAGCAACATAACTCATTTTGGGTAATCCGGCCCTTTGTAGTAACCTTCGTGTAAATGATCTTTGCACTTTTTCTATGCAGTTAACGAGACCGATAGTTACTGGGGACCATACCTCACTCCCATATTCAATAAGGGGTCTTATGTATGTGGTGTATATTCTGAGCAGAACTTTAATTGATTTGGTTTTAAAGGCTCTGAAGATCATGTTTATACATTTTTGGGACTTTAGGGAGGTTAGTTCAATATGTTTAGAGAATGTGATATCTTCCTGAAATGTAATGCCAAGATCTTTCACTAATGAAGTAGTTGGTATGATATTGTCTTCTAGGTTATATGTTACTTTTGGATTCCTAGGACCACAGTGCATGATAAAGCATTTTTGAGTTGATATCACAAGTCCCCAGGTCAGTGAGTAATCGGAAATGGAATCCAGACTTTTCTGAAGAGAGTCTCTGTTCTTAGAAAAAATTTTGAGGTCATCGGCATATAGAAAACCATGGACATCTGGCTCTATGTGCTCCATGATATCATTTATAAATATTGAAAAGAGGAGGGGTCCAAGGCAACTCCCCTGGGGAACACCACTGTTGTATACTTTAGGGCCTGATAATGTATCTCCGATTGAGACTTTCGAGGACCTGCTCGTGAGAAAAGAACGGATAAGATAGAGGAGGTTGCCCGTTATTCCCACTTTTTCAAGTTTGTGAACAAGAAATCTTATGTTTACAGAGTCGAAAGCCCGTGAAAAGTCGACTAGACAGATGTCAAAGTCTATTTTTTTATTCTGAAGCGTGAGGTAAATGGAATGAGCCTCTACCAGGGATGTTACCGTGGACCGTCTCCGACGGAAACCATGTTGTTTGGGATGTAGTATGCCATTGGTTTCCAGATATTGATAAGTTATATTGAAGATCAGTTTCTCGAATACCTTTGACATAGAGCACACCATAGTGATAGGACGATAATTTTCGATCTGAGAGCGGGGCCCTTTTTTATGAACTGGTTTGATTATTCCTTTTTTCCAGGCCAGAGGGTAGTGCCCTAAGGTTAGTGAGTTGGTGAAAATGATTGAGAGAGGTATGGCCAGTGAGTCCAGACAATTTTTGAGTAGTCTACTTGGAATAAAGTCAGGGGAAGAGTTCAGTTTCGGAGCTATTCGTTTCAGAATGGAGTTCACCTCAAAAGGGGAGATGTCATTAATGTGGTCGAGGTGAAAATTCGGGCGAGAGATCTGAAGGGGTCCACTGATTGGTAAGGGTTGTAACTTATCAAAATACTCGGCGAAGTGAGTTGCTTGTTCGAAGGGGATAGTAGTTGGTTTATTGTTCACTATGAGAGCAGGAATAGATGTGTTGCTTTTAATGCGGTTGGATATAGTTCTGAAGAATACCTTATAGTTTCTCGGGAACTTAAGCTTGTCTTCCCTAAGAACCTCGAATTTGACTAGTTCTTTGTGAAGTTTCTTGGATGTGCGTAATGATGTAATGGAGAGAGGGTTTCGTTTGTTACTTCTCTGTAGGAAGCTGTATAATCTCCTTATCTTGGGGGGATATTTCAAATGTGTTTTGACATTCTTATTTTTTGGAATCCTATTATCCATTATGAATTGGATGATGTAGGTTAATTTATCGACACTTTCGTCAATAGTTAGGTTTGAGAGCATGTAAGTCCAGTCGATGCTAAAGAGGTCTGAGTTGATTATTTCCCAATCTGCCTTTTTCCAGTCTAACGATGAGCTGGTGCTTGTGATAATACGCTTGGCTCTATCTCTGATTTCAAAGTATATTGAGGCATGATCGCTGGTGGAGAAGGGAGGCCTGACAATACAGTCTTTTATGATATTTGAATTACAGAGCAGGCAATCGAGTGTATTTTGAAGTCTAGTGGGAGAAAGTACGAGTTGTTTAAGATTGTTGTCGCATGTCATGTTTAAGAATGCAAGAGACATACTACATGTATTGGGAGCGGTGAGATTTGCCCAGTCTATCTTGGGGAGGTTCATGTCTCCGCACAGAATGGTGGGAAATACTTCAGTAACATGAGAGGTGATAAACGAGCAGAGATCCTTTGTATTTTCTACTCCACAGCTAGGAGATCGATATATATCAATCAGTCTAATGGCCGAGAAAGCAAACGAGAAAGATGTGTTAGGATAAATGTCTATTACTAACCCCTCGCACTGAGCCTTGCTATATTGAACAACTAAAGATGAGGAGATGGCATTATCTACTAGAATGGCTACGCCTCCTCCTCTTTGTGCCAATCTGTCACCTCTGAATACCGTGAAGGGTAAACTATCGGTTAGAATGGAGTCGGGAAGCTCACTGTGCATCCATGTCTCAGATAGTAAGAGAATGTGATATTTACAGCAACGAAGAAGAAAATAAAGATCATATAGCTTATTCATCACTGATCTACAGTTGAAATACAAGCATTTGATTACTTCTTTTCTAGCTCTTTTATCCGACTTATCCTATGGTGAATAACGAGAGGTTTTCCTAACATTTCTTCTTCTGGAAACAAATTCGTCTGACTTTCTGGGGCATGAGGCAGATTCTTCGGCGTTTCTGGTATTGCGTCTGCTTCTGACTTGTAGCGGCTTCACGGAGCTTTCCGCCAGAGAAGGAAAGTCAGTTGAAGAAGCCTCGAATGTAGATGTCGACCGGGCCCCAGAGTTCACCAGCGAAGACGATGGCATTTGGGAGTGTTGAGTTGAACTGGCTAAGGGGGATAGTGACGAAGAGGCGGGAGGAGGGGAAATTGGTCGATAGGGTACTCGTTTGTAAGACTGGGCAAAACGAGGAAAGGCAGGGATTAGGTGAGCATCGACCACTTTGGCAGGGGGAAAAGATGGGTTAGTGGATATTCGGATGCAGTCTCTCTCGGCTTGAAGCTCTGCCGGCGAGAGGTCAGCTCGGGAGTAACATCCTTTAGGAAAAGGGTGTTTCGCCTTTCTGCAAAGTTCCAGAAAAAGGTTACGCTTTCCAAGCGAAGAAAACTCAATTTTCATGGGACGGCCATGAGGAGCAGAGAGACGTGGGCGATCAATTGGGTGACGATGATGATTGATATTACCCTTCTCTAGGTCGTCAATAAGGTCCGCTGAATTGAGTCTGATGATAAGACGTGAGATAAGATCTTTGTCTTTGCAACACGTATCATCCTCTGACTTGCCTTCTGGAAGTCCGATAATAACAGCTCGTTTACCTTTTCCTATGAGCATATCCTTGTCTCGATAAGTGGATTCGACGATAGCTGAATACAAGTGGGGTCTAAGTGTGGCCGGAGAGACAGATGACTTTATGGATTGCATTTCTTCACTAATCCGTAGAAGTTGCTGTGACTGGTCCAGAATTACTTTGTTCATGTCAGAAATCTGTTGGGACTGAGCAAGTATCATCTGTTGAAGCGGCTGCATAACTTTTGTCAGCGTTTCTCGGACAAGACTATCGATGAACGGAAGAGAGACTGTGGGAATGGGGAGGTTGCAAAGATTAGGAGGAGATTTGCCATCAATTGGCAGAGCTCGGGAAGGGTCACCACTCATAGAGAACGGAGATCATTCGTCCTTTAGAGAAGTTCTTCCCTCTCTGCTCAGCCTTCGTCTGTCTGAAATCAGAGATCTTTGGGATGGGAATAACGAGAGTTTGGGTGGGTATTTGTTCCTGACTTCCATCGCAATGATCGGTTCGTTCATTGTCGGTCTACTTTTTCTAATTTTACCTCTTGAAAGTGGAGGGAGAGTATGGAAGTCTAGGCAATACCCATAAACGCATTGTTTAACCCATGGGTCCCTTGATAGTTTCAACCACTCTGTGGCATGATATCTAATCTTACCAGCTTGTATTTCGTACTGGGGAACTAAGGTTGTCGCAATGGTTTTGTTTTGCAGTTCTTTTTTGCAAGGAGAATCGTCTGACTTTTGTCGTTCTGCCCGTTTTGCGTGGACTCTTGGCGTGTTCTTCAGCTTCTTCAAGGACTTGGTGATGTCGTTGGAGCCGGCTCGTTTCTGCGCTTCCTCGAGTAGACTCTTACCAAAGAGTTTTGGCAAGACTTCGCCCCCTCGAATGAGGGTTTCTTCTGAGAGGGGCGCCGTTTTGAAGGAGGGCATGGCTCGCCGAGGGTCGATCTTCATGGACCTTAACATCTTTGTTATTCAACGAGCCAGAAACGAGCTAATTAGTTTATTCTATACATTAGTCATGAATGGGACCTCATAATGATTTCTCGTCGGATCGCATTGATCTCTTGATGAAGGTATCCCATGACGTTGATCCCTGTTTTGATGTAGTTCATCATTTTGAGCTTGCCATCCTCGCTTTCTTCGGTGTGGCTTTGTAGAGCCATTGCGAGAGCTGACATGCCTGCCATGATACCGGAGTCGATCGAGAACAACTGCAAATAACTAGAGTTTTATTTCTAGTATGTTTTGAGTTTATTTTCTAGTATGTTCCCAATGGCAGTATCTTTACCTGCGTATCATATGTATATTCGGCCTACGGTTCCTCTTTCTTGAGAGATTTCTTCGTCGATATTCGGCGACAAGGCGTAGACTGACGCAGGGAGAGGCATTGCTTCCAAGAAGGCCTCTCTCTCAGCAGCGGTCCAGAACACTCCTCGTGCACTGGTTTCAAATAGTGCCAATATATCGTCCCTCAGCCGTGTCCTCGTACGAGCGGCTCGGATGACTGGCTTCGGGGGAGGAGGAACTTCTTCGCTGGCAGTCGAAAATTGTGAGCGCTTCTTCACAGATAGCTGTGACTGCCTGGACATGGGAGAGTCTTCTCGAGTCCGTCTGCGCAGGTCCTCGTCCAGATCATCGATCTCCCGATGATCTGTAGAATCTTCCTCCGAACGAGAGGACGCGCTTGAGGAAGATGATGTCATAGTCCTTCTCCTCTTCTTTCCGCGCTGTCTCTGATGTCTTCTCTTTCTCTTCAGAGCCTGTCCTCCTCTCTGAGGGGGACTTCGTGGGGAAGACGGTGACTCGCTAATCGGCTCTTCTCCCATTACACTGAAAGAAAAGCACTGACTTCTGGAACTTTCAATTCTTCTACAATAAAGTTCAGCACTAGCCAACAGTTTTCTAAAACAAAAACCGTTATTTTTTTATATCATTTACTTTTCAAAATGATATAGGGTACTGATCCAAATGAATCAAACCTGGCTTAGTTTAAGCCATAAAACAAAGCACCGATTTCAAGGAATCATCTTTGTTTTATTTTTCCTCAAACATTTTGACCTGATTACTACCGCCTGACCCTCCGAACAAGTCGGAAGACTCAGCAAGCAACAGGAAAATGTTCGGGAATTGGTATTGATTCAATTGAATCATCCCTGGCTTCCATAATAGTTAAAGCCATGAAACAAAGTGCCGACTTCGGAGAGTCACCTTTGTTCTTTCCCCTCAACTCTTCAACCTGACTACTACCGCTGGTCCCTCCGAGCAAGTCGGAGCCCCATGCAAGTGTTAGGAAAAAGTTGGGGGAGAAGGTACCGAGATTCTTTTCCGAGGAATCTCACCCTTTTTGTTCTTTCCCTTCAACTCTTCAACATGACCACTACCGCTGGTCCCTCCGAGCAAGTCGGAGCCCCATGCAAGTGTTAGGGAAAAGTTGGGGGAGAAGGTACCGAGATTCTTTTCCGAGGAATCTCACCCTTTTTCTTCTTCTTCTGCCACGAGCGTCTACAGGATTGCAACTGATATCAAAGGGTCTGAGCCCCCCTTATATACCCCTGGACGAGTGACATCTCGCGCAGTTTGAAAAGACGAGATAATACTCTTCCGTATCGGGGAAGAGAAAGACTCTTGCCGAGACCTGATCTTTCATCGAATGAAAAATCACGTGGACAAAAAACTACACATTTTGTCTTCCTTCCAGACGTGATCTACTTCGATAAAAAAGTGTAGAACATGCTAGTGCGCACAGGGTGCATAGCTATCTTGATGAATATGAGCAGTGAGGTATAATGGCAGCTATGTATATTGAAAATTCATGTGTTATAAGTGTGTTTCTTGTTTGGTAAAAATAACAAACGACCTTTTGACTTCTTTTACCATTGTACGAAATGCTAATAATTACGGATTGTTAACACATTGCTTATTAATCGTTGTAAAAGTAGGCTAGCATATGAAATCTCTACTTCTCCGACTTTATGGTCTATTTTTCATTCTCTCGCACTGCTCGTTGTTTACGTCAAAGTTTTAAAGAAAGTTCGTAAACGAAACAATGAGCTCACGATCTCCTTTTTGACTTCCTCACTTTTTCTGTGTTCTTAACACTGAGAAAAACAAAAGTTCATGTGTCAGACAACGAAATAGGTGGCCGGTCCACGTCCGGTCACCTAGTTAAAACAGAGATTGAACGTGCGGCAGGTTTTTTGTGCAGTTCTTGTTTTCTGTTCTTTGGATTTTCGCATCACGACATTTCGCACCGTTAAAACTCGGTTTTCACAATAGTTTTTCTTCAAAGCTCTAATTATATTGTATATGGTCTCGTACTAAGCCGTAGATAACGCCTTCTTAGCGTTATCTTTACCTGAGGCTAAGCACAAATTCCAATGGAAAAGTTAATGGAAATATTCCGATTGGAAAATTTAGGGAGGGAGTTTTCATAGTGAGAAATGTTTTTTTGTTGCTTACTCGCTGGTTTCGAAAATCCCTCTGGGTATGGCATACTGGTAGTGCGCGCGACGATTGCGCAAAGGGTCCCAAGCTCGATCCTTACCCCGGACAGATCGACCGAAACCAAAAAAAAAAGATTGAGAAAGTTTGGTAATGCTTGCACTAATCAGACTTTCCCTATTGTCTTATCTCAAGCCGGGCACCCTGTTTATAAGTCATAAATAAACGAGAGGAAGTATCTGGACTATTACTGACTTTAAATACTTCACTTATCAATGAAAATAGCTCCTAAGTATGCCTGACTTTGTACAGAACACTTTCGAACGCTTCCTTTATTTATCTCACTTTCATATTTTGAAGTTATCAATTGGATGAATAAATTGTTTGACGTATAATTTCAGGCCAACTCTTTCAGGTTTTTAAATAAGCATAGTTTTAAAAAAATCAATAATTTCCTCTCAAAGTTCACTTTTCAAATAAATTCTGTATTCAAGTGCCTTCAAAAAGTTTTTATGCAAAGTAGCTGTACGAAAATAATTACAGTAATGATGGTAAAGATGATAATTTTGATAACAAATATAAAAATTAATATTAATAAAGGTCAACACATTTAACAATAAGTTTTTTTTCCGCTAGAAGCTTGCTTCGCTGTTCTCTTCGCGAAGACTGCAACAAAAAAAATTACATGATCCTTTGACATCTTCTTCTTTTTCTCAACAAATATGTTTGGCGCGATGTCTTTTACCGATCTTCAGAATTAAAAAAAAACAGTTTTGCTTTTCTTGTTTTCTCGGAACGTTCTTTTTACAAATCTTGAATAGCTCAAGTATTGTGAGAAGCTATTCAAATGTGCACATGATTTTATTAGTTTTTTCACGTGGTCTACGTGTGTCGCAGTTGTAGTTTCGCTAAACGTTGTAGAATCGATCCAACTTTGATTCCAAGCCCGGACCGATTCATATCAACGGAGGGACAACGAAATGCTAGCAGTAACGTCTCCAAGCTAGTAAGTAATAATTATATATCTTTCACCATCGTCTCTTCTATCACGTTTTTTCTGTGAAGACTAATTGCTCTGCTGTGATTATTATTTTTTCACTATATTAGCTTAGCTGTTAACATCATTATTCTGCTGTTAATCATCAGCATATATTTCGAACTGAACTCGCAACGCCCGAAAGATCTCCATTGTATATTTTTTGTGAGAGGAATATATGATGATTTTATTGAAAAAAGCATTTAATTGAAAAAAGCATTTAATTGAAAATCGCTCCCCCTGTCTCATCGCTCCCCCTATCTCATCGCTCTCCCTGTCTCATCGCTCTCCCTGTCTCATCGCTCTCCTTGTCTCATCGCTCTCCCTTTCTCATCGCTCTCCCTGTCTCATCGCTCTCCCTGTCTCATCGCTCTCCCTGTCTCATCGCTCTCCCTGTCTCATCGCTCTCCCTGTCTCATCGCTCTCCCTGTCTCATCGCTCTCCCTGTCTCATCGCTCTCCTTGTCTCATCGCTCTCCCTGTCTCATCGCTCTCCTTGTCTCATCGCTCTCCCTTTCTCATCGCTCTCCCTGTCTCATCGCTCTCCCTGTCTCATCGCTCTCCCTGTCTCATCGCTCTCCCTTTCTTATCGCTCTCCCTGTCTCATCGCTCTCCCTGTCTCATCGCTCTCCCTGTCTTATCGCTCTCCCTGTCTCATCGCTCTCCCTGTCTCATCGCTCTCCCTGTCTCATCGCTCTCCCTGTCTTATCGCTCTCCCTGTCTCATCGCTCTTCCTGTCTCATCGCTCTCCCTGTCTCATCGCTCTCCCTGTTTCATCGCTCTCCCTGTCTCATCGCTCTCCCTGTCTTATCGCTCTCCCTGTCTCATTGCTCTCCCTGTGTCATCGCTCTCCCTGTCTCATCGCTCTCCCTGTCTCATCGCTCTCCCTGTCTCATCGCTCTCCCTGTCTCATCGCTCTCCCTGTCTTATCGCTCTCCCTGTCTCATCGCTCTCCCTGTCTTATCGCTCTCCCTGTCTCATCGCTCTCCCTGTCTCATCGCTCTCCCTGTCTCATCGCTCTCCCTGTCTTATCGCTCTCCCTGTCTCATCGCTCTTCCTGTCTCATCGCTCTCCCTGTCTCATCGCTCTCCCTGTCTCATCGCTCTCCCTGTCTCATCCCTCTCCCTGTCTTATCACTCTCCCTATCTCATCGCTCTCCCTGTCTCATCGCTCTCCCTATCTCATCGCTCTCCCTGTCTCATCGCTCTCCCTGTCTCATCGCTCTCCCTGTCTCATCGATCTCCCTGTCTCATCGCTCTCCCTGTCTTATCGCTCTCCCTGTCTCATCGCTCTCCCTGTCTCATCGCTCTCCCTGTCTCATCGCTCTCTTTGTCTCATCGCTCTCCCTGTCTCATCGCTCTCCCTGTCTCATCGCTCTCCCTGTCTCATCGCTCTCCCTGTCTCATCGCTCTCCCTGTCTCATCGCTCTCCCTGTTTCATCGCTCTCCTTGTCTCATCGCTCTCCCTGTCTCATCGCTCTCCATGTCTCATCGCTCTCCCTGTCTCATAGCTCTCACTGTCTTAAAGCTCTCACTGTCTCATCGCTTTCCCTGTCTCCTCGCTCTCCCTGTCTCATCGCTCTCCGCTAGTCCAACATCACCCGCAAGTTTCCAGGCTTCGGTGGCTATGTCGTCCGGTCTAGCCGCTTTCCCAGTCTTCATCTTAGAGAGTGCCTTCTTCACTTCCTCGGCCGTGATGGTTGGTACGGGTCCTTGTATGGCGTGGGAAGTCGGAATGGGAGGGTGCTCAAACTCTTTGCCGCTCATTTCTTCGAAATGTTCGCGCCACCTGTTTCTGACTTTTAAAGGGTCAGTGACGAGCTTTCCTTGTTTGTCCCTTATCGTGGCTGCTCTCTGGATGTCCAAGGTGTTGCGTGGTCGAGCCTTGGCAAGCCGATAGATGGCTTTATCGCCTCCTGGTTGGTTCATTTTCTCATAGAGATCGCGGAAGTAGGAGGCTTTTGAAACTGAGACAGCTCTTTTGGCGGCTTTCTTGGCTGAGCTGTATGCAGCGCGGTCGTCAGCCTCATTTGACGTCCTCCATCTCTTGTACGCATTCTTTTTTGCCTTGATCGCATCCTGAACTTCGGAGGTGAAAAACCAGGTGTCTTTCTCGATTCTTGGCTTTCCGGGTTTCGTCTTTCCGAGGATGCTTGCGGCGGGTGCTCTGATGCTGTTTTCAAGAAGCTTCCAGTGTTCATTTATGTCCTCTGGAAACTGCTTGTAGAGTGCAGGAGGGAGTAGATTGCGATGGATAATGTGCATGAGAGAGAGACGTTCTGCTTTCTCAGTCGAGCGCCACCATTTGACACGTGTGCATTAAGGATTACGAGAAGGCTGTTTCTTCGACTAAAATACGCTGAAGTCCATAAAGAGTGTGGTGCTGAGATGCAACATGGTCTGATGGAATGACCTTTGCATCTTTCGCGCTCCGCAGCTTTGCTCTCAGGATTAACCAAAAGTCAATTTGACCCTGATTTCTTCCGCTCTCGTATGTGAGTCCGTGAGATCGTCTCTTTTTGAAAAAAGGAGTTCACGACTGCTAGATCGCATCGAGCACAGAAATCAAGAAGCCGTTGACCCTCATCATTGATCGTTCCGATTCCATGTCTTCCATGTTATCTCTCACGACCTTGTCGATCTGAACCGATGTGAGCGTTAAAATCTCCACCGATCAAGATTTCTTCATGAGACTCTCGGAGTTTGATAACTTCCTCTAGAGAGTCGTAGAAGTCCTCCTTATCAGCGTCGCTACATCCTTGTTGAGGTGCATATGCTGAAACGACAAGGAAGTGATTGTTGGACGAAGAAATTCGGACGGCCATGACTCGATCTGTAGAGCGAATGACTTCGGTTACATCATCAGCAATTTTCGAGGAGAGGATAATGCCAACACCATTTCTTGTTGATGACGTGCAATGATATATCAACTTGTATCCGTCTCCTATCGGCTTCGACTTGCCTCCTCTCCATTTCGTTTCCTGTACAGCAGCAATATCGACCCTTCTTGCTTTTAACATTGCGGCCTGCTCTCTACTGCGTCACGTCAGTGTTCCAACATTTAATGTGACGAGGCGAATTTGGGCTGTACGCCGCGCAGACATACCCCGCCCATGGGTAGCTGCCTGTCCTCGCATATTTGACGGTCCTAGCGGACAAGGTAAGACCGCGTCGCTTCCGGTAGACGCCCTAGCTTTGGTGATATAACTTGAAGAACTTGAAGCCATGGTTTACAACAAGGGTATTCATGCGATCGGCGTGCTGAGTGGATGGTCAATCCAGCCTGGCATCGCGGAACGTGTTTGTCGGGAGTTCCTGCTAATCCTTGACCGTAGAAAAGCAGAAGATTAATCGAAAAGACGCCTCGACTCGTGTGGCCTGGACTAACCCCTCTCCGAGAAAACATACGTCATCATGTTGCACAAAAGAAATATTCAAAAGGAAGAATCTCTCAAAAGCGCCCAGAAATAGCTTGTGATACTGAGAGACACGGGACGGTCAGAGAAAAGATAAAGAAAGAGGAAGAGAGAAATAGTGTGTAATTGTGAGAGAAGAAAAGAGAGAGAGAAGAGAAAGAAAGAGAAAGAGAAAGAGAGACAGAAGTAGTGTGTATTTGTGAGAGAAATAGAAAGAGAGAAAGAGAGAGAGAAATGGTATGTATTTGTGAGAGAAAGAGAAAGAAAGAGAGAGAAAGAGAGGGTAAGAAAAGGAGAGAGAGAGAGAAACAGTGTAATTGTGAGAGAAAGAAAAAGAGAGAAAGAGAGAGAAATGATGTATATTTGTGAGAGAGAAAAAGAGAGAAAGAGAAAAAAATAGAAATAGTGTGTATTTGCGAGAGAAATAGAAAGAGAGAAAGAGAGAGAAAGAGAGAAAAAAGAGAGAGAAGAGTGAAAAAAGAGAGAGAGAGAATAGTGAAATAGTGTGTAATTGTGAGAGAAAGAGATAGAGAAAGAGAAAGAGAGAGAAATAGTGTGTATTTGTGATAGAAAGACAGAGAAATAGTGTGTATTTGTGAAAGAGAGAGAGAGATAAGGATCATTTAGGGTTATTCTTTGCAGTCAGAGAAAGTCTCTTGATGTGACACGCCCCTTTAAATCACTCGATAAAAATCGGTCACATTTCCCTCCACATCACAAACAGATGAATAATTGTATCAAGTTGTGCTTTTGTTGAACACAGACTCACTGGAAAAATCTTTACCTATTACAATAAAAGGGCTATAATATTGGCGCCTATAAATGTTATCTGTGCTCGTGGGGGAAATCGTATTTCATCATCGACAAAAAATGCTCATATATTATCATCAACAAATAAAAATACTTCCTAGTTGATCATTCATCAAAGCTCACCATCATTTTTCCAAACCATCATGTTTTCAGAAGGGGGGCATCCACGTTTCCCCAGTTACTAACCTTCTCGTATGTGAAAACGATTGGACTTCTTCACTTACTTATGAACTACAGATGTTATTTATGTAGACTTCAACAGAGAATTCCATACAATAGGCATACCTAAGCTTTTGCATAAATGCCATCACTACGGAATAACCGATCCACAACTCTCCTGGCGAGAACAGTTTTTGAAGAACAGAACTTTCTCTATTCGCATGGGAAGTGTAATCTCAGATACACGATTAGATACCTTGAAGGTTCCCCAGGGTTCTGTTTTAGGGCCCCTTTTGTATACCATATACATATATATCCGACATTAATTGTATCCTTCTGTTTCCTTTGCCGAGTAAATCTCTCCATCTTCACATCGGTACACGCGACCTTTATTTCTCCTACTCTATTGATAGCGTCTCAAATCAATCCCCCAGTTACGTGACCTGGGCATACAAATTGTCCCTTCCCTCCACAGACATGTCAATATCGTAGATCGTGTAAGAAAGGGAACTAGAGCTATGTACTCCTTTCTCTGCGCCATCTCTGTTAAAGACCATGGAATTCTTTTCAAATGTTAAAAAACATACGCTATGCCCGGAGAGAAGAGTTTTCTCCGATTTGATTATGGTCTATAAGATAATTATACCCCATTGTTGTATATGTCATATGGCTTTGCTGTCATCGATACGGTAGATCACGAAGTCGAGAGAAGAAACGAGAGGCGCGCGGGAGGCCAAGAGAGATGGGAGAGAAGAAGTATTAAGTATTACCCTTCATTGCTGTCTTCGTGCGCCTCGCACGAAGGTGACTCTCCGAGTCAGCTCTCCAATAGCTTTTCTATTGGAGAGTCTCGGATCCCAATGTGTTCTATAAAGAGTTTACCTCTGGAGAACACACAATTGGGATTAGAGACAAGGAAGATTGGTTGATCATCCTTGATTACTCTATCTTTGGTGGAAGAGTAGTCAAAAAAGAAAGCGGTATAATATATCGCGAATCCTTAAACATCTCGTATGTTGTATAACGACAAAACCGAGTTATAAGGAAGATCAATCGATCGACCATAAGTTTGTGTGTCATTTGACAATCCTGTAAGTTATTAAAGAGTCAAGTAGACCTTATGATGACTTCAATCCTTGTAACACACTCATTGCGAACATTCATGTGTTTCCTAGAGTTTACGAGAGATTTAAAGAATCTTCTCTTTGCAGATGAGTGAGAAATACAGCGACGATGACGTCGACAGAAGCTCCAGAGCAACTTCTCCGGTTTCGGAGAATGTGGAGGAGGAACCCGTGCAGGACTGGGAAGATCAGCTGACCATTAAATCTCCCATCAGTGGAGTTTCTCGGATGCCCCGTCACTCGGATTTCGCAAACGCATCCCGAGACATTCTTCCCCCACCTGTTCTCGAAGAACCAAAGAATCGAGCACGGGTAAGACTGTCAACAACGACTCAAAACGAGTTTGAATTGGCTTCTCGTGGAGTCTATGTGGCGCCCTCCGAAAGAGAACTTATCTCACAGCCTCTACCACTCGTGTCTGCGACGACGGCGATGGTTCCAAAACTTGACGATTCACTAAGAGCCGCCTCAACACATCGACTACTCGTTTCCGATACTTTGTTAGTGGGACTACAGGAGTCCACGATGAACGCCATGAACTGTCTATTCGTGGGAATAGACAGCTTGGTTCAACCAAGGAACGAAGCGAGCGTCCAGTATGCCGTTGGTTACCTACGATATGCTGGAAGGTTTCTCGTCATACCTCACGGCGATGCGACGAGAACGAGCCATAAAGGCTCTTGGTGGTGAACCAGCTGCGATATGCCCGATTTATAGAAAATGGCCACTGGCACATAATGAAGTTGGTATTTTATCTTCTCCAAAATTCCATGTTTTCATTGAAAATATCGATAAAACTTCACGATATCGAGAGAATATCCTATCAAAAATCTGTTGCAGACAGTACCACCGGGTCTCCAGTCAGCGGAAATGAGACCAGTCTTCTTCGGCTCCGAACTACTCGAGCAAATGAAGGGCAAGGGGAAGGACGAAGACCTCAGTCGTCTCATACGATCTTCGGGGAAAAAAACCCGAGTACAGGTCAGTCACAACTCATTTCATGCAAGAAAACGAGGGAAACCTTAATGTTTTAGCATGGGATAGCATTACGAACGACCAGTTTGTAAGAAAGGCTGTGAGGGGATATCAAATACATTTTATTAACACTCCATACCCATTGAAATGTGCTCCATACAAATCCCGGTCAACTCCTTATTCTGAGATTACCAATGAAATTTTGGAACTCGTAACAAAAGGGGCTATAGATGAGGTTTCTCCCAGCGAACCTGGTTGGTACTCTCATATCTTCCAGATCCCAAAGCATTCCGATAACCCAAGAGAGCAGGAAGTTCCTGAGATTCAAAGTGGGAGAAAGATGTTACCAATACAAAGTACTTTGTTTTGGACTTTCATCTGCACCATACGTGTTCACAAAAATAATGAGACCAGTGATTGAAGCCCTTCGGACTGGAGGCATACGCTGTGTTATTTATTTGGATGATATACTCATTCTTGCAAGTTCGTTAATTCTCTTAGAGAAAGCGAAACGATTCGCGATTTCCCTAATAGAAACTCTGTTTCTGAAGATCAACTATGAGAAGTCCAATCTATCTGGCTCTCAAGTTATCCAATTTTTGGGAATTGGAGTTGACTCTCGCTTTCTTCGTTTCTTCGTTCCAGTAACAAAGATAGAACTCATCAAAGCACAAGCAAGTCATCTTCTCCAGAGAGAAAGTCACTCTGCACGCATAATCGCGGCCCCTTGCACGCATAACAGCTTACATTGAAGACAGTCATACTACTCGCATTAGCGGCCCCGAAACGGATTTCTGAAATAGCATCTTTTTCACTCTCGAACTTACAGAAAAGTACGAATATGTGGACCTTCTATCTTGGTATGACTAAGAATAAGAAAATTGGTGGGGAATGCCATTCCGCGAGTTACGAGCGATTTCAACAAAAAGAGATTTGTCCCCTATTCACCTTAGAGCACTATATGAGGGTTACAGATAGGGAAGACAGACCTGACAGGGTATTTCTCTCATAGACGAGACCTTTCGAACCTGTTACGTCCCAGACTATCTCTCGTTGGATAAGAATAGTTCTAAGTGAAGCTGGATACTCTTCGTACGGGGCACATTCCACAAGAGCCGCATCTACCACTACTGCACGAGTGGCGGGTCTTTCATCAGAACACATTCTTAAGGCAGCTAACTGGGCAAAAAATGGCACAACGTTTGAGAAATTTTACTACAAAGGGGATTCATCCTTCTTTTTTCAAACTGCTGTTCTTTCTGCAAGGTTAAAGATTTGAACAAGCCATATGACATATACAACAATGGGGTATAATGTCATATTTTGCTAGACAAACACAGTTTGTTGAAGTAAAATATTTATTATACAACATTGTTCGTATATGTCATTGCTCACCCTCCCACCCTCCTTACAGAATCACGTCTGTTGCCAATTTCAGGAAACGCACGGTGGCCGTCAAGCAGGGAACGGGAGCGGTAACGAATCCTCCTCCTCCTAAGAAGCACAGGAAGGAGAATAAATGGAAGAAAAATAAATAAATAAATAACTTATATTTTTGCCGATTTATATTTTTGCCGATGATGCCGATTTATATTTTTGCCGATGATGTTAAGCTGCTAGCTCAAGTACCCTTATATTCAGATGACTTACAAACTGCAGTCAACAATATATTTGACTGGTGCACTCAGTGGAACCTTACTCTATCAACTTCCAAATGTACTGTTCTTCATATAGGCAAGCAATCGGTGTTTCACCCCTACTCTATCAACCATATTCCATTGATTGTTACCAACCAGGTTAAAGATTTAGGGATTTTGTTAACTCATGATTTCCGTTTCAATTCTCATATTGAGAAGATTTGTAAAAAAGCCTCTTCTACTGCAAACCTTATTCTGAAGGCTTTCAAGACCAAATCATGCGAAATGCTCATGCTTGCTTTTAATGTATACGTTAGACCGATTCTCGAATACGGGACTGAAATTTGGTCCCCTACCACGAAATACCTCATCAACGATTTAGAATATGTACAACGTAATTTTACTAGAAGGCTGTTATATAGATGTGGTAATGTAAGCCTGCCTTATTCTCAGAGATTGAAACTGCTCAAAACTGAGTCATTAGAATATCGTCGAGCATTCAGAGATTCATGTTTTTTGCACAAATGTTTACATAACAAATGCTCTCTCGATTTTTCCTTTCTATACATTTTATCTCCCCCAAGTATAATACAAGACAAGCGCACTCTCTCAGAATTCGTCTGCCTATCGTTTACCCGGCTAGGTTGTCTACGTTTGTCTCTAGATCAATAGCAATATGGAACTCCCTTCCGGAAGATATCGTTGTAATCGAAAGTTCTTCAAGTTTCGCGACAAGACAAAAAAAATCCATTTGAAGTTGTGCTTCCTTGTCCGAGTGTAACAGATTGACGATTATTTGTATTTACATACATATGTATAGGACACAATCTTCTGATTATAAATAACTATAGACAACTATTTCATATCTTTTTTTTTCTTAGATGATATTTGGATTAGTTGAATGCCATTCAGCACTTTTGAATGAATGATTGTTTTTTTTGTCTCCCTATCCTACGCGTCCATGCTAATTGGAACTACCATTCATAATTGTATTACAAGTTGTTTCTTGCATGGAATAAATGAATTGAATTGAATTGAACTCTTCAAGAGTACTCGTGTTTTTTCTCCATTGGTATAATTGAATACTTGAAGCATTTTGTTGATAAAGTATAATGTTATCTTCGGTAATAAATGTAAACGCTGAAAGGGTTTACGGTTGTGCTCGCCTTACTCCGACAGCAATGAAGAGTAAGCCTTACTACTTCTTCTCTCCCATCTCTCTTGGCCTCCCGCGCGCCTCCCGCTTCTTCTCTGCTTCTCTGCTACGAAATAGTGCGGAGAGGAGGCACGCACTCCGATGATCTTCCATGATTCATCTGCTTTGGGCCGAACGAGAAGGGAGACTTCGTGATCTACCGTATCGATGACAGCAAAGCCATATGACATATACGAACAATTTTGTATAATAAATATTTTACTTCAACAAACTGTGTTTGTCTAGCAAAATATGACATTATATCATGGACATTCCATTGTCGAAAATAACAGTTTTTTTGAAGAAACAACTTTGACAAGAACTAATACGCATGAATTTTTTGGAAGAGACACGGAATACATCAAGATACAATTCTCACGGACTTAGAATCTGTCGATGGTTAAAGAGATTACCTAAAAAGTTGAACAATGCTAATTCCCTGACATCAATTAAAACACAGCTGAGGAAAGGAAAATTTCTTTCCAACCTTGTATAGAGTATTTTTCTATCGATTTCAGAATAATTTTTGAGATTTGATTACAAGTTCATGTTTATGTTGTATAAATGTAACACTTCCATTGTTATTACTATTCGTTTTCATTTACACTTGTTCTTATTGATTATATAAACATGTGTCATTGAAGAGTCCAGGCTTACATAATTTGGTAATGATTGTCTTCCTTCCTCGCTCATGCCCAGGTTGAGTTTACGCAAACGAGGACCTTCGGCTAAGAAACGACACCGTATTAAACCACCACTCGCATAAACGCTGTTTGAAATTAAACATACACTGCTACTTATATCGATTTTCAACGCGACATATAATAGTTTCAAAGTTATCATCTAAACAAGGTCCCGAGACTCATGTTGGGCTCAAAAAAAGTACGGTACCAAGAGACAATCAGGATACCAAGTTTTCCGGCTGTACCGTCTCATCAGTCGAAATTGAGTTATTCTGACCGGTATATCAATCAATGCAAACCTTCAAGTTGTTTTTCCTCGCTATATCTCCTCGTTTCTCTCGTTTTATACACGGTAACCATCAACGAAAATAGTTTAAGTAAGTTTTAGAGAGTTTCTTAAATGCTAATGTGCAAAAAATATATTGAAAAAGAAACAAAAAGGGAAAGAAGAAAAGGTATGCTTTAAAAAACGAAAAATAGAATAGAACACAGTATTGTCTGAGTGGTGCTTTGCTACCGAGGCCACTTTGTAAATCATCGTAAAACTTTTATATAAGAAAGACTCTATAGAGTTGTGACTCAACCATTGGATGATTGTGACCAACTTTCATAGTTGTTAAATATGTTGAACAAACAAAACTTATAACAGGACATCATTGAAGTTTAAAAAAGATCAATTCATAAAATGCTTTTTTTTGTCAGAGAGCTATATTAAATCAGTTAGTAGAAAGAATAGAAGCAACAATAGGTTCATAAATGTCACAAGATGAACTTGTCCACAACTGTCATTGCTCCTTCTACCGGTATGTTTCGTTCGAAATGAATATCTTGTTTTGCATTACGGTGATTATTTTGGAGCAGACCATTGTTCTTGCATGGCCAGTTAAGAAAGAAGGCTTGACTGGATGCATTGCAAGAAGGTCCGGGGCGTACTTGAAAGGCCACACATCTCGATCAGTCCACAGATAGAGTATATCGGAATGCCTGAGCTCATATTCTCTTTTTTCAACTTCTTTAGGGGAGAAGAAACTTGAGATAACTCGAAAATACATACTTGAAAAGTCGGTAGTTGAGCGAAACACGCTTCTGAGCTGTTTTCAAAGAAGTTTTTAAAAAAACATAACATAAGTTATTGTTGTTGTTTTTTTTTAAAATTTGAAACACAGCAGTTTAAGTTGAAACCCAAAACATCAGTGAAATTTTTCTGCAAATCTTTAAATGAAAACATAGTCAATTATAGAGAAATCATTAAAGGTAACCTCAGTCCAATTTCGTTTGGGATAGTGTAGAACATCTTGCTTAAGAAGATCTCAATGAAGAATCCTGCTTCGTAACTCACCTCAATCAGAAAAATTAGCCGTCATCCGGAATGTGATTTTTTGCTGAAGGACATTCAAAATTTTTTTGACGTACAGTCCGAGTATGGCGTAATGTAGGGTTTGCCATTATAATTCAAAGGCTCCCACATTCTACGCTCACCCTGAACATAAAACCAAGGCGGTGAAAAGTTATGTTCTGCTTGCCCAAATCTGAATCTTCTGACTAATGATATAAACGTCAGTGGTGATTTAGAGAGCAGTCACTGGTTCCACCAGGATAGGTTCGCCGTTTCTACCACTGGTTCTACCAGGATAAGCAAGCACTACTGGTTCTACCAGGATAGGTCCACCGGTTCTAATCACTGGTTCTACCAGGATAGGCAAGCAGAACTGGTTCTACCAGGATAGGTCCACCGGTTCTACCACTGGTTCTACCAGGATAGGCAAGCAGTACTGGTTCTACCAGGATAAGCAAGCTCAACTGGTTCTACCAGGATAGGTTCGCCGTTTCTACCACTGGTTCTACCAGGATAGGCAAGCACTACTGGTTCTACCAGGATAGGTCCACCGGTTCTACCACTGGTTCTACCAGGATAGGCAAGGAGTACTGGTTCTACCAAGATAAGCAAGCACAACTGGTTCTACCAGGATAGGTTCGCCGTTGCTACCACTGGTTCTACCAGGATAGGCAAGCACTACTGGTTCTACAAGGATAGGTCCACCGGTTCTACCACTGGTTCTACCAGGATAGGCAAGCAGTACTGGTTCTACCAGGATAAGCAAGCACAACTGGTTCTACCAGGATAGGTTCGCCGTTTCTACCACTGGTTCTACCAGGATAGGCAAGCACTACTGGTTCTACCAGGATAGGTCCACCGGTTCTACCACTGGTTCTACCAGGATAGGCAAGCAGTACTGGTTCTACCAGGATAGGTCCACCGGTTCTACCACTGGTTCTACCAGGATAGGCAAGCAGTACTGGTTCTACCAGGATAAGCAAGCACTAATGGTTCCACCAGGATAGGTTCGCCGTTTCTACCACTGGTTCTGCCAGGACAGGCAAGCACAACTGGTTCTACCAGGATAGGTCCACCGGTTCTACCACTGGTTCTACCAGGAAAGGCAAGCACTACTGGTTCTACCAGGATAGGTTCGCCGTTTCTACCACTGGTTCTACCAGGATAGGCAAGCACTACTGGTTCTACCAGGATAGGTCCACCGGTTCTACCACTGGTTCTACCAGGATAGGCAAGGAGTACTGGTTCTACCAAGATAAGCAAGCACAACTGGTTCTACCAGGATAGGTTCGCCGTTGCTACCACTGGTTCTACCAGGATAGGCAAGCACTACTGGTTCTACAAGGATAGGTCCACCGGTTCTACCACTGGTTCTACCAGTATAGGCAAGCAGTACTGGTTCTACCAGGATAAGCAAGCTCAACTGGTTCTACCAGGATAGGTTCGCCGTTTCTACCACTGGTTCTACCAGGATAGGCAAGCACTACTGGTTCTACCAGGATAGGTCCACCGGTTCTACCACTGGTTCTACCAGGATAGGCAAGGAGTACTGGTTCTACCAAGATAAGCAAGCACAACTGGTTCTACCAGGATAGGTTCGCCGTTGCTACCACTGGTTCTACCAGGATAGGCAAGCACTACTGGTTCTACAAGGATAGGTCCACCGGTTCTACCACTGGTTCTACCAGGATAGGCAAGCAGTACTGGTTCTACCAGGATAAGCAAGCACAACTGGTTCTACCAGGATAGGTTCGCCGTTTCTACCACTGGTTCTACCAGGATAGGCAAGCACTACTGGTTCTACCAGGATAGGTCCACCGGTTCTACCACTGGTTCTACCAGGATAGGCAAGCAGTACTGGTTCTACCAGGATAGGTCCACCGGTTCTACCACTGGTTCTACCAGGATAGGCAAGCAGTACTGGTTCTACCAGGATAAGCAAGCACTAATGGTTCCACCAGGATAGGTTCGCCGTTTCTACCACTGGTTCTGCCAGGACAGGCAAGCACAACTGGTTCTACCAGGATAGGTCCACCGGTTCTACCAGTGGTTCTACCAGGAAAGGCAAGCACTACTGGTTCTACCAGGATAGGTTCGCCGTTTCTACCACTGGTTCTACCAGGATAGGCAAGCACTACTGGTTCTACCAGGATAGGTCCACCGGTTCTACCAGGATAGGCAAGGAGTACTGGTTCTACCAAGATAAGCAAGCACAACTGGTTCTACCAGGATAGGTTCGCCGTTGCTACCACTGGTTCTACCAGGATAGGCAAGCACTACTGGTTCTACAAGGATAGGTCCACCGGTTCTACCACTGGTTCTACCAGGATAGGCAAGCAGTACTGGTTCTACCAGGATAAGCAAGCACAACTGGTTCTACCAGGATAGGTTCGCCGTTTCTACCACTGGTTCTACCAGGATAGGCAAGCACTACTGGTTCTACCAGGATAGCTCCACCGGTTCTACCACTGGTTCTACCAGGATAGGCAAGCAGTACTGGTTCTACCAGGATAAGCAAGCACAACTGGTTCTACCAGGATAGGTTCGCCGTTTCTACCACTGATTCTACCAGGATAGGCAAGCACTACTGGTTCTACCAGAAAAGGTCCACTGGTTCTACCAGGATAGGCAAGCAGTACTGGTTCTACCAGGATAAGCAAGCACAACTGGTTCTACCAGGAAAAGCAAGCACTAATGGTTCCACCAGGATAGGTTCGCCATTTCTACCATTGGTTCTGCCAGGACAGGCAAGCACAACTGGTTCTACCAGGATAGGTCCACCGGTTCTACCACTGGTTCCAACAGGATAGGCAAACACTACTGTTTCTACCAGGATGTGTCCACCGGTTCTACCACTGGTTCTACCAGGATAGGCAATCACTACTGGTTCTACCAGGATAGGTCCACCGGTTCTACCACTGGTTCTACCAGGATAGGCAAGCCGTACTGGTTCTAGCAGGAAAAGCAAGCACAACTGGTTCTACCAGGATAGGTTCGCCGTTTCTACCAATGGTTCTACCAGGATAGGCAAGCACTACTGGTTCTACCAGGATAGGTCCGCCGTTTCTACCACTGGTTCTACCATGATAGGCAAGCACTACTGGTTCTACCAGGATAAGCAAGCACAACTGGTTCTACCAGGATAGGTTTGCCGTTTCTACCACTGGTTCTACCAGGATAGGCAAGCACTACTGGTTCTACCAGGATATGTTCGCCGTTTCTACCACTGGTTCTACCAGGATAGGCAAGCCGAACTGGTTCTACCAGGAAAAGCAAGCACAACTGGTTCTACCAGGATAGGTTCGCCGTTTCTACCACTGGTTCTGACAGGCAAGCACAACTGGTTCTATCAGGATAGGTCCACCGGTTCTACCACTGGTTCTACCAGGATAGGCAAGCACTACTGTTTCTACCAGGATGTGTCCACCGGTTCTACCACTGGTTCTACCAGGATAGGCAAACACTACTGGTTCTACCAGGATAGGTCCACCGGTTCTACCACTGGTTCTACCAGGATAGGCAAGCCGTACTGGTTCTACCAGGAAAAGCAAGCACAACTGGTTCTACCAGGATAGGTTCGCCGTTTCTACCACTGGTTCTACCAGGATAGGCAAGCACTACTGGTTCTACCAAGATAGGTCCACCGGTTCTACCACTGGTTCTACCAGGATAGGCAAGGTGTACTGGTTCTACCAAGATAAGCAAGCACAACTGGTTCTACCAGGATAGGTTCGCCGTTGCTACCACTGGTTCTACCAGGAAAGGCAAGCACTACTGGTTCTACCAGGATAGGTTCGCCGTTTCTACCACTGGTTCTACCAGGATAGGCAAGCACTTCTGGTTCTACCAGGATAGGTCCACCGGTTCTACCACTGGTTCTACCAGGATAGGCAAGGAGTACTGGTTCTACCAAGATAAGCAAGCACAACTGGTTCTACCAGGAAAGGTTCGCCGTTGCTACCACTGGTTCTACCAGGATAGGCAAGCACTACTGGTTCTACAAGGATAGGTCCACCGGTTCTACCACTGGTTCTACCAGGATAGGCAAGCAGTACTGGTTCTACCAGGATAAGCAAGCACAACTGGTTCTACCAGGATAGGTTCGCCGTTTCTACCACTGGTTCTACCAGGATAGGCAAGCACTACTGTTTCTACCAGGATAGCTCCACCGGTTCTACCACTGGTTCTACCAGGATAGGCAAGCAGTACTGGTTCTACCAGGATAAGCAAGCACAACTGGTTCTACCAGGATAGGTTCGCCGTTTCTACCACTGATTCTACCAGGATAGGCAAGCCGAACTGGTTCTACCAGGAAAAGCAAGCACAACTGGTTCTACCAGGATAGGTTCGCCGTTTCTACCACTGGTTCTGACAGGCAAGCACAACTGGTTCTATCAGGATAGGTCCACCGGTTCTACCACTGGTTCTACCAGGATAGGCAAGCACTACTGTTTCTACCAGGATGTGTCCACCGGTTCTACCACTGGTTCTACCAGGATAGGCAAACACTACTGGTTCTACCAGGATAGGTCCACCGGTTCTACCACTGGTTCTACCAGGATAGGCAAGCCGTACTGGTTCTACCAGGAAAAGCAAGCACAACTGGTTCTACCAGGATAGGTTCGCCGTTTCTACCACTGGTTCTACCAGGATAGGCAAGCACTACTGGTTCTACCAAGATAGGTCCACCGGTTCTACCACTGGTTCTACCAGGATAGGCAAGGTGTACTGGTTCTACCAAGATAAGCAAGCACAACTGGTTCTACCAGGATAGGTTCGCCGTTGCTACCACTGGTTCTACCAGGAAAGGCAAGCACTACTGGTTCTACCAGGATAGGTTCGCCGTTTCTACCACTGGTTCTACCAGGATAGGCAAGCACTTCTGGTTCTACCAGGATAGGTCCACCGGTTCTACCACTGGTTCTACCAGGATAGGCAAGGAGTACTGGTTCTACCAAGATAAGCAAGCACAACTGGTTCTACCAGGAAAGGTTCGCCGTTGCTACCACTGGTTCTACCAGGATAGGCAAGCACTACTGGTTCTACAAGGATAGGTCCACCGGTTCTACCACTGGTTCTACCAGGATAGGCAAGCAGTACTGGTTCTACCAGGATAAGCAAGCACAACTGGTTCTACCAGGATAGGTTCGCCGTTTCTACCACTGGTTCTACCAGGATAGGCAAGCACTACTGTTTCTACCAGGATAGCTCCACCGGTTCTACCACTGGTTCTACCAGGATAGGCAAGCAGTACTGGTTCTACCAGGATAAGCAAGCACAACTGGTTCTACCAGGATAGGTTCGCCGTTTCTACCACTGATTCTACCAGGATAGGCAAGCACTACTGGTTCTACCAGAAAAGGTCCACTGGTTCTACCAGGATAGGCAAGCAGTACTGGTTCTACCAGGATAAGCAAGCACAAATGGTTCTATCAGGAAAAGCAAGCACTAATGGTTCCACCAGGATAGGTTCGCCATTTCTACCATTGGTTCTGCCAGGACAGGCAAGCACAACTGGTTCTACCAGGATAGGTCCACCGGTTCTACCACTGGTTCCAACAGGATAGGCAAACACTACTGTTTCTACCAGGATGTGTCCACCGGTTCTACCACTGGTTCTACCAGGATAGGCAATCACTACTGGTTCTACCAGGATAGGTCCACCGGTTCTACCACTGGTTCTACCAGGATAGGCAAGCCGTACTGGTTCTACCAGGAAAAGCAAGCACAACTGGTTCTACCAGGATAGGTTCGCCGTTTCTACCAATGGTTCTACCAGGATAGGCAAGCACTACTGGTTCTACCAGGATAGGTCCGCCGTTTCTACCACTGGTTCTACCATGATAGGTAAGCACTACTGGTTCTACCAGGATAAGCAAGCACAACTGGTTCTACCAGGATAGGTTTGCCGTTTCTACCACTGGTTCTACCAGGATAGGCAAGCACTACTGGTTCTACCAGGATATGTTCGCCGTTTCTACCACTGGTTCTACCAGGATAGGCAAGTCGAACTGGTTCTACCAGGAAAAGCAAGCACAACTGGTTCTACCAGGATAGGTTCGCCGTTTCTACCACTGGTTCTGACAGGACAGGCAAGCACAACTGGTTCTATCAGGATAGGTCCACCGGTTCTACCACTGGTTCTACCAGGATAGGCAAGCACTACTGTTTCTACCAGGATGTGTCCACCGGTTCTACCACTGGTTCTACCAGGATAGGCAATCACTACTGGTTCTACCAGGATAGGTCCACCGGTTCTACCACTGGTTCTACCAGGATAGGCAAGCCGTACTGGTTCTACCAGGGAAAGCAAGCACAACTGGTTCTACCAGGATAGGTTCGCCGTTTCTACCACTGGTTCTACCAGGATAGGCAAGCACTACTGGTTCTACCAGGATAGGTCCACCGGTTCTACCACTGGTTCTACCAGGATAGGCAAGGAGTACTGGTTCTACCAAGATAAGCAAGCACAACTGGTTCTACCAGGATAGGTTCGCCGTTGCTACCACTGGTTCTACCAGGAAAGGCAAGCACTACTGGTTCTACCAGGATAGGTTCGCCGTTTCTACCACTGGTTCTACCAGGATAGGCAAGCACTACTGGTTCTACCAGGATAGGTCCACCGGTTCTACCACTGGTTCTACCAGGATAGGCAAGGAGTACTGGTTCTACCAAGATAAGCAAGCACAACTGGTTCTACCAGGATAGGTTCGCCGTTGCTACCACTGGTTCTACCAGGATAGGCAAGCACTACTGGTTCTACAAGGATAGGTCCACCGGTTCTACCACTGGTTCTACCAGGATAGGCAAGCAGTACTGGTTCTACCAGGATAAGCAAGCACAACTGGTTCTACCAGGATAGGTTCGCCGTTTCTACCACTGGCTCTACCAGGATAGGCAAGCACTACTGTTTCTACCAGGATAGCTCCACCGGTTCTACCACTGGTTCTACCAGGATAGGCAAGCAGTACTGGTTCTACCAGGATAAGCAAGCACAACTGGTTCTACCAGGATAGGTTCGCCGTTTCTACCACTGATTCTACCAGGATAGGCAAGCACTACTGGTTCTACCAGAAAAGGTCCACTGGTTCTACCAGGATAGGCAAGCAGTACTGGTTCTACCAGGATAAGCAAGCACAACTGGTTCTACCAGGAAAAGCAAGCACTAATGGTTCCACCAGGATAGGTTCGCCATTTCTACCATTGGTTCTGCCAGGACAGGCAAGCACAACTGGTTCTACCAGGATAGGTCCACCGGTTCTACCACTGGTTCCAACAGGATAGGCAAACACTACTGTTTCTACCAGGATGTGTCCACCGGTTCTACCACTGGTTCTACCAGGATAGGCAATCACTACTGGTTCTACCAGGATAGGTCCACCGGTTCTACCACTGGTTCTACCAGGATAGGCAAGCCGTACTGGTTCTACCAGGAAAAGCAAGCACAACTGGTTCTACCAGGATAGGTTCGCCGTTTCTACCAATGGTTCTACCAGGATAGGCAAGCACTACTGGTTCTACCAGGATAGGTCCGCCGTTTCTACCACTGGTTCTACCATGATAGGTAAGCACTACTGGTTCTACCAGGATAAGCAAGCACAACTGGTTCTACCAGGATAGGTTTGCCGTTTCTACCACTGGTTCTACCAGGATAGGCAAGCACTACTGGTTCTACCAGGATATGTTCGCCGTTTCTACCACTGGTTCTACCAGGATAGGCAAGTCGAACTGGTTCTGACAGGACAGGCAAGCACAACTGGTTCTATCAGGATAGGTCCACCGGTTCTACCACTGGTTCTACCAGGATAGGCAAGCACTACTGTTTCTACCAGGATGTGTCCACCGGTTCTACCACTGGTTCTACCAGGATAGGCAATCACTACTGGTTCTACCAGGATAGGTCCACCGGTTCTACCACTGGTTCTACCAGGATAGGCAAGCCGTACTGGTTCTACCAGGGAAAGCAAGCACAACTGGTTCTACCAGGATAGGTTCGCCGTTTCTACCACTGGTTCTACCAGGATAGGCAAGCACTACTGGTTCTAACAGGATAGGTCCACCGGTTCTACCACTGGTTCTACCAGGATAGGCAAGGAGTACTGGTTCTACCAAGATAAGCAAGCACAACTGGTTCTACCAGGATAGGTTCGCCGTTGCTACCACTGGTTCTACCAGGATAGGCAAGCACTACTGGTTCTACAAGGATAGGTCCACCGGTTATACCACTGGTTCTACCAGGATAGGCAAGCACTACTGGTTCTACCAGGATAGCTCCACCGGTTCTACCACTGGTTCTACCAGGATAGGCAAGCAGTACTGGTTCTACCAGGATAAGCAAGCACAACTGGTTCTACCAGGATAGGTTCGCCGTTTCTACCACTGATTCTACCAGGATAGGCAAGCACTACTGGTTCTACAAGGAAAGGTCCACTGGTTCTACCAGGATAGGCAAGCAGTACTGGTTCTACCAGGATAAGCAAGCACAACTGGTTCTACCAGGAAAAGCAAGCACTAATGGTTCCACCAGGATAGGTTCGCCGTTTCTACCATTGGTTCTGCCAGGACAGGCAAGCACAACTGGTTCTACCAGGATAGGTCCACCGGTTCTACCACTGGTTCTACCAGGATAGGCAAACACTACTGTTTCTACCAGGATGTGTCCACCGGTTCTACCACTGGTTCTACCAGGATAGGCAATCACTACTGGTTCTACCAGGATAGGTCCACCGGTTCTACCACTGGTTCTACCAGGATAGGCAAGCCGTACTGGTTCTACCAGGAAAAGCAAGCACAACTGGTTCTACCAGGATAGGTTCGCCGTTTCTACCAATGGTTCTACCAGGATAGGCAAGCACTACTGGTTCTACCAGGATAGGTCCGCCGTTTCTACCACTGGTTCTACCATGATAGGCAAGCACTACTGGTTCTACCAGGATAAGCAAGCACAACTGGTTCTACCAGGATAGGTTTGCCGTTTCTACCACTGGTTCTACCAGGATAGGCAAGCACTACTGGTTCTACCAGGATAAGCAAGCACAACTGGTTCTACCAGGATAGCTCCACCGGTTCTACCACTGGTTCTACCAGGATAGGCAAGCAGTACTGGTTCTACCAGGATAAGCAAGCACAACTGGTTCTACCAGGATAGGTTCGCCGTTTCTACCACTGATTCTACCAGGATAGGCAAGCACTACTGGTTCTACAAGGAAAGGTCCACTGGTTCTACCAGGATAGGCAAGCAGTACTGGTTCTACCAGGATAAGCAAGCACAACTGGTTCTACCAGGAAAAGCAAGCACTAATGGTTCCACCAGGATAGGTTCGCCGTTTCTACCATTGGTTCTGCCAGGACAGGCAAGCACAACTGGTTCTACCAGGATAGGTCCACCGGTTCTACCACTGGTTCTACCAGGATAGGCAAACACTACTGTTTCTACCAGGATGTGTCCACCGGTTCTACCACTGGTTCTACCAGGATAGGCAATCACTACTGGTTCTACCAGGATAGGTCCACCGGTTCTACCACTGGTTCTACCAGGATAGGCAAGCCGTACTGGTTCTACCAGGAAAAGCAAGCACAACTGGTTCTACCAGGATAGGTTCGCCGTTTCTACCAATGGTTCTACCAGGATAGGCAATCACTACTGGTTCTACCAGGATAGGTCCACCGGTTCTACCACTGGTTCTACCAGGATAGGCAAGCCGTACTGGTTCTACCAGGGAAAGCAAGCACAACTGGTTCTACCAGGATAGGTTCGCCGTTTCTACCACTGGTTCTACCAGGATAGGCAAGCACTACTGGTTCTACCAGGATAGGTCCACCGGTTCTACCACTGGTTCTACCAGGATAGGCAAGGAGTACTGGTTCTACCAAGATAAGCAAGCACAACTGGTTCTACCAGGATAGGTTCGCCGTTGCTACCACTGGTTCTACCAGGAAAGGCAAGCACTACTGGTTCTACCAGGATAGGTTCGCCGTTTCTACCACTGGTTCTACCAGGATAGGCAAGCACTACTGGTTCTACCAGGATAGGTCCACCGGTTCTACCACTGGTTCTACCAGGATAGGCAAGGAGTACTGGTTCTACCAAGATAAGCAAGCACAACTGGTTCTACCAGGATAGGTTCGCCGTTGCTACCACTGGTTCTACCAGGATAGGCAAGCACTACTGGTTCTACAAGGATAGGTCCACCGGTTCTACCACTGGTTCTACCAGGATAGGCAAGCAGTACTGGTTCCAACAGGATAGGCAAACACTACTGTTTCTACCAGGATGTGTCCACCGGTTCTACCACTGGTTCTACCAGGATAGGCAATCACTACTGGTTCTACCAGGATAGGTCCACCGGTTCTACCACTGGTTCTACCAGGATAGGCAAGCCGTACTGGTTCTACCAGGAAAAGCAAGCACAACTGGTTCTACCAGGATAGGTTCGCCGTTTCTACCAATGGTTCTACCAGGATAGGCAAGCACTACTGGTTCTACCAGGATAGGTCCGCCGTTTCTACCACTGGTTCTACCATGATAGGTAAGCACTACTGGTTCTACCAGGATAAGCAAGCACAACTGGTTCTACCAGGATAGGTTTGCCGTTTCTACCACTGGTTCTACCAGGATAGGCAAGCACTACTGGTTCTACCAGGATATGTTCGCCGTTTCTACCACTGGTTCTACCAGGATAGGCAAGTCGAACTGGTTCTGACAGGACAGGCAAGCACAACTGGTTCTATCAGGATAGGTCCACCGGTTCTACCACTGGTTCTACCAGGATAGGCAAGCACTACTGTTTCTACCAGGATGTGTCCACCGGTTCTACCACTGGTTCTACCAGGATAGGCAATCACTACTGGTTCTACCAGGATAGGTCCACCGGTTCTACCACTGGTTCTACCAGGATAGGCAAGCCGTACTGGTTATACCAGGGAAAGCAAGCACAACTGGTTCTACCAGGATAGGTTCGCCGTTTCTACCACTGGTTCTACCAGGATAGGCAAGCACTACTGGTTCTAACAGGATAGGTCCACCGGTTCTACCACTGGTTCTACCAGGATAGGCAAGGAGTACTGGTTCTACCAAGATAAGCAAGCACAACTGGTTCTACCAGGATAGGTTCGCCGTTGCTACCACTGGTTCTACCAGGATAGGCAAGCACTACTGGTTCTACAAGGATAGGTCCACCGGTTATACCACTGGTTCTACCAGGATAGGCAAGCACTACTGGTTCTACCAGGATAGCTCCACCGGTTCTACCACTGGTTCTACCAGGATAGGCAAGCAGTACTGGTTCTACCAGGATAAGCAAGCACAACTGGTTCTACCAGGATAGGTTCGCCGTTTCTACCACTGATTCTACCAGGATAGGCAAGCACTACTGGTTCTACAAGGAAAGGTCCACTGGTTCTACCAGGATAGGCAAGCAGTACTGGTTCTACCAGGATAAGCAAGCACAACTGGTTCTACCAGGAAAAGCAAGCACTAATGGTTCCACCAGGATAGGTTCGCCGTTTCTACCATTGGTTCTGCCAGGACAGGCAAGCACAACTGGTTCTACCAGGATAGGTCCACCGGTTCTACCACTGGTTCTACCAGGATAGGCAAACACTACTGTTTCTACCAGGATGTGTCCACCGGTTCTACCACTGGTTCTACCAGGATAGGCAATCACTACTGGTTCTACCAGGATAGGTCCACCGGTTCTACCACTGGTTCTACCAGGATAGGCAAGCCGTACTGGTTCTACCAGGAAAAGCAAGCACAACTGGTTCTACCAGGATAGGTTCGCCGTTTCTACCAATGGTTCTACCAGGATAGGCAAGCACTACTGGTTCTACCAGGATAGGTCCGCCGTTTCTACCACTGGTTCTACCATGATAGGCAAGCACTACTGGTTCTACCAGGATAAGCAAGCACAACTGGTTCTACCAGGATAGGTTTGCCGTTTCTACCACTGGTTCTACCAGGATAGGCAAGCACTACTGGTTCTACCAGGATAAGCAAGCACAACTGGTTCTACCAGGATAGCTCCACCGGTTCTACCACTGGTTCTACCAGGATAGGCAAGCAGTACTGGTTCTACCAGGATAAGCAAGCACAACTGGTTCTACCAGGATAGGTTCGCCGTTTCTACCACTGATTCTACCAGGATAGGCAAGCACTACTGGTTCTACAAGGAAAGGTCCACTGGTTCTACCAGGATAGGCAAGCAGTACTGGTTCTACCAGGATAAGCAAGCACAACTGGTTCTACCAGGAAAAGCAAGCACTAATGGTTCCACCAGGATAGGTTCGCCGTTTCTACCATTGGTTCTGCCAGGACAGGCAAGCACAACTGGTTCTACCAGGATAGGTCCACCGGTTCTACCACTGGTTCTACCAGGATAGGCAAACACTACTGTTTCTACCAGGATGTGTCCACCGGTTCTACCACTGGTTCTACCAGGATAGGCAATCACTACTGGTTCTACCAGGATAGGTCCACCGGTTCTACCACTGGTTCTACCAGGATAGGCAAGCCGTACTGGTTCTACCAGGAAAAGCAAGCACAACTGGTTCTACCAGGATAGGTTCGCCGTTTCTACCAATGGTTCTACCAGGATAGGCAAGCACTACTGGTTCTACCAGGATAGGTCCGCCGTTTCTACCACTGGTTCTACCATGATAGGCAAGCACTACTGGTTCTACCAGGATAAGCAAGCACAACTGGTTCTACCAGGATAGGTTTGCCGTTTCTACCACTGGTTCTACCAGGATAGGCAAGCACTACTGGTTCTACCAGGATATGTTCGCCGTTTCTACCTCTGGTTCTACCAGGATAGGCAAGCCGTACTGGTTCTACCAGGAAAAGCAAGCACAACTGGTTCTACCAGGATAGGTTCGCCGTTTCTACCACTGGTTCTACCAGGATAGGCAAGCACTACTGGTTCTACCAGGATAGCTCCACCGGTTCTACCACTGGTTCTACCAGGATAGGCAAGCAGTACTGGTTCTACCAGGATGAGCAATCACAACTGGTTCTACCAGGATAGGTTCGCCGTTTCTACCACTGATTCTACCAGGATAGGCAAGCACTACTGGTTCTACCAGGAAAGGTCCACCGGTTCTACCACTGGTTCTACCAGGATAGGCAAGCAGTACTGGTTCTACCAGGATAAGCAAGCACAACTGGTTCTACCAGGAAAAGCAAGCACTAATGGTTCCACCAGGATAGGTTCGCCGTTTCTACCACTGGTTCTGCCAGGACAGGCAAGCACAACTGGTTCTACCAGGATAGGTCCACCGGTTCTACCACTGGTTCTACCAGGATAGGCAAGCACTACTGTTTCTACCAGGATGTGTCCACCGGTTCTACCACTGGTTCTACCAGGATAGGCAATCACTACTGGTTCTACCAGGATAGGCAATCACTACTGGTTCTACCAGGATAGGTCCACCGGTTCTACCACTGGTTCTACCAGGATAGGCAAGGAGTACTGGTTCTACCAAGATAAGCAAGCACAACTGGTTCTACCAGGATAGGTTCGCCGTTGCTACCACTGGTTCTACCAGGATAGGCAAGCACTACTGGTTCTACAAGGATAGGTCCACCGGTTATACCACTGGTTCTACCAGGATAGGCAAGCAGTACTGGTTCTACCAGGATAAGCAAGCACAAGTGGTTCTACCAGGATAGGTTCGCCGTTTCTACCACTGGTTCTACCAGGATAGGCAAGCACTACTGGTTCTACCAGGATAGCTCCACCGGTTCTACCACTGGTTCTACCAGGATAGGTCCACCGGTTCTACCACTGGTTCTACCAGGATAGGCAAGCCGTACTGGTTCTACCAGGAAAAGCAAGCACAACTGGTTCTACCAGGATAGGTTCGCCGTTTCTACCAATGGTTCTACCAGGATAGGCAAGCACTACTGGTTCTACCAGGATAGGTCCGCCGTTTCTACCACTGGTTCTACCATGATAGGCAAGCACTACTGGTTCTACCAGGATAAGCAAGCACAACTGGTTCTACCAGGATAGGTTTGCCGTTTCTACCACTGGTTCTACCAGGATAGGCGAGCACTACTGGTTCTACCAGGATATGTTCGCCGTTTCTACCTCTGGTTCTACCAGGATAGGCAAGCCGTACTGGTTCTACCAGGAAAAGCAAGCACAACTGGTTCTACCAGGATAGGTTCGCCGTTTCTACCACTGGTTCTACCAGGATAGGCAAGCACTACTGGTTCTAACAGGATAGCTCCACCGGTTCTACCACTGGTTCTACCAGGATAGGCAAGCAGTACTGGTTCTACCAGGATGAGCAATCACAACTGGTTCTACCAGGATAGGTTCGCCGTTTCTACCACTGATTCTACCAGGATAGGCAAGCACTACTGGTTCTACCAGGAAAGGTCCACCGGTTCTACCACTGGTTCTACCAGGATAGGCAAGCAGTACTGGTTCTACCAGGATAAGCAAGCACAACTGGTTCTACCAGGAAAAGCAAGCACTAATGGTTCCACCAGGATAGGTTCGCCGTTTCTACCACTGGTTCTGCCAGGACAGGCAAGCACAACTGGTTCTACCAGGATAGGTCCACCGGTTCTACCACTGGTTCTACCAGGATAGGCAAGCACTACTGTTTCTACCAGGATGTGTCCACCGGTTCTACCACTGGTTCTACCAGGATAGGCAATCACTACTGGTTCTACCAGGATAGGCAATCACTACTGGTTCTACCAGGATAGGTCCACCGGTTCTACCACTGGTTCTACCAGGATAGGCAAGCCGTACTGGTTCTACCAGGGAAAGCAAGCACAACTGGTTCTACCAGGATAGGTTCGCCGTTTCTACCACTGGTTCTACCAGGATAGGCAAGCACTACTGGTTCTACCAGGATAGGTCCACCGGTTCTACCACTGGTTCTACCAGGATAGGCAAGGAGTACTGGTTCTACCAAGATAAGCAAGCACAACTGGTTCTACCAGGATAGGTTCGCCGTTGCTACCACTGGTTCTACCAGGATAGGCAAGCACTACTGGTTCTACAAGGATAGGTCCACCGGTTATACCACTGGTTCTACCAGGATAGGCAAGCAGTACTGGTTCTACCAGGATAAGCAAGCACAAGTGGTTCTACCAGGATAGGTTCGCCGTTTCTACCACTGGTTCTACCAGGATAGGCAAGCACTACTGGTTCTACCAGGATAGCTCCACCGGTTCTACCACTGGTTCTACCAGGATAGGCAAGCAGTACTGGTTCTACCAGGATGAGCAATCACAACTGGTTCTACCAGGATAGGTTCGCCGTTTCTACCACTGATTCTACCAGGATAGGCAAGCACTACTGGTTCTACCAGGAAAGGTCCACCGGTTCTACCACTGGTTCTACCAGGATAGGCAAGCAGTACTGGTTCTACCAGGATAAGCAAGCACAACTGGTTCTACCAGGAAAAGCAAGCACTAATGGTTCCACCAGGATAGGTTCGCCGTTTCTACCACTGGTTCTGCCAGGACAGGCAAGCACAACTGGTTCTACCAGGATAGGTCCACCGGTTCTACCACTGGTTCTACCAGGATAGGCAAGCACTACTGTTTCTACCAGGATGTGTCCACCGGTTCTACCACTGGTTCTACCAGGATAGGCAATCACTACTGGTTCTACCAGGATAGGTCCACCGGTTCTACCACTGGTTCTACCAGGATAGGCAAGCCGTACTGGTTCTACCAGGAAAAGCAAGCACAACTGGTTCTACCAGGATAGGTTCGCCGTTTCTACCAATGGTTCTACCAGGATAGGCAAGCACTACTGGTTCTACCAGGATAGGCAAGCACTACTGGTTCTACCAGGATAGGTCCACCGGTTCTACCACAGGTTCTACCAGGATAGGCAAGCAGTACTGGTTCTACCAGGATAGGTCCACCGGTTCTACCACTGGTTCTACCAGGATAGGCAAGGAGTACTGGTTCTACCAAGATAAGCAAGCACAACTGGTTCTACCAGGATAGGTTCGCCGTTGCTACCACTGGTTCTACCAGGATAGGCAAGCACTACTGGTTCTACAAGGATAGGTCCACCGGTTCTACCACTGGTTCTACCAGGATAGGCAAGCAGTACTGGTTCTACCAGGATAAGCAAGCACAACTGGTTCTACCAGGATAGGTTCGCCGTTTCTACCACTGGTTCTACCAGGATAGGCAAGCACTACTGGTTCTACCAGGATAGCTCCACCGGTTCTACCACTGGTTCTACCAGGATAGGCAAGCACAACTGGTTCTACCAGGATAGGTTCGCCGTTTCTACCACTGATTCTACCAGGATAGGCAAGCACTACTGGTTCTACCAGGAAAGGTCCACTGGTTCTACCAGGATAGGCAAGCAGTACTGGTTCTACCAGGATAAGCAAGCACAACTGGTTCTACCAGGATAGGTTCGCCGTTTCTACCACTGATTCTACCAGGATAGGCAAGCACTACTGGTTCTACCAGGAAAGGTCCACTGGTTCTACCAGGATAGGCAAGCAGTACTGGTTCTACCAGGATAAGCAAGCACAACTGGTTCTACCAGGAAAAGCAAGCACTAATGGTTCCACCAGGATAGGTTCGCCGTTTCTACCATTGGTTCTGCCAGGACAGGCAAGCACAACTGGTTCTACCAGGATAGGTCCACCGGTTCTACCACTGGTTCTACCAGGATAGGCAAACACTACTGTTTCTACCAGGATGTGTCCACCGGTTCTACCACTGGTTCTACCAGGATAGGCAATCACTACTGGTTCTACCAGGATAGGTCCACCGGTTCTACCACTGGTTCTACCAGGATAGGCAAGCCGTACTGGTTCTACCAGGAAAAGCAAGCACAACTGGTTCTACCAGGATAGGTTCGCCGTTTCTACCAATGGTTCTACCAGGATAGGCAAGCACTACTGGTTCTACCAGGATAGGTCCGCCGTTTCTACCACTGGTTCTACCATGATAGGCAAGCACTACTGGTTCTACCAGGATAAGCAAGCACAACTGGTTCTACCAGGATAGGTTCGCCGTTTCTACCACTGATTCTACCAGGATAGGCAAGCACTACTGGTTCTACCAGGAAAGGTCCACCGGTTCTACCACTGGTTCTACCAGGATAGGCAAGCAGTACTGGTTCTACCAGGATAAGCAAGCACAACTGGTTCTACCAGGAAAAGCAAGCACTAATGGTTCCACCAGGATAGGTTCGCCGTTTCTACCACTGGTTCTGCCAGGACAGGCAAGCACAACTGGTTCTACCAGGATAGGTCCACCGGTTCTACCACTGGTTCTACCAGGATAGGCAAGCACTACTGTTTCTACCAGGATGTGTCCACCGGTTCTACCACTGGTTCTACCAGGATAGGCAATCACTACTGGTTCTACCAGGATAGGTCCACCGGTTCTACCACTGGTTCTACCAGGATAGGCAAGCCGTACTGGTTCTACCAGGAAAAGCAAGCACAACTGGTTCTACCAGGATAGGTTCGCCGTTTCTACCAATGGTTCTACCAGGATAGGCAAGCACTACTGGTTCTACCAGGATAGGTCCGCCGTTTCTACCACTGGTTCTACTATGATAGGCAAGCACTACTGGTTCTACCAGGATAAGCAAGCACAACTGGTTCTACCAGGATAGGTTTGCCGTTTCTACCACTGGTTCTACCAGGATAGGCAAGCACAACTGGTTCTACCAGGATATGTTCGCCGTTTCTACCACTGGTTCTACCAGGATAGGCAAGCCGTACTGGTTCTACCAGGAAAAGCAAGCACAACTGGTTCTACCAGGATAGGTTCGCCGTTTCTACCACTGGTTCTGACAGGACAGGCAAGCACAACTGGTTCTACCAGGATAGGTCCACCGGTTCTACCACTGGTTCTACCAGGATAGGCAAGCACTACTGTTTCTACCAGGATGTGTCCACCGGTTCTACCACTGGTTCTACCAGGATAGGCAATCACTACTGGTTCTACCAGGATAGGTCCACCGGTTCTACCACTGGTTCTACCAGGAAAGGCAAGCCGTACTGGTTCTACCAGGGAAAGCAAGCACAACTGGTTCTACCAGGATAGGTTCGCCGTTTCTACCACTGGTTCTACCAGGATAGGCAAGCACTACTGGTTCTACCAGGATAGGTCCACCTGTTCTACCACTGGTTCTACCAGGATAGGCAAGGAGTACTGGTTCTACCAAGATAAGCAAGCACAACTGGTTCTACCAGGATAGGTTCGCCGTTGCTACCACTGGTTCTACCAGGATAGGCAAGCACTACTGGTTCTACAAGGATAGGTCCACCGGTTATACCACTGGTTCTACCAGGATAGGCAAGCAGTACTGGTTCTACCAGGATAAGCAAGCACAACTGGTTCTACCAGGATAGGTTCGCCGTTTCTACCACTGGTTCTACCAGGATAGGCAAGCACTACTGGTTCTACCAGGATAGCTCCACCGGTTCTACCACTGGTTCTACCAGGATAGGCAAGCAGTACTGGTTCTACCAGGATGAGCAAGCACAACTGGTTCTACCAGGATAGGTTCGCCGTTTCTACCACTGATTCTACCAGGATAGGCAAGCAGTACTGGTTCTACCAGGATAAGCAAGCACAACTGGTTCTACCAGGAAAAGCAAGCACTAATGGTTCCACCAGGATAGGTTCGCCGTTTCTACCACTGGTTCTGCCAGGACAGGCAAGCACAACTGGTTCTACCAGGATAGGTCCACCGGTTCTACCACTGGTTCTACCAGGATAGGCAAGCACTACTGTTTCTACCAGGATGTGTCCACCGGTTCTACCACTGGTTCTACCAGGATAGGCAATCACTACTGGTTCTACCAGGATAGGTCCACCGGTTCTACCACTGGTTCTACCAGGATAGGCAAGCCGTACTGGTTCTACCAGGAAAAGCAAGCACAACTGGTTCTACCAGGATAGGTTCGCCGTTTCTACCAATGGTTCTACCAGGATAGGCAAGCACTACTGGTTCTACCAGGATAGGTCCGCCGTTTCTACCACTGGTTCTACCATGATAGGCAAGCACTACTGGTTCTACCAGGATAAGCAAGCACAACTGGTTCTACCAGGATAGGTTTGCCGTTTCTACCACTGGTTCTACCAGGATAGGCAAGCACTACTGGTTCTACCAGGATAGGTTCGCCGTTTCTACCACTGGTTCTACCAGGACAGGCAAGCACAACTGGTTCTACCAGGATAGGTCCCCCGGTTCTACCACTGGTTCTACCAGGATAGGCAAGCACTACTGTTTCTACCAGGATATGTCCACCGGTTCTACCACTGGTTCTACCAGGATAGGCAATCACTACTGGTTCTACCAAGATAGGTCCAGCGCACGTTTATCTAAGTGACCTCCCCAGCCAAATTGAAAATTATATTGAAAATCATCGACAGACCTAAACAAAATTATCTCAATTTTCGTGTTTGAAATCCATTTTGACAACTACCGAGTTAGAATATTTTTGAATTCAGAATATTGAGTTATAATCATTTTTGAATTATATGAGTTAGAATCATTTTTGAATTTGAACCGAATATATCACTTACCAAAACAAGTCTTTTGGCAGAGTTTGTGAAAGAAGCTTCCGAAAAAAGTTTTTATATAAAAGCTTCCGGGAAAAGAGAAGATAATCTAAAAAATGTCCCTCAGCAAAGCTAAGGCTCAATCGTCCTTATCTGAACTCCTTTAAAATTAGTTCAGATCTTCTTTTTTGAGCATTAGCAACAACAAAAAACTATTTTTCGAGGTAATAGGACGGTCTGTGTGAACGATTAAAAACTAGAAAACGAAGAGATTTGAAAAAAATTAGAAGCGAAAATGACAACGCCCGTTCGCGTAAAACCATGAAACTAGTGAGCATTAAATGCTTATTTTCAAAATTTCTTAAATGCATGGATGATTAGGCTAGGCTTGCATCACCAAACAAGGACGAATACCTTCGTTTTTTAAAAAATTGAAATTGAAGTCAATCTTATGATAGATACCTACAAGAGACTTTTCAATGGTCCTTGAATAAAAAACATTAGAAAAACACTTAGAAAACTTTTTAATTCTGTTTGCTTTTCTAATTGCTGCTTTATAATGAGATTGAACTTTTCTGTATGTGATTGTTTTGTAAGCTTGTAAAACGTCGGAATGTTCAAATTTGTTATCTTTTTTAAGCTAAAACATCATTTATTCGTCTTTGCACGTTTTGCTTCCAATTACATCCTGTTAATACTTAGCACAATAGTCGTAATGAGAATAGCCTGACCTAGAAAATTTCTATACTTCTCGACCCCGGTGTCATATCTCACCGCTCTCTTACACTGCTCTTCTTGGAGGTCAGGTAGCCAGAGTGAGCTTGTTGATGGAACAATGAGCTCACACACTTCACTGTGATCTATATTTGATCAGTGTTATCAACAGTGATGAAACCATAAGCTATGTTTGAGTGGACCCGATAAACTGGAAAAAACCGTAAAACTAGATTTATTTTTTTCAACAATGAACTTTTCATGAAGTGAATGGATGACTGAGTATTGATACTTCAGCGAGAGTGGCGAAGTATGTCAAGTTTATCGCCGGTAGATAAACCCAGTCGCTCACAATCCAGCCGTCTGGTATCACAAAATGCTCTGTTGCCGTCATACTGATGTTGCTGTATCGCAGCTGAAGAAATTTTTTTCATTTTTTATTATACGATTCTTGATGAATTGACATGAATTATGATGAATTGGAAGATTCAACACATTCAGGTCTGAAAAAAATCTGAATTAGAACAAGACTCGATTCTGAAATAGATATAGAATGCAAAACTGATAAGGAATCAGAGAATGCTCCTGGAAAAAGCGGTCTGACTGTGCAAATAACAGAAACGCTTTCTCTTGGTCCTGATGAAGATAACAAAAGATGTTTGGACACAATCATGTCTGGTATGTCTTCCAAGGTAAAATCTTGAAGTGTCCTAATTCCGTCAGTCTGGATCTCATTTATTAATCAGGAAAATTAAGATTATTTGTAGAAAAGCAACTGCCAAATATTTTGCCAATCAGCTTATGAAACGAACCCGCGACTTGATAAGTTCCAAGCTAAAGCCTAGTGCTTTACCGACTGAACTAGGAATTCACTTAATAATGACAGTACTAAAACACCTTGGATATCTCTGCATTTACTTTGACTTTTTTAATACTTTGAAGGTTTGTGGTGAAATTTTATAGTTTATTACATATCTTCGCTTTATCAAAATACTCTGACTCTCAAAAGTTTCCTCAAAAAACTTTGGTGCTAAGGAAAAATCTATCTAAATAACTGTAATTTCCAAAGTTTTTTTCCTTCTTAATACTCTAATTTTCAAGAGTTTCTTTGTATGTTTGATTGGAACCTCTCGATGATACTTTAATTTTTGGTTGTTCTCCATAAAAATCTGGTTATGAAAAGTCTCTTGGAGAATTCTAACTCTCAGAAATTTCCAAAAATACTCTTGTTCTGAAGTTAGCTTGAAAAAAATCTGTTCTCAAGCGCCTATTCAGTTACTCTAGTTGTGAGTATTCATACATGTTTTCTAGAGACTCTTCTATTACTTCTAAGTTTTTGGGAGTATAGTTGAAATCTCAGGGGTACTTTAAATGCTCGACCCTAAACTTCATTCCCTCTCACTTCCATCTACTGTGAGAATAAATGAAGGCGATCACTCACCCCTTTTGTGTAATCCTCCCATGCCTTCTGTATAACGAGGTCGTTTTTGTATTTGTGGCTTACAAGGCTTACAACTTTGGCAGCGGCTTTCCCTCCCACATCCTGGCCCCACCTGTTAAAACGTTAAAAAATGAATTTTATAATATTTAATAACATTGATTAAAATAGTTATAAGAGTGAGAATAATAAAAACAATTATGAGTAAAATAACAATATAAACGGAGTAAAATAACAATATTAACAGAGTCTATAAAAAAAACTATGAAAACAAATATTTTTCTTTTTAAAAATATTATTGACAATTCCACTGAAACTGTGGAAGCGAATCATTAAAACTTTAGAGAAGTGACGATAGTGCTCACCAGTATCCTGGCCCGATAGATCGGTCACCTATATGGGCAATATCGAGGTCTAACGGTCGCCAAATGTTGAAAACCGTATCATCGGACATCATAAAGTAGCCTAAGAAATTCATTCGTTTCTCGTGAATATATATTTTTTTGATTGATTTCGTTGAACAACAAGAGCATTTGCTCAAACAGTTCAACTATCTACACGGTGACAGTCTGGATAAGATGCCAGCTTCACCGTATCTATCTGCTTAACAACCCCACATCAAACTACAACCTTCCTTTGAATAAACCAATATATGAAAAAAAACGTTTGATGGTAGACATATATTCAAACCCAATAACCCCTCCTCAAATAAAATCCTAAATGTAATATTTAATATGTACGTGTATGGTTTGTAATATAATAAATTACGATGACTATGTTGTTATTAGTACAACGAATGAAGATTTCTTTACAAACTAACCTTCTAATTTAACTTGCACAACCAAAACCTTATCTATTGATTGACATGCTCTATTTGCAAAGCACAGTATGTTGGAGAAAGACCAAGACTCAAGCTCCATAAAAGTACACAACATTGAGCTACGGAAAGTCGAGCACTTCAAGTATCTGGGTTCGCAAATATCCACAGACGGGGACCCAACAGCCGCTTTCAGTGCCAGAACTAACGCAGCATGGCTAAAATGGAGAGAATCCACTGGTCAATCTGGCATGCGACAACGCATGCCTGATTTACTGAACAGTAAGATCTATAAATCAGTCGTACCACCCCTTGCTCTATATGGTCTCGAATGCATTCCTCCAACAACCAAGACCCAGCAGATGCTCGATGTAATAGAAATGAATATAATAAATGAACAGATAACAAAAAGAAAGACCTTCTTTTTGCTAAAGAATTCTCTAGAAATTACTCCCACGAATGCAGTGCAGAAATAATTTCTTCGAGCTTCTCTGATACCGCAACCGAACCGTGCATGGATTTCTCACCGCATATTATTTACTATGTTCTCAAGAACTTACCTAATAAGTTCACCAAGTTTTCAGAAGGCATCAATCAATTTCTTTTGAAGAAATGTGCCCTGGCTCTTGCTTTCCCACTTTCCCTACTATTCGAAGACTCTTTCAAGCGATGCTCAATTCCTATTCAATGGAAATCCGGAGAAGTCATCCCAGTCTACAAACGTAAAGGTGATCGAGCGAATTTCAGCAATTATCGCCCTATCACTGTGACTTCCGCGGTCTGTCGAGTATTCGAGAGCATTTTATCTAATAACGTCAGACTTAACCACAGAAACTTCTTCTTCAAGTCCCAATATGGCTTCATATCCAGAAGAAGTTGTGAGTTGCAACTTTTAAAATCTATCAGTGAGTGGGAAATATCTCTTCAGAAACATCAAGCATTAGATGTTGTATATTTTGATTTCGCGAGAGCTTTCGACAAGGTCTCACACACAGAGTTGATCAAAAAGCTTCATTACATGGGACTTCATGTTACTCTAATAGACTGGATTACTTTATTTCTGCAAAACCGTTCATTTAAGGTTCGCATAGAAAATGTCTTCTCTGATTCTTTCCCAGTACTCAGCGGGGTACCCCAAGGGACAGTTCTCGGGCCCCTCTTGTTCCTCTGCTTCATCAATGACATTGAGAGCTGTATTCCCTCGACTGTAAAGTTTTCCTTGTTTGCCGATGACCTTAAAATTTATAGTGAGGACTCTGATTCTCTTCAATTATGTATAAACAATATCTCAAATTGGTCACGTGAATTCAAACTTCCCTTAGCTGTCGAGAAAATCAGCTGTCTCCGTCTTTGGAAATCTCAAAACGATTACTTCATTGATAGCTCGCTGATAAAAGTCGTTAATTTAGTGAGAGACTTAGGTATTTCTGTGGACTCTAAGCTCAAATTCAAGCAACACGTAGAAATCATACGTGCTAGGACTCTGTGTAGAATTTCACAAGTTTTCAAAGTGTTTAGATGTTTGGACTTGAACGGTTACAAAACCGTTTACACCACTTACATCAGACCACTACTTGAATATGGTACAATTATTTTCTCTCCGAAAGTCCGCAGTAATAATTCGAAAAGGTTGGAATACCCTCAAAGACTTTTCACGAAAAAAGCTTATTCTCGTTGTGGAAGTATTAGCTATCCCAAACGTCTCACTGAATTCAATTTGGATTCACTAATCATTCGACGACTCCGTTCTGATTGATTTATTGGTAGTTTTTCGTCTACTTTCTGATAGAGCGGATTGTCAGAAGTGCAAAAAAGAGCTGAAGTTAAGAACTGGAACCAATCTCCGCACTTCAGACCGAACCTCCAAATTAACTCTGATGAACTTTAAACGCTACAATGACCCACATTCTTTCTTTTCTAGAGCAATTGCTTTATGGAATAAAGTTACAGATAATTTCAAAGAGATTCAAGATATCGAGGCATTCGGCAAGGGTCTAGAAGAAATCGACCTCTCGAATGTCATAGCCCTACCGAACTTTCTGTTGTCAACTGCAAGAGTGGACACCAACGAAAATTGACCGTCTTATTCCTCATTATTCCCTTCCTATTTCATGATTCCATATAAACGATGACCTTACAAGCTATCCTATGGTAATAAAGAACCTACCTTTCTAAAAAATATGTTGAGATGGAGCCTCGGAGTCACCCGGAAAGACATGATGCGCAAAGAAACTATAACAGCTCGTTTAGGAGTTGCCCCGATAGCCGAAAAACTCAGAGAGCCCAGGCGGAGGTGGTACACACACATGCTGAGATTCAATCCAGACTCCGTTCCCAAGTCTGCTTGGAACATAGGAATCCAGGGTAGAAGACCAAGAGGTAGACCGAAGCTTAGATTGAGAGACACCATTGAACAAGACATGGCGACTATCGGGCTGATAGCCGAAGACGCCTCGAATCGTATGATGTGGCGAAGTGCTATCTACCCAGTGGACCCCGCTTTTAAGCGGGAATAACGCTCAGAAGAAGAAGAATAAGAAGAAGAAGTATGTTGGAGAAACTACACAACTATAAAAAATGAATTTATCAACATAAATATCATATTAAGAAAAATATTCTTTGAACGTATCTATGCAATCATTTTAAAGAGCATTCTCAGTTTTCAAATGATATAACAGTAGCTATATTAGATCATGGGGTTTACAAATATGATTTGACAAATAATCATACTGGATAAGATTACTTATCACAGCATATCCTTATAGACTCAACGACCAAATACAAAACTATGGTTTCATTCAGGATGATCCAAGTCCTCTGGAAAAAATTAAACAACCTTATCATAATATATATACCACTCAATGTTCCCAATTTTAAACCATCCTGACACAAAAATCGGAAAAGAACACTCCCTACTTACAAAGCTAGAAATGTAACCACAATTTTAAAATTTATTTTTCAAACCCAAACGGGAAGACCACTGTATTTGGAATACAAGAAACTAAAACTCAAAGAGAAAGATCAGCTTATAGAATTTACTCTCACAAAAGAATTCCATAATTTAAATAATCAAAAAAAGAGTTTTAATAACTAGCATATAATGTGATTACTTTTGGGACAAACAAAAACATCAATTCAAAGAAGATATTGATAATTTTAAAGTCAAATTACAATTTCATGGCAAATACATGGATGATATACCTCTCAATCGTATACTCAATAAGGCTCTGAATCTTCACAATGATACTGAACTTGAAGAAAAACTCAATGAGAAAACTATAAAATAAAAGATCCTGTAAGTAAAAACATTTTTAACTACAACACGTTTCTCAAAAACCTTAATGATGCTATACACAAAAATACTGGAAAACCCTTGCAATTGTCATAAATACCCACATCTGATGGATAGTCAACTGGGAAATATCTTTACAGATGATTTTATGTAGTATTAGCCCACATACTCATCCCAGGGATATATTCAAGAAAGGTTCGAAATACCGTAGCAGTGAAGGTTCCATCTTCTAAAGGATATGTACATATTTTGTGCGGATTTCACTCCTTTATTTACCACTCTTCCTCATGAAACTGTCAAACTTCATATGGATGGTATAATAAAAACTTGCTTTGATAATTGCGGTTATAAAGCAATATCTATCAAAGGCAATTACACATATTGCACTAATGATACTTCGAACAAAAGAACTTATTTAACTTTACAAGTTTATCAAATGGTTAAATATATACTTGACAACAGCTTTGTAAAATATATAAGTAAAACAAAGGCATTCCACAAGGTAATAATGTTTCACCTCAAATAGCGGATCTTACCTAAGCTATGATGGAACTCAATAACATTAAGAAATATATAAATTACTCACACCCCTTGAAAAGTTCATTAGGTTTAACGTTCAGATATATGTATGGACGATTTACTTCATATCTCTGATAGGTATCAAGAATTCATAAATATCACAAAAGATATGTACATATATAATTCACTTACCTTAGAACAAACTAATAAATATAAAAATAGAGCTGATCACTTAGACATGAACAGTTCCATGGAAAGTGATGACAATATTAAAATTAAATTATATAATAAAAACTGATGCCTATAACTTCAAAATAATCAAGTACCTCCAATATACCAATTCAAATAGGATTAAATACCATTTACACCGATCTCTTGAGATTTTTTGATAACTGTTCATATTTCGAAGATTTCTCAAGCAGAACCCTTACACTCATTCAAAAATATCATGAGACTTAATACCCTCGAAATATAATACTTCGCAGAATCATAAAAAACACTATGTAAAAACCGAAGAATTCAACAATATTAACAACCTTAGAATCATAAATGAGATAATCAAACAATTTCAAATAAAAATAAATCCTTTTTCTTTTTTCTACCTTTTTTTCATTTTTGTTCATATACGATTCTCATATTTAAAAATTTCATTCAAATTTTATTTTAAACTACTTAAATAATTTTACTTCATTCATTTCATTCCAACAAACATCTCTTAACGTTTATATTTCTTTTCTTAATTTTTATACCCTTTTTTAGTTATAATTCCTAGTAGATCTTTGGTATTATATAGATCTTTACTCATCACTCCCTGTTTAGTGAATAGACAAGCATTCATTAATCAATATCTCTCCCTCAAATAATTCCTTACCCTTCAAACTAGTTAATTATTCAGGTTTTGTTGTTTCTTCTTTTTAACACCTAATTTCTTTTTTCTTTTCTTTTCTGTTATTGTTGTTTTGTATACCTCATTACCCTTTATAAATTACCTTATGTAGTACTCTCTGGGATCTCACTGATGAGCCCCGCATAGAGAGCACAGGAGTCTGTCTGAGCAGGGGCGAAACAGACTCTTGTGATTATCGTATAAACAGTGTTTTATCACAATCTAATGCTGAACAACTAATTTCCTCTCCACTAATATTATAATATAATTTTATGTGGTACACGTAAGTATCTGAGAAAACTCATTTAAGAATAAAGTTCTATGAGCTTTTACCAATGAAAAACCTTTAACATTCTGGAGACGCATTTGTTGAACTTTGGACAGGCACAAGTAGTTGTGGAAGCCTTTACTCAATTCTTGTTTACTCAAGTAAATGTAGTTTATTCTTCCTTTCACAGATGGGAATTGCTCTGAAAACAAGTTCAAATCTCACTCTCATCGTAATAATAGTGCTGACTGTGCTTTCAAACGATCTCATATTGCAGTACTTGCGCAATATTAATACTGGTAAGTAAATCCTTCTCCAAATACCCAAGTCCTGGCATTAGTGCTAACTGAGCAATACTTGATGAATATTGCAGTTCGGTTATTGCAGTTCCTCTCCGACTACATCAGTCCGTTTGCAGCTCGAGCTGACTAGGCTATTACTCTTAAACTACACCAGTTCGTGCGCAGCATGAGTGTTTATTACTTCTCTTACACAGCATTAGGATCTAATAAACAGTTCTGCAGTTCGTGCGCAGTGTTGGCGCTCAATACGCAATAACCCAATCAGTGTTTAAATCACAAAATAATTTCTCCTGGAGATCGTCTCCCTCACACCTTTTTTTGAAGGATGATCTTTTCGATCATCTTTTCGTATGTTTGGGCATCTTTTCGTATGTTTGGGCTCGGTTATTTACAAGGGGGGACTAGATCTTCAATTATGGGGCAGGCCTAATGATTTCAAAATGGAGCTATGAGTCTGAAAATTCAGATCTCGAGGTTCCCTCCCAAGCTGGTTAAAAAGAGCTATCAAACTTATTGATAATCTTAGAGATTGGAAGCGCCCTGATATTTTCAAAGCATTCAAAAACCTACTGTCGAGGACCTCGTCAAATTCTTCTTTCTCGAAGTTTCCACAGAAGATGACGGCAGCGAAGAAACCATCGTAGAAGCGTTGATGATAACCCCAGCCGAATTTCCACGGATAGTTATTCGTAATTATTAAAACCTTAATAATCTGCTGAACCTCTCGAACATTTTTCGACCTCGCTTGTCATTTAAAATTTCACGTAACTTTCCAAAGACGACCCGTTATTCTTCAGATGACAAAAGTTTCGTTTCTAGAAAAGTTTCTGATATTTCTGTTCGCCACAACTGATGTATGTTTTATTAATTTATTATGTGAACACGTGATTGGTTAAAAAAATTCTAATTTATTTTAGTTGCAACTTTTCAAATTGTATAGTCTTTGTGTCATTTTCTGCTTTCATGTTTAATCTGATTGAATTGGCATTAGAAGCAGAAAAGGCATTAACCGTCTCCAACTTTTCGTGAAGGGCAGGGTTTTTTGCGTGATTCTCAGCCACGTTTTCAGCAGATGGAAACACGAAATCGGTAACATTCGTCGAGGGGTTTCCTCCCTTGCACCAACTATGTAGGTCATCGTAGTCGCTAATCTTTGTCTTTGCTCTTTCGATTGCCTGCGAATATTGAGTTTCAATTAATTATGATTTTTTATTTTCTTTTGATCGCCTGTAATTATGAGCTGAACTCATCTGCACTCAATTTCCATCCCAAGAAAACTTCTTTGTTCCAACTAAACTTTATCCAAGAAACATCTATCATGCGTCTTATGACATTCGACGATGGGTTTCCTTTTTGTTTTATTGTCTCTAGAAAACTCGACACCTTCTTACACTTTGACCGAATACTTTAAAAAGAGAAAAAAAAAAGTATTCTAGAACGAAGAAGAAGCCCGAAGTTGCTAGCAAATTATTGCGAACGAGAATTGAAGTACTTGGTTCGAACCCACCTCACCATAGCCCCTGGAACTTTCGCTCACATGGTAGAGTTGTCCACAATGTCCAGCACAGCCCTAGCTCTCTCTCTATATATATATATCTCTCTCGCTCTCTCTCTCTCTCTGTCTGTCTCTTTCTCTCTCTCTCTCTCGCTCGCTCTCTCTCTTCCCGTTTTCTCTGTTACTGAAAGCGAGCGCCTTATCACTAAACTGCTGAGAGATGTTTTGCTACATATTTTGTACCCTACTACTATCTGAAGAGCTCAATAGAAGAAACCCTGCTCCGAGAACCACCCTGCTCCGAGAACTATTTGCAGAAGAAATGCCTTCTCTATACGATCAGCTCGTATATTCACCGAAATTAATAGAGTTGATGAATGATATATGTTTGCCTGGATGTATTCTGCATTTTTTACCTATTTATGTAATTTAAACAATTCAATTGTTTAATCTCTCATATCACGTGATTAATTTATGCGTTGCTGCATGTAATGTTTTCACGTAATAGAATCGAAATCGAAACGAAAAACTCAATTTTAGTTTTCACTCGGAATCACTTTCTAAATTTAGAAAACATTTTCAGTTTAGGTTGGGTTCCCAATTTCGAACCGAAGACTTCTCAAGCTATGTTAAGTTTTGTTGGGTTTTGCCCGCGCGGGTTCCTTTGACGTTGATGGGAATTCACGAGCTCGCGGTAAAAAGCTCGCATACACATTCACACTCACTCTTTTCTCTCTCTCTCTCTCTCTCTCTCTCTCTCTCTCTCTCTCTTCTTTCTCTCTCTCTCTCTCTTTCTTGCCTCTTTTCTTTCCGCCTTTTTTAAGTTCGGGCTTTGGCTTTTTTCCATCCTTCCTTCCATTCAGTTGGCAATGAAATCCACAACATCAATAGGTCTATACCATAGATATAGCGGCTTAAGTCTAGTGGGGTTACAACGACAGTTAAACAAGTTTGAACTAGTGTGATCTTCCTCTACACATAAGGGACAGAGAGGAAAATCAGTTACACCTATCCTATGTATGACGGTAGCTCTTTAACGTGCTCGAGTATTACCTTCTAAGTCGCGAACCTATTGTTCCCTGTTGTTGTTGTTGTTGCCGGATGTAGCCGGCTTTGAAGAACGTCTGTGTTCTCCTTCGTTTCTTGTTCTTCTATATTTTTTCCTTATTTCTTCAAGAACGCTGCGACTTCCAGCGGCTTGGTCCATAGGTCGATTGGGGACAGCACGGTCGGGTGGCATGGGCAGTCGAAGAGATGCGCAACGTCGTGAGGTCCGAAAGAGCAATCCGGACACACATCGGGGATGGATTCGTCAATGCGGTGGAGGTAGTTGTTGATGAATCTGCTGAATTCCGAGCGGAGCTGGCTGAGCGTGCATCTAGTCTTGCGGGGTAACTCCTTCTCTTCTTCCTGGATTACGGGCGGAGGTCTGCCTCCCTGGTTGACGGCACCCTTCATCGATTGAAGTTCGTTCGAGATCATCATCGAGTGTACGGTGTTTGCGACTGATTTCCCATTCTTTGGATCCTTTGACATCTGTTTCGCGGCTTCGACAGTCTTCTTGCAGTTCAACACGAGGTTGTTCTTCATTGCACGAGGGGGTGCCGGGCAGTCGAGGAGGCCGTGGTGGATGTGTTCTGGGTCCAATGATCTCGTGAGGTACTGCGCGGCGTGCATGTTCAGATGGAATTTGGTGCGCATGACCTTTGATTCGCGATGAATATGGTAAGTGTCGGCCATTTGATGATTCCCTGCACGACGCGGAGTCCGGAGTTCTGAGAACGTTATATTTTGGCGTTAGCGGAGTCCGAGATGAAGGTGGACCAGGCGGGTGCGGCGTAGTTGCAGATCGCTTGCGAGATGGCTTTGAACGTGAGGCGGAGGGTTTCTTTTTGGTTGCCCCAGGTGCTTCCGGCAAGGGCTTTCAGTACGTTATTGCGCTGCGACATTCGTCTCGCGATGTCTTTGGCATGATGGCTGAATGTGAACATCGAGTCGTACGTGACGCCAAGTAGCTTGGCCTGGTTGACGGTGGAGACGGGTGATCCGCAGATTGATATGTCCAGAGTAGACTTGAATTCGCGACTGAACGGGGTGAAAAGCATGAGCTGGCTCTTGGTCGGGGAAATGATGAGTGACCGTTCTTTGGGGAAGGTTTCAATCTTCGTGATGGCCCTGCGTAGATTTTCGGAGGTGACGTTGATGTTGGGATCTGACGCCCAGATCGTGATGTCGTCAGCATACGAGATGACGTTCGTGTGGGCATCTTCTGTCGGAAGATCGCGGAGGTTAAGGTTGACAAGCGTGGGCGAGAGGGCGCTACCTTGTGGGACACCGTTTCTGATGAGTCTGGAACTTGATAGCGAGTCGCGGAAGCTTGTGTGTCCTGTTCTTCCTCTAAGGTAAGAGGCGAGCCATTTTCAATGTAGTTCGGCGCGTTTTTTTGTCTCAAGGAGGTCGATTAGCTTGACGATGTCGATACTTTCAAATGCCTTTGACATATCGATCGCCATGAGAACCGTTCGACTTGCGGGACGTTTCTGGTTAAAACCGTCTGCGATGCTCTTCGAGAGAGTTACGAAGGCCGAGGTTGTAGAGCGTCTTGCCGTGAAGCCATGTTGGTGGTCTGCCGGGGGAATGTGCCTCTGTAGGGAGCCGAGTATTAGCCGTTCAATCACTTTGGCGACAGGCGAGACTAGAGATATCGGACGGTAGCTGGAGCCTTCGGATGCTGGTTTGCCTGCTTTCAGGAGGGGTAGTATGATCGACGATTTCCATATCATGGGTTCCTGCCTGTGCGTAGGGAGCTGTTGATCAGGGAAGTCAGGGCGCTGATTCCTTTCGGACCTAAATGGTGGAGAATTATAGGAGCGATGCCATCTGGACCAAGCGCGGTGGACTTCTTCGTGAATCTGATGGCGGCTGCTACGTCTGTGGTAGTGAAGTCCTCGAAGTCATCTGCGGACAGGCGGTGCATTTTTCTCATAGTCTTCATGTTGTCCTTTGAGGTTGTACAGGGTGGTTCATAAATAGTGTTACAAATGTTTGAGAACATTTCCTGAGGAAGTGACCGCACGTAGCGGTCACTTTTCTTGTTTTTTCCGATTCCCCGTAATTTTTTATACGTGTCAAGTGAGTTTCGATTGAATCCATCGATGTTTAGGGTAATGACAGCGTCGAATCGCTTGCGAACTGCGATCATTCGCCTACACACTCTTGGCCACGCCCCTGCTCGCATTGCTGAAACGCTTCGCCTGCCTCGCATGACAGTGTATCGAGCGATCAAACGATTCGAGGAGCTTGGCACATCTTTGGACCGTCCAAGGCGAGGTCGTCCTCGCACTGCTCGCACGACACAACTCATCGAAACCGTTCGGAGTCGGATCAACCGAAATGCACGACGAAGCATCAGACAGATGGCGCAGCAGCTCCCGATGAGCCGAACTTCATTGGGACGAATAGTCACGGAGGAGCTGGGACTCAGGTCGTATCGTACACGGAAGGCCGCTTTTCTGTCGGCTCGCAACAAGTCGGAAAGAGTCAAAAGATGTCGCGACCTTCTTCGTCGTACGCAACAAGGCGAACATTTCAATATGGTGTTCTCTGACGAAAAGCTGTTCACCGTGGAAGAAGTCCACAACTCCCAAAACGTCAGAGTGCTTGCGAAGGACGCAGAGCAAGCCGATAGCAAGGGTAGAACGGTCCAACGCAGTGCACATCCAACTCAAGTCATGGTCTGGGCGGGGATCTGCGCAACAGGAAAAACACCGCTTGTTTTCGTCGAGAAAGGCGTCAAGATCGACACGGAATACTATCTGAAACATGTTCTGCAAGACGTGCTCCATCCATGGTCTCAATCGCATTTCAATCAGAGGACATGGACCTTTCAACAAGACTCAGCACCAGCCCACAAAGCTAAAAAGGTTCAAACGTGGTGCAAGGAAAATTTTCCCGGCTTCATCACAACAGCAGAATGGCCGGCCTCATCACCCGACCTGAACCCGCTCGATTATTCCGTTTGGGCCTACTTGGAGTCCAAGGTCAACTCTCGCTCCCACCCAAATATTGATTCCCTGAAGAATGCCCTTCAGGCAGAATGGGACAACATCTGAGTCGAATACCTTCGTACAGTGGTGGAGGCGTTCCCAAAGAGACTTCGAGCTGTAGTTCGGGCAAAAGGAGATCGTTTGAGCTGAACTTTTGCGTGAATGTTGACATTTATGTTGTTGATAAAATATGTTAATTTGAGATGATTTTCTCTGTTTTGAAAAAAGGTATAACAATTCCAATTTGTAACACTATTTATGGACCACCCTGTATACTGGACTGGGCAAGTGTAGACTTTGTTGAAGCGGTTCGCGATGTCGGAGGCGGTCGTGATCGTCTCATTTCTGAAGGTTATGGCGCATTTCGGCGGTGGTCTTCTTTTGTTGTTGAGGATCTTGATGGTCTTCCAGAGCTTGTTGACATCTTTCTTTGGATCGAAGGACTCCATCAGTGCGCGCCAGATGTCCCGTTTGTTTTTGTCGGTAGCTCTCCTTGTGTTCGTGTTGAGATCGTTCAGAAGGTCGCTTGTCGGATTCGATTCTCTGAGTGTGTCGCGTTGATGTATCCATTCTTGTATCTCTGTCGTTAGGGCGACTTCTTTCTTCTTGATTCGGCCACGTGGGATTGTTTTTGCTGCAGCTGATACAAGTATTCTTCGAAAGAGAGGTTCTGCTTGAACGGCTGGTAGATTGGGAAGAGGAGTTTTGGACAGGCTTTCTGCGACGTGTTGCTGGAACGCTTCCCAATTCACTTCCCGGTAATTTGTGAAGGTTGCGTATCTGTGAGTGTGGTTGAAATTGCTGCCTTCTAGTTCGATGATTATTGGAAGATGATCGAAGCTGCCTTCAGTGATGGTTTTCCATGACGCTTTTTGGAGGAGATCCTGAGAGCAGATGGAAATGTCTGGCGAGGAAGGGCGACCGTTTGAGGGAACTCGTGTGGGCGTGTCTCGGTTGAGAGTGGCGTGTTCTGAGTCGTCAATAGCACTGGAGATGAGGTTTCCTCTGTTGTATGTCGAGTGAGAGTACCAGCTGGAGTCGTGGGCGTTAAAGTCGCCTAGCATGATGAAATTCTCGCGGTTGCGTAGAAGGGGGGATAGATCCGGGTGGTAGCCTGTGTTGCAGGAGCTCATCGGAGGAATGTAGACATTAGTGATGTCCAGAGAGAGGCCGTTGTTGTCTGAGATGCGAACAGTCAGTGATTCCAGGTGAGGATCTGTGGGAGACGGGACGACGGAGTAGTTCAAAGAATGGGTGATGCCTGTGAGTAGGCCGCAACCTGTGTCGGTTCCGCGGTCTTTTCTAGCAATGGAGTATCCGGGGAATGAAGGAGTTTTCGCGCGATCCGTCAGCTTCGTTTCTTGTATCAGGAATATGTCGATCTGAAGATCGATCTGAGGACCTATTGTTCCCTAGTTAATAACCCCGTTGACTTATAAATCATAGGCGGTTTAAACCCTAAGACCGGGTTTGGTTTGCATTTTCTGAAAAATTTCCTGACGGCTTCGGTATGCAGGTTTTTCAGTGTTGTTTTGGCAGTCCTTATCTCCCAGAATGATGTCCATGTTCATCACGTGTTGACGTATAGTTCTTGCTGGATGTTCTCGAAGGACGAGATTGTGGGATGTATGATATTTTCATTCTGGCTTTAGCTAGGTACTGCTCATTGTGTTCTCTCACGGGAAGCAATTTTGACTCAAGAGCTAGATGATGTGCCTACGACATTCGGAGGTTACCCGTGGCTGCTCTGATTGCTTTGTTCTGACAGGTCTGCAATCGTGTCCAGTGCGTGTCTGCGAGTATTGGGGTGTATGCGTGTCTGCGAGTGTTGGGGTGTTCATGATTGACCTCGTCGTTGCTTTATATGTCGCGATGATTGTTGTGGGACTCTGCCCCACCTCCTTCCTGCTAACGTTCTGATGATATTGAGACGTTTGGTTGCCCTCGTTCTGATAGATTCTGCATGGTGTCAGAATGTTCCTAGTTGGTCTAGCACCACACCCAAGATCTTAGATGTTTTAGTAGTTGGAAAAGATCTTTATCAGGGTTGCACATCTCGTTTTTGGTTTTTTAGTTGTTCCGTTTTTTTGACAATTTCGGAAATTTTTCGAATTAGTCGAAAGAATCAAGAAAAAGAATTTTCGGCTTTTCTTGCTCAAAAAATTTTCCCGTTTTTTTTGATTTTTTTGTGTTTTTTTGATTTTTTAAATACTTTTTTCCTTCTATTTTTTTTTGCTTTTTTCGCTCTTTTGTTTCTCTCGTTTTTCGAGCCAGCCTGATCGTTACTGAGCTCGTTTGTTTCTCTCGTTTTTCGAGCCAGCCTGATCGTTACTGAGCTCGTTTGTTTCTCTCGTTTTTCGAGCCAGCCTGATCGTTACTGAGCTTGATTTCCGGCTTTTTGTTACATTCGGCTTTGCATGTCGTGAAGAGGGTAGCCGAGGACATTTCCTTGGAAATTTGCATCTTTAGATTGTCTAGTTCTTCTGTTAGTCTGGGAAGGTACTCATTCAGTTTTTCATCCCATTCGCCGATTAGTACACTCAATGACATTATTGTGATATCGTCCGCGTAGGCATCAATGTTGGTGTTTCCCGTGGGCTTTGGGAGGTTGTTCAGATAAGCGTTGAATAGGATGGGACTAAGCACTCTGCCTTGTGGAACGCGTGCCCCACTTGTGATAATGCTGCGGATCTTTCTCGAAGATAGTTAGACAACCATCTAACGATACCTCTCGAAATTTTTGTCTCGGCGAGTTTTCTGCAAAGCTTTGGGATGTGAACTAGTTCGTACGCTGAGGTCATATCCAAAGCAACCATTATCGTTCTCTTCGGAGGAGGTTTTTGGTTGAAGACTTCTGTGATCTGGCCAGTTATTTCAAGGAGCGTTGAGGTTGTAGATTTGTCTTTTGTAAATCTGTGTTGCCATTTTGCCATTTCGATTCCATCTGCGATGAAAGGGAGTAGGCTTCTTTCGAAAAGTTTTGCAAAGAGAGTTAAGATTGAAATCGGGTGATATCCTTTAATCGTCGACGTTTCCTTTCCTGTTTTCGGCAGCATTATTATTCGGACTGTTTTCCAAGCATGCGTTATGATTCCGGACTAGAGTGTGCTGTTGTAGAGGATCGCAAAGCATCTTTTGAATGCGGTTCCTGCCTTTTTTGATCATGAGTGGGCAGATTCCTTCGCTGTCAGTTGCCTTCGACCCTTTAGTTGCTTTGCACGCTTTTTCAACGTCATCAATCGAAAACACGGGAACTTTTTATCTGGGAATGCCTTTTAACCATCGTAGTATGGGGATTTTTTGTGGTCCATTGTTTTTGGGGCTTGTTTGGCCAAGTTTTTGGCAAAGGTGTTCGCGGCTTCCAGAGAGGTTAGTTCTCTTCCGTTATGTATGATGACATTGTGCGATTCTTTGAAGCCTCTTCCATCAATTGCTTTGATCGTTTTCCAGAGACAGTTGGTTGGTTCGTTGTGCCGTAATCCAGTGACGTAGTCCTCTCAGACTTTTTGCTTATCCACACGAATGTGAGTTGTGATTTCTGCCATGCTTGTTGGTAGTTCGGGATTCAGTGGGTCATGGGTCCTCATGCGGTCTCTTCGTTTAATCAGTTAGTTTCTATGTTCTCGTGACGTGCTTTCGCTCTTTCTCTGAGGTTGGGAGGGTAGGCAAGCTTTCTGCCTTTCGGGATATTGTACTTTGACGTGGTTTTAACAACTCGTACCATGGACCCTGTCTATCTAGTAATCGCTCAAAGTTAGTGTTGTAGCCGGATGAGCATGAAGACCGGGTGGTATGTATACATTGGTGATAGAGAAACTGCCTTGCTTGGTGGGAACATTCATACATATTGTTTCCACGATTTTATCCGTTGAGGGTAGGATTATGTTTGTGTAAGGAGTATCTTTCCTTATCAGTATGGCTAATTCACCCTTTGAATTGGTACGGTCTTTTCTTAGTAGGGTGTAGCCAAGAATACTCAGGGATTACTGGCATTTCCTTCCATTTTGGATTCTTGTATCAGAGCTATGTATGTATGCCCAGTTCATGAAGTAATCCCTCAAGTTCTTGCCCTGATCTCATTCCATTGAAGAATTTTCAAACTATCTGTGGGTTGGGTGGGCTATGTTCTCGTGACAGGTACTCTATTGCAGTCGAAACATCTAACCAAGCGTTAAACGAAGACAGATTTGAACATTCAAGGCGGACGCATGAGGAACGTCCACCACATTTGGCACTATTTGATGCAGCACTCTTTGAACAAACGAGACAAGGCCATCTTAACGGGATAGGGTTGGACTCAATACCAGCTCTTAGTAAGATAGTTCGAACCAGAGAGGCTGATAACGCCTGGTCCACTAAAAAAAGAGAGTGTGCCTGTGGACGAGCATTGCTCGTGATGGCCCATTGAAGAGTTTTCCATTGGAATAGTTGATTGAGGATCCTTTGGGACCGAGGGTTTCCTCGTCCATTGAGGATCCTTTGGGACCGAGGGTTTCCTCGTCCATTAAGGATCCTTTGGGACCGAGGGTTTCCTAGTCCATTGAGGATCCTTTGGGACCGAGGGTTTCCTCGTCCAAACAGGCACCAATTGTAGGCGATCATCTTCGCGTGCTGTTAAGTTTGGTCTAACATGAATATCATTCTGTCCATTTTCAACATGAATATCATTCTGTCCATTTTCATTTGCAAGTGATCCGATCCTTTACTGTTACCATGACTCCCACTCTTCTTTAGTTGATGAACTCTGCATTTTCAACGCTCGGATTAAATTTATCGCGGAACTCTGAAAATGCGAGGTTGAGATACAAAATAATCTACTGGGATAGTTCACAGCAGCGTCACGGTTGCCCGCTCCATTCCTCTGTCCAAGTTTCCACCGATTTATTGTTCTCTGTTTGTCGGCCATGTGAGTGACCTCACAAGTTATGCTTTGGTGATAAAAAAATCGAATTTAAAAAAATGTAGTTTAAAACTACATATGCAGTGCTCTCAGACACAACGTTACTGAATTTTTTATGCAAAGAACGAATGACTCGGATGAAGAACAAACCAGTAATTTCAAGTTCGGTGGAGTGTCCATCTTCAGCTCGATGTGCGCCTTTCTGCAGTTACCGTTGATTCCACTGGTGAAAACTGTTTTATATTCATCAGAAGGATCTCGAAGCGGTGAAAAAGTGTATCTGGGAAAAACTTGAGAATCTTTTTTCTCGAATTCATGAACATATGAGTAAACTTTATGTGTTAAATTTATCAACAAAAAAAACTCGAATAGAATATTAATTAGTTTTCACCCTATGCTTTTGAGATCTTCTATCCACAACTGAATCAAATTTCGGTCCTCGGCAGTCCAGAAGCCTCTCGAAGCGAATTCACTTGCCAGTTCAAGAATGCATCCTTCAACCGTGCCCTGAAGAAAATTGTATTGACACTCTGAACAACATGAGTAAATGTGAAACCAAACCTTGTATTGACATTTCCAACCGTCGATGAATTTGATCAACTCACCAGCCTTCTCGTAAACGTCTCTGGAAGTTTAAAGGTAATTTCGATAAGCTTTTCCAAATTCAGTTCATGTTATTTTTTAGGTGACGCTCAACTTTCATTTTTGCTTGCGACAAGATGCAGAGCTGACTTGATATGAGTTTGAGTTTATTACGCATGGAAAATGCGTGGTAAGTTATAAGGAAGGGGGTCTTCCATGTGAGGGGAAACATGAGGTCAAAAAAGTTATTAACATGAGGTCGAAGTAGATTTTGGAAAGAACTTTCGAGTGAAGGGTCGGTCCTACTCCAGCATCGTGTGGGAGGGCGGTGAGAGACTAGGACGATACAACTTCAAGGTGTCCAATTCCTCGTTAAAGCCGGATTGCATCATGTCCACTAGACGAAATGAATAGAGTAGAGAGCGGATGGAAAGTCGACCACTCCAGTCATGGCGAACAAGATAGAATGATAGAACTAGTAACTGATTTCTGGGTGATTGTTATGGAGCGTTAGAATTCAACTTTTCACTTTGCAAAGTAATCTCTGCATAGTGAAAAATTCTACTTCTCCAACTTTATGCTATATTTTACCACTCTCTCGCACCGCTCGTTGTTTACGTCGTGGTTTTAGAGTGATGGAGCGTTCAACCGGATCACATTGCAGAGATTACTTTGTAAAGTGAAAAGTTGAATTCTATCGCTCCATTAGTTTGTCTAGGACATGATGAGTGAGGTTTATACAAGCACTAGCATCATTTCTCGACATCCTCAGTTAAATTGTATATTCTGGGTATAAATTAAACTGGATGAGCTTTTCAATCAACTTTGAGTTTTTTACTGTTCATTTTTTGACATTCGTTTACAACCAAGAATGTGATTGACATTTCCTGGTGGAAGTCCTTGAGATAATCATGTGCATTCCGAATCTGAATGACATTGACAGGGACGAAAGAGACGGATTCATCGATGAGATGGAGAAGCTTCTGAGTGAAGAAACTCCGCCAGATGTCTGTCACGCGGAAGGTCACCGACGTCGGCAGAAACAAACCGAAGAAGGCGCGGCGGTGGAACAGAGTGTTCTGCGAGTTCCATGGCGCGTACGTTCCTGAGTTTAACGCTGTGTTTTATTCCTGTTTTTTGGATTTTTTCAAGTTCATGGATTTCGTCAATGATGAACCGCATTTCCCCAAACTCAAGGAGCAAAGTGTATACAGTAGTAGCCAAAACTGTGTTGACTTTTAGTTTTTTTTCTCATGATTTTTTTTACTGTTGAGCAAATTTTCTCAAATGTTCATAACTTTTCGACGTAACACTTTGATGCCGTTTTCGTGTTATTTAGAAATTTTTTACCTCCTTCTCAATCCTAAACTGTACGTCCTTTTTGCGTAATATTTTCCTCAGCCTAAGCGGGCAAAACAGTGACAAGAATCTGCCCTCCCCCCCTTTCCGGAGTTAAGTGCAGCTCCTCAGGTTAAAAAAGCTCAGTTTTCTATGTTCGTTTGCTGTGAACCTGTTAGATAGATTTTGAACTTTCAAGTAGTAGCAGAATAATTATTTGTTAATATGAAATATGACCTGACGAGACGACTTCGCGTCTTTTGCGCTCTAGAGCGCAAAAGAGTCAGCTAGGAGTCTATTTGGCTCTGATTCTTTCCGCTCTCGTAGGTAATCGCTTGAGACTTCATTTTATTGAGAATAATGTTTGAGATTGCTATATCACTGTGAACCCATAAGTCTTGTAGAAGTATCCGTTTAGCGTTGATTGAGCCGATTCCATACCCTTCGTTTACTCTCGCGTCCTCGTCGATTCGAGCCAATGTGAGCTTTGAAATCGTCATTTTAGGAGATCTTAACGCACTTTTGTGAGTTTGAGAACTTCTTCAAAAGAGCAGTGGGATTCTTACTCATCAGCGTCACCACATCCTTTTCGAGGTAAATAGGCTGAGACGACGAGTAGGTGGCTTTTGGGCGAGAAAATGGACACGGATATGACTCGATCCGTAGAGCGATTAACTTCAGTGAGGTCATCAGCAATCCGTGCAGAGAGGTAAATTCCAACGACGTTTCTTTTTTATGTACGACGTGCCATGGCATATCAGCTTATATCCCTCTCTTACCAGTTTAAACTTGCTTCTATTACATTTGGTTTTATGCAAAACAGCGATATCGACCCTTTCTGCTAAACAGCGATATCGACCCTTTCTGCTAAACAGCGATATCGACCCTTTCTGCAAAACAGCGTTATCGACCCTTCTCTCTCGTATCGTCGCAAGCTCTCGACTGCGCCTCATCAATATTCCCACTTTCAAGGTCACGATGCGAATTTGCGCTGCACGCCGCGCAGACATACTCCGCCCAGGGTAGCATCCTGTCCTTGCATATTTTTGAGTCCTATCGGACAAGGTAGAATCGCGTTGTATCAGGGAGACGCCCTAACATTGACGATGGTCTTTAAAGAATTTGAAGCCACGGTTTACAAGAGGGGTATTCATACAATCGGCTTGTTGATTAGTCAAGACAAACTGTATCTGGTAACGCACAGCGAGGTTTTCGAGAGTTCCTAATAATTCTAGACCACAGAAAAGGCAAGAGATTAATCGATTGGTGCCTCGACTTGCCTATCCTGGACTAACCGATTCTTTGCCTAGCCATCTGGCATATAGAACCGCTGCCGTGAGTGGAATCGTCCAAAAAAGAGCCCACTTTCTCCAGTTGGTGATAAAATGTATTTTCCTTGGAAATGGAATGCTGATAGTTGGATTTACTTTTCACCTTCTTTGTGCTGTTTTCCAGCTATAAAGTTCAAAAAGCGGACTTGTTTTTTTAACTAAGTGTATTTTTCAGTTAACTTTAGGCATATTTGACTTGGCTCAAATAACTTTCTCTTCAATGGAAGACGGATAGTTGATTTTTTCTAACATTTCTCGCTTTTTTTATTCGCTCCAAAGCTAATCCAGTCATTTTTATGTGTATTTTTCACATGTTTAGACCCATATTTCGTTTTGGGTGAGTCTTCGAGAATATAGAATATTTAGAACTTGCTGACCGGGGAGCAGTGGTTCACTCAGCGAGAGCCGCCGCAGCACGTACGAAACCCGTGAAGCATCAGTCAAAGGACAGAAAAGACGAATGTGAGAAGTTCGTAGAATGGGCTCTACGAGAGGATACGTGGCGTGGAGATTACAGAGTTGATGTCTTTACAGCACTGACTCTTGCGGCGTTGCTACGTTCTGCCGAGAGTGTGGGTCTTGAAAGAGGAGACGTCGTAGACAGTGGTTAAGAGTTGGAAATGACGGTGCGCCGGTCCAAGACAGATCAGTTAGGGGAAGGGCGAAAGACGTTTAAGGCGGCGAGGCAAGGCTCAGCAAGTCGCATTTCATGGAACAAGTACACAGCGAGCATCGCATACTGTGAAGATTCACCTCCTTTCTCTTCCTTCTCTTTGGGCAGTCATCTGACAACCTCGTCGGCGAGGGCGGAGTCGAAAAGGGCGTGTATCGAAGCGGGAGTAGCGCGGATGACTCCACATCGGTTGAGGGGAGGTGGGGCATCGCATTCTTCGGAAGAAGGTGTCAAAATAAAAAATGTGCAGAGGAGGGGACGGTGGAAGTGGAAATGAGTGGAATGGGCCTTACTTATAAAAAGGATTCGGTCGTGATGACGTCATGGAGGGTCTTTGCATCTTTAAGCGAAAATTAGAGTTGTTTTTCTTCCTGTCTAAATAATAATGAATAATATAAATGTCATTTCCCCTTCTTTTTACGAGTACGAAGCAGAATTAAGAAGGCCTAATATTTGTTTATTATCTTAAGCACAACCAAATTGTTTCTTCAAGCCTTAAGCTCTACTAAATGGTGTACAGAAAGTTCATGTGGACAGTATTTTTTTCCGATAAAAACTTAACGGATTGAGCAAATCAAACAAATTTTTCATCAAAGTTTATTCAAATAGTTTGGGATACAACTGCGTTTTCAAATTTCGAACAGCCCTCCTTTCTCCTTGACACAGGCGCGGAGTCGCTTGTGGAAGGCACCCACCGTGCTGGACTGGGAAGCGACGTCAAGATCATCTCACGCCTTCTGTAGGGCGCGCTTCGAACTTTCCAAATTCTTGTGTGGGGAAGCACAGGCCTAACTCTCAAGGACCGACCACACAGAGAAGTCCAGAGGATTCAAATCAGGTGAGTACGGAGGCCATTCGGCGGATGTGATCATGGAGGGGAATTGGTCTTGCACCAGTCTTGCACAACTTTAGCTTTGTGGGCGGGCGCAGAGTCCTGCTGGAACGTCCATTTGCGTCCCGCGAAGTGAGCCTGGCTCCAGGGAAGTACTTCCTTTATGAGAATGTCGTTCAGGTAGTTATTGGCATTCATTTTGACTCCCTGCTCGACGAAAACGAGTGGAGTCTTGCCAGTCGCGCAAATCTCGGCCCAGACCATGACAGAAGCGGGATGGCCCTTTCTCTCTCTGTGTGGTCGGTCCTTGAGAACAAGGCCTGTGCTTCCCCACACAAGAATTTGAAAAGTTTGAAGCGCGCCCTATAAAAGGCGTGGGATGATCTTGACGTCGCTTACCTGTCCACCACGGTGGGTGCCTTCCACAAGCGACTCCGCGCCTGTGTCAATGAGAAAGGAGGGCTGTTCGAAATTCGAAAACGCAGTTATATCCCAAACTATTTGAACAAACTTTGATGGAAATTTTGTTTTATTTGCTCAATCCGTTAAGTTTTTATCGGAAAAAATACTGTCCACCTGGAATTTCTGTAGACCCTGTATATAAAACCGTTTACACTATTCATGCGGTAAAGAAATGCCCTCTCTTAAATCATCATGTTATTGTACGATAAATGTTGTTGAATATTGCTGCTGTTATTTGGCTGTTGTTGAATATTGCCTGTAATACACGGTCCGGTTATCATGAACTTTGTTTGGCACGGTAAAGCGATACCCTAAAGAGCGTGTTAACAAACAGAGGTTATTCGAAATGACGAAAGGAATTTATGAATGAAGGAGTAAAAATAACATGTTTATTTTGAACTTTAGAAGTGGAACAGCTCCCGACACTTTATACCCGACACTTTGTGCCCAAAATTTTTGCAGTTTTTTTCGCTCAGGCTTAGGTAAACGCTAACGAGGCCGTACAGCTTAGGAAGAAGTATTTTTGTGTCAGGCAGTTTGAAAAGTATAAGGACACCAGAACTAATAGAGATTCTTTGATGTGCTTGATCGAAATAATATCAGGCTGATACGGAGAGTTCTGCAGCATTGAGCCAGAGATTAGATTATGGACTTCGATTTTTTGAATTTAGTTTTTTTTGGGGATTTTTTTGGATTTTGGACTGAGGCTTCCTTATCGATATACCTGGTGCCAAAGTCACTGGAGGGGCGAATCGGTTGAAATGCTCATCCAGACCTGTCAACGGGTTTGCATGCAGTAGGCGGTATATAGCGTCTACATCAGGGTCCTGAAAAAACCGTTCTCAATGACACAATTTGCTCGATCATTACTCGTTAGTTGGAACTTTTTGACCAAAGACAAACCTTTTGCACGATTCCTTGTTGAACGGCGGCAGTTTTCATGTTTTTGCACACTCTATACATCCCGAACTGGTGAAGATGCGAGCTTAATAAAATCAACAGTATATTTAGTAACAAATTAAAAACGATTTTTCGAATGATTTTCCGGAAAATCAACCGCTTCATATGAAGTGGTAAACATGCCGTTTAAATAAATTTTTGTTAGTTATAACTTTAATCGATCACTTATTATTCTCCTGCTTTTCATTAGCCAGATTCTATGGGGTTCTATCTCAGAATTACAGCGCAACTTGTATTAGTTTCTTTTTTCATATGGTTTTGTTAGGCCAATCATCTATGTACAACAGTTTTTGGGATATCGCATATCGTATAAAGGTTTAAATTACAAAAAAAAATTAAAAAATAATAGAGAAAAGGTAGTTTTTTCAGGTGTAGAATTGTATTGAATTGATGAACTTAGGGAATGTCGTCCACTCTAATGATTGTTTAATTCTTGATGCAAAACCTGTAGTATTCTAAGGGAAATCCTCGCGGCCAAACTTGAGTTGCCCCGAAATGTCTATAGGGATTAAACAATCGGTACCTAAAAGAGAATTTGGTGAGTAAAAGCTTGCAGCAGTTTTATTCAAAATCAAGACAATCGTAAACGTAGCAAGTTTAAATGATCTTTCGGAATATGAACATCATACAACTTCCTTTTTAAAACAAATTTTGGAATTTTTTTCTAGTTTTTAGGAGCTCATTCCTATTCCAAGTGTCAAGTTCTTGTAAAAGGTCAGAAAATTTGATTAAAACTGATAATGTGATTTGGTGAATCCTTTTTAGCATCTAATATTCAAAAATTCACACTCACAACTCAACAACGCTGCATAGAAATTTGAGCGTAGTGGCTTTTTTCATTACCTTACGGGACACTTTTGTATACAATGGAGAGGATGTATCGAACATCAATTACACTTAGCAATCTCAAGTATGCTACGGGAGCGCTTCTTTGTTCGAATGTTCTTTTTTTTGTTTTTGGAAAACTAGTTTTTCGTTTGACTGAACTTCAAAAAAACATTTATGTCTTGAGCACTAAAGGCCGTTTTAAAGCGTAGTTTAATTTATACTCCCTTCGTTCGGGAATCTTTCAAATAAGCGCAGTAATCACAATGCCGAAATTGAAGCAGTACAAGATGCTGGATGCGTTGCCGACTTCCGGAATCTCACCCTGCTGAAAGCGGAATCCACTGACGACTTCTTCATAGTCAAACTGCTCCAGGCCTTTTCCTCAACACGAAATGGCTTCGAAATGGCGGAGATGTAAGACAAATAGGAGAAAAAAGTTCTTTTTGGATCTCAACATCTTTCAGAATTCCGCTCTCCAATTAGGTTTTTCAAGAGGAAATATCGACCTTGAGTCTATCGCTGAACACAAAATATGAGTGAGCAATCGCATGGAAAAAAGGTAACTGCCGGGGCGAGACTGAATTCCAAAGAACGCGTTGCAGTGGGGACTGAAGGCTATAAGAAAGGCTCGAAGTCTTTTCTCTTTATTAACACATACTCATGGAGCAATTGTGTCGTGAATGGAGCAAAAACTTACATTCGACATTGATTGATGTGCAAGATGTGTAACAGAAGAGTGATTAAAAATAAGAACTAAGGCAAGACAATTTCCTTATTTCTAAAGAAATACCGTATGGTTTATTATCATCGTCCGTGTCATATATCCATTCCGCCCCATTCGCTATCGCGTACAAGTAGCCAGCGTTCTTCCTCGTATAGCTGTTCTGAAAAAAGCCCTTAAAGATTTGATAACACCATTTTTTTTCAGCTTCGATTAAACAACGAGTATTACATATAAAAAAATTCTTGAAAACTTCGATGAAAAAACAATTTGCTCACCGTCGGTAAACTGTAAACGCTCCGAAAACCCATATTCCGTTGAGTTTCAAGGGACAAGAAATGGACGCCAGGCAGTTTCCAGTCAGGAGGCGTTTTTGAGTCTCTCACGACCACTAGCGTCCACTCGGGGAAACTCGCGAGACGCTTCAAAGAGATGGAATCTTTCGATTTGTAAGTTAAACTTATGAAAGTGACCCTTCTCTTCGCCAAGATCGGCATTGTTTTGAACGTGCTCTTAATCATTAGAAAAGCCCAAAAATGAAATACCTTGACGTCTTCCGATGGATAATTGACGGAAGTGACCACTATCCATTTATTCGTCATGTTTGTAGGGGAATTCGATCTGGAACAACTTTTCAACCATTCTTCTTCAACAGATGTGTTTAACTAATTACTGTAGATGTGATATATTTTCCATGTTTTCGTTCATTTTTTGAACCGTTTCAAAACCAATTAACTAGGAATAAAAATGATAACCACACTGACATTGATTCCGTCTCACTATCTGCTTTCACTGAAGTTTTTGTCTCATTTGATGTCATCCATGATTTTTCTCGTATTTCTCTCGTCAAAAAAGAGTCTGGACGGCATAAAAACTTTTTGTCGAACAACTAAAAAAACATCATCAAAATGCAACATCATTCATGAAGGCTCATTTCAACTTTTTCTGAGTCGAATAGCGCAGTCAAATCTCCAAGAAAAAAGTTGTCATAAATGCTTTGAGCGTTCAGAGGTGAAGTGTATATTGAAAACTTTTAGAATTTTTTAAAAAGACACCTGAAATTAGAAGGCCGAAATAATTTTGATGGATAGCTGACCTGAAAATAGAGAAAGCAGACCAGAACTGCTGCTAATGAGATGCAGACGAAGAAGAAAGGCTTTGTAGGGCTTTTCATTCAGTTATTCTAGTTATTTACCTGTTCAAGAAAAAAAAATAGTGTTAAAAAATAGAGTTCCAAACCATGTTTTGCTTGGGATTTATTTGTCCAGAATGATGAGTAAATCTATTAATGATGAATGCAACACACAACGGGTCAAAAGTCCATCATGCAAACGAATAAGGTAGAGATCACGGTAGGCGACCACACAACAGAGCTGTCTGTACTCGAGGATAGGGCGGATATACATATATGTATGTATGTAACGAAAGCACGAGTTATTACATCAAGAGAATTGGTTTTGAAAGTGCGCATATGATGATTTCTTTTATTGATCTCATATGAGATCTCATAAGATGATTTCTTTTATTGATCTCATATGAGATCTCATAAGATGATTTCTTTTATTTCAAATCAGCTACGCAAAAACTAAGAAGATGTAATATCAAGTATGTCTATTTAAGTTAAGGCAAGCAGTCTGACTATAAGTGCCAGAAAAAACTTTCGAATTAAACCTGTCCATCACAAAATGATTTGACTAGAATCAAAGTTTACATGGAGAATAGCACAACCCAGCAAATCATTGCTGGAAAACGTGAGTCGAAATGAGTTCATCCTCATACGGCTCGAGTTCATTTAATGACTTTGAAAGACATATCTCAAGAACCGATCTTCCTAATGTAGAGAATCGACTATCTTGAGCGGAAAAAAGAAGAATATGATGTTCAACAAATGAAGTAGAAAGTATTTTGGTGAAACAATCGAAAGGAAAAATCTGATTCCTTACACAGTTGAATAATAAGCGATAGTTCATAAAGTTTGCATTTTCAACTTTTTTTTTAATTCAGGTTTTTTATTTATGTAGTTCACAAAGAAGTTCACAACTTGTCAACACAAACTCCAGTGTTGAGCTTCAATACGTCATTATTCGACAATTGATTGAACTATCGCAGTGGTTCGGCCCTTAGCCAGTGTTGCGATGGTTCAATCAATTATCGGCTTAACCAGGCGTTACTGCCTCATACTGCCTAGTTATTTGAGCCTTATGATATTAAACATCACTCGTAATGCTTTTTATTCCTCTTTTTTCACTGTTTGAATGTAGCACATTATTCGGCTTGAATCTATGTTTCCTTTCCCTAAAAGCTCACATACATGAATTTCATATGTTCAAAAAGAAGCTGAAAGAAGCAACCGTCTCTCGTTTTGTAGAGAATCGCGTTCAAATGAGTACAAGCTATTCTACTGGGGCTTTCCATAATAGGACATCAAACTTCTCTAGACAGCCAAGCATACGACGAAATATAATAAAAAGCGCTTCAGAATAAAGAAAATCACTGGTAAACAAATGTATGGAACTTGTCGCATGAAAGGTGAGTACTCGGAAACCACCGAGTCAAAATACCCGGATCGGTCAGCTCCATGAACGATTGCAGCAGCGCAGATTGAATTTAGAGAATCCACATAGTTCTTCGTCAGAAGAAGATCCAGGCAGGCACACACGTTGAGATACGAAGTAATGAATATTTTAAAAAAACAAGAAGATTGTATTGATAAGAACGCGATGTAGATAATGTTTAACTCTGTATGATAACTTAAGAACAAAAAAACGGATTTTAGTGATTTTTTTTACAGAACACTGAGATTGTGATGTTCGAATTAGAATTCTTAGTTTTTTTTTCTGAAGAGAAACGCGTTTCAGAGAGACCAAAGACCCAAACCATGGAAACGAGATTTTGAATTCTCACCAAGTTAAAAAGCGATGACTCTGAAAATTTTTAAATCGGAAGCTCGCTGATATTCAAGAGTCCGTTTACTGGTCCAATCCGTAGAACATTGGTTTCTCCTTATAACGATTCGCTAAAGCCAAAAAAAGTCATTTCTCTACTCCTCTGTTCATGTAACTGCTCGTCAGTTTGTTTTAGACGGGTATACATTCATTCATTCATTCATTTATTCATTCTTTATTCCTTGCACAGATTATATTCAACTTCGGTTCACAGTGAACAATAACAATAGCGGATATGCATGGACTGTCTTTCTAGTGGCGGTGTGTGTAAGCAAAAGGTTGCTTAACTAGGGGAAGGGGGGGAGATAGAAAATGCTATTAATAAAGAGACGAGCCTTTAGTTACATGCAGTTTGAACTCGTGAAGTTTCAACCATCCTCTAGTTTTCCTGATTACGGCTATGTGTACACTTTCACTTCTGGAAGGCGGACTCAGAATAAAACTGTACGAATTAAGCTACTTCATACAATTTCATCTCTATCCACACACAGATTAGAAAATGTCAATTTAAGATTCGCTAAAAGCATTTATGCATAAAAATCATTATATTCGAAAGCAATGAACCTCGTATTTCAAACTAAATTTAGCTTTGCCTTTTTATACATTCGAGAATATGCTGAACCAGTAGGCAGTTAATTAATGAATGCTATAAACGCGTAAGTATGCGACCAAATGCCTAACTCAGCTCAGCTCGAAGGCGTAGTTATATCTATCCAAAGTATTTACTAGACATAAAACCAACGAAACACACGCAACTCATATTTAATCGGCCTTCAACAGATATGAATCTAATTTCACATCTTTCGAGATGCGTATCGAAAAATAAAAGCCCTAGTGAGTGAAGCGCTGGGGTTTAATACGGTGAGATATGGTGCGGTAAACTATTTGAACTTTTGGTAATCTAAAACAGTCACGCTTGCATTCGAATTTCCAAAACTTCTTCTTACAGGTTTTCTAAATTGAAAGATTGCGAGATTGATTTAATTCTAGATCTCTTAAGTATCTCAACGTCATTCTGATTTAACAAGGAAATATCAAATGAGGCTTCTTAGGGCCAGAATGAGGAGCATGTTGAGGTATAAGGGTGGTTACAACATCAGATAGTACATGAATACGTTGCTCAATGGTTAACGTTGGAAAAAAATTGTTTAATCAATCGAGTAAATCATATTTTCGATGACGGTTTTTGTCTTACTTCACTGGGGTAGTAACTTTCCTGGAGGTGAATGAATTGAGCTGTCAGTAATAAAAAAGTTCACGGAGAGGTTTTGGCTTGTCGAGCTATGAAAATATCTATGAAAATATCTATGAAAATATTTTAGAATTCTTTGCTAAAAACATTTGAGAAACTCGCTTTCCTTTTAGCTTGTTTCAAATTCTACTCCTTCCGCCTTCAAAAAAGCTATCCTAAGTTATATAACGCAGAACGCTGTAGCGCGGGCCATGAGGGTGCAATATGTAGAAATTTATATTGTCAGAACTGTCCAAAACTTTGTTGAAAGGGGTAATCGATCACGGGGATTACTATGGTTTATTTGTTGTTTTTTTTATGATTTGTCTTTTTTTAATGGTAAAAAATCGTGCTGCTAAATCGTGGAATTTTTCAAGTCGTGAAAATCGTGTCGTGTCATCTTTTGAAGATAACTAGGCCGAATGAAAAGCTTTTGACTTCTTTTTTCACCAGATTTAGAAAACTTCGTTGCTAAAAAGACGTTCTTATTATATAGCGACCAAAAAATTCTACCAATTTTCTGTGTCTTGGTTTAAAATGCACAAATATGCAGTAAATAATCATTACGACTATTCACTAAATATTCATTATTAAAGAAAAAAGACATGTTTCATAACAAAGTATGTTATAAAAGTTTTTGTTGCTTAACAAACTTGTAAAAAAACAATTTAAATCAAACTTGAACGATTTTGTGAAAACGCGCTTTGAAAGCGCGTCGTTTCATTCATCTTTCGGTAAAGCGTTCCTTTCTTGTCTGCCTCCATGCGCCTGCATAGTTCGTCGATGAAAAAAAAATAGTAGGAGTGTTGATAGTCACTGTGACACATGTTTCCAGGTTGATTTTGCACCCAATCAGGAGTTTTCAAACCAAAAAAAATTTTCCGCACTCAACTACAACCCTTACCAATCAGTGGACCCCTTCAGATCTCTCGCCCGAATTTTCACCTCGACCACATTAGTGACATCTCCCCTTTTGAGGTGAACTCCATTCTGAAACGAATAGCTCCGAAACTGAACTCTTCCCCTGACTTTATTCCAAGTAGACTACTCAAAAATTGTCTGGACTCACTGGCCATACCTCTCTCCATCATTTTCACCAACTCACTAACCTTAGGGCACTACCCTCTGGCCTGGAAAAAAGGAATAATCAAACCAGTTCATAAAAAAGGGCCCTGCTCTCAGATCGAAAATTATCGTCCTATCACTATGGTGTGCTCTATGTCAAAGGTATTCGAGAAACTGATCTTCAATATAACTTATCAATATCTGGAAACCAATGGCATACTACATCCCAAACAACATGGTTTCCGTCGGAGACGGTCCACGGTAACATCCCTGGTAGAGGCTCATTCCATTTACCTCACGCTTCAGAATAAAAAAATAGACTTTGACATCTGTCTAGTCGACTTTTCACGCGCTTTCGACTCTGTAAACATAAGATTTCTTGTTCACAAACTTGAAAAAGTGGGAATAACGGGCAACCTCCTCTATCTTATCCGTTCTTTTCTCACGAGCAGGTCCTCGAAAGTCTCAATCGGAGATACATTATCAGGCCCTAAAGTATACAACAGTGGTGTTCCCCAGGGGAGTTGCCTTGGACCCCTCCTCTTTTCAATATTTATAAATGATATCATGGAGCACATAGAGCCAGATGTCCATGGTTTTCTATATGCCGATGACCTCAAAATTTTTCCCAAAAACAGAGACTCTCTTCAGAAAAGTCTGGATTCCATTTCCGATTACTCACTGACCTGGGGACTTGTGATATCAACTCAAAAATGCTTTATCATGCACTGTGGTCCTAGGAATCCAAAAGTAACATATAACCTAGAAGACAATATCATACCAACTACTTCATTAGTGAAAGATCTTGGCATTACATTTCAGGAAGATATCACATTCTCTAAACATATTGAACTAACCTCCCTAAAGTCCCAAAAATGTATAAACATGATCTTCAGAGCCTTTAAAACCAAATCAATTAAAGTTCTGCTCAGAATATACACCACATACATAAGACCCCTTATTGAATATGGGAGTGAGGTATGGTCCCCAGTAACTATCGGTCTCGTTAACTGCATAGAAAAAGTGCAAAGATCATTTACACGAAGGTTACTACAAAGGGCCGGAATACCCAAAATGAGTTATGTTGCTAGACTGAATTCTCTTTCCATCTCCTCGCTTGAATATAGAAGAAATGTGGCCGATCTTGTGTTCATCCATAAATGTCTGCACGGAAATATTCAAGTAGATTACTCAAATATGTTTAAACTTTGCCCATCGCCTTATTCGCTGAGAGAATCGAATAACTACAGAATATGCTTGCCGTGTAAATATCAAAGCAGAACAAGCACTTGTGCCTCAAGAATGATTAATGTCTGGAATAAGTTACCTTGTTCTTTGGTTTCTACAAGCTCTTCTAGCATTTTTAGAAATGAACTTATCAAGCTTGATTGTGAGACCATTGTCACCAACTCTAGAATACATTTTTAATTCAAGTGCTTTGTTTCTTCAAATGTTTTGTTTCTGTTTCTCCTCTTTTTTCCATAATATTTGTGTTCTCGGTTAGCTCTCGAATGATAAAGAGTGAGTTGAATTTTTGGAATTTCAAGTTATTATTGCGGATGAATAGTTCTTAATTGCTGATGAATAGTTCATAACTGAAGATACAAGCTTTGCTTTCTTTGCTTTTTTTGTGTGCTTTCCTATTTTCCTAAAATGAAATGTTCCTCATTGTTCTTGTCATATTTAGATCTCACTTTTCATAACCTTCACTGAATTCACTTTTCTTGTGACAGTGTCATCTGTTTCGTCACTTAACATTATGTTTTGTTTCAAGCGGAATAAAGAATTGAAACTACATTGACTCAGTTGTGATCCGCTTGAAAGTTGATAAACAAAAAACTTATTCAAAAAACAAAAACTAACTATTGAAACAAGTAATGATCATATCACTCGAATTCATCTACTTTCGAACTCTCTTCTTGGACACAACCTCGGGGACCTCCCTCTGGACTTCCCTCTCTTCTTCCTCTTCACGTACTCCACCCTCCTCCTCGGCTCTCCACGCCTCCGCCTCTGTCTCCTACATCTCCTCAGCCTCTACCTCGTACACTTTCTCATCTCGAAGCTTCAGAAGAAATCTGTTGATTGTTCCCTGTATCTGCATCTGTTGATTATTCCCCCTTCCGCCCTTATTTTCCCTTCCGCCCACTTTGTCACTGTCTTTTCCACCTCAGGTTCAATTGACGGTCACTGCGTACTCTTCAGTACTCATCCGTGTTTGAAAAAAGTGGGACTCTTCCTCTTGATCAAGTTCATAACCTCATCACGACCTCTCCCCCTCCCCCTCCTTCTGCTAGGCACAGCAGTGACCCATGGCGCAGCCACTTGTTCCTCCAAGTTAGGCCTGTCTCCCAATCCGGGTAAAGGTGTACCCTGTCCCAGACCCGAATAAACGCTAGAAAGAGAAGAAGAAGACTATTGTGCTATTTCTCCATTCTATGATGTATCTTTTCTCGCAAACTCGAACTCGCACCCGTTCTATCATCATACATACTAGCCATAATTCTATTCAATTCATCATTTTGTGGGTATTTGACTTCAAAAATAGCAATCACGCGGCCCTTCAGATATGTTTTCTCCGCATTCTTATCAGCTCACAATCTGAACTTGAGAAAGAAATTTCTAACGAACGAATAGGAAAAATTTCGAAAAAATTGTTCTAAAAATTTTTTGATTTTTTTTCCCCAAAAAACATATTGATCAGCACCCAAGTTAAGTGGGATACTGTAGGTTTTTGGTCGTTACACCAAATATTCTTTGAGTTAAAATTCCTCAGTAGTGAAAGACTCTCTAGCTGTATATGACAAAACAGTGTAAGGGAGAAGCATGAAAGTTAGATGACTGGCGAAAGAGCCACAAGAACCTCTGAAAGAAATACTTTCTGATATCAGGGACAGATGATTGAACTGTCGCACAGGAAAAAGCTAGTCCACCGGGCGGGATCGAACCCAACCATCTCTGACTCAAACCGGGAGCGTGTGTTACCATTACAGAGATATGAGAGACTTTATGATTGTAGGGACAGAATTTGTAAAAAAATTTATTCAATCGAGAATGGATAAGCGAAGAGATATTACATTTTTATAGTTTACACACACTATTTTCCTCTCTCTGTTCCTTTTTTACTGTTTACTTTCTTCTGCCATTTTTGTTTCTTGTCAGCTGAACGTAATGCCAGACATTTTCTCAGTTCATCGCCTCACTTTCGCGCAACTCTTGTCTTGTGTGTCTGTCTCTTCCAATCCTTAAAATTTCTCTATCTCTTTCTTCCTAACAACTGGACCACATGAAAGGCACTCCCGATATTCTCGCTATTTGTTTCTTCTCTCTCTCTCACTCTCTCTCTCTCTCTCTCTCTCTCTCTCTCTCTCTCTCTCTCTCTCTCTCTCTCTCTCTCTCTCTCTCGCTTTTCTCTTTTCACCAGCCGGACCACGTGTGAGGCACTCCCGTTGCTCTCGTCACTCTCCCCACACTTTCCTTCTTTATTCTCTCTCTCTCTCTCTCTCTCTCTCTCTCTCTCTCTCTCTCTCTCTCTCTCTCTCTCTAGGTGTATTCAATTGAATTCTTTATTCCTTCGCACATAAGAAAGACATGCAATGGAGATCTGTCGCAAGTTGCGAGCTCAGTTTAAATTCTATGTCATCGGTTAACAGCATATTCGCTATCCATTTACATCAAAATAACGATGTTCACAGTTATCTGATATTAACAGAAAAAGGAAATCAATCACAATCTTAATTTGGAATCAGGAACAACCACAGAAGGTGTAAGCGATAACACAATGCGATAAACTATTAGCTTTTGTAGTAAAAAGAATTTCCGTTCGGGAGCTGCAACTCCATCGTTTACGTACATATTTCCTGTTTTTAAACATGAACTTGATAATAGAGAAATTATAATTTTTATCTGCATTTGAAGATGCGCATTGAACCATTAAAGGAATCACCAAAATTAATAGAAACGATAACAGACGAGAAACAACATATATATTTCACAACAAAAAAAAATTAAATTCTACAATAAAAACTTCAAAGAGTATTCAAGTGACTCCAAAAAACATTGTTATAATCCAGCCGCTTTGAGAAGCGTTTATATTAAAAAGCGATTTTAAAAGTTTACTTGGCAATTCGATCAAGTGTTGCCCGAAAAATCAATCAAACCTTGTGTGTTGTACAAAAAAATACTTCATCGAAAAATGCCTAATCTAACTGAATGTTTTTTAAATTAATAGTTTTAAATGACAATAATGATAAATAAAATGAAAAAGATGTCTTTTGGGCAGGTTTATTTAAGAAAGGTTCATTCTGTTCATTCCAAATGAACATATACTAAAATTGGAACAATACAGAGAAGATTAGCATGGCCCCTGCGCAAGGATGACACGCAAATTCGTGAAGCGTTCCAAATTTTTTCATTCCTTTCCTTTTCTTCACACTGAGCGGTCGAGTTTCGTTTTCTCTCTCTGTGAACAAAGTTCCCCAAGCGAATAAAGTCATTTCCCCATTTCGTCTTCTTCTCAACGCGACGTAAGTGATGAATGATTAACAACTGCGAGCTCCTCATCGACTGAATCTTCGAAGCTGGACTAACGGAACGCCTGGTGCCAAGGCTATTCTCTAAACTTGGCACCTCATAAAGTTAGTAAGACTCGTTGCATTTGGGATCTTCAGTATGTCTTCTTCTGTAGAAAATATTCAATCATCCCCGCTTGGTTCTCTCTTTAACAGATTACGATCGACGAGAAGAAGGGCCGATGTGGGAACATCCGACTCATTCGAAGAACTCCACCAGATGATGAAAGCAGTTCTACATCACAACGAAGCATTGGAGCAGAGATGAGTACCAGTCTATAATTGAAGAACAGACCAAATCCATTTCTTCACTCAAAGATGCTCTTGACACTCTTACCGTCGAGAAGATTACTTCTCAAAACAATGTCATCTCTTCGAATGCCCAGAATTCTTCTCCTATGATTCATTTTACTCCTGCTTCTAAGCCCCCTCCAATCTCTGACCCATCGTTCCGATACTTCGAATCCCCATCTGAAATAGCTGATCGCCGAGAACGCTATCGTTCTCTTGTCCTCTTCCGCCTCCCGGAATCTCCTTCGCCTTCTGCTGCTACACGTGCCGACCAAGACCTCCTGAATGTTCGCAGAATCCTCAATGACCTGGTTGTCCAGGCCATTCCCGAGAAAGTTTATCGCATGCCATCTCATATCCCCTTCAACCCCCGTAACTCCAATCCCAGACCCCTGAAAATCGTTATGCCAACTGTGGATTTTCAACAGGCAGTACTCTCAAAGAGTTTTCTGCTCAGAAACCACAACCTCTTTGTAAGACATTCCCAGACCAGATGCGAGCGCGCATATGAAAGAGCCATCCTCACCTGGCGAAAAGACAATTCCAAACCCAAACCTTTCATCCCTAACTTCATTTTCCCTCGTCTCCCATCTTCTCCTCAACCACTTATGGCCCAAACTATCCGCCACCCACCTAGACGTTATGTCCAACTCAATTCTCAATCTAATTTTCGTCATTCTCATGTTAACCGATCTCCATTTCAATCAAACTAAGTAATGATCTCCGGTCGCTTGCTCATAATTTTAAATGTTATTTTGCCAACGTTCGTTCTTTAGTTAACAAGATAGGAGACTTGCAACTTCTACTCTCTGAGAAATTCTCTGTTATTGGGATGTGTGAAACGTGGCTTTCCAGCTCATTTCCCGACTCTTTCCTCCTCTCATCGTTCTCCTCTCAATACTCCATTTGTAGATGTGATAGAGAGGGACAAACTAGTGGTGGGGGAGTTTTGTTCTTCATAGCCTCAACCCTTTCCCATGAAGTCATTCTATCCCAGACTATTAAAAACTCCTATGAAGTATTAGCGATTGACATCGATATCAAGTCCCACATAATTAGATTCGTCGTTGTTTATTGTGTTCCTCATATTGATTCACAAGGCAGCAATAACTTGATCAAACTCCTAAGTGACCTTGTGACTTGTAATCATCCGTGTGTTATTATAGGTGATTTCAATCTTCCAGATATTAACTGGACTTCTACTCCAATTACTTCTCTAACAAACTACTCCAAAAATTTCCTTGATTTCTGTGCGACTACTAAAATGACTCAGTACATAAAAAGACCTACAAGAGGTATAAATATTCTTGATCTTCTCCTGTCTAATAGTCCCAAAGTGGTCAAAAACTCACTTGTAACCCCATCTTTTAGTTCTTCTGACCACGAGTCAATAACATTTGAGTTGTCCTTATTCTATGAGTTTCCCTTATATTCTTATAGACTCAATTTCAATAAAATAAAATACGAAGTTTTACTCTGTTTCTTATCTAACTTAGATTGGACTTCCATTTTAAGTCTAAGCGATGATACCAATAGCAAGTATGAATCGCTATTATTGGTATTAGACAGTTGTGTGACAGAATTTGCTCCTCTAGAGAAGGTGAGTCTATCAACTCACGCTCCTCTTCCCTCTCATATAGAAAGAGCTAAGCGTAAACGCTTTCACTTGTGGAACAAATACCTCTCTATTGAACTTGTTGCCGATTATGAGTTATACGTTAGAGCTAGTAAAAAGTGCAAGAAGTATGTAGATAAATTTAATGGTAGCCTTGAAAAATTTATTGTGAATAGCAAGAACAAAAACTTGTTTTTCAAATTCATTAGAACAACACCACAGAGAAGCAGAATGGTGTTGATATATTACTAGATGAGCTTGGTATTACTATGACTAAAGATTTAGAAAAAGCTAATCTTCTTGCTAGAACATTTCAGAAATTTTTTACTAAAGATAATGGAATACTTCCTCCTTTTGAACCCTCTCCTATCAAAACAATATTGGATCCAGAAACACCATTATTTAAACGTCATGAAATCTGTGATCTAATTGAAAAGTATCCTATCTCCTCTTGTACTACTCCAGATAATTTAAACATGCTCTTTATAAAAAAGATTGCCGTACCTTTATCCATCCCTCTTGAAATCATATATAACGACTCCTATCAGAAGTCTCAGATCCCCCAAAGATGGAAACACTCTATAGTGACTCCAGTCAAAAAGAAGCCCCCTTTCAACAGCCCATCTAATTATCGCCCAATTAGTATAACTTCTCTCTTCTGTCGTATATTCGAAAAAGTTTTATCTAAAGAAATTGATAATCACTGTAAAAAAAATGATATTCTTCATGATGACCAGTATGGCTTCCGTCGCAAGAGATCCATAGAACAACTAATGCTCTTATTTCTAGACGAATGTACATCAGAGATTGATAAGAAGAAGTTTACAGATATAATTTACTTCGATTTTGAAAAGGCTTTTGATAAAGTTTCTCATATTAAACTTATCCATAAACTCAAAGAATATCAATTTCCAATTTCCAATTAAGATAGTTTCTTGGATAGAAGAATACTTAAGTAACAGAACCTATCAAGTTAGGGTTAGAGACGCACTTTCCGATAGCTTCACTGTGAGCAGTGGAGTCCCCCAGGGCAGTGTTCTCGGCCCATTACTTTTCATCATTTTCCCTTCAGATATTGTTTCTAAAATTTCCTCTTCTTCTTGTAAAATAAAGGTCTTTGCCGACGATATGAAAGTATATAAGCACTTGTCTTCTAATGACTCTCATACTCCTTTGCAAAACGCTATAGATTCTGTTCTTGATTGGTCAAAAGCTTAGCAATTACCGTTATCTCTTCCCAAATGTAAAGTTTTAAGAATAGGTCCACAACAACCCCCTCGTTATCCTTACTCATTGAACGGCTCCAACCTTGAATATTGTCATGAGATCCGTGATTTAGGTTTCATTGCAGATAATAGATTAACCTTCTCTTCTCATTGCTCTATAATCGCATCGAAAGCCAAACGCAAATGCTATCTCATTCTAAAAGTTCTCAAAAGTAAGAGCACGAAAGTGCTCATTGATGCCTATAACATTTATGTTAAATCTATTCTTCAACATTGTACCACTGTCTATTCCCCCCATTTCGTTAAAGATATTAGAAAATTGGAAAACGTCCAAAACTTTTTCACTCGCCGAGTTTTCTATCGCTGCATTGGTACTGATTACATAAACATGCCAAATAGTCAAATTAGAAACAAAAAATTAGGCCTTCTTTCATTGGAAAGCATAAGAGAATCGAACGATTTGAGTTTACTCTTAAAACTAATAGGGGGAAAAATAACTCTTTCAGACAGAAAACCCCATTTCTATAATTTAAGACAATCCGCGACATGTGGATCTAACTTCAAGTTACATTTTCGTGCCCCGAAAACAAGTTGTCGTATAAATTCATTCGCAATAAGATCTGCTCGTCTGTTTACTGAATTAAATTCAAGTGTTTAGTATTTATAATATTGTTCCGCTCAATGTGTTCATGTGTTCAGTTGTAATGTTTATGATCTAATGTTAGGTTTGTTCCTTTAATGCTTATTATCTTCCAACTTGTTGGAATCACTATAACCCACATGATGTTTGTGTACTATCATTGTATATTATATGAACAACATGTAATAAATAATAATAATGAAGGCGATCAAAAAGCTCAGCTTTTCGAGGTAGAAAAATTATGGATACCTCGTGTTTGTAAAACAACGATGTTATATGCACACAGTCTGTACACATTAAATTTTTTAAACACCTACAAAAAAATTTACATCTAGTCTTTCAAATTGCTAGGATCACCAACGTTAATTCTATGACGAATCCTGTCATGCATGACAAGCATGAGTGTTCCTATGACGAGGGGCTAAAAGAAAATATGTGAATTGGGCAGAAATCCTAAAGTTTAGGGCAGCCATTTTGAACGAGGTTGAAATAAAATATCATTGAAAACGAGGGTTTTCACATGACTACCGTTCAGTCAGTAATAAGCGAAGAAAAGAGAATGAATTTTTTCATTCATCCAGGCATCCGAGAGTTCAAGAGCTTTTCTGAATTCTTCTAATTCACCCATGAACACATCAGGGTTAATGCTGTAGGTGGTGAGGAAAGCACCCAAGCACGTGATGAAAAATGCGAGGTAGGCAAAGGTGACGCCTGAACCGGCCAAGGCAGCGCCGAAATCTCCGCCGATAACTGCTAGCCCGAAGTAGGCGAGCAGGGTGCTAAAGCCTGAAAGGGTGGTACCGAACCCTGTGATTGAGGCACCGATGCCTGCGTAGAGAGGGTAACGGAAGCCTTCGGAGGCGGCTAAAATGTATTGTACTCCTGTACCTGCGGAGCAGAAGAGGACTGTACCTAAGAGGGCAACAGCACGGAAGCCTAAAGGCGCCCCTTTGTAGATGGCGAGTCCGATAGAGAAGCCTCCGAGAAGGGCTCCGTAGTATGCTAGGCCGAAACCCATAGCTGCGAAAAAAGAACCGGTCCTTGCGGCGCCTTCATTCCTTTCTTCGATAACATGAACGTCGTTGTCGTTGGAGCTTTCTTCGTCAGAGTCATCGGAGCTCATTTCAGTAGCTTCATCAGAGCTCTCTTCGTAAGCTTCATCGGAGCGTTCTTCATCAGTTTTATGAGAGCTTTCTTCGTAAGCGTCACCGGAGCTCCCTTCAGTAGCTTCATCAGAGCTTTCTTCGTAAGCGTCATTCGAGCTTTCTTCAGCAGTTTTATCAGAGCTTTCTTCGGAAATGTCATCAGAGATTTCTTCGGTAGCGTCGGAGCCTTGCAAGTGAGTTGAACTTCCGTCTGCGCTCTCTTCATCTTCCGGATATAGAAAGTTCTCTTAAAAGGCCGGATTAGTGTGACCGACTTGAAAATTTGAACTAAATATAAAACAGTTTATATAATGGTTCAGTTCTTTTACTAGTTCTATGAACCTTTAGAGTAGTGCGTCGTTTTCCATTAGTCACATTACTTCGACGTTGTTTTTAAATCTTTCTAGAGGTATAACTCTTTAAACTTTCTAGAGGTATAACTCGCATAACTCTAAAAATGAAACTAAACCTTTCACTGCTATACTGCATTAGATGAAAAAAGTTATCATGATAGACCTCCGAGAATTTTTTTATTACTGAGATTTACATATAACTTGATTATTTCTGCCCCAGGAACAGTTAATTGAAGAGAGACATGAAAGAGAGCCACAAGAAAGAGACAGAGAAAGAAACAGATGGTTAGTTAGAGAGAGAACGAAAGAAAGAAAGAGAAAGAAAAAGACAAAGACAGACAGAGAAAAAACAGAGAGGTTTTAGAGTTATCCAAATTATCCAAATCTGTAGTCTGTAGTCTTTTCAATTATAAAGTTTGTGTGTCATCGGAAAAACACAGTGCGGTAAAACTATTTTGTTGTTCTAATAAAAAGTTTTTAAAGGCAACTTCCGAACTTTTTTTTCCTCAAAGTTTTATTTGACAGAGAGAGAAAGTGAGAGAAAACAAAAAAGACAGAGTCAAACTGAGAGGATTCAAAAAGATTCCAAAATCAAAGTACCAACCTTGGCATTCGAACCAATCAGCATTAAGGTTCAGCGGTTTTCTCTGAAAACAAATTTCGTTCTCAATAAAGAAGATTAACTGAAACATATGTAATGAGGCCAAGATTTATCCCTTTTGACATGAATTTTACATCCAAGGGCAAAGCTTTTCTAGAGTTTTAATGAAATCAGTGTACCACTCAACGATATCTTATTTGAGTAAAAATTCTAATTTGGCCACACAAAAAAGAAAATGGAAAAGCTTGAAATTTCCATCCACATTAGCAAATTGGAAAATTCGAGTTTTGGTCCTAATGAGTATCGTTTATGAAGAAACCATATTTTACTATACCTAAAGCATATACTCCCATAAGAAGACAGAAAAATTGAGAAAAAAAATCAAGACAATATGTTCAGGATTTGCGAAGTTATGTTCAAAATCAAATTTTTTGAAAGAGTTTTGCACGGTACTGTATATCTGTATATATACTGGAAACTCGCAAAAAAAGCTTTTACTCGCTAATATTCAATGTTTTTTCGAGTCTAAGAGTTCAGTAACGCATTTTGCTCTTAATTTTTCTAACTTAAACTCGAGAAATCTGCTAAATCGTTCAAGTACTTAGGTTAATCAGAAAATGATGGGGTAAAACTTACCACTTCGACCGGAGCGCCTTCTGATCCATTGCTTGCTTGAAGCATCTCGATCGATCTACGAATAATTTTTTGTTTCATCCGCATTTCACATACAAGTATTTCACGTAACTCATTTCATCGATATTGATTCGAACGGTATTATAAGTCTTCCGTGAGTCGAGAGAGAGAAAATACAAACATTTTTGAGATTAAATAAAATTTTACATCACAGAAAAACAAAAAAGTATACCTTGTAATTATTATTTTTTTGAATAAATGACTTGCTGAATGGTGTTACTATTTATATCTTTTTGTTAGGGGACTGAACACTCTATCACCCCTTTCTCGCCTTCTTAACCGGCTTAACCCGTTCCCCGGGAGCGTCACTCTCTCTCTCTCTCTCTCTGGTCGTTAAATGAGAAAGTTGGACTATTTTAGAAAATGTCACTCATATGCAAGCACCCTGTCGTGAAAAAACCCTTATGATCTACATATTCTTAAGCAAAATAAAACGAAAAACTATGTCCGCTCTTATACTCTCTAACTTCTCATGTTTACCATTTAATGTCTGAAAAAGGTACAGCAAGGAAAGTCACTGGGAACTGCAGAGAAAAAAAACAACGAAGGTTTGCGCATTCATGTTGCTAAAGTCAAAAACTTACTCCTGTTCAAGCAACCGACCTATAAGAATATCGGGGCCGGGACTCAGTGCACCTGAACCATTCCACCCCCTTCCCCTCCACCCGTCTCTTCACTAGGTCACGGTCCTTTATACCTCTCCCACATCCTTTTTCTCTCTGTCGAAAAGGTTGTTCCAATGAGAAGTGACCGTCTGTTGTTCAAGATCCAACCTCCTAGGTAGTCTGGGTCACATGGCAAATGCACAGGAGCTCCTAAATCCCTAAAACTTCATATATGTACAGTAAGAGAGAAGGGAGAAAAAGAGAGAGTGAGAAAAAAGAGAGGTAGAGAGAAAGAGAAACGGAGAGAGAGGTAAAGATGAAGAGAGATAGAGGTAGACTGAGAACGAGTAAAAGAAACACAGAGAGAAAAAGAGTGAAAGAAAGGCAGAGAGAGAAATAGAGAGGTAAAGAGAAAGAAACAAAGAGAGATAGATAGAAAATAGCGACCTTACCAATCCTCTCTTATCGTATTAGCCGCAATCATCCATCTTTTCGCCCTCGACGATAATTTTCGAGCGTTCTATTTCTTGTTTGCCAATCTTTGCCACAGACACCGAAACAACACGAATTGCCGAAATAAATTCCCAGCACCGTCCTATATCGATGTGGTTGGAGAAAGAAAGAGAGAAATGGAAGTGAATACCTAAGTCAAGTGCTTCAAACTTATCTGGCAATAGGGTCTGGTCAATGAAATACGACTTCTTAGGATTAGTTTTAGTTCTACCACAGTGTATCACAAGACATTTAGGAGTTTAGATGGAGAGAGACCACTTGAAAGCATAATCAGCAATTGAGTTAAGTGCCAGTTGTAGACGAATGGGGTCTTCTGAAAACAACTCAACATCGTCTGCGTACAAGAAGCAGTGCACTCCTTAAGGTATTAGTTCAACAATGTCATTGATTAGGCTTTAAGATATGGTTAAATTCCAAGTGGTTAAGTATTAGATTGTAAATGTTCTTCTCAAGAAGCCTAGAAAGAGAACTAACAAAAGTGATAGGACGATAATTATTCACATCAGATTTAGAGCCCTTTTTTTGAATAGGCTTCACGATACCATATTTCCAAGTAGTTGGGTAGTACCCGGTTGTTAAAAAGTTAGAGAAGATTATTGTTATAGGTGTAGCTAAGCTGAAATTACATTTCTTGATGAGATGTTTTCAAAAGTATGGATTGCGGGGTCGATTTAATCTTAGACCTCTTGAGAAAACTGAACATCCTTCTAATTTTAAAAGAATATTTCAAGTGAAGCTTCTTAGTTTGAGAATGAGAAACATGTTGAGATATAAGGGAGTTAACAACATCATAACATTCGCATTCTCTCATTCGTCTCCCTCCGTGCACGGTTGCTCCCCGCACCGTCTCTTCCCTCGTCTGTGAGAGTCCTTTCCCGAGAATATTTGGCGCTCCGGGATCGTAGCGCCATCATGAGGGACAGAAGAATGAGATGTAGGGACGACTTTGTCAAAGCCGTTAGTCCCCAATTTCTAAGGAAGGCAGAGAACGCTGAGGAGAGGAGTCGTCACATGTCGCAACAGATCCCATAATCAATGATGTTATATTACCGATGTGGCTTGCTGATCTTGATAAAGCGGTTGAATTGAAATTGAATTGAAAACAACATCATATAGCACATGAACACATTGGTCAATGGTTAAGGTGGAGAAAACAGTTGTCCAATTAATCGAGTGAATCATGTTATTGATGACGGCTCAGTTGGCCTTGTTCCAATGGGGTACTATCTTCTCTTCTGGAGGTTTAGGTGAGTGAATTGAGCTGTCAGTAATTGAAAAGTTCACGGAGAGGTGATCGCTTGTCGAAAAGGGGGTAAATGTCGTACAATCAGAGATGATGTTATGGTTACAGAAAACGTAGTCTAAAGTATTAGAATTACGTGTTGAGGTGAGAACAAATTGGGTTAGGTGATAGTCATGCATGAAGTTGATGAAAGCATTGGAAATGTTACAACGAGTGAGAGAGTATCATTCCAATCAATACTTGGTAAATTGATGTCCCCGCATATAATAACAGGATGGAGCAAACAAGAATGAGAAATAAGGTAGCTGAGAAAAGCTTCCATGCCATCTAGAGAAGCATTGGGTGAACGATAACAAGAGAATATTCGTATCGAGGGAAAAGAAATTATGTACAAGTCATAGCAAGAGATATCTGCTGTAACACATTCGATAGAGTCTCGAGAAAAAGTAGATACAAGTACAGGAGAGAGATTGAAATTGATAAGTAAGGCAGCTCCACCACCTCGGTTGTGATCGGGACGGTCAGCTCTGAAGACGTGATATGAGAGAGCGTCAGTGAGAAGCGAGTCAGGTTCAAGAGAACTTAACCAAGTTTCAAAAATGAAAACATTGTCATGAGAAGGTAATCTGAGCAGATGGTGGAGGTCATACAACTTATTTTTTAATCGAGCGAGCATTGAATGAAGTACATTTGACACTAGCTGGACTTATAGTAATACTTTAATTAATTGATATTTCGCCCGCTTCTTGTCCATCGCCATCTGTCGCGTGCGTGCACTTCGTCTCAGATGAATCGTTGTCTCAGTGGAAGAAGTCCGTGACTGCTCGATGGGTAGACTTGCTGCGGGTGTGGACGAGCCATGGGGGACGCAAGGACCCTTTATGAGGGAGAGACGAGGACGAGGATGAGGATACTTATCGCGGGGAGGGGTCGTAGCACATAAGATAGGCGTACTGATCGAAGTAATAATTCTCTTTGTTCGAGAAGCGGAGGCGATAAGATGAGAGGAGGAAGAGGAAGCAACTGCTGCATAAGTCCGAGAAGAAGATACTGTATGGCTTGAAAGAGGCCGAGTGAAAGTTTTAGTTGAAAAAGGTGCAGGATGGCGACTCGGGTAAGACGACGAGTTGCTGTGAGATCTCACAGGCTCAAGGCCGTATACCTGTGATGCATGCATCTCTCAGGCTATTGAGACCGTATTCTCGTGAGACTTGCATCGCTTAGGCTATTGAGGCTTTTTACTCGCTAAGACTTCTTCTTAGCGTTGTCCCGCGCCAGCCGAGGTTGAAGTAAGGTCCGCTGTACTTCTTCTTAGCGTTGTCCCGCGCCGGCCGAGGTCGGAGTAGGGTCCGCTGTACGGCTTCTAGCTCTCTAGAAACATCTGTCCGTTGCGTCTTCCGAGTGGAGTCTTGCAAGGTGCAGGTCTTGGTTGAGCGTGTCTATATATCTTGTCTTCGGTTTGCCTCGCGGGCGTTTGCCTGGTACTTCCATGTCAAGAGCGTATCTTGCGATGTTGGTCGCATCACGTGTCCATACCATCTAACTCTCCCTTCTCGCATCTTGTCTTGTATTGGAGCCACGCCGAGTCTCCCTCTCACAATTGTGTTACGCACGCAATCTAGGCGAGTCAGTCCTAGTGTCCAGCGTAACATTTTCATCTCATTCGTGTGGATAATGTTCTCGGTTACACGCGTTGTAGGCCAGGTCTCCGTTGAATAGAGAAGCACGGGACGGATCGCTGTTTTATGCATCTTTCCGCGTATGCCAGCTGTGATATTCCTATCACAGAGGACACTTTTTTTTTTAGCTTCTCTCCATTTCATCCAAGCTGCATTTACTCTTTGGCGTGCTGCTGCATTCGTTGACGTGTCTGAGGAGATGACAGAGCCAAGGTACTTGAATTCGGAAGTCTTCGGGAGCGGTTCACAGCTGATGTGAACAGTTCCAGTCGTTTGCACTCCGATTTCAGTAGGGTCCGCTGTACGGCTTCTAGCTATCCAGAAACATCTGTCCGTTGCGTCTTCCGAGTGGAGTCTTGCAAGGCGCAGGTCTTGGTTGAGCGTATCCATATATCTTGTCTTCGGTTTGCCTCGCGGGCGTTTGCCTGGTACTTCCATGTCAAGAGCGTGTCTTGCGATGTTGGTCGCGTCTCTTCGCATCACGTGTCCATACGATCTAACTCTCCCTTCTCGCATCTTGTCTTGTATTGGAGCCACGCCGAGTCTCCCTCTCACAATCTTGTTACGCTCACAAACTAGGCGAGTCAGTCTTAGTGTCCAGCGTAACATTTTCATCTCATCCGTGTGGAAAATGTTCTCGGTTACACGCGTTGTAGGCCAGGTCTCCGTCGAATAGAGAAGCACGGGACGGATCGCTGTTTTATACATGTTTCCGCGTATGCCAGCTGTGATATTCCTATCACAGAGGACACCTGTAGCTTCTCTCCATTTCATCCAAGCTGCATTTACTCTTTGGCGTGCCGCTGCATTCGTTGACGTGTCTGAGGAGATGACAGAACCAAGGTACTTGAATTCGGAAGTCTTCGGGAGCGGTTCACCGTTGATGTGAACAGTTCCAGTCGTTTGCACTCCGATTTCCTTGTACTTGGTCTTCTTCATGTTAAGGCGTAAGCCATGCCTACTAAGAGCGTCATTCTATTGATGGGTGCGTTTCTAGATATCGGCCCGTGAAGGAGCAACAAGGAGAATGTTGTCGGCGTATGCGATGGTTGACGGAGCCGGATTCAATAAAGGACGCGTGACGGTTTTCATAACCATAATGAAGAGAAGGGGAGACAGAGCACTTCATTTGTGCACTCCTACGTTTACTGCGAATGGCTCTGTGATCCCGACCGGAGTTCTGACAGTACTCTTCGAATCATCGTACATCACCATTGTCCATCGAATGTACTCCTCAGCAACCTGATGATCGCGCAATGCATATGAAATAAGATCATGAGGGACTCTGTCAAACGCCTTTTCCAAATCGAGGTAGGTCAGATGGAGAGGTGTTCTTTTCTCTGCGTGCTTCTCGACAAGTAAACGGAGTGTAAATATTGCATCTGTTGTGCCTCTTCCGTTCACGAACCGCATTGCTGAGCTGGGATATCGACGATATCTCGTATGCGTGAATCCAGTATCCTCTCAAATATCTTCATAGTGTGGTTGAGAAGACGTATTGGTCGGTAGTTGCTGCACACTATGGCATCGCCTTTTCCTTTGAAGACTGGAACGGTCGTGGAGTAGCCTCAGTTATGTGGGATTTGGCCTTGCTTTACGATGCTGTTGAACAGGTGCACGAGATGTGCTAGTCCAACACCATCTTCAAGTTTCCAGGCTTCGTTGGCTATGTCGTCTGGTCCAGCCGCATTCCCAGTCTTCATCTTAGAGAGTGCCTTCTTTACTTCCTCGGCAGTGATGGTTGGCACGGGTCCTTGTACGGCGTGGGAAGTCGGGATGGGAGAGTGCTCAAACTTTTGGCCGCTCATTTCTTCGGAATGTTCGCGCCACCTGTTTCTGACTTTTAAAGGGTCAGTGACGAGTTTGTCCCTTATCGCGGCTGCTCTCTGGATGTCCAAGGTGTTGCGGTGTCGAGCCTTGGCAAGCCGATAGATGGCTTTATCGCCTCCTGGTTGGTTCATCTTCTCATAGAGATCACGGAAGTATTAGGATTTTGAAACTGCGACAGCTCTTTTGGCGGCTTTCTTGGCTGAGCTGTATGCAGGCGGTCGTCAGTCTCATTTGACGTCCTCCATCTCTTGTACGCATTCTTTTTCGCCTTGATCGCATCCTGAACTTCGGAGATGAAAAATTAGGTGTCTTTCTCGATTCTTGGCTTTCCGGGTTTCGTCTTTCCGAGGATGCTTGCGGCGGGTGCTCTGATCCTGTCTTCAAGGAGCTTCCAGTGTTCATTTATGTCCTCCGGAAACTGCTTGTAGAGTGCAGGAGGGAGTAGATTGCGATGGATGATGTACATGAGAGAGAGACGTTCTGATTTCCCAGTCGAGCGCCACCATTTGACACGTGTGCATTCAGGATTACGAGAAGGCTGTTTCTTCGACTTCAATACGCTGTAGTCCATGAAGAGAAAGTGGTGCTGAGATACAACATGGTCTGATGGAATGACCTTTGCATCTTTCGCACTCCGGAGCTTTGCTCTCAGGATTAACCAAAAGTCAATTTGACTCTGATTTCTTCCGCTCTCGTATGTGAGTCCGTGAGATCGTCTCTTTTTGAAAACGGAGTTCACGACTGCTAGATCGCATCGAGCACAGAAGTCAAGTAGCCGTTGACCCTCAGCATTTATCGTTCCGATTCCATGTCCTCCATGTTCTCTCTCACGACCTTGTCAATCTGAACCGATGTGAGCGTTAAAATCCCCGCCGATCTAGATGTCTTCATGAGACTCTCGGAGTTTGATAACTTCCTCAAGAGAGTCGTAGAAGTCCTCCTTATCAGCGTCGCTACATCCTTGTTGAGGTGCATATGCTGAGCGACAAGGAAGTGGTTGTTGGACGAAGAAATTCGGACGGCCATAACTCGATCCGTAAAGCGAATGACTTCGGTTACATCATCAGCAATTTTCGAGGACCATTTCTTGTTGATAACGTGCCATCGTATATCAGCTTGTATCCGTCTCCTATCGGCTTCAAATTGCTTCCTCTCCCTTTTTTTTTCCTGTACAGCAGCAATGTCGATCCTTCTTGCTCCTAGCATTGCTGCCAGCTCTCTACTGCGTCCCGTCAGTGTTCCAACATTTAATGTGACGAGGCGAATTTGGGCTGTACGCCGCGCAGACATACCCCTCCCATGGGTAGCTGCCGGTCCTCGCATATTTGACGGTCCTGGTGGAAAAGGTAGGACCGCGTCGCTTCCGGGGGACGCCCTAGCTTTGGTGATATAACTTGAAGAACTTGAAGCCATGGTTTACAACGAGGGTATTCATGCGATCGGCTTGTTGAGTGGATGGTCAATCCAGCCTGGCATCGCGAAACGTGTTTGTCGGGAGTTCCTGCTAATCCTTGACCGTAGAAAAGCAGAAGATTAATCGAAAAGACGCCTCGACTCGTGTGGCCTGGACTAACCCCTCTCCGCCTAGCCATCTGACGGATAGAGCCACTGCTGGAAGTGGACTCGTCCAAAGGGGGCCCAATTTTAGCCTCACTCAGAACGTCGTGATTCCGGCAATCACGGTAGCAGAGCTGAGTGAGTTCACACCTTCCCACCGACTTTGAGGTATTGGGGCTAGGGAAGGACTGACTACTTGCTAAGACTGACTTACATCTCTCTCTCGCTAAGACTGACTTACAATATTATACTAAGCACAGAAAAAAGAATTCAAAATCAATCGGTCTATTAATTCCAAAATGAGTGAGAAAACATTAAACATCAAGTAAAGTGAGGTAAATTCTAAGAACTCTGTGGAAATTCTACTGAACGACTGTAAACACGCTTCAATAAAATTAAAGGAACCCTGGGATCTCACTCTTTATGAATCTTCATTAGCTGGCACCAATAAAACTGGACCACTTAGGTTTATGCGGCTCCATGGTACAGACCCCAACCTCAATAAAAGAAAAGGCATCTGAGGCCACGACAGCTGGGGGGCCTCGACATCTGGAGCCGAGAGAGAGAGAGAGAGAGAGAGAGAGAGAGAGAGAGAGAGAGAGAGAGAGAGAGAGAGAGAGAGAGAGAAAGAGAGAGAGAGAGAGAGAAAAATATCCCAATTTTAACGAAAGTCAAGGCATCTGGGGTCAAGTCGTACAGATCTCAACTTCAAAAAAAGCCAAGGCATCTTCGGCCACGACAGCTAGGGGCTCGACAGCCTTCACCTCGACATCTGGGGCCTCGACATCTGGAGCCTCAACATCTGGGGCCTCAACATCTGGAGCCACAATAAATGTGGTAATTCCAACGATCCCAATTTCAACTAAAGTCAAGGCATCTGGGGTCAAGTCGTACAGATCTCAACTTCAACAAAAGCCAATGCATCTTTGGCAACGACAGCTGGGGCCGCGATAAATGTTGCAGTCTTTTTCTTAAAAAACCTAAGTGGCGCCTTTTACTTAATGCAAATACAATTGTTAGAAATAAGTTTTGTGGAGATCTGCATTTTCCGTGTACTAGAAGTGCCAAAACGAGTAAGCACGAACCAATCCGTTTTCAAGGAAAACTGTTTTCATTCAGTGAACAGATTACCTCTCCAAGTATGGGACAAACTGCATTGTTCTCTAAAATTGTTATTATGAAATGTTTTTCTGTGTTTACAGCTTCTGCTGATTTATGTTGTTTTTTCAAGCAGTTTTTGAGGTTCCCTGGCTTTTCGCATGACTACGTTTCGCTCTGCACAATTCGCACCCGGATTTCGCAATATTTTTTCTCGAAAGCTCTAATTATGTGCTCAGTGTTGTATACGGTTTTGTACTGAGCCTTACGGCCTCGTTAGCGTAGACTTAACTGAACCTTAGCACAAATTCGAATTAAAAAGTTACATGAAATGTGTTGATTTTGAAATTTAGGGTCTCAGTTGTGATGGTGTGGGATCACGTGGTGAGAAATGTCTCGATACCCATTTTTTATTATCTTTTTGTCAAGAGTATTCTTTTGTACTCCCTATCTCCTCTTTGCTCTTCTAAATTTATTCAGTTTTGCTTCGTAGATTGTATGTACATATACAGGGTGTACAGAAAATCCAGGTGTGTAGTATTTTTCGATAAAAACTTAACGGATTGAGCAAATCAAACAAAATTTTCATCAAAGTTTATTCAAATAGTTTGGGATATAACTGCCTTTTCAACTTTCAAACAGCCCTCCTTTCTCCTTGACACAGGCGCAGAGTCGCTTGTGGAAGGCACCCACCGTGGTGGACAGGTAAGCGACGTCAAAATCATCCCACGCCTTCTGTAGGGCGCGCTTCAAACTTTCCAAATTCTTGTGTTGGGAAGCACAGGCCTTGCTCTCAAGGACCGACCACACAGAGAAGTCCATAGGATTCAAATCAGGTGAGTACGGAGGCCATTCGGCGGATGTGATCATGGAGGGGAAATTGCTCTTGCACCAGTCTTGCACCACTTTAGCCTTGTGGGCGGGCGCAGAGTCCTGCTGGAACGTCCATTTGCGTCCCGCGAAGTGAGCCTGGCTCCAGGGAAGTACTTCCTTCATGAGAATGTCGTTCAGGTAGTTATTGGCATTCACTTTGACTCCCTGCTCGACGAAAACGAGTGGAGTCTTGCCAGTCGCGCAAATCTCGGCCCAGACCATGACAGAAGCAGGATATCCCTTTCTCGAGACGTAACGGCCACATCTAAAAACTCTGTTTGTGTTCGGCATTCCAAGTCACAGCGTGAAACTAATTCGCGAACTACATTACATGGGGGCCGAACCGGGATTCGAACCCGGGACCTCTCGCATTCGATGCGAGAATCATACCCCTAGACCATCCGGCCTTGTCACGGTCGGACGTTAATTAATTGTTAATTATGAATGTATTGATGATCTGCGATGTTATGTCTCTGGTGTTATGTTTCTTATGTTACGTATTATGTTATATATCTCTCACTATTGTTGCGTAGGAAGTTTCGACCTCTCGCGCGCTTCGGCCTGGCCAGCCACATTCTCATTTTTTATGATTAAGTTAGTTTTTGTTTTCTCGTAAAAGCCCGATTGCGAGGGTTAGAGTTGAGTGTTGTGTTGCTCTGGGAGCAAGTCGTTTGGATTGGTTTTGTTGTGATTTTTTGTGAGAAGACCGTAGCGGCGTGAGTCTCTAGGGGCTGCGTCCGTTACAGCTCCAGTTGTTCTACGGGTTCTACGAGCTCGTAGGGTGACTCGAGTGTCTAAAAGGAGCTGTTTAGCCCGCTAACGGGCCTGGTGTAAGCGATTGAAGAATTTGTTGTGCTTCTCTGCGTTGAAGTTGTTATTTGGTGCTCCTTGCTGAAATAAATATCGGCATCTAAAAACTCTGTTTGTGTTCGGCATTCCAAGTCACAGCGTGAAACTAATTCGCGAACTACATTACATGTGGGCCGAACCGGTGCTTACTCAGTAAATTGTGCAATCTAACAAATTGTTGCAGTTTCTGAAAAGCAAATGAGCATCGAGGAAGAAATGAAAGATATGGAGCTGAACGAAAGAGGACAGGAACAGCATCAGATCAGACTTATACAGGAGATGGAAGAAATTTTGAAAACGCAAGAGCTTGAAATCAACAATTGTCGATTTTCAAAAAAACAAATGTTAGAAGGATCGAGAGAAATTGTCCAAAAAGCTCGATTGATTGTTTCTGAAAAAATAAAATTGTTGAAAGAATGGAAAAAGAGATGATCGCAACACTGCAGGACTTGCGAGATAAAGTGAAGGAGGGAGATCAAACCGATCTCGTCGGCCTCATCATGGGAGAAATGAAAGGGGCTATGGAACGGCTCAGAGAAGACCTGCAGAGTGCGCAAGACGTCAGACTGAAAGATTTCAATACCGAAAGTTTCAAGAAAGTAAGCGAAGAACAAGAAAGTCAAATTTTATGGGAAAGCGAACATGGAGAGGAAGTGTTTACCGAAAGATTGCAGAGCTCATCGAGAAACGAGAGAAGAGCGAAAGGACCGCAAGCCCGAGAGCTGATGCAAGAGAAAAGGAAGGAGGAGAAGGAAAGCAGAAGTCAGTCGCATACAATTGGACAGAGAGTGCGGAAAAGGTCAGATGGGAGTGAAAGTGAAGCACAGCAGCGGGTTTATGAACGTGTTGAAATGAGATTAGGTAATTTTGAAAGGAAAGAAAGCGAGAGACCGAGAGAAACAAGGCTGGACGATAGAAATGATGGGGAACTGAAGACCATTTTTACCTCACTTGCTATGCCCGTTGTCCCGGAGTTCTCAGGTAAAGGAGGAGTTAAAGCGTTCAGACAGTTCATAGACAAATTGGAAAGAAAGTATGCTGAGTGTGTGAGTGAAGAGAAACTGATTGGACTGATGACTTCTCATCTAGTTGGTGAAGCGGAGAAAGTTTATGAAACCTTGCCGAATTCGATTAAATTTGGTGACTACATCAGTATTGTGAGAAAGATGGAAGAGAGATACAAAGGCGACGAAACAGTTCTGAAATATGATGCACAAAGGCAACTTGATAGAATAAGAAAGCAAGATTCGGAGTCGGTCATAAACTTTTGCACACATTTGGAATCACTGGCGCGAAGAGCATATAGTGACGCACCTTGTTCTGAGATTCTAGCGGTAAAGTTAGTGAACGCGCTGTCAAGTTTTGAGCATCAACGAGCGCTTTTCGAAGTCCTAGACAAGGCGGGAAAAGGAGAAGAGTACGAGAAAGTGAGAGAAGAAGCAATAAGGCTCGAAACGTTGGAAAAGAGAAGAGAGCGTCCAAGATATGATTCGGGTAGGCCAAGAGAGAGATGGGGTGAGCAGAGGAGAATGAATTACGGAAGGAGAGAGGAAACACCGGTGAACAATGGGAACTCCAGAAGAAGTTTTGAGCAGAGAGGCGCAGCGGGTAATGTCACGAACCCGCTAAACCCAATGGCGAGAAGTTTTGAGCAGAGAGGGGTAGCGGGTAATGTCACGAATCCGCTAAACCCAAACGCGACTCCCTTTGTGTCGAGAAATTCCAATAATGAGAATCAGAGAAGGCCGGGAGAAATAAGAGAAGAGAGAGACGGAAGAAACGGAGTGAAGTTCTATAAATGCCAGAGAGAAGGACACCTCAGTTACTATTGTCCAAATCAGAGAATGGGAGCGAGAATGATAAACTCAGCAGCGCTGAAAGAGATAAATGGACAAAAAGAGTTGAGGATCCCATTTGATCAATTGAAAGTCGTGAGACCAGGTTTATCCAGCGAGAGAGTAGAAACAGAGAAAAGAAGAGGGCGAAAAAGAATGGTGGCTAATTGCAGACAACCGAGCATCGTTGTGTTGACGTCCACCACGGCATGTACTTTCTTGAAAAAGTACCAAGGAATCAGAGTCATCCCGACTGATGAACCTGGAGCGATGGAAGAAGGACTAAGAAAATTGGAGAGCGAGAACAAAGAAGATCTCGCAGGAGTGATAGCGATGCTGCCATGGACAGAGGGGAGCGAATGGCAGCCGGAGGTATGGATGCTCCAGACAGCTTGCCAGCGAGTTAAAGAGAAGATCGGCGAAGCCCCGCTAATCATCTGCCCATCGATGCCATACTTGGAGCTGAAGAAGGAGGAATATGAAGGAGTAGCGCACGCGCTCGAAGCTCTAGAAGGAAACATCGGGGGAGGTAAGTGTGTGAAGCTGGAGGCGAAGAAAGGTCTGCACCCCATACTCTATATCAACGGACTCAAGCCGAAAAATGAGGAGTTCAAAGTCGCAGACCTGTGGCGCTTCATCGTGGCTATGGCGGAGTACACGGGGTGGCAGATCAACTCGAGCCCCATGAGAGAGCGCAAGGAAGACGAGAGGAAAGAAAGAAGAAGCGGGACCGAAGACGAGGAATAGTTTCTTCAACGACGACCGAAGAGCGACTGGAGGCTACCGCGGGCGAGGAGCGCAGTCAGGCTACTTCTTCAGCCCGTACAATCGCCGTGGACGTCGATTCTGAGGGGCCGGGGATGTCACGGTCGGACGTTAATTAATTGTTAATTATGAATGTATTGATGATCTACGATGTTATGTCTCTGGTGTTATGTTTCTTATGTTACGTATTATGTTATATGTATATCTCTCACTATTGTTGCGTAGGAAGTTTCGACCTCTCGCGCGCTTCGGCCTGGCCAGCCACATTCTCATTTTTTATGATTAAGTTCGTTTTTGTTTTCTCGTAAAAGCCCGATTGCGAGGGTTAGAGTGCCTCTGCTACTCTGCAAGACTTTGTTATAAATCTCAAGATCATGAATCTAAACCTTAAATGAATAATACAAAATAGTTCAAACCATTCATATTTACAAACATCCGTATGTTTGTCCAAAGGGTAGGTGGCGTGGCTGACTTTTTTTGCGAGGTTTGCTAATCTTAACTCCATTTCAGACGAATCCCCGCAAATCATTTTATTTAGGAGAGGCTGAAATTGTTGCAAAAATCAGACTCTTCTCACTACTGCCATATACTTAAGCAATTAACCAAAAACAGCCATTAATGTTAGGTTTGTAATTCATCTCAGGAGTGCGCGTACCCTACCGTACCCTTACCCTACCGTACCCGTACCCTACCGTACCCTGCCACGAGGCAAGTAATCAGCGCAGAAAAAAGAGTTCGCCGTTCATCTTCGAAGTCTTTAGTTCTTCCTTCTTGAAGTTGAATATGACCGTACACGTACTATTGTACTATCTTTTCTAGGTTTAAAGTTCAGGGCGAATTAGAAGAAGAAAAAAACACGTTGATTAGAATTATCTCTTTGACCAGCACAAATCGTTTTTCGGAAGCTATATGTGTCGAACATCTCTAAAAGTGTGAGAAATTGTACGCGTTGCCCAATAAGCACCCGAGCTCGGTTCGCGACCAAAGCCAATTTTCGCTCCGTTTCTTCGTAAAAAAATCCTCGTATTTCATTTCTTTCATAGATAATAAATATGTAACTTTTTTGATCTCATAAATGGGTTCAGGTTTTCGATAACAACTTCATGAATAACATGTTTTGAAACATTTTTAAAGATCATTATGAACGGTGAGAGTTGTCACATCTCAAAGTGTCGTATTTTAATTTTTTGTGAGTTTGTAAACATCGCACAGCTTAAATGCGTAGTCAGAGGTTGAAAGCGAAGGAAACTCAAATTTTAGAGTAGACATAATTCTGTCATCTGAAACCATCTACAATGAAGACAACTATGCGGATCTGGCGAATGCAATCGTTCATGCGCTTGCGCCAGGAGGAAAAGTGTCAGTCATTCTATAGTAAGAGGGATAGAATGTCAGTTATTTACTGTAGCAAAGTGGGAGAAGGTGAGTGATATTCCGGTGCCTAATCGTAGAATATCAGTCAATATCTGTCATTATCTGGTACCACTCGGGTAAATATCAGTTATTCTCAGCTAACTAGAAGAAGAACGTCAGTCATTCTCTGGTAGCAAGACTAAGAATGTGAATTATTTTTTAACTAAAAGATGATTTTGGTGGGATCAAATTAATTTGTGAAGACCCACTTGAAAACTCGGTGGAGTGACCCGAAAACTCGGTGGAGTGACCCGAAAATTCATGCATTTGTCACGAACCACTTGAAAACTCGGTGGAGTGACCCGAAAATTCATGCATTTGTCACGAACCACTTGAAAACTCGGTGGAGTGACCCGAAAATTCATGCATTTGTCACGAACTTTGATTTGTAAGCGCTAAGAAAATGATGAAACCTTGTCGAAAATTCCTTCTTTTTTTTGGAATCCAGAAAGTTCATTTAGGAGATTAGATTAAAATTAATGCCGACGAGTTTACTATAGCTAAAAAAAATTGCAGCTGTTGCTATGATGAATAATTTTACGATGAATGTAGAAGTGAAGAATAACAGAAAAGGTAACATAGTCGATGGATGTCATTGAGAATAATGTCAATGTCATTGCTATGAATGTTGAAGTTGGTTGGCGGCAAAGCTGTTCTACTTTGGCTTGACAGGAAGTGTGCCCTCCTTCGTGGACTTCTTACGTGAAAGTCACCCCTCCCTAAAAGTAGAAGAGGTGCACCGAACGGACACATCTGTGCCTAGAGTTATTCTTCAGATAGAAACTAATTCATGATTGTGTGTCAATTCTTGAATACGTCAGGAAATATGGCCTTTTAAGGCTCTCTGGCATATTTTTCCAGAAATCAACATCACTGTCCTTTTCATTCCAATTTATTTCATTTCTGCGGTGTTGGAGAAAGTTCAATGTGATCGAGATATTCGAAGCCGGCTCCAAGTTTTATTCAAACATAATGTAACCGTTTCTCAGAAGGATAAACTGCTCAACACATACTCAACTCGGTAAAATCCTGAGCTGCTATCTGGGTTACTGTCAGTTATAGCTGCTATCTGGGTTACTGTCAGTTATTCAGAAAAAAATTCAGAAAAAAAAACCTTCCTCAATTTTTCTGAATCGCAGGGTTCATTGGATGATTCTCAGCAGTCTTCTGCGAATGGAAATACAAAGTTGGTGACATTCGTCAAGGCGTTGCCTTCCTTGCACTAACAATGAAGATCCCTGTGGTCGCTCATCATCGTCTTTGCTCTTTCGATCGCCTGTGATAATTCATCATTCTTGGTCATCGCTTTAATCATTCGCATTCATGCTTCATTTCCAAGCAAATCTCTTTTTTGGGTAGTGTGTATGTTTATAAATATATTTATATTGGGGCAAGGGAAATTTCACGGATTGGCTCCGCTGCATGAATGATCCTCAGTAACATGTTAAGCAGATGTTGAAATTCCCCCACGCTTTCCTAACTTGGTCCTTCTAGAGCTAATAAGCCATTTCGGAGTACTTCAGGATTTTTATCTTTCTCTTACACTCTTTGCCTGCATGCTAAAAACATTAAAAAACGTTGTTCCGGAGTATACAAGTAGAAGGAGGCTGCTATAAAATTATTGTGAATAAGCTCCACTTGACGGGATTCGAACCAAACTTTTCGCTAAGAACAGCTTCTAATACCTGACACACCAGATTACTATCTAACGGTCTAAACTTAACCTCGATTTGTGGCATCAACATCAAAGGTTCATTAGTTAATGTTTTGCCTGTTTGAATTATTGCGCAAATATAATAAAATTTGTTTACGGGGCGGGATAAAGCACAGTAGTCTCTCTCTCTCTCTCCCTGAACTTGTGACTCTCTCTCTCTTTGTTTTTTTTCTCCCATTCTCTCTTTTGTCTCCTTTCTCTCTCACATATAGTACCCCTTACTCTCTCTATTTTTCATATACCATTAACAAGCCTGTTCCACTACACTTTTAAGGACTCTTCGCAAATCTGCGCGATATTGCTGAATGAAAAGGTAATTTTAAAAAAGTTTCTGACTAAGGCTCACCTTCCAGATATGTATTTGTGAAAATTTATCAGTTCAAATTGATTTTATGATATCCACTGAAAGAAAGAATGAAACTCCCAAGCTAATTTTTTCATAACTTTTAGTGAATGAACTACCCAGTACTCTTAGGCAAAAGGGAAAGAGTCTCCAGCTGAAAGAACAGAAAACTTTAATACAAGCTGGAGTTTTGAATTCACTTGAAGTAATAACCGATAATTTCAAGTTCAGCGGAGTGTCCATTGGGCACCACATGTTCGTATCTTCCTAATCATGATTGACACTCCAGTCTACATTTTATTTTTAGACATCAAGAACCAGAGAACCAGATGGATTTGTTTGAATCAATGGCACTTGAGTATAAGGCGTTTGAATTAAATTGAAACATAGTACTTGTACATTTCCTAAAGAAGGAATGAATAATGAATGAATAGTTATACGGTTATCCATTGTATTCAACTATGTACAAGTAAAGAAGGAATGAATAATGAATGAATGATGTCAGAAAGCGTACATATTTTGTTCAAACAGTTTATTTTTTAAAATAACGTTCCGCTTATTAAGCAATATTTTCTTATTGAAAAACAATTAAAGATCAAACAAAAATGAAACAAAGAACAAATTCTGAGAACACCATTCGCCGTGTTATTAGGAAATGTTTTAAAGCTCTTCAGTATAATATTCACGTAGAAATCACAACAGCCAAGCAACGATTTACTTTCCTTTTTTAGAAGGTATTTATTGATTTTTTTCTGAAAACATGATAAAACACTTCATCTAAAACACGATGTACATTCCAATTAGACTTTTGCTATAAATAAATACAATATAGCCGAATTGAGTTCTTTGAATTATTTGCAAAGTTCGAATTTTTTTGCAAAGAAGGTATTTATAGCAGCTATAACTGACACTAACTCAGATAGCAGCTATAACTGACAGTAAACCAGTTAGCAGCTATAACTGACAGTAACCCAGATAGCAGCTATAACTGACAGTAACCCAGATAGCAGCTATAACTGACACTAACCCAGATAACAGCTACAACTGATAGTAAACCAGATAGCAGCTATAACTGACAGTAACCCAGATAGCAGCTATAACTGACAGTAACCCAGATAGCAGCTCAGGATTTTACCGAGTTGAGTATGTGTTGAGCAGTTTATCCTTCTGAGAAACGGTTACATTATGTTTGAATAAAACTTGGAGCCGGCTTCGAATATCTCGATCACATTGAACTTTCTCCAAAACCGCAGAAATGAAATAAATTGGAATGAAAAGGACAGTGATGTTGATTTCTGGAAAAATATGCCAGAGAGCCTTAAAAGGCCACATTTCCTGACGTATTCAAGAATTGACACACAATCATGAATTAGTTTCTATCTGAAGAATAACTCTAGGCACAGATGTGTCCGTTCGGTGCACCTCTTCTACTTTTAGGTCGGGGTGACTTTCACGTAAGAAGTCCACGAAGGAGGGCACACTTCCTGTCAAGCCAAAGCAGAACAGCTTTGCCGCCAACCAACTTCAACATTCATAGCAATGACATTGACATTATTCTCAATGACATCCATCGACTATGTTACCTTTTCTGTTATTCTTCACTTCTACATTCATCGTAAAATTATTCATCATAGCAACAGCTGCAATTTTTTTTAGCTATAGTAAACTCGTCGGCATTAATTTTAATCTAATCTCCTAAATGAACTTTCTGGATTCCAAAAAAAAGAAGGAATTTTCGACAAGGTTTCATCATTTTCTTAGCGCTTACAAATCAATGTTCGTGACAAATGCATGAATTTTCGGGTCACTCCACCGAGTTTTCAAGTGGTTCGTGACAAATGCATGAATTTTCGGGTCACTCCACCGAGTTTTCAAGTGGTTCGTGACAAATGCATGAATTTTCGGGTCACTCCACCGAGTTTTCAAGTGGTTCGTGACAAATGCATGAATTTTCGGGTCACTCCACCGAGTTTTCAAGTGGTTCGTGACAAATGCATGAATTTTCGGGTCACTCCACCGAGTTTTCGGGTCACTCCACCGAGTTTTCAAGTGGGTCTTCACAAATTAATTTGATCCCACCAAAATCATCTTTTAGTTAAAAAATAATTCACATTCTTAGTCTTGCTACCAGAGAATGACTGACGTTCTTCTTCTAGTTAGCTGAGAATAACTGATATTTACCCGAGTGGTACCAGATAATGACAGATATTGACCCAGAGAACGACAGATATTGACTGATATTCTACGATTAGGCACCGGAATATCACTCACCTTCTCCCACTTTGCTACAGTAAATAACTGACATTCTATCCCTCTTACTATAGAATGACTGACACTTTTCCTCCTGGCGCAAGCGCATAAACGATTGCATTCGCCAGATCCGCATAGTTGTCTTCATTGTAGATGGTTTCAGATGACAGAATTATGTCTACTCTAAAATTTGAGTTTCCTTCGCTTTCAACCTCTGACTACGCATTTAAGCTGTGCGATGTTTACAAACTCACAAAAAGTTAAAATACGACACTTTGAGATGTGACAACTCTCACCGTTCATAATGATCTTTAAAAATGTTTCAAAACATCTTATTCATGAAGTTGTTATCGAAAACCTGAACCCATTTATGAGATCAAAAAAGTTACATATTTATTATCTATGAAAGAAATGAAATACGAGGATTTTTTTACGAAGAAACGGAGCGAAAATTGGCTTTGGTCGCGAACCGAGCTCGGGTGCTTATTGGGCAACGCGTACAATTTCTCACACTTTTAGAGATGTTCGACACATATAGCTTCCGAAAAACGATTTGTGCTGGTCAAAGAGATAATTCTAATCAACGTGTTTTTTTCTTCTTCTAATTCGCCCTGAACTTTAAACCTAGAAAAGATAGTACTACGAAATTTTTGGCATTAATTTTTTTCCATTTCAATCGCAAGCCTTTGTTGACTTACCCGTCTTATTATTAGACATTTTGATCTACACACTTTCTTTTGATCTACACGGTTGTAAGAAACAGACTGAATCTAAAATGGAGCTTGATACTAACGAATGCTCTGAAACTCGTTGCGGCAGCTTATTCCATGAGGTCGTAACGAACGTAACTCGCTCAGATTCATCTCTAACGTTGAGGCGAACGTTTGGAGCAGTGAAAGATGTGATCACTGTCTCATTCTAGAAAAGAAAAGAAATGTTCTTTTGGGAAATACAGTCTGTTATCAGTATGTTTAGAAATACAGCATGTTTTAGGAAATACAATAGTACGTGTACGGTCATATTCAACTTCAAAAAGGAAGAACTAAAGACTTCGAAGATGAACGGCGAACTCTTTTTTCTGCGCTGATTACTTGCCTCGTGGCAGGGTACGGTAGGGTAGGGGTACGGTAGGGTACGCGCACTCCTGAGATGAATTACAAACCTAACATTAATGGCTGTTTTTGGTTAATTGCTTAAGTATATGGCAGTAGTGAGAAGAGTCTGATTTTTGCAACAATTTCAGCCTCTCCTAAATAAAATGCTTTGCGGGGATTCGTCTGAAATGGAGTTAAGATTAGCAAACCTCGCAAAAAAAGTCAGCCACACCACCTACCCTTTGGACAAACATACGGATGTTTGTAAATGTGAATGGTTTGAACTATTTTGTATTATTTATTTAAGGTTTAGATTCATGATCTTGAGATTTATAACAAAGTCTTGCAGAGTAGCAGAGGCAGCACCAGCCAAGACAGCCATGATAGACGGCAGGCCTGCACCGCAACCTAGCTGCAATAAGATGTACTGGTCTCAAATGTCCTTTAAAAGGTGGAAAACACTGTGTGAATGACTAGCCTAAGTCAGAAAAGCATCAACGGTAAACCAAAGGTCGCCGGTTTCGTTTCCGCATAATCCTAGCTTTTTTGCTCGCTATGCGAGCAAAAAAGTTTCGTCAAGTCTCTGTTTGTTTCAGCAACACTCAATGGAGTCATTCTATAAAGTCCGCAGAAGCAGCTTGACTACCTCGAGCACGCGTTTCCCTTGGACTTCTCTTTCTCTAGCTTCGACAAACTCCACGAGATCTTCACAGCATTCCCACACCTAAGAGTAGAATTGTAATTTTTAGAACGAAACAAAACTTTCACGGGTCTTGTATAGTTGAATGACATCGTGAAAGGATCTAATGCAATTTCATACGCCTCCGAAGAACTTTTGCTTTTTTCGATACAATCTTTCGGGAAACTATGGCACTTCTGGGTTAAAAAGTCATACTTTTCAACATAAGATAAATTTATTTAGAGCCATTTCATAAGATTTTAAGCATCAGCTAAATGTCAGATTTTCTTTCCTTGAAAAAAAAAAGAAGGATAATGATCAATCTCCGGCTCAGCATCAAACAGAAATGATGACCCCAAACTGACCTTGAAGCCACCTTCATAGACATTGACAGTCAAGTCGCATCGCTCCAGATTCTGGAGGGAAGGATCATTTCTGAGCCCATTTTTCTCAAGTTCCTCCTCTATTCTGTTTTGCTTCACATAGAAGATCTCCCTTCCCGATTTCAATCGAAGCCTGTGTTTTGAGACGTTTGACATGGTTTCCTAAAAAAAATTTCATTCAATCGATCACTGATAACAGAGAACAAATTATAAATGTTTGATTAGACGACACGATATGTTCCAAACTTTCAAGTACAGTATTGAACTATTTACAAAGTGTTTTCTAAAACTACGATAGCTTCTAGAACAATTCAATATCCTGCAGGATCAATCGAATTCTACAAGTTGAACTCTCCTTTGATTATTGGGAATTCTCCTCCAAAAAAGAAGCTAAAATCCAAATCAGAACTAAATTCATCTCTTGTTACACCTTGGAAAGTCGTCTTGTCTCGCCCCTAATTTCTCCTAAAACTGATACTCCTTCCTTGTAAACCAATCAGCTTCTACTATTCAGTAACCCTTTAAACTAACTATAAGATAACTCTGCGGAAACTTGTAATAAAATTTTCATCGAATTTGTTATATATGAACCATGCCGGTGATAACCATGCCGGTGATAACCATGTTGTTGTTGTTGTTGTCTTGCCCATAGGTCCTGTCGAGGGGAGTCCTTTTGGGATAGGTTGGTGGTGAGGATCCTTTTGAGTCCGGAGAGAGTTTCTCCGTCTACACTCGCACCGCAGTCGGCGATCCTCTTCGCGAGACCCATTCGTTAACCGGAGAAGGGCTAGAGGTTATTTTACTGGCGCCTCGACTCGCCATTGAAAAGTATAGCGGAGTATTGGCTGATGTTTTGTCCGGTGGCATGCCCAGACCGGTCCGGCATCGCCCTCCTTTGACGAGCTATACTACCCAGTTTTGGTCCGCGGCGGGATTTCTCCCGCTACCTCCCAGCACGAATTCTTCGTAGGGAGGCGTCCCTCTATCCGCCACCTGAGGTCGCGCTCGATTCTGGACTGGATGATCCGGCTCCATCCGTGACAGGCTCTTAAGGCTGTAGAGTCTCGAATGGCCACTGTTGCCAGTGTGTTTCGAGTGATAACCAAAAAAAAAAAATAAAAAAAATAAAAAAATAAAAAATAAAATAAATAAATAAAGGAGAGTAAAAAAAAATAAATAAATAAATAATAAGAGAGAGAGGAAAGAGAGTGTGGGCTTATAACGCTGGAGGGTCGAGAGCTTTGACGACTTCCTCCAGTGTCTCGCGAAGGAAGATCTACCCGTTGGGCAAGACAACAACAACAGTGATAACCATGCCGGTGATAACCATGAGCCAGTTAGGATCTTTTCTTTAAAAATGAGTTTGGTTCCAGAATAAATTTTCTGTGGGGCTTTGCGATCAAATGTTGATTTTTTGATATCTATATGTTTTACAACTTCCGAAAAGAATGAAGAAAATTCTAAAAATAATTGCATGACGCGCTATTGAACTGTGTCTGATTCACATTGCTTGAAGCCAATATTAAATCTCTTTATCAATATATTAATGATATATTCGCTTACATACAACTTCACACATGCATGATCAAACTCAAATTCTGCATTTTCAGAGGTTAATCACCATTTTGAAAACGAAATACATGCCTTACAAACTCTCAAACTATTCACCGTTGAATTATAACGGGTCTATCGTACACCGGGAAATTGAATTGAAGACCGTGTGTTTCACCATCACCAAGGTTCTCATTATCACCGCAGTTATGTCGCCAGGTAGGGCCAAAAAAAAGATTTCCTACTGTGAATTTAAAAACACTTGAATAGATTCCCACAAGCTCAGTGATAACATTCATAGGAAATCGACAAGACACGTCACTTATTGTTATCACAACAAAGAATTATAAACTATGCACTCAACACGTCCCGGTAAAATTTATGGTATAATATGTGCTTCTCTCTATAAAAAAAATTGATGGCAGCTTGTTAATCAATACCTTACATTTTTTCATGTTCAAGGAACGAATTCATACCTGAAACGTTTTTGACTAAAAAAAACAATTAAGCGATATATGGATCGATCATTATCACCACAAACCCTTCATATCATGTCTTACTAGTCAATTCAACAGAATCTTGTTCTATACACCTATAAGCCCTGTCTATGCGTTCCGCAAAAAATTCTTATTTCTACTATTCTACTACATACATGAGTTTTCAACTAATTATGTAAAACATCGGAATTTCGGTTTTAAAGTAGTGCTAATACACTTACGAATTCAACACAAAACGCAATTTTTTTCTCTTCAAATTACCACCCCCCCCTTCCTACACACCGAAAATACCTCAACCTATAAATACACTTAGTAGCAACAACATTTCCTATGCCATCATTTGAACTGTTACTTGATTCCTTTTATCTTTTCAAATGTCAACAAGAAAAAAAAGCCACATCATTTCACTAACAATGCACACAAAACCAAAACCCCGTACTTCAAATATATGTCCTTTGATATGCTATGTATCTTTTTTATGAATTTGTCTATAATAACATTCAAAATCAAGATTTATCTAATGTCTGGTTGTCGGTAAGGTATGTCCGAGCACATTTCCCGGCAGGACCCAACTACTGCCGGCCCGATATTCTTCCTTTGAGAGTACCGACTCCAACTGAGAGGTAGAAAACTTTGCAACCGTCCCAATCACTCGAGCAAGCGTCTGCAAATTATTCAACCTTCTATCGTATAATGAAGCATTTGCATTGAAAATCTGTTGAGCTGTACAAACCAGCAAGAAGCCTTCGAGGGTTCAAATATTTATGAACTTTGATAGCTCATTAGGAATGCATCTCCGGGAGAGTAGAGGTCGCGATTTCGGTCCCCACCGATTCATATATTTTTGCACCAGATTTTTCGAACCCAGTCCTTTTTATAATTTTACAATACAAAACGCATTTGTGCGCATCAAGTTAGCGATGACGAGTGTTAATAAACCAACCACAATTTCTTTGCCGAGTGTTTCTCTTTCGTTCATGTATCGATAAAGAACATTCCGCAGATACTGCAACAAAAAAGTATATAAATAACAAAGTTAAAAAAGAACATGAGTTACTGAACGAATGGCTTCAAAATTTAAATTTAGGAACATTGACTGGAAGAAGAAAAAGAGTTGACGAAGTAAGTTATATCGGAAACCTCAGCTTCTGTTGGTTCCGCAAAGTTCAAGCCGAAGTGATCGTGAGAATGAGAAGTCTGAAAGTAAGTCTGAAAGTAGTTTGAAAGTTCACCGAGAAGACTTCAAAGTTCAAAGTTCAAGACTTGGAGTTGAGCCCATGGCTATTATACCTTTAAAAACTCATGTAGATTTTTTTTGAATTATTGTGCAACTTGACCACTAAATGAAAGCTAAACATTTATTATTTTTACTATAATTGTTTTTTAACATTATTTTTAATATTATATATTTTTAACATCATTTTTAATACATTGTCGAATTTTGTTAGTGTTCCTAAAACGAATGTTCTGTAATACCTTAGAAGTTTTCTATGTTTAACGTATGTATTTTCTAAACGACAAAGAATTGGAGCTATAATAAAATATTCCATTCTCACTTCTCATACACATCAGAAGGGTTGATGCGAAGTCGTGAGGAATTGTTTCCAGAATAATAATCTTCCTCGCGCTTATTCCCACCTCACGGCAGGGTACGCGAGATGCAGGACAGACCTATCCTGGTAGAACCAGTGGCTGCCTGCTAGATCACTGCTAGTGTGAATAGCAGCAGTGGGGAGAGTCAGATTCGTGCATGAGCACTACCAACATTTCTTAACCCCCTTGGTTTGGGTGGATCTGTCCGGGGTGGGAGTCGAACTCGGGACTCTGCACAATGGTCTAACACACTAACCATTATGCCACGCCCGGACTAAACTGTTTCCAGAATAGTCATCAAAAAGTCACAAATTTATTTATCTTCTGCCCTCGATCCTCCCATCCTCTTCTCACTAGCCATTTTCTCTTCTCTCTCACTCCTTTACCTTATCGCTCGGGGTTGCGTTATTCAACGCTCCTAGCCGTTTTGATGATTTATATCTTTTTTTTTATTTCATCTAAAGCAGATCTTTCATCGTGTTTCCTTCCATTCGTCGTGGCTGAGAGCGGTCGACTCACTTCTCGCTCTTCATTTTTATCGCCCAAATTAAAGGATTCCGGTCTCTAGCAGGAATTGGACACTTTGAGACCATATCTTACAAACCATAATCGACACTCCAGTCTAAATTCTACGTTCTCGTTCTCGACATCAAGAAACTGATAAGAAGCTGAAGTCGTTCGAATCAACGGCGCTTCAATTCTCATGAAATCGATAATAAAGCTTTTGAATTGAATTGAATTGAAAGCAGATCACCTATTGTTTTCGAATTTAAAATGAGCTGTCTGAGCTATAAAGTTCTATGCGTACCGCGTACTCCTTCGCCTTCTCATGCAAGTTCTTGTGGAGCGATTCATTGACTCCCCTCAATTGATCTACTTCCTGGTGAGCCTGCTCCAGTCTCTGCCGAAGCTCATCTAATTCTTCTTTGCCCTCAACATATGAGCAATGTTTTTCTAATCGCCTTGGATACAGATCGGTCGAGTAACTCATATGGAACTTTATCAAATCGAACTGAGTATTCAACTAATGCAATAAGTCTTTCAATAAATGATTGAACTATCATTTGTCATCTTAACCAGGCATCACTCCCTTTAAACTGTGTAACTTATAACTTGAAGGTCTTGCAATATTACAACAAGTATTACAGTAATCCAACCCCTGAAATAATTTCAAGCCACTGTGATCACCTTGCGCCAATCAACAGCTATCATGTACATTCTTCCAGGCAACATGCATCACTGGAATAACCGGCATTGAAGAGGTGCTTAGTTATTCAAATCGGTTTTGAACACACTGGTTTTTTTTTTCTTCACAGACTTTCTATTTACATAGATTTACATAGATCTCTCAGTGAATGGTTAGACTAAAAATATATATCCTTGGAAATTAGTCCTCAACATATACCTAGAGATGCAATAAACTAGTTTTCGGCTCAAATAACACACAAGCCATAACGAATACAACCATGCTTTGACCCTGGCTGGTGCGGTTAAAGTCTTAAAAGAGAAAAATATCACAATGAGGCTCATAAAAACACATAAAAATCGTTTGCAAGCATACTACTTACCACATAATCAGGTGGTTCGGTTCCATTGCAGGGCTTCTCATCTGACGATCTCAATTCTGCTACCGTGACCTTTTCCACACGAGACTCGTCTGTTTCAGCTTGCGCCCATTCGAGCGCCTGCAATGTATCGTTGGCTAACAACATTGGTCGTACTCTTCCAACAGTTATCGATTAACTCAAGTGGAGAGAAATGCTCTGTGAACCTTTATCTTCTCTTGCGCATCGGCGAGTAAAGTGCTCTTCTCATTAAGATCGAGGTACAATTGTTTGACTTCTTTCTGGAGCTCTCGGATCATCTGAAGCACTCCGTCGTTCAGGATCATAGGTAAAATATGTCTTGAACTTTCAATAGGTCGATCGCTAAAGTAGACTAAAAGTTTCATTGAAACCGTTTGAAGCTGATTTATCGCTAATGAAGCGTTCTATTTATGTAGAGGAATGAAGAGTTTTTATTAATTCTAGCTGTGAACACTGTGACATTAATTTTGATTGAGGAAGAGGGTCGGTAGGTCGGTCGCCCTAGAATTTTTTTGCCAGTTTACAGTTTACCAGTGTTTAGGATGCTGCTCAGAACTCACAAGAATAGTATGTAGATCAAAAATTATATTATCCATGCTTAGAAGTGTGTATGTAGATCAAAAATTATATTATCTATGCTTAGAAGTGTGTATGTAGATCAAAATTTATATTATCCATGCTTAGAAGTGTGTATGTAGATCAAAAATTATATTATCCATGCTTAGAAGTGTGTATGTAGATCAAAAATTATATTATCCATGCTTAGAAGTGTGTGAGATAAAACAGAGCGAGTTGATTTCCGAAGAATAACTTTCTGACTCTAATCGTTAAGGTGTCATGATATTTAATAATTTTTTATTTAATTCTGAAGAGGAAATTACAAAAACGTGATGAACTATTATTATTATAGCAAGCGATTGAGACAAAAAAAAACTGTTTTTAACATCAATGTTTCACAGATATATAGATTTACGCAAAAGTTCTACCCGCACTGCGGAATGAGAAGACTTCTTTGTAAACCTCAACCTTCTGCTTTTCTGAGTCCACTTTGGCAGCCACTCTCCTTGAAGTCTCCTCATCAACTTCTTCCAGTGACTTCACCTTCAACCATGCGTTGAATAGCTACCAGACCAGCTATGTTGGCGCATACATGTTACCGTACCAGCTATGTTGGCGCATACATGTTGGCGTCGAAAATGATCTACATTCTCTTCTCATTCCGTTCTAGTTTTCTTTTCCTCTACTTCTCTTTTCACCTCTCCCCATCCTTTCCCCAACTCGCTCGGCGCGTACAAACATGCCTCAGACAGGTCTCATTTAACGCATACCTTCAGTCTTTGAATAATTTATTCGCATCTCGTAACTTCTTCATGTTCCATGTGACAATTACAGTTAATTTGAGGTAAAAAAGATCAAAGAAAACTTTTGATCAAAGTATATTTCGATTGCAATTTGTTCACTTCAATTCGATTGTACTCCATCATTAACACCATCTCATCGAGCAGATTCCGTCCGCTCCTATCAGGAACTTGGCTACTTCAAACCTATCATGTCTCAACTTTCACACCGAGACTGAAACCATTGAATAACAAACTTCTTTTAGATCTGCTTGGTACACAATTACCCAATCATTGAATCAGAATAACGAGTTCTCTATTTGTTTTCATTTATTTTTCCTTGTTTTTCTTTCATTTCCATGTGTTTTCTTATTTTAAACAATGTATGTATAAATAAACAAATCTAAGTCCAGATGAACTATGACTTATGCTTCATAATATGGCCTAGAATTGAGACTTTATTAGTGGCCAGGAAGAAACTTTTTGAAAAAAAAAAACTATAAAGTGCTCAAAAGATCTTCTTCCAGCTGATGCCTAGAAAAACTTCTATCTTGGCGAATACAAAAAAATAAATGATAAAAAACCTTGAGGTTAGCTCGCTGAAGTTGCTCACGGAGCCCTGCAATCTCCTCTCCTTCTTTTTCTAGCTGCGATCTGAGATTCTCCGCTTCTTCTTTCCATTTAGACACTTCTGCGCTCATCTTCAATTAAAAATTCACCTATTGATTGCATGGAAGAATCTGGACAATAATCCACCAAAGTTCCAGTTTAACTTTTGAAAATTCGAAAACAACGACCGCGATTTGAGCGTAAAGTCATGAATAATGGTAAGCGAGCAGAAGATAGAGAGCGGAAAAAAGTTCCTTATTGTAAAGAGGTCCGGAAAAAAGTTCCTTATTGTAAAGAGGTCCGGAAAAAAGTTCCTTATTGTAAAGGGGTCCGGAAAAGGGTTCCTTATTGTAAAAGGGTCCAAAAAGGGGTCTTTTTTGTAAACTACATCGGTCAAAGAACGGTTTTTTGTTGTAAGTGACCTATGATTGATTGCATGAGGAACTCTGGACTCTGGAGTTGGATCGAACCCAGCCCCTTTCTCTTCTTCTTCCTTTTCCAGATACTTATTATCGCCATTTTTGACTAGTTTAGGCACTCCCTAATTACCAAGCTCTATCGAACAACACCATCCATGTTCGCATAAAACTCTCAAATTCTTTTTTCCATTTCAAGATATTTTACTCTTGAATGTTTTTCTTCTCGTTTTTGTTGTTTCATGTCTACCTTATAAGTAGTACACTGCGCGTCATAACTATGCTAACACCCTATTTTTTGAAGATTTTTCGGAAAAATGAAAAAGACTGCAAGCTGTAAGATATATCAATAGTTCAATACTGTTTCAGAGTCAATGTCTCCGAATTTGGTGTTAATTGATCGACAAATAAGTTTTTTCACAATATTTTATTGATTTCCGACCACGTCATAATTATGCTTTTCACATCAATAACAGCACAGAAACGTTTTTTAGCTCTATTTTAGTAAGCGATTGGCCCACCAGATGACTTTATGACACTGAACACACGATTTGGCATTGAATCAACTAGGTTATGAAGCGTCTGTGGACTGAGAGCCTGCCAGGAGTCCGCTATCGCGTCTTAGAGCTCTTGTACACTACAAAAACTGTTTTCCATTTGCATAGATCTGACGCACAATGATGCCCCAGAGATTCTCAATAGGATTGCAGTCAGGACTGCATGCCGGCCAATCCATGACATCGATTCGCTTAG